>JARFJB010001933.1:900000-1640000 GCA_036346205.1 Vesta saturnalis
GAAGTATGCAGCTGTTTTAAAAATATTTGACAAAAACCAAAAACTGGCGCCTAACAAACCTCCCTCTCTGACATTGAATTTCTCCAAAACCCAATAAACTCCTGGAGAAATAAAATCAAGCTCAAATATAACATTTCTAGTACGCGTATCTTATGGTTCTAGAGTTATCGTGGATACTATCGTACATCCACACACACATAGACGTCATGGCCCATTATGGCGATAGTGAAAAAAATGTAGACTGCATTACTTTCGCTCCTACTTATACGTGTAGGTTGGACTTGAAAAATAGTGCAAAACTTATGTGTGTGAAGATAGCCGGGCTTTTTGAGTTATGTAATTTGGGCTGATCAATAAGCTCTGAAATGAAATTTTGGCTCCAATAGAAAATAACAAAAATTCCGTGAACTTCTATACAGGGTGTCCGCAGGGTGACTACGAAGAATTCGTATACGTATTCTTGGAACAATTTTAAGCAAAAATGATTGTGTGCAATTTTTACCAATTTTTAACCCCTGGGCGGTTGAAGAAAAATGTAAAAGTAAGTAAAGAGAATACAGCTGCTTAAGTCTTGAAATTATAACAAAACAAAATTTTAATAACAATTTTCATTAACAAATTAACAAGAACACCACATAGCACATAAAATAACGAGGTGAGAAACAAAAATGGCTACAGTTGTTCAAAATGAGATCTACCAACCTTCACACGTAATGCCACACGCCTTCACCGCTCTTTTCCATTCGATATTTGAGAAATTTTCAAACAATTTTTCTCTTAAAGATGGTTCACTGCGCCCGTACACTAACGACTTAACATGGCCCCACAGATAAAAGTCTAAAGGTGTAAAATCTGGTGATGTGGCGTCCGGTGTGCAGATCGGTTTCTACCAATCCATCGGTTGGGAAATTTTCTTTTCAAAAACTCCGTTACAGCACACCTGTAGTGTGCAGGAGTCTCATTTTGCAAATACCACATGTTTTTACGTACAATTAAGGGAACATCATCAAGCAATGCTGGTAAATCTTCTTCCAAGAATTGTTTGTACATTTCGGAGTTTAAGTGCCCATTAAAAATGTGGGGTCCAATGAGACTGTCTCCGATAATCCCGGCCCAAACATTTACCGTGAAGCGATGTTGAAATCCGGTAATAGTAATTTCATGAGATTTTCATCTGACCAAACGTGCTCATTGTGACTATTGTTCACTCCATCCCGAGAAAAAGTTGCCTCATCACAAAAGAGTGTAACAGGAATGTGTGATCATCCATTCACAAAACCGAACTCTTGGAGCCAAATCGCCGGGAAGAAGGTGCTGAACGGTTGAAGGTGATACGGATGCATTCCATTTTCGCGAAGAATTTTCGAAATCGTGGTCCTGCTTCTACCAGTGGCTGCTTTTATTCGTCTAATGCTCGTTCGGCTATCGATTTCAACTTCTCTCAGCACCTCTTCTGCAAACGCATGTCGTGGAGACTCTCGATCACTTCGACGTGTAAGAAAACTTCCTGTTTCTCAAAGGCAATGAAGCACGACGATTTGGAAAACGATTTTTATACTCTGATGCTGCTGCATAACAATTACCGTTAAACAAGCCGTACAGGAATACCATATCACTGAATTCTTCATTTGAAAATTGATTTAATAGTAATGAAATGAATTCTAATTGTTACAAAGCATATGATGAATTGTATTTACATTCAAATAATGTTTGATACAAATGACAAGAAACGTCAAATAAGACACATTTTCTCAGTTTATTGTGGTAATACTTGCTAGGCAACCCAAATTACTCTTAAGATTTTTACAGTGTGGATCCCATTTTGAACAACTGTAACCATTTTTGTTTGTCACCTCGTTATTTCATGTACATTTTTGTGCTATGTTCTTGTTAATTTGTTAATGAAAATTATTAAAAGTTTTGTTTTATGACAATTTTAAGACTTAACAGCAGCTGTTAAGAGTATTCTCTTCACTTACTTTTATATTTTTCTTCAACCGCCCATATCTCCTTAGGGATTAAGAATTGGGAAAAATTGCACATTATCATTTTTGCTTAAAAGTGTTTAAAGAATATGTACACAAATTCTTCGTGGTTCCCACGCGGAGAACCTGTATAAATCAATCTTTTCTTATTCAGTAATTAGGTTCCAAATATGCATTATTTTGCAGCACTAAAATAATACTTTGCACCCCGATAGGAAATAACTTATTGGAAAAGTTACATCGGCAAAGTTAACTTTATAACCATCTGAAGAAATTAGTTTGCTTGTACGATAATTATGCAGCCATTATGCGCCGTTAAGGTTCAATATTGCCCCTCTATAGCAAACATATTACTGTACGGCGCGACGATCTTCACTGTTGTGAACTTCTCCATATAGTTTTTAATGGATTTATTTCAATATGTTGTTATTTACCTGTTTATTTGATTAATGTGTTTTTTTTTGTTTTTATTGTATTTTTACTAAAATTCTACTTCTTCCATTATAGATAGATATTTAACCCATTTTCTTACATTATGTATATACTATTTTTTTCTAATATTAACTTAATTGGATTTTATATTATTCTGGCTAATCTTAACCCTAATTCGTACGTTCTCCTTTTAATATGCTTATCGTTATAAACTTTTTAAATCCATAAGGTTGCTTATTTACTGCAACGCAGTAATTAGAAACCAATCATGTGCTGTTTTACGAAAAACAAACAATAATTAACATCCAATTAACGTGTAACGAAAGACTAATTTTCTACATAAGTTAACGACTGTGAAATTCGCTCTGTCGATGTGATTTTTACAATAACTTGTTTCTTACAGGGGTGAAACAGATAACTCTATGAAGTTAGCCTTGTGGAAGTAGCTTTTGCAATAACTTATTTCTTACATGGGCGCAAAATTTATTTTTAGAGACGCAAAACGGCTCATAATTGGCACTTAACTACTAAATAAGAATAACACGGCTTATACCGAAGTTCACAGCCGTGAAGTTAACCGTGTTGGTACCTTGTTTCCTATAGAGGCGGCACAACATGGCGCACATTGGGTGCCAGATTATGGCACAATAAAATATTAATTTACGTATAAGGATATGAAATTAATTTTATTTTAGCTGTGCATAATTGAATACCAACTACTGCATAAGGAAAAAATGATTTAGGCGGAAGTTCACGGCTGTGAAATTAGCCGTGTAAATGTAATTTTAAGTGCCAAAAATTTTCTTTTAAGGGTACAAAACAGCACATAATGGATACCTAATAATCGCGAAAGAAAAGATTAATTTATTTCTAGGGTTATGAAGTTAACCTTGCCGAAGTAATTTTTGAAATATCTTATTTCCTATCGTGGCACAAAAATTTATTTTAGCGCCGTAAAACTGCGTAAGAAGAAATTAATTTATGCGCGAGTGTACGGCTGTGAAGTTAGCATCGGCGTACGATAACTTTAGTCCTATAGATTTAACCTTAACGGAGTAAAACAGTACGTAATGGTTCCAAGTTAACCTTGCCGATGTAAGTTTTGCAATAACTTATTACATTTGGGGGCACAAAATTTTATTTTAACTGGGCAAAATGGCGTATAATTGACACCCAACATAAGAAAAAATTGATTTATGCAGAAGGTCACACTCCTGCAAAACTTGCCAATTTGAGGTTCAATGTATAGGACTGTTTTGTTGATTGTTTTTTTTTATTAATACAGTTCACTTACGACTATTGTAAATGTCTAATGCTTCAAAAGTGAATTTACTAAATTACCAGGTAAAAATCACGCATACCTAGATCTTAATGGTTTATTAATTATAAAATTAAGATAAATATATTCAGTTACGTTAACAACAAACGGTCAAATACCTCCAGTATTTAAATTTTAATTTTTTAAATATGCATGCATTAAGACACAATTTCATAATTATCTTCGTATAATATAATTTAAACTTATCAAGCTTGATAAAAGTGTATTACTTAAAGTACTTGTTAAGCTTTTCTATTTTTAATAGTAAAATTATAGACGTAGAGTTTGTGTGACTGTTGGCTTCAAAATATTGATTTTAAATTCTAATTACATTGTTATTAAATTGTAATTAAAATTATCGCGGTCAGATTTGTCTACACTTCTCAGAAAGTATTTGTTTTTTATTACAAATTGACTAAACTATGTGCAAAGGTTATTAAATTACACTTACAGAAACAAAGCGTTGTAATCTTTTTCATTCATTAACTTTCTTTAAACAATTGTTAATATTTAGAGTAATAGTCACTGTTTCAGTGTAACAATGATAATATTATTGTTCATTTATTTGTTCAACAATATAGACCTGGATAATCTAATTTAGAAAACCCGTTCGTACGTTACGTAAATTGTCATTTGATTAGAAATTATTATTTACATTACCCAAATATTTTCTAAAATTCCAGTAAAATTTAGGTGTAAGGATGGGAATTTTATCCTATTTTTCTGTTTACCTGGTACTTTCCATCCATAATCATGTTAATAAACATGCATGAATTTGTGTAAGAATGTTATTAATTTAATTAGAAATTCTTCGTATCTACTCATTTTACCTGAAGGTCACACAAATGAAATTAATTAAGATTTTATAATAGAGTATGAAAACACACTGGGTGTTTATGTTTATCTTGATCTGAAGGCAATTACAGTAATTTGTGAATGTAGTTAATAGTGATGTTTTCGACAGGTCTTATGTACAACTATGATCAAGGGTTTATATAATTTATGTTAACATACTATCAGAACTCGAAGAATTGAAGTGACTATTGATTTATGTATTCACATATGTTTTTTTGTTAGTGTTTTTTTTTGTTTTAACTCCAGTATTTATACAATCTGCCAAGTAATATTAAGCAATAAGTATACTAAATGTAAGCTATTGAATGCAAAAAGGCATGTGGGGTAGAATTCCAGCTAAAACTCCCCTTACAATGTTTTAATATATAACTCGTTAGAATGAGGAATACAATTAAATCAGATGGCTTAAAACACTCGAGTCTTTTCGGTTCGTTATTATATCCCATTAGGTGTTGAACACAAGGGTTGGGATGAGCGAACAGTCTGTCTTTGTATCTCTCAATGAACTTTTTAATTTCACTTTTCACCGTGGAAATTTGTAGATCACTTAAAATCACGTTATTGAGGACGTACCATGGTGCGTCAACGATCATTCTTAGTACTTTGTTTTGAAAGAGATCCCAAAGGTCCTAATGGGTTTGAGAACCATTTTGTAAATTAATAGTTTATTTTTCAATGATAACTTAGATTTTCTGCCGATAAGCCAGTACAACTTTTGAAGTTGAAGTCCGCCTCGCTTGCGCTTGGAGAACATATCATTTCGCCATGTCAGTCTCCTATCTATATGTAGCCCCAGGTATTTAACTGTCTCTGTGTGTGGTAATTGATGACCATTGAAAGTTACTGGAGATCAGTTACTTTTTTCATAGGGAATTTTGTGTGTCGTGACTTATATGCATTCACTTTGATTCGCCGTTTACTAGCCCACAATTAGATTTTGGTAAGGTGAGCCTGAGGTACCTTGACGCAGCTTGCGGGTTGATATGGGAGGTTAGAATAGTCATGTCGTATGCATAGATCGCAGATGTCGTTTGACGAAATATAGGCTGTGTAAATCAGGTACAATCTGGGGCCCAAAGCGCTACCCTGGGGGACGCCGAAGGAGATGTGGTGGATGTTTTTTAGTTTCGTCTTTATATTTTATTAACAAGTTCCTATTTGTTAAGTTCGAACATCTGGCAAGGTAATTGTTTTTTGAGTTTGTAGCATAAACCTAGATGCCGACTCGGTAAAAAGCTAGCTTGACGTCCAGGAACGCTGCAGAACAATATCTTTTTGCCTCCAGGTTTCTGTATATCTTGTCGGTTATTTTGTGCACCTGCTCCACGGTTCCATGTGTTTGCGAAAACCAAATTAATGTTTAGGAATTAGCTCCTGGTTGTCTAAAATTGACATTAATCTGTTCAGAATGAACTTTTCAAGCATTTTTGACAAATGTGTCTGTATGGCGTAATTTTCGTTGATGGATTTCCAGGTTTTAAGATCATTACTGTTTGTGCTGTTTTCCATGGACTAGGAAAGTACCTGATTCAAAGAATAGTCATACAAGAGGTAAAGGCTTGTATATCTTTAGTAGGTAGTTGCTTGATGATTGTTTTAGTGATCAGGTTAAATACTGGATAATTTTTTGTGTTAACCTTTTGATTTCTTCTTTTCCCTCTTTAATGGAGAAGGGCTTTATCCGTAGACTCATTTGGAACGGTGACTCTAGGAATTCTACAATTTTGGCCTCTGCGTCTGGGAGTTGGCAAAGGAAAGATGTGAATACTTAGGTCAGATATTCCGCGAAGGCCTCTGCATTGTCCTTGCTTTTGCGAACCCAGCTTCCGTCCTCCAGCAGAATAGGGGCTACGTGTTGGGTTGGCTTTTTAATCTTTCGCGTCGCTTTTCAGAGCGAGTAGTTAGTTTGCTCATTTGCGTTGAGATTTTCAAGATAACTCTGTATTCCTTATAAGTTGGCTGGGAAGATTTTTTAGATGCCTGTGGCGCTATTATATTCTCGTATGTCTTGTTCCAGTCTGGTGAGTTGTCATAGTTGCCTGAGACGGCGTTTATCTCGTATTTTATCCTTTATGATGACAGCTGTATTGTTGTGATGTATGGTGATGGGCAGTTTAGGAGTAGCTTCCCATGCTACGTTTTGGATAAGTTCAGTAATGGAGGTTGCAGCACTTTCAATGTCATATTCGGTTTTTAGTAAAACATGTAGATCTAATTAGTGTCAAGTCTTAGTCGAAAGTATTCCCAATCAGATCTTTCATTATGAAGTGCAGGTTGAGGTAAAACCTACGTTACGAGTGAATTTACACTTACTGTGATGGACCAGTGATCAGCTGCTCGGTTAAACCAGGATGAGTGTTTATACTCTTAATGATTCCGAAATTTACTAGGTCTGGATTTTTTCGACGGTCAGTGGGCCAGTGAGTAGGCTCTCCAGTGGATAACCATGTACGGTTGTTTGTTTCTGTGGCGGTCATTACGCGGCGACCATCGGTTCTTGTTAGACGTGAACCCCAATGTTCACGCTTCGCGTTATAGTCCCCTATAGCATTGAATCTATTGCCTAGAGCCTTAAAGAGATGTGGGGGTTCTATTACTACAATAGAATTAAGTAATGTTCTAATGCTGTAAATTTCTTGGTTGTTATATTGTTGCTTAAGCTCTACTGCGCAGATGCGCAGCGATTTTTTAAGTGACCTTTGTGTGATGTTGCAGATATTGACTACAGTATGGCCAAGGGCATTTAATTGATTCGCAATTTCAGACGTGTCTGTGGAGTAGTGGATATTTTTAGTAACTACTCTTTCGATCTTGTTTCGGTTTGTACTTGTTCAATTGCGTTTTTTTCTCAACAAGGTTTTTAATGATGGTGGAATAGATTTTGCTTGTATTGTTTTGTATTTCAACTTGATCACCTTTTAGTGCCTTCAGGGTATAGCCATCTTCAGCTGTTATTTAGGAGTGCTGTCAGTGACTGTATATTTTTTACCTCAGCTATGAAAATGGGAGGCGGTTATGGGTTTTTAGAAGTCTTCGTGCTTTGTTCTTGAGTTTTGTCAGCATCATCTACTTCTGTACTTAACGATTCATATCTGTTGTTGATCTCAATTGTTTCTCCAAGCCAATATTGATTCTTTTTATTTGCTTGTTGGGTTTCTTCGGAGCTTCGATTTCGTTTTTTGCTATTTATTGCTATTTATCGTTGTGTTGTAGGTTGATGTAAACTAGCTCCATATACATGGGGAACAGGTTAGTTTGTTGAAAACTTGTAAACGGTTGTGAGTATGAATATGTTGGGGTTTGTGAGAACTGATTTTACACAGGATATACTTGTGGCAAATTTAACATTCATTGGTGCTGTAATTGTTGAGGTTGGGTTTGTCCCATAAGTACAATTAAATACAAATGATATACAGTATCAGCTATTTTCAATTAAAGTAATATCACTGACCAGCAGGTCAGCAATAACGTTAACGTTTGTGACGCACACAACACTCAATGAACAACCTTGCACTACGAAAGTCAAACGAGAACTATTTTGAATAGTTGATTATATTATTAAAGACCGGCTTTTCATCTCCTAACCCATTTGCTAGAAACTGTTTTACTAAAACAAACATCCACTTGGGTAAGTGATCTTACAGTGAAACTGAAAATAATGGAAATATAGAAGTTATGAATAAACTGGTACCAGAATAACAAGAAAAAATTAATACAGTTGAAGAGAATATGAAAATAATGGAAGTTTTTAGTTCATATTAAGTGATAAAAATGCATAGTGTAAGAACTGATAATCATGAAAATTATGTTGATATCATGTTGATATCTAAAAAGAAAATGATCGATCATCAAAGAGTACATTTTTCTGATGGCAAATCAAGTTTGGCAGCGGTTTTTCATAGCGTCGTAGGGATAGCTGGAGAGTGTAACGTCTTTAAAGTAAAAATATGTAAGAATGATAAATTGTTTAAGTTCTTTAAAGTAGATAAAGTGAATAAAGCAGCAAATAAAATATTAGAAGATGAAAATCTACATATTTTCATATACCCAGCACACATTAGAGATGAACAAATGAAACTTATCGAAAACTACCGCAATTCTAAATTAATTGGTGGTCATCGAAAAAACTATTCAATAGTTTAAGAAGTAAGTACTTTTTCAACAATATGGCTATAAGAGTAAGCAATTATGTAAAAACGTGTAAAACATGCCAAATAAATAAAAGCAAAGTTTCCAAAATACAACCCATGAAGATCACACCAACGCCTCCAGAAATAATGGATATAGTAAAATTGCATTTGGTTGGTCCTTTGCCAATTACGGAAGAATGTTCTAAATATGTGTTAGTAGTTCAGTGCAAACTCTCGAAGTATTTAATTGCAGGGGCGATTAAAGACAAAACAACTCTTACAATGGCGAAATCATTTGTCGTAAACATATTTTAGTGTATGGTAACCCTTGTGTATATGCCCTACTGATTTAGTATCTGGATTTATGTCTGAGCTTTTTAGTGAAATAATGAAATTAATGGATATTACACATAATTAGGTCACTCTCTACCATCATCAAACGTTAGGATCAAATGAAAAATCTCATTTAGCGTTAGTAACATTTTAGGAATTTCTTAAAAGATTGTGATTGGGACAATTTAACAAAGTATGCTTGTTTTGTTTATATACATTACTATATACGTTATTGGTCAATAAGAGTTAATCAATGGAATTAGAGTCAATGGTATATGCACCAATTTATAATTTTGATGACTATAAAAAGGGAAAATAAAGTATGATAAAGATGTAAGACCTTTAAGTAGTATAGCTATGCCGATCCTGGGCCACTTCGTCTATAGCAAAGCAATTCCTTTTCAGAGGTCAAGGTCATCACATTCGCTACGTCCAAGTATATGGTTTTCAAGGTCATCATACACATTGTAGGAATGGTTGGTAACCCTACTAAATCTCTTCAAGGTCATCGATTCAAGGCCAAATGGTAGGAAAGGTTTGTAATCCTGCTAAATCTCTTCAAGGTCATTCTTGCACGAGTCCTTCAAGGCCAGTAACTAGAAAAGTTACTAGATTGTTGATTTTCCACGTCAATTTTAGGTTACCTGAAGGTCATTGCCCTCGGTCTCATGCAAGTCTATGCATGTTTCAAGCAATGCCACGCCCCCCTCAAGACGATTAATTGTTCAAAGTCTATGCTTACAATTTTCAAAGTAAAAGAACAAAAGTGATTCATTGTTCTGCTCGAGTTATAAAAATAGTTTGTTATCTCAATTCTATGAAATCAAGAATAAAGGCGATCCATTGTTCAAAGTCTATACTTACAATTTTCAAGGTAAAAGAACAAAAGCGATTCATTCTTCTAGTCGAGTTATAAAAATAAATTGTTATCTCAATTCTGAGAAACCATGAACAAAGACGATGTATTGTTCAAAGTCTATGCTTATAATTTTCAAGGTAAATGAACAAAGACGATTCATTGTTCTGGTTGATTTATAAAAATAGATTGTTATCTAAATACATCTCTTTCAAGAACAAAGGCAATCCATTGTCAACGATTTAAAGTTTATGCTTATAAGGTCACACCTCTGATAACAAAGACGATCCATTGTTCAGTTATTTTAAAAAATAGATTGTTATCTCAATTCTAGGAAATCAAGAACCCTGAGGTGCATGTTTCAAGACCACTCCCCCTCAAGTGCCCTAAACAGGTGGCCGTTCCCCTAAACAGGTAGCCGTTTCCTAAAAACAGGTAACCGTTTCCTATAAACAGGTAGCCGTTTCCTAAAACAGGGGGTCCGTTTCCCAAAACAGATAGCTGTTTCGCAACCGTTTCCCCCATATGAGAAGGCGATCTATTGTTCAGGTCGAGTTAATACATTTCAATTCTAGGAAATCAAGAACAAAGACGATGCATTGTTCAAGCCGACGGTTCAAAATCTATGCTTACAATTTTCAAGGCACTGTGAAAGAACAAAGACGATCCATTGTTCCGTTATTTTAAAAATAGATTGTTATCTCAATTCTAGGAAATCAAGAACAAAGACGATGCATTGTCAACGCTTCAAAGTCTATGCTTACAATTTTCAAGGTCAGATGAGAGAACAAAGACGATTCCATTGTTCAGGTCGAAAATAGATTGTTAAATACACTCTATTCTAGGAAATCAAGAATAAGGCGATCCATTGTCAACGCTTCAAAGTATATGCTTATAAGGTCACACCTCTGATAACAAAGACGATTCATTGTTTTGGCTGAGTCATAGCTTCTGAAATTCTAGGAAATCAACAACAAAGACGATGCATTATTCAAAGTCTATGCTTACAATTATCAAGGTCACAGTCCTGAGAAATGAACAAAGACGATGCATTGTTCAGACTGATTAGGTCATCTAACAAGTAAAACGTTTTTTATAAGACTTTATTAACCGCAATATACAGATAAAAATTGATTTAAGTAAATACACATATTATAGCAACATTTTGTAATACCTTTACTGGAGCATGTCTATTTATTATTTGTTTTTCGCATTCAATTTCAATCAACTGATTTTCGTTTAATGTGGTCCACAAGATATCATCTTTCCTAATAGGTCATCGCTTCATTATATTTTATACTAGCCATACATTCAGCTTACTAGAGACATTGAGTAACTTATTACAAACCTAAGAAACCCTGAGGTGTTGTCTATGCATGTTTCAAGGTCATCAAGCAATCACACCCCAGAGCCCTCAAGTGGTCTAAACAGGTAGCCGTTTCCTAAAACAGGTAGCCGTTTCTAAAAACAGGTAGCCGTTTCCTAAAACAGGTAGCCGTTTCCTAAACAGGTCCGTTTCAAAACAGATAGCTGTTTGGTAACCGTTTCTAAGGTTAATGAGATCCATTGTTCAGTTGAAATAGATTCCACATCTCAATTCTAGAAATCAAGAACAAAGTGGGCCCATTGTTCAGCCAACGGTTCAAAGTATATGCTAACAATTTGGATGAATGAACAAAGACGATCCATTGTTCAGTTATAATTTCTAAAAATAGATTGTTATCTAAATACATCTCAATTCTAGGAAATCAAGAACTAAGACTATGCATTGTTCTAACCAACGCTTCAAAGTCTATGCTTATAATTTTCAAGGTCACATCTGATAACAAAGCGATTCATTGTTTTGGCTGAGTTATAGCTTCTAAAATTCCGAGAACAAGACGATGCATTGTTCAGACTGATTAGGTCATCTAACAAGTAAAATATTTTTATAAGACTATTCCACAATATACAGATAAAAATCGATTTAAGTAAATATACATATTAGTCAAAATTTTGTAATACCTTTGCTGGATCATATCTATTTATTATTTGTTTTCACATTCAATTTCCTTCAACTGATTCTCGTTTAATGTGGTCCAGACATCATCATCTTTCCTAATAGGTCATCGCTTCATTATATTGTATACTAGTCATACATTCAGCTTATTTAGAGATATTTTTCAGACTTATTACAAACCAAGCAAGCCGATGCATGCTTCAAGGTAAGCAATTTATCCCAAGCCCTCAAGTGGTCTAAACAGGTAGACGTTTCAAAACAGGGGTCCGTTTTCCAAAACCGATGGCTGTTTCTCAACACAGGTAACCGTTTCCATAAAGAGAACAAAAGCGATTCTTGTTCTATGAGTTAAACTACCCCCACCTCAATTCTAGGAAATCAAGAACAAAGGGGTCCATTGTTCAACCGACGCTTCAAAGTCTATTCTACAATTTTCAAGGTCACATTGAGAAAAGAACAAAGACGATCCATTGTTCCATTATAATTTCTAAAATAGATCACATCTCAATTCTGAAATCAACTTTCAAGAACAAAGGCAATCCATTGTCAACGCTTTAAAGTCTATAATTTCAGGTCACACCTCTGATAACAAAGGCGATTCATTGTTTGGCTGAGTCATAGCTTTGAAATTTCGAGAACAGACGATGCATTGTTCAGACTGATTAGGTCATCTAACAAGTAAAATATTTTTATAAAACTTATAATTTATTAACATATATATATATATATATATATATATATATATATATATATATATATATATATATATATATTATATATATATATATATATATATATACAGATAAAGATCGATTTAAATAAATATACATATTATGGTAAATTTGATGTACTTAACATTTTGTAATACCTTTGCTGGATCATATCTATTTTATTTATTATTTGTTTTTCCAATCAATTTCCTTCAACTGATTCTCGTTTAATGTGGTCCACAAGACATCATCATCTTTCCTAATAGGTATTTTCATCGCTTCATTATAATGTTTACTAGCCATACATTCAGCTTTCTTAAAGCTCATATCAGGATCTGTGATCCTTTACTTTGAGACATTGTCGTGACTCATTACAAACCTACATCTCTTAAACTTATATGCAAAACACAAATTAAAATCTTTGATTATACAGTTACGTAAATTTCAAAGTTAATTCCGAGAAATCTATTTTCAAGGTGATCCAACTTTATCCGACTATCAAATAGATTGTCAATGGTTACTACCAATTTTCCAGGTCCTATAAATCAACCTACAGGGATCCTGATATATCACCGGTAATGTATGCTCATCAAAGTCGTATACTATAAGATCCACCTTCTCGTTTTCAAGACCATTGCGTACACAATTATGCGTATAGTGATCCACTTAGTAATTTATTAAGAAAAAGTGCATTAGGTCACATACACTTTCCAGCATCAACCAATTGTGGTTGGATCAGATATCAGATATTCAAATAGACTTTTCAAGGTGTGAATTTTCAGTCACCAAACTGGTTGAGACCATGTGTGAAATTTTCAAGGTTAGATTTAGTAACATTCCTAATCAAGGTCGTATTCTTGAAATCAATCCAAGTTGAGTAAAGTTCTTTGAATGTGACGAGAGATTTTCAAGGTCACCAAACAATTCTTAGAATTTTGAGTCAGAGCCATCTGTCAATTCCTAGAAATCAGATCATATTACAATTCAAACAGATTGTAAAGTAGATTCATGGCTAAATAGTCAAGGTCTTCTAATCAATGACTTTTGTATAGGCCGTAGAAGTTATACAATTCCTGCAGTGGTATCTATGCTAAAAATAGGTCAAGGTTAAATTGGTTATATTAGCTAAATGTCTTCAAGTCAAATAGAAATTAGGTTATCAGCAGATAGATTAGAAGTGGTTAAGGTATTTAAGCAGTAATGTGCAAATAAAATTGATTCAATATGTGGATGTGCTACGCTGAATCATGGACCAAAGCGGTAGATCACATACAGCCGTGGAACGTTTACTCCAACAATTGACGACATTGGCATTTGATGCTAATCATGAGGCAGTATATGGTTTAGGACGCTTTTATTCGAAGAGGACTGTCATGCACTTGCAAAATATGAAAACGTGTAAAAATATGTGAAACGTATTTAAAGGGTCGATATTGTTTGACTTTTAATACAAAATTAAGTGCGGCACAACTAGAAGAGTTCACTCTAGATTTGAAGGAGTAAGATGGGGATACCAGTGAAAAGGAGAAGAAGAGAATATGAAGGATAGTAGTCAGTTACTAATTATATTTTCTCGATTAGAAAAAGATGTATAATTAAAACATAAAACCTTAATTATTGTTGTTGTGTCTTTTGCATGTGAAAAGGATGTATTCACGACTAGTCTGGATGCAGTCGGAAAACAACAAATAGGTCCCCAGCCATATGTAAACATAATTTAACTAGAATACTTCATATATCCTCGGAATAGGAAAATGAGTGTGGTCTCCAAGAAATTTTCAAGACCATATGTCCTACAGGCCGATCTTACCCGACATCATCCGATCGAAATGTAGTCGAAACCTGCAGGATCAATTCTAAACGAGTCATGGAAACAAGAAGAATGATAGGCTAATATCATGGTTATTGACTAAATTGTAATAAAAACGTGGGCTCATAGAATAGTCATCCAGGGTGTTTCTCAAATACAGATAACCGTTTCCCAAAACCGATGGCTGTTTCTCAACACAGGCTAAACTGAACTAGGTCAAAACCTAAACATCTGGTCATGAGGGGTTAGAAATCCCAATTTGGGAAGGTTCAAGTACAATCTGAAAGTAGTTTTATATTATAGAAAAAGCTAATCACCTACTTTGGGGTAGTACTGATAGGTGGTAGTTTCTATAAATCCCATACTTTTGGGGTAAAGGTAGCTTTTCCAATAGGCTTATCATCTAGGGTCCTGACCCTGAGAAAATAATGAATTCTGCACCGCTTTTGAGAAGAAGGATGATTATGTTTGAAAAAGCTGAATAAAAGTAGTGTTGGAAACCTGATTGTTAGGGTTTAAATAGTCCTATGTGTGTGTGTGTGTGTGCACAGTATACTTGAATAGCAGCAATGATGAAAGTAGTAGTAGTAAGGTAGAAAGTACAGAAAAGCAGTAAGTGTGGAGGAGCGAAAGAAGAGGTTGGAGACGTTAATAAACAAGTAAAAGAAATAAACTCGATTTGGATGTTATATCATACTTTCCCAAAACAAATGATGTCTTTTTCAATTCAAAGTGTGCATGATGATTCGATAGAAACGAATTTAATGGGTGGAAAAATGGTGCAGGTAAATATCTTTAAATAATTTTTCAATTTGAATTTTGTTTCTTGGATTACCACAACATGAGGTGTAGTGTATCAAAATGAAGCTAGTGGTATACGTTTTATGGGGTAAAAACAGTGCATAGTAGTTAGTATAGGTTCTGGACCAGTTTAAGTCCATTTTTCTACATTTTTTAGTTCTGAGAATTTTGAATGCTATATTTTGCCTGTTATTGTTTAATAACGCAAAATTGGAATTTTGAGTAAAGGACTAGTGATTTAGAAATAAATATAGTATAATTATTAATGACACTGATATTACAAAGAAAGAAAAGGTGAATAACATTATCCTGTTATATGAAATGTATGTCACAAAATTTTTATGTGTGTATTAAAAAATAAATATACTCTTTTATCATATCAGATTAATTTTTAACTAAAAATTTTGAATTTTTATAGCTGAATAACTAACAGCAAAGGATAGTAATAAATTAGAATTTAAAATTTAAAACAAATAGTCTTGTGAAAATAGTACATAAAGGTTGAATATTGGTACATTTATATTTATATTTATTTATAAATCACTAATCCTTTAAAAATTCCAATTTTTGGCATGTGAACTAAACAGATAAGAGCGCAAAGATAGCAATCCAAAATTCTGAAACTAAAAAAAATGTAAAAAAAATTTCAATTATCATTAACAACAAGTTTGTAGTTAGTATGTACAGAAAAGTTGAAACTTGCACAAATGAATAAATCATAACACTTTAGTCCTTTACCCAAAATTCCAATTTTTGCATGTATACTAAACAAAGAACAGCGCAACACATAGCAGTTTCAATTCAAAAATGTGAAAAGCTTACTTTCACCACCAGAGGAGCGACCTTGAACTGATCCAGAATCGGCCTAGTATACTATCAAATGTATAGTCAGCATTTTTATATGTGTATGTGTGTGTGTTGTGTTTTTTTTTTGTGTGTGTGTGTTTTGTTTTTTGTGTGTTTTTTGTGTGGTGCTTTGCGTTTGCGTTTTTTGCGTTCGTGTTGTGTGTGTGTGTGTGTAAATTGAAACTTGCGTACGTTAATATATTTATTTCTAAATCACTAGTCTTTACTCAATTCCAATTTTTTGCGTGTAGGTTAAACAAATAACAGCGCAAATATAGCAGTTCAAAAATTCTAGAACTAAAAAATGTGAAAAAAGATGTGAATGAATATTTATATGCACTGTTTTAACCAAAAACGTATACCACCATATATTTTGATACACTACATGCATGTTTGGATGCATGTTTTACCACAATAAAACGTATACCACCACTAGCTTCATTTTGATACACTACGCATGTTGTGTGGTAATCCTAAGAAACAAAATTCAAATTGAAAAATTATTTAAAGTATATTTACCTGCCACCATTTTCCACCGCATTAAATTCGTTTCTATCGAATCATCATGCACAACTTGAATGAATTGAAAAAGACATCACTTTGTTTATGAGGAAATGTATAATGCTAGCCACAAAAAAAAAAAACGTTGATTAAATGAGTGCATAGTAAAGGTTACTCTTTTAATGTATATAAAACCTTTCTGTAAGCTTTAAATTAAAATTACATATGAATGCAAGCCTATTGTATCCCTTTAAAACAATGAAACCAATTCTAACGCCTAACACACAAAAAACTATTCATATAAAACAATCAGGTCTCCTTTCGTTCTGCAACATAAAACTAAAATCGATTTTCTTAACCTTTTATATAAAAATTACATCAAATTAACTCCATTTCTATACTGCAAGCTCTCCTTTATACAAAGGAAAATCATTGTATTTTTCATTATAACGCTTTACTAATAAATTTAGTTGACATATGCATAAACCATTTAATGATTAAAACAATAACGATCTGCATTAAAACCAGTAAATTGCTTTTATTTAGGATCATTTTACTGTCATTGATCTTTTCCAATAAATCTTCTTTATAGTTGTATATAGGCCAATTTACTCTTTAAAGCCCAACGTACGGCAGGGGTTCCATTTCCTTATGGGAGATTTCGGTAAAGGTGGATATCAGATAAAATTACGTTTATCGAACCACGCCTAGATATGCATAACCAATAAGGAACCATTATGGGTTATGAAGAGAATACCGAAAACTAGTGCTACGTCTACTTAACATATTCACAACGCTTAAAGTCTTTATTTTTTAATGATACAGTTACTTAAACCTAATACAATTGTGAGATACTTATAATAACACATAGCAGCGTTTTAAATTTTCTTCTTCTTTAAAATATGTATTTAAACTCATCCTTCCCAAAATTTCATGTTTTACTACACTATTTTACATATTGCCAATACGCAGCTTCATCATTTTTGTTTTCACTATATAACACTCCAAATCGAGTTTTATTTCTTTTACTTGCTTTATTAACGTCTCCAACCTCTTCTTTCGCTCCTCCACACTTACTGCTTTTTCTGTACTTTCTACCTTACATACTACTACTTTCATCATTGCTGCTAATCAAGAGTATACTGTGCACACACACAATGAGGACTTTTAAACCCTAACAATCAGGGTTTCCAACACTACTTCTTATTCCAGATTTTTTCAAACATAATCATCCTTCTTCTCAAAAGCGGTGCAGAATTCATTATTTTCTCGGGGTCAGAATTGCACCCCTAGATGATAAGCCTATTGAAAAGCTACCCTTACCCCAAAAGTATGGGATTTATAGAAACTACCACCTATCAGTACTACCCCAAAGTAGGTGATTAGCTTTTTCTATAATATAAAACTACTTTCAGATTGTACTTGAACCTTCCCACGAATTGGGATTTCTAACCCCTCATGACCAGATGTTTATGTTTTGACCTAGTTCAGTTTAGCCTGTGTTGAGAAACAGCCTCGGTTTTGGGAAACGGTTATCTGTATTTGGAGAAACACCCTGGATGACTATTCTATGAGCCCACGCTTTTTATTACAATTTAGTCAATAACAATGATATTAGCCTATCATTCTTCGTTTCCATGACTCGTTTAGAATTGGTCCTGCAGGTTTCGACTACATTTCGATCGGATGATGTCGGGTAAGATCGGCCTGTAGGACATATGGTCTTGAAAATTTCTTGGAGACACTCATTTTCCTATTCCGAGGATATATGAAGTATTCTAGTTAAATTGTGTTTACATATGGCTGGGGACCGCTATTTGTTGTTTTTCCGACTGCATCCAGACTAGTCGTGAATACATCCTTTTCACATGCAAAAGAACAACAACAATAATTAAGGTTTTATTTTTAATTATACATCTTTTCTAATCGAGAAAATATAATTAGTAACTGACTACTATCCTTCAATTCCCTTCTTCCCTTTTCACTGGTATCCCATCTTCCACTCCTTCAAATCTAGAGTGAACTCTTCTAGTTGTGCCACTTAACTTTTGTATTAAGCAAGTCAAACAATATCGACCCTTTAAATACGTTTCACATATTTTTACACCTTTTATTTCTTTAAGTGCATGACAGTCCTCTTCCGAATAAAAGCGTCCTAAACCATATACTGCCTCATGATTAGCATCAAATGCCAATGTCGTCAATTGTTGGAGTAAACGTTCCACGGCTGTATGTGCATCTACCGCTTTGTCCATGATTCAGCAGCGTAGCACATCCACATATTGAATCAATTTTATTTGCACATTACTTAAATACCTTAACCACTTCTATATCTACTTGCTGATGATCTAATTTCTATTTGAGTTGAAGACATTTATATATAGACAAATTTAACCTTGACCTATTTTTTAGCATAGATACCACTGCAGGAATTGTAATAACTATACGGCCTATACAAAAGTCATTGATTAGAAGACCTTGACTCATTTAGCCATGAATCTACTTTAAAATCTGTTTGAATTGTAATATGACCTGATTTCAGGAATTGACAGATGGCTCTGACTCGAGTAAATTCTAAGAATTGTTTGGTGACCTTGAAAATCTCTCGTCACACCTTCAAAGAACTTTACTCAACTTGATTGATCAAGAATACGACCTTGATTAGAATGTTATAAATCTAACCTTGAAAATTTCTACACATGGTCTCAACCAGTTTGGTGACCCTGAAAATTCACACCTTGAAAAGTCTATTTGAATATCCATGTAGATCTGATCCAACCACAATTGGTTGATGCATGAAAGTGTGTGACCTAATGCACTTTTTCTTAATAAATTACTATGGATCACTATACGCATGCATGTGTACGCAATGGTCTTGAAAACAGAATGGATCTTATATACGTGACTTGATGAGCATACATTACCGGTGATATCGATACCCTGTAGTTGATTTATAGACCTGGAAAATTGGTAGTAACCATTGACAATCTATTTGATAGTCGGGTAAAGTTGGATCACCTTGAAAATAGATTTCTGGAATTAACTTTGAAATTTACGTAACTGTATAATAAAAGATTTTAATTTGTGTTTTGCATATAAGTTTAAGAGATTGAATGAGTCACGCAATGTCTCAAAGTAGGATCACAGATCCTGATATGAAGGCTTTAAGGAAAGCTGAATGTATGGCTAGTAAACATTATAATGAAGCGATGAAAATACCTATTAGGAAAGATGATGATGTCTTGTGGACCACATTAAACGAGAATCAGTTGAAGGAAATTGAATGTGAAAAACAAATAATAAATAAAATAGATATGATCCAGCAAAGGTATTACAAATGTTAAGTACATCAAATTTACCATAATATGTATATTTACTTAAATCGATCTTTATCTGTATATATATATATATATATATATATATATATATATATATATATATATATATATATATATATAGATGAATATTGTGTTAATAAATTATAAGTTTTATAAAAATATTTTACTTGTTAGATGACCTAATCAGTCTGAACAATGCATCGTCTTTGTTCTCGAAATTTCAAAGCTATGACTCAGCCAAAACAATGAATCGCCTTTGTTATCAGAGGTGTGACCTCGCAAATTATAGACTTTAAGCGTTGACAATGGATTGCCTTTGTTCTTGAAAGTTGATTTAGAATTGAGATGTGAATCTATTTTAGAAATTATAATGGAACAATGGATCGTCTTTGTTCTTTTCTCAAGGTGACCTTGAAAATTGTAAGAATAGACTTTGAAGCGTTGGCTTGAACAATGGACCCCTTTGTTCTTGATTTCTAGAATTGAGGTGGGGGTAGTTAACTCGACCAGAACAAGGAATCGCTTTGTTCTCTGTATGGGGAAACGGTTACCTGTGTTGAGAAACAGCCATCGTTTTGGAAAACGGACCCCTGTTTTGGGAAACGTCTACCTGTTTAGACCACTTGAGGGCTGTATAATTGTTACCTTGAAGCATGCATCATTGCTTAGGTTTGTAATAAGTCCGAAAAATATCTCTAAATAAGCTGAATGTATGACTAGTATACAATATAATGAAGCGATGACCTATTAGGAAAGATGATGATGTCATGTAGACCACATTAAACGAGAATCAGTTGAAGGAAATTGAATGTGAAAACAAATAATAAATAGATATGATCAGCAAAGGTATTACAAAATTTTGCCATAATATGTATATTTACTTAAATCGATTTTTTATCTGTATATTGTGGTTAATAAAGTCTTATAAAAATATTTTACTTGTTAGATGACCTAATCAGTCTGAACAATGCATCATCTTGTTCTCGGAATTTTAGAAGCTATAACTCAGCCAAAACAATGAATCGCTTTGTTATCAGAGGTGTGACCTTGAAAATTATAAGCATAGACTTTGAAGCGTTGGTTAGAACATGCATAGTCTTAGTTCTTGATTTCTAGAATTAGATGTATTTAGATAACAATCTATTTTTAGAAATTATAACTGAACAATGGATCGTCTTTGTTCATTCATCACAAAATTGTTAGCATAGACTTTGAACCGTTGGCTAGAACAATGGGCCCACTTTGTTCTTGATTTCAGAATTGAGATGTGAATCTATTTCAACCTGAACAATGGATCTCTTGATAACCTTCGAGAACGGTTACCAAACAGCTATCTGTTTTGGGAAACGGACTGTTTTGGAAACGGCTACCTGTTTTTAGGAAACGGCTACCTGTTTTAGGAAACGGCTACCTGTTTTAGGAAACGGCTACCTGTTTAGACCACTTCAGGGCCTGGGGGTGATATGGCTTGATGACCTTGAAACATGCATAGACAACACCTCAGGGTTTGCTTAGGTTTGTAATAAGTTACGGTCAATGTCTCTAAGTAAGCTGAATGTATGGCTAGTATAAAATATAATGAAGCGATGACCTATTAGGAAAGATGATATCTTGTGGACCACATTAAACGAAAATCAGTTGATTGAAATTGAATGCGAAAACAAATAATAAATAGACATGCTCCTGTAAAGGTATTACAAAATGTTGCATAATATGTGTATTTACTTAAATCAATTTTATCTGTATATTGCGGTTAATAAAGTCTTATAAAAACGTTTTACTTGTTAGATGACCTAATCAGTCTGAACAATGCATCGTCTTTGTTCTCAGAGTTTTAGAAGCTACGACTCAGCCAAACAATGAATCATCTTGTTCTCTCATGTGGCATTGTAAGCATAGACTTTGAACAATGGGCCTTTATTCTTGATTTCCTAGAATTGAGATGTAATCTATTTTATAACTCGACCTGAACAATGAATCGTCTTTGTTCTCTCATGTGGCCTTGTAGACTTTGAAGCGTTGACAATGCATCGTCTTTGTTCTTGATTTCTAGAATTGAGATAACAATCTATTTCTAGAATAACTGAATAATGGATCGTCTTTGTTCATTTCTCAGAGGTGTGACCTTATAAGCATAAACTTTAAATCGTTGACAATGGATCGCCTTTGTTCTTGAAAAGATGTATTTAGATAACAATCTATTTTTATAAATCAACCAGAACAATGATCGTCTTTGTTCATTCTCAGACTGTGACCTTGATAATTGTACGCATAGACTTTGAATAATGCATCGTCTTTGTTATTGATTTCCTAGAATTTGAGCTATGACTCACAAAACAATGAATCGTCTTTGTTATCAGAGGTGTGACCTTATAAGCATATACTTTGAAGCGTTGACAATGGATCGCCTTTATTCTTGATTTCCTAGAATAGAAGTGTATTTAACAATCTATTTTCGACCTGAACAATGGAATGTCTTTGTTCTCTCATCTGACCTTGAAAATTGTAAGCATAGACTTTGAAACGTTGACAATGCATCGTCTTTGTTCTTGATTTCCTAGAATTGAGATAACAATCTATTTTTAAAATAACGGAACAATGGATCGTCTTTGTTCATTTCTCAGAGGTGTGACCTTGAAAATTGTAAGCATAGACTTTGAACCGTCGGCTTGAACAATGCATCGACTTTGTTCTTGATTTCCTAGAATTTAAATGACCTGAACAATAGATCGCCTTCTCATATGGGGGAAACGGTTGCGAAACAGCTATCTGTTTTGGGAAACGGATCCCCTGTTTTAGGAAACGGCTACCTGTTTATAGGAAACGGCTACCTGTTTTTAGGAAACGGCTACCTGTTTAGGGGAACGGCCACCTGTTTAGGGCACTTGAGGGGGCGTGGTCTTGAAACATGCACCTCAGGGCTCTTGATTTCCTAGAATTGAGATAACAATCTATTTTTTAAAATAACTGAACAATGGATCGTCTTTGTTATCAGAGGTGTGACCTTATAAGCATAAACTTTAAATCGTTGACAATGGATTGCCTTTGTTCTTGAAAGAGATGTATTTAGATAACAATCTATTTTTATAAATCAACCAGAACAATGAATCGTCTTTGTTCATTTACCTTAAAATTATAAGCATAGACTTTGAACAATACATCGTCTTTGTTCATGGTTTCTCAGAATTGAGATAACAATTTATTTTTATAACTCGACTAGAAGAATGAATCGCTTTTGTTCTTTTACCTTGAAAATTGTAAGCATAGACTTTGAAGCGTTGACAATGGGTCGCCTTTATTCTTGATTTCCTAGAATTGAGATAATTTATTTTTATAACTCGACCAGAAGAATGAATCGCTTTTGTTCTTTTACCTTGAAAATTGTAAGTATAGACTTTGAACAATGGATCGCCTTTATTCTTGATTGCATAGAATTGAGATAACAAACTATTTTTATAACTCGAGCAGAACAATGAATCACTTTTGTTCTTTTACTTTGAAAATTGTAAGCATAGACTTTGAACAATTAATCGTCTTGACGTGGCATTGCTTGAACATGCATAGACTTGCATGAGACCGAGGGCAATGACCTTCAGGTAACCTAAAATTGACGTGGACAATCAACAATCTAGTAACTTTTCTAGTTACTGGCCTTGAAGGACTCAAGAATGACCTTGAAGAGATTTAGATTACAAACCTTTCCTACCACTTGGCCTTGAATCGATGACCTTGAAGAGATTTAGTAGGGTTACCAACCATTCCTACATTGTACAATGTGTATGATTACCTTGAAAACCATATACTTGGACGTGAATGTATGACCTTGACCTCTGAAAAGGAATTGCTTTTATAGACGAATGCCAGGATCGGCATAGCTATACTCTCATTTAGCGTTAGTAACATTTTAGAATTTCTTAAAAGATTGTGATTGGGACAATTTAACAAAGTATGCTTGTTTTGTTTATATACATTACTATATACGTTATTGGTCAATAAGAGTTAATCAATGGAATTAGAGTCAATGGTATATGCACCAATTTATAATTTTGATGACTATAAAAAGGGAAAACAAAGTATGATAAAGATGTAAGACCTTTAGACATACAAGTAGGACAAACAGTTATACTAAACTAAAGAAAATAGGAGCAATAAATTAGACATACTTTATATTGGTCCGTTTAAAGTTGACGAAATAAGTGGCCCAAATTGTAGAATCGTTGACAGAATGGGAAAGTCAATGGTAGTTCATAAAGACAGACTATATATTTTTACGAATAAAGTGTCAATTAGGTTAGTGTGATTGTGGAATGAATTTAGAGTTTCAACAGTTAAAATGACTTTAGGAATGCATTTATACCAAACACTTGAATTTTTTTTTATATGTATTTTATATCCTATTATTTATCTTTTATGTTTATGCCCATTATGTACTAATCTTTATACGTACATTTAGTTTATTTTGGATTGTCTTTAAAAAAATAGAAAAAAAAATTGCAAACAAAAATTTTTTTCCACCAGGAAGGTGGTCGTAATAGTATTTATTGCAATTCAATTATTAAACAGTATGTAGTAAACATTAAATGGTGTCACCTAGTTATGTTATAAACAAAGGTAAATGCAAGCAAGCAACTTGTAGTGACGAAATAAGTATTAACTAGTAAACGTTAGTCCTTTATGAATTATTTAATTAATTACACCAACTTCCAAGTGCAACCCAACAGGACCAAGGTTGCCCAACAGTACAATAGGAAAAAACGAATGTTTGTGTAAAATGGGTGGTAGTCCACCGAATACGATGCGTAGTCAAAATTCTGTATAAAATTTTTGTGGTGGTTTATCACTCATGCTTGATACACCTGGAAATAGCACTCGTGCTAACGCACACGTCCTATTTAGGCAAGTGCATCAAGAATTCATGGCACCACCACAAAAATTGTCTACATAACTTTGAGTACTTATCGTATTATATATGAAAATATCCCGTCGTCAATAGCAACGGATAGCCTTGGGATATTGTCTTACTGAATCCCGTGCTTGAATTAATTACAGGAAATTTCTTCTCGTTAAGGAATATTTTGAGGAAATTATCCCTCGTCTTTGACTCGGGATAATTTTCAAAATTTTTGTGGCTCGAAAACATTTCCGGAAATAATCCAAGCACTAGGGATATTACAAGTGAAAATATCCCGTCGTCAATAGCAACAGATAATCATGGAATGTTTTCTTATTTAATCCCCCACGTGCTTGAATTAATTACGGGAAATTTTTTCTCGTTCACGAATGTTTTGAGAAAACATTCGTACTCGAAAGAATTTCCGGGATAAATCCATGCGCTAAGCAGATTACAAGTAATAACTATTGTTGAGACAACCGTATCTTTAGAACTTGTCTTACGAATAAATTTATTAGAAGATGAAAAACCTGCAGAACAGCAATTTATTTTATTCCTTTTATTAATTTATATGATTTAAGATAAAATAGTATATTATTTATCGCCTCTAAAAATTATTTGTGCTTAAAGGGTTTGATTATTTGCGTTCGACAAAGAAACTTCCAGCGTTGACACAAAAAATGTCTCGTAATAAATGTATTCATAAGAAAAGTTCCAAAGATACTATTGTCTCAACAGTCGCTTCCAAGGATATTATCTGATTAATAATTTTATAAGGAAATGGAAATATGGGCTCTAGTGTTAATAAGTGTATGCTTGACAAATATGTCAGAATTAATTGTTTGGTCAGCGTCATTTGTTGGTAATCATGTCATTTTATGTTCTGTTGGTTATTGCAGCAAAGCAATAAGCATCTAGTCGGAAATATTGGACTTAATTATAGTTTAATTCTGCGCTAGTGAACACCAATGACATATTTGCTTTATGGCTGAACAGGATGCTCAGCATCCCGTAACTTAATAGAGGTGTAGTCCTTTTTATTCAGCGTAGTTAGCGGTGCAGAACTTGGTGATATTTTCGAGTTCATACAGAAATTGAGTGAAGACTGTTGTAAATGAGAATTTGCGACAAAACCAAATTATTTACTAGAAAGCATGGCCTTGACAGTTACTAGTTTTAGTCCACCAAATACTAATAGTTATTTATGCATTAAGCATAATGAGGTATTTATCGTCCGAAGCGCTATTTCGAGCGCGAGGACTAGGAAAATAGGATTATAAAGACTACAATGAATACAAAATTTTATGCACGATTAATATATTGAATATTTAACATGAATATAACATTAATTGTTTTCAAAGGAAATACATTTCTCATTTAAGATAGTAGGTATTGGTACGTTACCGTGAAAAAGAGTACAGAAGCAAGTATGACGTATTGATAATTCACTCAATTGGTATAGTTAGTAACTGAGATATTACCAGAAATAAGATGAATTAAATTGAAGAACTGTATAGTATAAGCATGACTAATTTTAATAACTCCATTGTAAATATTTTTAAATAAACTCAATTGTGCCTATAGTTCATTCTATAACATTATAGTCCGATATTATAGTAATGTAAAAAGAGGAGTGCATCAACGAAATTTGGTTATAACTATAATATTATAATTTTAACATGCATAAATAGTGTTTTACTGCCTGGTTTGAGATTTTTAAACAACAGTTCACTAATTTAAATATTTTTCCAAATTATGCAACCTTAAACAAAAGAAGAGATCATATAAGACATGTTTTAGAACTGTTAACGAAGAACACAAATAGACACAACACACACACACACACAATACAGCACAAGACACACAATAGACATAAAAATAAACACACAAATAAGTAAAATACACACACACACACACACACACACACACACACACACACACACACACAATAATAATATAAATTAATATATTTAATTACATAAACAATATAATAATATATAAATAATATAACACAAAATAAATAATACACATAACATATAAATAACAAAATAAATAACATAATATACAAACTAAACATAAACAAATACACACACACATCAATATACATAAATACATAATATATACATACATACAGCACATAACAGCAATATGCACACACAAATACACAGCAATACATACATACACAGCACAGCACACATCACACATACCACACAATACACACACACACACACACATAATACACATACACAAACACACACAGCACAAAATCACAACACACACACACAGGAACAAAGATCACAGCACACACAGCACAACACACAACAATACACGTAACAATAGCACACACACACACATAAATAACACACATAATATAAATTAAAAGACATCACAGAAATACACCAGACACAATGACAATAATAATACAACGCACGCGCACATGCACACACACACAAAAATACACAACATAATAATTAATAAACACACACACATATAACCATAATACACACACACATAATAAATAAACACACAAACATAACACATACAAATAATAAATAAATAATATTAAATAATACAACACATAATATACACACACACAAATACACAAAGATCACATACACAATCATACATACACAAAACATCACACAATACACACAATAAACACACAAATACACATAACACATCACACATACTATAAACACAATACAATACACATAATAATATATAATATACACACACTAAGTAACATACTAATAGAACACACACACACAATATAAATAATCATACATATAATATACAAACACATAATATAACAACATCACATATAATAAACATAATACATAACACATATAATAATAAAATAAAACAATAAACATAATATATATTAAAAATACATCACACATATACAAATAAAAAACACACAAACAATCAACATAACACAACACACACACACACACACACACACACACACACACACACGCACACATACAACACAAAAATAACACAAACAATAATAAATTAATAATAATATTATTAATTAATAATAAACACATAACAACATAATATAATATTAACTATCACACAATAATATAAAATAATATATATAATAAAATTATAATACAACACACATAAATAAATATTAAATAATAATAATACAATAAATAATAAAAATAAATATAATATAATAATATAATAAACACAAATATAATAATAATAAAATAATAACAATAAATAATAAACATATAACATACATATATACATATAAAATAATACAATATAATAATAAATACAATAACATACAATAAATTTATATACACACACATCACAAATAATTATACAAACATAACATACATAACACACAATACAACACACACAAATCACACACATCACAATAACACACAATAATATAATAATATAACATAATAATACATAATATAAATAATATACTAATATTAATAATAACACACAATATAACATTATAATAACACATACTAATAATACAAACAACAACACACAAAATATAATAATATAATAATATAAAATCAAATATATAACATAACAACTAATATATATATAATATATCAACATAATACATACACAACACACATATATACACACACACACACACACACATCAACACATACACATACATCACATACATATCATAATACATAATAAAATAATACAATATAAACATAACATACACATATAATATAATAATACATACATATAATATAACATATAAATAATATACATATATAATATACAAAAATAATAACAACAACAAACACACACACAATAAAAAAACACAAACACACACAAATTTAAATATAAAAAAATAATAATAATAATACAATATAATATACACACAAAAATCATATATACACAATAACAATAATACACACATAATAAAATTTAAAACATAAATAATATTAATAAAACATAAAAATAATAATAATAAAATATAATATATAATATAATAAATATAATAATAATAAAACAAAATATAATAATAAATATAATAATAATAATAATAAATAACACATAATATATAATAATAAAATAAATAATAATATAAATATAATAAAATTAATAATAACAAATAATAATAAATAATATATATAAATAAATAAAATATAATAATATAATAATACATAATATAATAATAATAATAATAATAATACACACATAAAAAAAACACAAAAAAATAACACATACACACACACACACACACATACACACACACAAAAATAATAATAACAACAACACAAAAAAATAAAACACATTAACACAACACACAACACACATAAAAAATAATAATTAAAATATTAATATAATATAATTAATAATATAAATAATAATAATACACATAAAATTAAAATAATAAATAAATAATAATATAATAATATACATAAAATAATAATAAATAATAAATATATAAAATAAAAATATATAATAATAATAAAATAATAATAATAAATAATAATATAATAATATATAAAAAATAATAAACACAAATACAATAAAATATAATATACACATATATAATAAATAAAAATATACACAAACACACAACACAACAATAATACAACACAAAACAATAATATAAACAACATAATAAATAATAATATAATAATAATAATAATACACACAACAACACAAACACAATAAACAAAACAACAAAATAATAATAACACACACAAAATACAACAACAAAACACATAAAATAATAATAATATAATAAAATAATAATAATACAAATAATATATAAAAATATATATAATACAATAAAACAAAAAATTAAAATAACACAAACAACACACACACACACAATAAAAATACAAAAAAAATAATAAACAATATAAATATTAAAATAAATATATAAACACAAAAAAACACATAAATAAATATATAACAATATAATAATAATAAATAATATATAAAAAATAATAACACAATAAACACAATAATATAATAATACAATAATAAAATATATACATAATAAATAAATATAAATATAATAATATAACAAATAACACACACACAACAAACACTAATACACAAACACACAATAATAAAACACATAATAATAATAATATAATAATAATAATATATATAATAATATAATAATATAATAATAATAATATAATAATAAACACACATAATAATAAAATATAATAAATAAATAATAATAACACATAATATATATATACACACACACATATAACAATACACACAACACAAACACACACACATAATAAATAACACATATAATAATAATATATAATAATAATAACACAACAACAATAACACAAAAACACAAACACACACAAATAAAATAATATATATATATTAATAACATAATAACACATATAAATAATATAAAATAATAATACACATAAAATCACAATATAAATAACACACAATAATAATAATAATAATAATAAATAATAATATAATAAACATAAATAATAATAATATATAATAATATATAAACATAATAATATACACAATAACACACACACAACACACATAAAAAAAACATTAAATAAAAAAAAATACACACACAAATAATAAAAAAATACACATATACACACAAAAAAATAAAACACATAATACAACAACACAAACAAAAAACACACAAATATAACACACACACAACAAAAACAAATAATACATATACACAACACACAAAATTAAAATACACAAATATACATATACAAAAAAAATACATAACACACATACAAATACAATATACACAACACAACACAATAATAATAAAATATAACACAAATAACACATACACACACACACACACAAACACATAAATACATAAAACACACATAAATAAATATACAAATATAATAAACAATATATCACAATACAACACATAAAATAATACAAAACATAATAATACATACAAATACACACACACACATATACAACACCACCAACACGCACAAACACGCACACACCACACAACAATACAATGCACACACGCACATAATTAAACACATACCAAACCAAGAAATATGCACGATACCACACCACCACAATCATATACGCACACCATAAAACACACACACACATACAATCACATACACACATCACACGCAACACGCACACGCACACCCACGCACACATACCACACACACGCACAACACACGCAATAATAATAAAATAAACGCAACACACCACACCATATAATAATACCTATAACGCATACGCACATAACACACAACACACCAACACACATACACATCACACACACCAAACACGCACAACGCAACATACACCACACGCACACCACAACCACACCATATAAATACAACCCAACACCACACACACACGCACAAGCAACACGCAACCACACATAAGAAGATTGACGTTAATGGGTTAATGGACTTTATATTAAAAATATCAACAAAGCATTTTTAACTATTATCAAATATACAAAATCCACAACACTCAAGAAATGCAACCAATAATTTAATGCATTAATTAGTTAAATTAACTACATATTATAATTTACTAATCCTTATAGTTCTTATAACAAACACACAAATACAAAAAACACACACACATTCACGATATAACAGCCACGTGCTAACACACACAAACACGACATCGCACACGACACACACACACACACACACACACATACACACAACAACACAACACACACACACACACACACACACACACACACACACACACACACACACACATACAAAAAACTATACACACAACACACAAACCACACAACACACACAATAACATACACACGCACACAACAACACAACGCACATACATGCACATCACACATACACAACATAAATATAAACAAAATACAACAGCACACACAGCATACACAACACGCACAACACACACAACACACACAACACACACAATACACAGAACACACATAACACGCACATGACACACAACACACATAACAACATACACAATAACACAAACACACACCATGCAACACACAAACACACACGCACACACGCACACACACGCACACACGCACACACGCACACACGCACACACGCACACACGCTCACACGCATTGCACACACGCACATACGCACTCACGCGCTCACGCACATACGCACGCACGCATGCATGCACGATCGTACGCACGCACACGCACGCACGCACGGGCTGATGCAGTCACGCACTCACGCACACACGCGCTCATCCACTCACGCACTCACACACACACGTACGTAGGCACTCACATACACACACGCACACGCACACGCTCACGCACACGCACACGCACCCGCACACACGCACATACACGCACACACGCACACACGCTCACACGCTTGCACAGACCCACATACGCACACACGCGCACACGCACGCACTGCATGCACGGGCTCATGCACGGGCTCATGCACTCACGCACTCACGCACACACGCGCTCATGCACTCACGCACTCACGCACTCACACACACACACACGTGCGTAGGCACTCACATACACACACGCACACGCACACGCACACGTACACGCACACGCACACCACAACCACACACGCACACCCACACTCTCACAACCACACCCCTACACCCACACCCACACACACGCACCAACGCACGCACACACGCACGCACACACACCTAAGAAGATTGACGTTAATGGGTTAATGGACTTTTATATTAGGAAAATATCAACAAAGCATTTTTTAAGCGTATTATCTGCTTAAATCTTATACAACTTAGTCCACAACACTCAAGAAATGCAACCAATAATTTAATGCAATTAATTAAGTTAAATTAACTACGATATTATAATTTTACTAAAGCCTTATAGTTCTTATAACAAACTATCGGAAATTTTTAGTAATTATATTATATCCCAATTCTATATTGCAATTGATATTAGACAGTTTGTCATTTATAAAAATTCAGGATGTATATATTTATGTCTAGACAGTACCTAATTTTTATCCAAATTACGGCTTGCTGTTACAACTAATATCAAAGGTAAACAACTAGAGGAATTTATTTTTCAAATGATTTACATATAATTAATAATGATACAGAAGTTCCCACACTTAGTTTTATTAACGGAAGTAATTGAATATATTTGACAATAACTAATAACACAATTTTTAAATAATATTAGGAATGGGACTGTGGTAAAGAAGAAAGTTGCTCTGATCACAACCTAATTAGATTTAAGATAGATATTCTTGAAAAGAAAGTTCGTTCTGTAATTTATCATAGATTTAGGTTTATTATTAAGGACGAAAATTTTATTACATTTGATCAAAACATATCTTCTAAATTGGCAAAAAAATTTATATATTCAACCGTTAACCAAACAACATCAATACCATACCAAAATCTGGCTACTAAAGTTAATAAAAACAACAATTTGGAAGAATTTGTTAACCTATTCCATAAAATTCTACTTAAGACGTGTAAAATGACTTTCAAAATATTTAAAAATCAGGAAAGAGGTATAGTAGGAAAAAATGCTCCTTGGTGGAATTTAGAATTAATTATTACGAGAAGAAAGGTTAATGCACTTAGAATAAAGTTTCAGAAAACCAAAAATAGTGAGGCAAAAATCGATCCTTGGAAAAACTTTTGCAGCTTGGAATTCTGTGTATAAAATAGCTGCAGGAAAATTGTGTAAAAAACTTCTCTAACTACACTATTAAAGGAAGCTGGAACATGTACAAATAATTTAATGGATACAGTGAAATTCCTTATTGATCAGTTTGTTCCGAAAGATAACCATGAAATGAATGATATCACATCTCATTTAAATGAGAAAAAACTAAATGAAAGTATCATTAATGTAAACGACCCATCCGTAACTAAACAAAAGATACTTGGGGAAATTACAAAAATGGATGAAAAGAATACTCCCGGCTAGGAACTGAAGTTTGGTTAAGATTATTTTGGCAATTTCCTTTATTCATTACCACCCTACATAATAAATGAAAAAAAAAAATTTTTCCAAGAGATTGGTAATAATTCCTATAGTTGAACTCGATAAACAAAACTATTCGGGTCTGTCTAAGTTTCGATCAACAACTTTAGTGGATGTTGAGGGCAGAATGTTAGAAAAGCTTTATGTAAATAGAATATCACATTATCTTTATTCTAATAATTTGATGAATCTCAATCAATTGGGTTTTAAACCTCAAACCGATACTTTAGCTGCCATATGGAAGTTTGTTCTAGACTGTTTAAAAGATAAATATGATGATATTGTTATAAGGTTGGATGAAAGGATGCTTTCTTTTGCAATCAAACAGGTAAATTACAAGTTAATTTGCATGTATTGAAAAAATGGCAAGGTTTGTCCACAAGGGTCATGTTATAATCCTTTATATTATAATATTCAATACAGTTCTCTACTTAATTTGAAATATTCCCGGTGTGCTACAGCCATAAATTTTACTGACGAAGTCTTAATATTGGTTAAACGACAAACTACCATTGGTGCCGTAATATTTGCTAATGTAGAAATACATAAAATTACTAAATGGGTACAAGTGAATAAACTTTGCTTTAATGAATCTAAATTGAAGGTGCTATTTGTGGAAAATAATAAATTTTCTCGTAAGAAAGGAGTTAAATTATAAAAGAATAACAAATTACTAGAAAACGTTCCGCACTTCAGGTATTGAGATATTTATTTAGTTAATAAGTTTAATTTCAATCTTCATGTTGGGTATATAACAGTCAAATGTTTAAAAATTATAAACATGCTATCCTACGAATCCTATTCAGGTTTGGGAGGAAGCACTAAACGCCCAAATTTCGAAATCAATCAGACACTCCAATCGCTTTTAGTAAGTGGCAACACCTAGCAGATATCCCCAAAATAAAAATGTATCATTCTACAGATATAACAGATTTTAATTTTTTACTGATGGTAGTAAACTTGACAACATCTGAGGATTAGGAGTGGCAATTTGTAAGAACGATTCTCTACAACAAGAGCTTAAATACCGGTTAAAAAATCATTGTTCGAATAATCGAGCAGAAGCATTAGATATACAGGGTGTTCCAGTTTTGTGTGGCAGGACTTTAATAGTCGATAGAGCTTTCAAAATTAAGACAAAAAGTTCATATAAACATAAGTTACCAAACGCTTAGTTTTGGAGATACAGGGTTTCAAAGTTTAAATTTTTTTTCAGTTTTTTTAATTTATCTTCAAAACTATGTAAAATAATAAATCCAAATTTAGTACAATATTAAGAGTAGTTTAACGTTTATCAATATCTACAAGGTACTACATTTTCTGGGATGTTGCACCCTTTATCCCCCCCGAACTCTTTCATGCGACGCCTCTAACTCTTAAAAACCAAAAATTTATATTGCCCATTTGATTTAGGAAGTTTTTTGTCTTATGCTTTTTTTTCGCAAAATGCATAGTTTTTGAGATAAATTAGCTGTAATCCATAAACAGCTTCCAAATGGTAAGTAAAGAACGTCTGATGCTCCCGCAAAAATAGTGTGCCATGAAAAGAACAATAAAAAAAAAGAATCAAATTATGTCAATTCTCACGTTTTTTTGTCTCTTAATAAAAAGTAGTACTCCAGTGATTTTTGCCTAACTTTTCAGTTGAATTAAATAAAGGAAAATAAAAGTAAAACAACAAAATAAATATTAAAAAAATACGTATTTATTGGAAAAAATTGGAAAGAATTTCTATTTAAGATTTTAACAAGAACGAAACGAACGAAATAAATAAATTAAACAAATAAACTTAACCTATAACAACAAAACAAAAACGCTATCGTAATAATAAATAAATTTAAAGAAACCGTTCAAAATGTGAACCATTTTGTTGAATGCATAATTCACACCCACGAATAATTATTCACGTGGAATATTAACTAAAAATTGTCTTATTTCATTACACGCATCCCTAATCCTATTAATGAGTTCATCTCTTGTTATCACAGGAGTTGCATACACCCTTTCTTTTAAATACCCCCCACACAAAAAATCTAAGGGATTTAGGTCTGGAGACCTTGGCGGACAGGGAACTGAGCCTGCACAACCGATCCATCTTCCTGGATGATGGTTGTCCAGCCAGTTTCTAACGATTCTGCTATAATGAGCTGTATAACCATCAAGCTGGAACCAAGCCGTTCTTCGTAAATTTAAGGGAATACGTTCCCACATATTCTCATGTTCATTCTCTAAGAATTCCAAGAAAGTCGCAGCATTCATCTGAGGTGGTAAAAAGTAGGGCCCAAAAAGGTGATTATTGTAAATACCTATCCAGACGTTCACACTAAATTCTTGTTGGAAATGTCTCGGGCGAACTACATGTGGATTTTCATGTACCCAAACGTGCTGGTTGTGAAAATTTACCACACCACGGCGAGTGAAGCAGGATTTATCGGTCCATAAAATATTATTTAAAAAACCTGGATTGTTATTATTTTCAGCAAGAATCCATCGACAATACGCAACTCTACTTTCTGCATGCCCTGGTTCTACTCCTTGAACAGGTTGTATATGGTAAGGATATCGGTGATCCCGTCTTAATGTTCGGTGAATAGTAGTATTTGAGACTCCATCTAAAGCTACGGATACTCTTCTAATGCTAGTTATGGGATCTTTGTCGAATTCACGCAAAATTCTGACGACCATGCACATTATTTAACCCCCGACTTATAATTTGTTGGTGAACTCTTACAAATACTGAAGGATGCGGAGCTCTTCTAAGAAGAAATCTTCGCCTATATTCACGGGCTGCTGCTGTTGAACTTCCATTTCCAAAATCATAAATAAAATGGATATCCGCTATTTGTTGATTAGAAAACAAAAATGGCATTTTAAAAAATCACTTTTGCAATAAAAATTAACACAATAAAATATGTACATACATTACATTCTTTCTTATGCACAAGTCGTATTTAAAATAAACGTGAGATTTGACATAATTTGATTCTTTTCTTTATTGTTCTTTTCATGGCACACTATTTTTGCGGGACGTTCTTTACTTACCATTTGGAAGCTGTTCATGGATCACAGCTAATTTATCTCATAAACTATGCATTTTTCGAAAAAAAAACGGAAGACAAAAAAGTTCCTAAATCAAATGGGCAATCTAAATTTTTAAGAGTTAGAGGCGTCGCATGAAAAAGTTCGGGGGGGATAAAGGGTGTATCACCCCAGAAAATGTACTACCCTGTTGATATTGATAAATGTCAAACTACTCTTAATATTGAGTTTAAGTGTACTAAATTTGGATTTATTATTTTAAATAGTTTTGAAGATAAATTAAAATAACTGAAAAAAAATTAAAACTTTGAAACCCTGTATCTCCAAAACTAAGCGTTTGGCAACCTATGTTTATATGAACTTTTTGTCTTAATTGTGAAAGCTCTATCAACTATTAAAGTCCTGCTACAAAAAACTGGAACACCCTGTATACAACAGTTTAAGACAACATAATAAAATTGAAAACCGGCAAGTAACTATATATGAGGAGCTCATTTTCAAAATGCAACAAGTCCATTTTCTCCAAATTTCAAGCACTGCTTCAGGGCCAACCTATTGAATACAAAATACATACACTTGCAAAACGTATAAAGTCCCTTTCAAACAGATATACATACTTACATGTGTTTTCCAAAAGGAAACAAGTCCACCGACAAGTAATTTTGGGATTAAAAATAAAAAGTGTCAGGTAACACTATGCTCCCAGATTTTCTATAGAAGTACGGATCCTTCAAAAAAACTAAAGACTGTTGAAAAAAAAAAAAGAGCATCTTTAGCAAACAATTATCTCAATCCTATCACGGAAAAGCAGAAAATTATTTCTGATAAAGGAAAATCGGTCAATAAGCTCCTGATTGCTGCTTTTGGATAGGAATGGATTAGGGACGAAAACTTGCAATGGTACTATGAAGTGTTGATCAGCGACTTACCGGGCTAGACGCTGAAGCTGAACAGATTGAAACTGACAACTGCCATTGTCTCGATAAAAAACTGGAGATTAAAACAAAAAGTGTATTAGAAATAAGTAAAACATACTAGAAATGAAATTTGTAACTATTTGGTGATAATTTTTCATCTGTTGGCGTTAAAATATACCCTATTTTAACGCCAAAGAAGAAGAAAGTACTCAAATAAAGATTTGAATCAAAACGTAATTAGTCTTTTAGAATATTGAGCACAGCAATTTGAGATATTTATTTTGATTTACAAAAAAAGAGTTGTAAATACTTATACAACACAGTATTCAAACAGAAATTATTTCTCTCAGTTGGTTTTGTAGAAATAGTTATTCCTTTCTAGCCAAAAATTAAAAAAATGGACTTGTTGCACTTTGAAAATGAGCTCCTCATATACTGATGGTCTGATTACTTAAAAAGTTTAATAGACCATAACAATGTATTTATTTTCGATAACATCAAATGGCAATATCAGTGAGATAATAGCATTAATGTCATACCAACGAATTTCTACCTAATGTAAATAAAAGGCTTCAGATACAATTACCAATAATGCCAATATTGACAACAATACTAAGTAGATACGGCAAATTAAAATCTTGTTTATATAGATCTAATCTAATTAGTAGCTTAAACTGTGTATGTGGTAGGGCCATTCTAACAGTAGAGCACACATTATTTGAATGCTCAAAACTATCTAGCGCAAGGAAAACTTTTAAAAATAGTATTTTAGTGATGATAGACCAGTAGAATAGGATGAACATATGTATGTGTATATATATATATATATATATATATATATATATATATATATATATATATAAACACATACGTACGTGCACGTAAGCACGCAAGTACGCACGCACGCACACACATATACACATACGTAGGTTCAAATCCTAATCGAGGTAAACGTTTATGTATCTTATGTATTTAATAAAATTACTAATTATTTGTAATTTCATATTTACTTTTGATCTTATTCGTTCATAACAAAAACTTATAATAATCTATAATATTAGCGTTTATAATGATGACTTTAAATCATGAAAGTTTACCCTTTTGTCTTTAAATATTGCCCTGAAATTTGGAAATACCTTGTATACTTTAAGTTTAATTAATCTAGGGATTGAATACGAAACTTAGTACGATGTTTGCACGTAGAATAATAAAAAGGTAACTTTCCATGTTTCTTCCTTTGGGAAAGAGCCGCTCAAACATCTATTACTGATTGGAGTTTCCACCAAGGTGTGCCAAATAATCTCAGTGTAATAAAATGATTGACGTTTTGAATGTATTGCTAATATTATTGATAATATGCGAAGGGTGTTTTTTATGATATCTATGTAGTTATGAACACAAGGGGTCAAGGGACAAACATAATTTTATTTTTCAACAGGAGAACCGTCAACAGCAACACACTTATTCCCACGTTTTTCTAATACCGCTATGTCTTCGAAAAAAATTTTGGTAATATACGACTACACAGAGTTTTCCATGTGGTCTTTCGATAAAAAGCGAAACCCTCTCGCCAGTTTTTTAATTTTGAAAAGAGATAGTAGGCACAGGGGGCGAGGTTAGGAATGTAAGGTGGAGGTAATTCAATAAAGCCGCATTTATTGATTACATCTTGCACAAATTTGTTCTTTATACACCCTGCAGTCGTCGTGCAGAAGTTTTCTGGAGCGTAATTGTGGCGTGTCAAAACGTTTAAATTTTTTAAAAATTATTAAAAAACCTTTCATACCCAAAGCTTAAATATGATTGATAATCGTGAAGGTTTATCTTTTCATAAATATTTATTTACCTTATGAACCATGATTTAACAAGAAAAAGTTTAGTGCTCCTTATTTTAAATATAAATTAGGTTTCAACCTTTTTATCAGCTTAGAATTTGAGACAATGGTACAATCATATTTACATATTCACTTAAATTAAGCCTAAATGATTGCAACACTCTTTTTGATACGTTCCTATAATATACAATAAGGAAAGAATTTATACTATATGGCACTTATTATCAAATTTAATTTGTTCGTTTCAAATTGCATGAGAAAACTATACCAATTTGTAACATACACTAGATTCTGTATTAGCAATCTTGATTAACCGTTAATTAATATTTTAATACAATGCAACTTATTACTTCCTTCAAAACCAATCAATCAATAAGAAAATGTATGCATGTATGTTCATAGTTAAGATACAGGAACCACATAAGGATCGATACTTAAATTTATTCGGAATCGCTCATGTTCAACAAACAAATTAATTTAGAAATAGTTTGAATTAATGCTTAATTTACCGTTAAGCATATAATTATAGACGTGTATTCAACATGTGCATTTATTACACCTTAGATTGAGATGAATCTGTGAACACATTTCTATTATGATTTGACCTTTTAAAGTGTATGAAGTGTTAACTTTCTAATACAAAAATTTATAATGCAAGGTTGAAGGTTAGGAAATAATTATGTTCGGTACCAAAAAATGTGTAAGCCCATTACTATAATTATAAATTACAGGAATTCACATACATAGATAATCCATTAAAAAATTTCACAAAATAATTTTTTTTAATTTCGAAAAGCTATATGCCAAATATTTATTAGACATTAATTATACACAAAATAAAATACTTTTTATCAACAGTTTAATCATTTTTTTTTAAAGTTCATAAGTAATATAATTAAACATCTACTGTTTATATTAGTGAATTAAGAAATTAATAAAAATTAATATACCTTATGATCTTACTTGCAAGTATAATTACTAAGTAATCAAATAATCCGCAATTTATTAACGATTTTGACGATGCGAAAATTAACCCTACACTGCGTAATGCATCAGATCTGATAATACCTGTTTAAGACTAATAAATTTTTACAAATATGCAAGACATAGTGTTGCAACGTGATGTATCAGCTCTGCTACGACCTTATTTACTTTGTACCAAAGACTACATTTGCTAACAGTTTCTATACCGCCAAAATTCAATGCAGTTTACGGTCAGTGGCGAACACCTGAATAAGTGCTTAAACATCCCACAGTGTTTTTCAAGTTTTTATTATGTTTTACTTGGATTGTCAATATAGCATAGTGTTATTTGTGTTTATAAAAGGTAAGAGTTGCTTATATAACTAAATTTATAAATACATACTGTAAGATTAGCTGCTGTATTTACTTGGTTGTATCATTTCTGATACATAGCGTAGATCATTTGCTTTTGTGATTACTCTCTAAAACCTAACGTTATTTGTAAAGTGCAACTAGAAATTATCTATTAAATTTTGCAGCATCGTTTGAAGTATACTGTATCTGCCTGATACATAAAATATTTATTTCTAGATAAATTTTTTCATACTTATGGTATGATACGTATAAATCAAAAACGATAGCTATAAAATGCATCTAAATATTTCTGTGGTGGGTATGAAAAAGAGTATAAGTCAGGAATCTGATCAAAACAGTTCAAGTCACTTTTAAAATAAGCTCTTGTAGCACTAAAAGTTAGCACTAATAGTATAAGTCAAATGTATCTCTATGATCATAAATGCGATTGCACACATAGTGTAACTTCTACCGACTAAATCTTTGGTGAGAAAATGGGTATAAGTACACTTATACTCTTGTACTCTGTTCAAACGTTTCGATCCTAGTGCAGGAAAAAGGGTATAAGTCAACTTATACTGTTATGCTTTTGAGCATACTTGGAAAACAAATTACTTGTACTGACATACCTAACCTCAACATTTATAAGTGTTTGTGTTAATTTATTATGAAAGAAACATTACATTTTTTCAATATAAGTGTTCGTTAAAATATTAATCCCCATTAGCTACAAAAGAATTGTGCTCATCTTAAAGCTATTAGTTAGCTTTTTTAATCAAGCTTTACAAGAGTGGATATTAATTTTAACACAATATATGTCTGCTTACAATATTTTGCTGCGATATGCGTTCAATAAGAACCAGAAGAATCCTTGACCTTGCTCGCAGTAACTTGGGTAAGTACATCTGTTGTGAATAACCATAAATCTGAGATATAAGATAAGTGTAGTTGCTTGCTTTAGATCGTACCAATATTATTGATATTCATATTAACAACACAGAAGTGGTTGAACAAGGTGTAGTTACGAATGAAAATCCAGGAGAATTGCCTGCAGATCCTGGTAGTGGTAAGACAATTTTTGAAATAAAGCTGTTTTGTTAAAATAGGTATGTTAATTTATTAAGGGTTGTCTTTCTTAGATGATACTATCAGTGATATTGTAAATCAAGAAAGCATGGTAGATAAAGAAATAGAAGCTGGATTATAAATGTGTCTTGAGAGTACTATTGATGATAGTAACAAAACTGAATATTTACCCCAAATATTGGACGAGATAGCTGAAGAGGAGGATATAGACGATTCAGATGTTGACAAAGACTACGTTCCTACTGACGAATCAAGTGAAAATGAAAAATTTGCTAGAAGAAAACCAGTTTCAACGCGGAAAAGAACTGTTAATAGAGATGAAAAAGGTATAGAAGAAAATCCGAAGAAAGCGAGATCTAAAGGTGGGATTCATAGTGTAAAAAACAGATATGAGAGAAAGCAGAAAAGAAATACAGGGGAAGCGTATGACTCAGCAAAAGGCAAAGATGTAAAAGCTAGAGAACAGAAGGAGCTGCCAAAATGTAGACTGAAATGTGCCGAGCGCATTCCAGAAGATGCAAGAAAATTAATTTTTAAAGAGTACTGGTAACTTGGAAGCCGCAACAAGCGTTCCCAGTTTGTGGCAAACCTAACTAATACAAAAGAAACTGCAACACACCGGGAAAGAACCTGTGATCCGGATAAGGAGAAATTTAGAATGTGCAGTCATACCTATTATTTTAAAATTAATGGACAGTGAGAGAAAGTCTGTAGGGGCTGTTTTACAAAAATGTTAGGAGAGACTCATATGTTTGTTACTTTGGCAGTGGGAAACTCAATGGCTACTACACCTGGAGTTACATATAATGATCAGAGAGGTTTACGTGAACCTTTGAACAAACATTCAACTGAAACTATGGGGGAAGTTGTGGCTAATGTAAAATCTTTTCCGTCATATGAATCACACTACACGCGGCGTGATAACAGCAAAAGGTTCTTACCTCCGCATCTTAATTTACAGATCATGTATAAACTTCATTGCGAAAACCGAGATAAAACGGTGTCAAGAAGAATATATGAAACAGAATTTCATAAACTGAAGTTGGCATTTAAACAGCCAAAAGTAGACACGTGTCACAAATGTGATGCTTTGCAGATGAAATTGCAAATCACTGATAACGAGGAAGAAAAACGTTGCATCCAACAAGAAGTAAATGAACATCATGCCGAATCAGATAATGCCTCCTTAAAAAAGGATCAGGACAAGAATATTGCTGAATAGAACGTCAATACCAGATGTTATACGTTTGACCTCCATCAATGTCTACCTATTCCATTCCTTCAGCCCTCGGTAGCATTTTATAAAAGACAACTGTGGACATTTAACCTTACGTTTCATAATGCCACATGTTACATGTGGCATGAAGCTGAAGGGGGACGTGGTGGAAATCAAATAGGTACATGTATCTATCAAGAACTGCTTGCTTTACCTCCGGAAGTGAAGAAGGTGATTCTGTATTCAGATACGTGTGGAGGTCAAAATAAGAACTCCTATGTTCTTAACTGTAATGCAGAAAACGAAGAATTTAAAAGTTATTGAACACAAATTTATGGTTAGTGGTCATAGTCACATGGAATGTGACATTGATCATGCCCTCATAGAGAAGCAAAAAAAGATGCTATCTACGCAAATTTGCCATCCCCATGACTGGTACCAGTTAGTTAGAAGTGTTGGAGAAAAAAGAAAATTTGTGGTAAAGGAACAGACACATGATAAATTTCTAAATTTTTCTGACCTTTACAAACAGTCACTGGTCTTAAGAAAGAAAGACCTTGAAGGACAACCTTTTAAATGGCATGATGCTAAGTGGTTTCGATATACCTCTGAACCTGGTAAAATCTTCTTTAAAAATTCACTGGACGAACAAGCACCACTCAAAACATTTTCTGTCGGCAGAGGTGGAAGGTCTAACGTAACATTAACGCCTGGAAAATGTTATTCAAGTACACTACCTATTTCAGCAGAGAAGAAAAGCAATTTGTTGGATCTTTTGCATCTCATACCTCCAGTATTTAGAGATTTCTATCAGAACCTTGAAACAGCTGAAATTGAAGATACTTACCCAGATATAGAAGAGTTTAATGAGAATGAAACAGCCACCCTCGAAATTTGAAATTATAATTAATAATAAATTAACAATAATCAATGAACTATACTCATTATAAATAAAATATGTTTATGGAAGATCGTTTTTCTTATCTAAACTTGTGGTTCTAACAGTATGTCAGTATTGTTTTAAGTCGATATAGTATAAGTCTATCTTTTTCCTTAACAAAGTACAAAACAACAATGCAGAGTAGATATACCAAAACATACGTTTGAGTGATATAATTAAACCTCACGCAATTGCACTTGTATTAATTAGCCGATCTTGCATCTAGAACTGAACATTCAAACCTCTTTTACTACAAATGTTAAATTTTGACTTATACCCTTTTTTATATGATACAAAGGATAGTTGACGAGTGTAATTTATATTCCGCTCAAATTGATCCTGGAAAACTTGCCATGCTTTCAAAAGCTGACGTACAAAAATATTTAGGAACACGTATATACATGTCAATTGTTCACATCCCCAATGTTCGAAGTTACTGGTCGAGAAGTTTGGGATTTGCGAAATCCAAAGAAGTAATAACGTTTTGAACAGACTTTAACGACAATTCCAAAATGTTACCAAGAGATCACGTTGATCATGACAGATTATATAAACTCAGGCCGGTTATAGAACATTTAAAAATCAATTTTCAAAAGGTTTCTCTTCAAGAATATAATTCTGTAGATGAACAAATGTGTGCCACAAAGGCAAGGCACCACCTCAAACAATACATGCCTGATAAGCCTCATAAATGGGGCTATAAACTATTTGTTATATGTGGGAGTGATGGCTTTGCCTATAATTTTGAAATTTATACTGGCACCGAAAATGACAAAAATCGACTAGACAATGAACTAGATCTAGGATCAAGACCCAATACTGTGGTGCGTCTTTGCAGAATTATACCAGATTTTCAGAATTACAAAGTTTACTTTGATAATTTCTATACCTCTGTGCCGCTACAAGTTTATTTAGCAAAAAAAAAAGGAACTTACATTGGGAACTGTTCGAAGTCCGTGTATACCGAGTTGCTAACTTCCAACAGAAAATGAAATGAAAAAAGAAAAACGAGATACTTCTGTAGAATATGTGGCTGGTATTGATGCGAGTCGAAATATCCTCTGTACTTTGGAGAGACAATAAGCTAGTGTCATTTTTATCCACTTTTGCGGAAAACTATGAACAAGTTAAGTGTCCCCATACAGTGACAGAATGTAACAAGCATATGGGATGGTGTTGGTGCACTAGATAGTTCAATCGGGCGGTATAAAATAAAAATGAATGCGAATGCGATTATTTTATCATTTTCTGGATATGACGATTGTAAACGCCTGGATATTATATACTAAAGTATCTAAGGAAAAAAATTTAAAAATAGTTTATCTCTTACACTTTTTCGAGCTGAAGTATCATTCTGTCTATGTCATGCATCTATGACAAGAGGAGTAAGAAGAGGAAGACCATCTTCAAATAGTGTAGAAAGGCAGTTACATGAAGAAAAGAAGCGTTCAGCGACAACTTTTTACAATCCTCCTAAAGATGTGAGATCTGACAATTTATCTCATTGGCCTTTTCATAACACTTGAGTATTATATGCATTTCAACACATTATGCGCTATGTAGCAGAGCTGGTACATTTAATTTTTTGCTCATAATAAAATTATTTACCAAAAAGGATTTTTTTAACTATTTTTCCCTTACCTTAAAGGTCATTTTACACACAAAAAAATTTTTCAAAGAAAATAAAAAATTGCGTAGTGCAGAGTTAACCAGTATTACTGTTAAATAATCAAATCTATATTATAAACAAGATTCCTTTGGCACCTTACATCCCCTCCTCTATTTTTAAACATCCGGATTTTTTTTTCTTGTAAAATATTCTACGAGTTAATTGCATTACATTTGCAATATTTTTTTAAATTATAAAATTTATTGTCAGTCTGAATTGCATTTTCAGATCGTCAAGGCTTTATTAAAAATTATTATTAATCTTAACCTTTGAACTTATTCTTTCCTAACAAAACTTATTTAATAAATTAAGGCTTTATTAAATTTGAAAAATTTACTTTTATAGTATATATTTAATACGTCAGTATTTTTATGCTGAAATTATCAGTAAATATTTAAATATACATTTAGGAGGGTAAGGTAAAAAACTCTCGGCCTGACGATGAAAGACTGCTGCGACTTTCAGCTAAAAAATGATTTTCTTTTTCTACGTAATCTCCCTTGACTTCAACACACTTGGTCCAGCGCTTCTCCAACGTCATTATTCCTTCCGGGAAGTAAAAGTCTGGAAGGTTGTGAAAATATTCATCTTACGGCCCTCTCAACTTATTCATTGGATACGAAGCGCCAGAAACATTTTTTTTCAAGTTTGAGAACAGATGGAAGTCTTAGCATGCCAAATCAGGAAGGGGGGATGGCCGAGCAAATCGTACTTCAAATCCGCAGTTTTCCCATCACCAACGCACCCTTGTGTGCAGGTGCGTTGTCCTGGTGAAAGATGGTTTTATTCTTCTTCAATCCAGACCTCTTCTCGCGAATTTTGGCCTCCAGCTGGTCAAGAAGGTTGGAGTAACATTCGCCTGTAATTGTGCTGCCTTTTGCAAGGTAATCAATTAACAGGGTCCCTTTCGCATCCCAAAAAACGCTAGAGATGACCTTTCCGGCAGATGCGATCGATTTCGTTTTCTTTGTCGCTGAAACACCGGCTTGCAACCACTGCTTAGACTGTTGTTTCATTTCTGGCGTGTAGTGGTGGACACATGTCTCATCCGTGGTGACCAATCGCCGCACAAAATCGGTTGGATCCCTATTGAATCGGTCCAAAAGTTGCTGCGAAAATCGTTTGCGCATTTTCTTTTGATCGGCATTCAGCAAATACGACACCCATCTTGCGCAGAGTTTCCACATACCTAATTCTAAAATGTTTCGCACCCTTTCTTCCGATATCCCGACAGCCTCGAATATCTCACTCACCTTCACTCGCCTATCGGACAACACAATATGATGCACTTTTTCACACTCTACACACACACACGCGCGCGCGCACACTTACAAACACAAACAGGCATAAAAAAACACACACACACACATACACTCACGCACACACACACTCAACCACACACATAAACACGCACACACCCCCCCCCTCCCCCTACACACAAATGTATTAGTAAGTCCTTTTAGCGTTAGTGAAAAAAAGTCGATCGCTTAACCTTCTATACCTATGTATGTGAATGTTGGTTGAAAATAAAAATATCGCTTCTCTTTTAAAGCAGCAAATACTTTTCACAGTATGTTATCAAGTATACTAAATATAATTGCAGCATTAGTGTTGAAATGGGATTTTCGCTTCAAGCCAAAATCATATATAACTGAAGGTTTTTAATAAAACACCCAGTATGTATTTTTAGATTTTCAGTATTTAATTAGGCATTTTCAAGTGATACCACAACGTGTGACTTTGCCTGATATTGGACGATTTAGGCGGTGAAAATGTTTCTGTGCTAATACTTGTAGATGAGGATTGTATTGATACAATTCACCAGAAATACGTGAATGGTGACAATTATCCTATATAATATTGAAAAATTCGTGAGATTTGTAGGTTAGTTATCATCAAACTCGTCAAATTAAAGAATTACATTCAAGATGAGGCTCTTTTGGCGATGATATGTTAAAATGTGTACGTTATAGATTTGTTACTACACTGGAATACCAAGGTATAAGGCTTTCAATATAATATTTGCAAAATTAATTGAACCTTATATCAAATAGCATCGCCAGCAGTTATTACAAATAAGTTCAATCATATTTTGATAGCGTTAATAAAACTCAGGTTAAATTTAGATTTTACTTTATTTTCTTATACATTACTTGTTAGTATCCTAACTATTTCTAGAATTTTCCATTCGGCATTAAATGTAATGTATGTTTCGCTCCTATACCGTTTCATCCTCGACCGTTTCGCTCCTCCCCGATGTGAAATCATGAAAATAACTCGAAAAAAAAATTGAAAGTTACATGATTTTCAAAATAATCTTTATTAAATAATACAGTTTACAAAAATTTTAAAATAAATTATCTTAAATAGCAAACAATGTCTACACATAATGTGTCACTAATTACATTAATCACATTAACAAAAGGAATAGTAGTAGTAATGGTGGCTGCCATGTCATTAATAGCTTTTTTAATGAGATATTAAAAGTAGGTTTAGATTAAAGAGGTTTTACTGTAATAGCTTTGCTTAGAATATTTGAAAACTGTGATGAACGTGTGGAATTTTATTGGTAATTATTCGCCACTTGTGTCATTATTATTCCTATTCCTACGTAATACAAAAATATACCTATTGTATGTGGGGACGAAACGGTCGGGGGCGAAATGGCGCCAGGAGCGAAATGGTGGGGGCAAAACGATGCGGGCAAAACGGTGCGTCTGAAATGGTGGGAGCGAAACGCCCCTATAAACATCATAACACTATCAAAGTTCTCACACGGGTAACACCAGCAGGCTCGATATTTTATATTTCACAAGCTATTCGTTGTGGTATTTACCAAACTTAACATGGGCTTTACTGTATTAAAGCAAGTAACAAAATACGTACAATTTTCTATTGCAATGTCGTAAAGGCACGAATACGTGTTCATAAAATCTAACCCAGCTATAATATACACTAATAATGTTCACTAATTAACTATCTAATGTCTTAATATTATATACTGACACTACAATAAATCAATTATCATGATTTTTTGAAGAAAATACTCAAAAATCACAGCAAAACACGTAGGTCCCTATGAAACGCTAACACAAGTTGTACTTGAAAATGTCTAATTAGAAACACGAATTTACATATCAATGTACGCTTATTTTTATTTTCAAACTTTGAAAATGTATAAAATCTATACATGATACAATATGGGGAGTCTGTAAGAAATAGTAAAACTTATCATTTGTTAAAACTTGTTTACTGTGAGGATTAGTCCAAATTTTTGGTTTAAATGATCCATGGCCATCTGCCGTATATCATCAAATTAATTAGAAATAATCTTTTTCACCGATGAGTACGAATTGGGGACCAGCTAATAATTTCTCCTAATGAACTAATGTGGTCGTTAATTCTCAACTGCGGACTAGAAATTTCGATGACATACAAGTATGGTTAATGACAACAGAGCAATTCAGCAATTAAAGTATAATTATAAAATTGCACAAAAGTATAGAATAATCAAATATGTAGTTTCTAAAAGCATGCATATTATTGGGATACAATTAACGTAATTTTAATACTTTGAGTCTCAACAAATTTAAAAAAAATTCGAACAATAAATTTAATTTTTGGAGTGCATCGATGACCTTCGTACCATGCTAGGTTTAAAGATTTTTGTAATTTCCATAACGTTTACGTCCAAAAGTGTTATAATGTAACAACCCATTTTGAGTTGTATTAAAATATACCGTAATTTAGGTATTTCGTTCATTCAGTTGTAAATATAAGAAAAAATTTTAATTATTTTTGCATTATAGCTATGAGGTAGGCAACTTAATTTGCATTTTGGTGTAACTTAAGTGCATATCTTCTTAAAGGTCTTAAAGGTCTTAAATTATTCTGCTCATATCTTTTGCGCACCGCTATATCATCATCCAATTTCAAAGTGTCCATTTTTTTCACTTCCTGATGAATGCTGTGTTGTTAGGATGCTTTTTTTGGTTTCTACCTAAATTTTGTGAAAGTGCCATTAATTTAATGGTAAAATATATTTTATCGCATTATACAAAAAATTAAAACATTTGCTCTTTGCAGGCACTTTCTTTTTTTTTACTTTGATTTACACACTTTCATTACTTTTATTTTTCTACTTGATTTACATTTTAAGTACGCATTTAATTTTACTGTTGCGTACGCTTTCATTCTATGACTGCAATTTTTATTTAAAAATTTCAGGAAAATGCATTAAACGGATTATTGAATTTCATGAAGATAAATTTACAAGAAGGAAAATTCGATTTATGGGTGTGGTTTACAACGTTAAGCATAATTTCAAGATATTGCGCAATATTGGAGCAAAGATGGCATCACCTTGGTTGACAGTTCCGTAATCATTTAGATACCAGAGGTTATTAAAAAGTTTGTGTACAAAATTTTACGAAAAGGTATTTATAACCATTAGTTAGTAATTTAAGGCTATAACTAGTTTTAAGATATATTTTATTTAACCCTATCATTTTAACTGTTAATAAACATAGTTGTATATTTTTTATTATTTTACATTTTGATAAAATTTTATTGTAAACCTCGGTTTAGTTATTCCGAGCATAATTAAAAAATAACATAGCGTCCAAGATCATTTTATTAGTGTTACATTGCATTTTTTTTTAATATTGATGTTCAGTGGAAGTAATCAAGCAGAAATTGTGGTAATTAAGTGAATCAAAAGATTGAACCACCCTACGTTAATCTACCGACTGAATCAAAGGCATTATTTGTGGTGAATGGTTTGTATCTCGAGTTAGTTTAACGATTTGTTTTGGAGAACTTTTACACTTATTTCTTTATTATATTATTAAAACACTTTTCATATATTTTATACTTTATACGATTACCATTTACACCACTTACATTATAATAAGAAATGCGAAGGAAATGGTTCACTTTCGTGTTATGATATCTCGGTACTATGCTTGGTTACAAGAGTTTCATGACGTGTAGTTATAAAAATTACAGGCAAAAGGTTTCACTTTGAAGTAAGAAATTAATACCAAATTATCCCTGATAACATACTTGATTATGAAATTTCTATGATTTCAACGTTTATAAAATATGCGAACAATAAATTTCATTTTGAAGTACGACAAAGTATTAGCACCAAATTATGGTTAAAAGGTTTTCGTAACAGTTTCATAAAACATATTAGCAAAGTGTTTCATTTGGGAATAGAAAATTAGTACCAGATTAGTACCAAATTAGAGTATACCATAAATAAATTTCATTTAATGGTAGCAAAGTAGAACCAAATTATGCTTCGTTATAAAGTTTTCTTGATTTTATAATGTCTAAGTCCAAATTACGTTATATGCAACACCCTAATACCATATTTTAATTCCAAAAATATATAGAAAATGAGAGCAATTCATTTTAGAGCCATAAATCACAAGCATTGAACTGTCACACATAAATTATTTCATTACGATTGCTGGTGATTTACTTATACCTAAGGAAAAGGAAAAAGTAACGTGTTTCATTCCTTCCCCAAGGAGAAGGGCAGGATGCTTGAGATGCTGGATTCCCAACATACATACATTAAGTATGTATGCGTGATGGAGTTAAGGATAGGTACCGTTAGCATAGATCGGAGTATCAGAGTTAGAGTTCAGAGAGCGAAATTACAGACTTCTAATCTATATTTTTTAAAGGTTGTTTTGTTTTCGGTTACAGTCATTAAGTAAAATATTTTTTTATTGGTGCTCCATATTACATATTTAAAGCACGCCTTAGCGTGTTTAAATCGAACTTTCAAAAACGCGCGTTTTTTAAAGTTACCATGGCAACATCAATAACTCAAGAAACGTGAAGTCTAAATGAAAATTTTTGGACAGAAGCACCTTGTAACGTCAAATAAAATATTACTAACAAATATTATAAATGAAAATAGAAGGTACAGTTAGTATTGTTAGATATATTAATTTTTATTTGCATATTTTACATTATTAGTTCTTATTTCCATTTATTGTAGTAATAATACTAGTATTTATGATTTCAAGGTACACCAATAAAAAAATAGCGTAAAGTGTGCGTGGATAACTGGTCTTTAAAACACCTACTCTATTTCGAGCACTCCGGGTGCGCCGTCATGCTCGAAAAATCGCGCGTGTTTTAAAGACCTTTTTATCCACTTGCAAGGGCGTACCCAGTGAGGGGCAGAGGGAGGCAGCCGCCCCCCTAGAAGCAAAAAATGGGCGATTTGATTCTTATCAATTGGTGTTGTTTCGTGGTCTTATAATTTTATGAAGGTTAGCTACTTTTGCGAATGTAACGTTCCTGCCTCTTACCCTTGTTTATATAAACAAAGTTCTTTTACTAATATTTTTTGTATCTCATTTTCTCATAGTACCTATGTACATGTACGTATTCCGCTGTTTAATATAACTGATGCACTATACCCTGAGTGAGTGATAAAAATTGTTATCCCACAATTGTTTTAAATACATTAAGCATTTCTTTCTTAAAAATCATATAATTCCGCTATCCGTTTGGATCGATGCACGGTTCTAGATACTACGACCTCTGAAGCTGAAGAGGCAGAGGGTAAAATTCGATATTGCGGCGTTGTCCTTGTTATTTTAATAATATTAATATATAAAAATTGAAAATAATATAACTATAATAACATAAAAATATAATGATAACATAATTAACACTTTTGAAGCATTCAATATTAACATTTATCCTTTTAGTAAGTCATATATCATTAAAAATGCATTTTATTTCCGAAATCCGTTAATACTGAGATTAGTCAATGGCTATTCATGTGGAACGTTTCGAACTCAGTCATACTTCCTTGTATTAAAATAGCGAAAAAATTACTGAGCGATTCCAGCAATCTCAAGATGCCCCAACAATCGCTAGCGCAATTGAGAGGTTTTTAGTTGATAATAATCTTTCATCAAAGAATTGGCTTGGATTTGGGTTTGACTGTTGTTCGACGATGGCTGGAAAAGAAGGTGGTGTGTACGCCATTCTGAAGAAAGGGTATAGCAAAGCTTTATTTTTCCATTGCTCAAGCCACAACCTAAGTCTTGTTGTCAATGATGCAAGCAAACTACCGGAAATAAAAAACACAATTGCAACGGTTAAGGATACAATATGGCTCCTAATCTATCGAGACTCTGTGAGACTAGGTGGTCTCAGAAATACAAAAGCATTAGACAATTTTCAGAAAGCTTCCATGAAATCGTCAATGTATTAGAAGGAAACTATGCTACAAGAAAATCTGCCTGTCAATTGCACGCTGCAGTTACTAAACTAATTTTCATCATAAGTTTAGTCATGATTGCAAAATACTCTGCGATTTTGGCACCTGTTGTGAACGTTCTGCAAGGTAAAAATATGGATTTGATAATGATGAGGAAACATATTGGTCAAATCCTTGATGTCATTACAAAGGATCGACAATAAATTGAGCATGTTCCTGATGAATTGCTTAAAAAATCACATGATATCGCGGAGAAAGTCGAGGTTGGGTTTTCAGTACCTCGAATCGCTTAAACTCAAATACACAGAACTAATCAACCAGCCAAGACTGCGATTGAATACTGGAGGCGGTCATTGATCATCCCTTATCTTGACTCCCTAACTTTATCTTTCAATGTTAGATTCTCACACGAAAATACACCTGGTTTCGCCTTATCTCATCTTCATCCCTCATACAAGCTAAAAATGGCTTCCAAATATTTGGAACAAAATGTAGAGTCTTTCAAGGAGTTTTATGAGTTGGGTGATATATCCGCAGAATTAGATTTGTGGTATAATCTGTGGAAAAAGAAGGATCTACCAGGAGACAAATTAAAGGACATTCAAGTGGCTGCACTTTTAGAAGAAGCTAATATATTTTTCCCTGCAACAAGGCGCGCACTCTTGATTTTAAGCACTTTCCCGTCCACCACGGCTACTGTTGAACGATACTTCAGTACCCTTCAAAGAGTAAAAACCTGGCTCAGAAGTACAATGGGGCAGGACAGACTGACTGGGTTGTGTCTGATGAGCGTCCATCGGAAATTCTTCAAAGAAAGTCGGGACTGGGTTGCATCGAAAGAAAAATGAGAAAAATAAGACAGATAATTAACATAAAAATCTCAATTTTTTTCAAGCTAACAAATTGTAATAATTAGTAAAACAGTTCCTTAAATTTTGGTTTTATTCGCCTTCTTCGTTCTAAAATGTTACAACCTGAGCGACCAAAGCTTGTCCCCCTCTAGTTTTGATTCTGGGTACGCCCATGTCCACTTATACTTTAATATACTATTTCATGCTTTAGTTTGAATTACTTATTTGAAACTTCTAAGTTGCTGCATTTAATTTAAATATCTTGATTGAAGTGTATTGAAAAAAATAAATCTCTTTTAGTTTTGGATTGAAGAAGATGTTTTAAGCAGGATTGGATTGAGTTGAGAAATTGGCAATCTTGAGTTTATTCTTCCAAGAGTTTGAATAACGAAGGGAATTAACATAACACGAATGTTGTGTCTCAATTTACATGTTTTTTCTTTAATTTTAAAATGCCAAGTGCATGCTAGTTCATTCATATTTGTATGTAATTTCAAGGAAATCTCTTGAGCGAATTGATAATACACTTGTTTACTTTTTAAAAATCAGTAATTATTGCAATAACCTAGGCAAGTTGCATTTTATACATTTTTGGGCTCTAGCTTCTTCTTGTTTCAAAATTATTTAGTTTAAATAAATGAAACGCTTTTTGTGTGCAATAAATGCAAAATGTGTGTGTTTCTGTATAACGACCTATTAAACTTAGCTTTTGTGCCGATTGTTAAAGCTTATTTATGTAACTACCCTTAAAGTTAGATTAGTACTTATTTCAGTTTTAGACCTGGTATTCTAAAAACATGTAATTGGATCACCCAAGGATTTTTTGGTAAAATTTCAACTAATTTTTGTATTCAAATTTTGTTTTCTTTTTCTTTACACCCCTTCCATTTTTGTATAATATTTTATTATTTTTAAAGACGTTCCAACTATTCTTATAAAGAAAAAATGCATTGGTTTGTTCACATAAGTGAAGTCTTCTTATCGAACTCACCTCTTGCTTCCCATGTTACGTATAGTTTTAAAACCGCGGCATTGTCATACGTATTTAAACGGGATCAAAAGTAGTAAAAGCATTCACAACTAAAAATTGACATACCAATTAAAAACCTGTTAGAATGATATCTAATCTAACAAATAAATAATTTTCTGTCACAACTTAAATATTGTAATTGTGATATAATGAAAACAGAAAGTATACATTTAGTATTATTTTAAATGCTGTAATAATTTAACATACTTAATTGTTAAAATATTTACTTCCAATTCTAGGAAAAACGCAGCAAAGAATTAGATATACACAAGTTAAAACTAGCACCACCTTTTTTTTTAATTTCAAAATGCCAAACTAAGATATTCTTTTATGTATCTTAATTTTCTCGTTGTGAACGAACTTAATGATGAGTCTGTCTTGATAAAATTATCATATTATAAAATTTAATGTCACGATTTAAACTATTTAGGGCATGATCAGGTATCACAGACTTCTCTGGTTGACTCAATCCACTAAACCTTATATGTCCTTTACGCGTAGTATCGAAACTACGTGTTGTTTTTTCAATGTATACTTTTCAACAAGACAGCTTATACACTACTGAAGCTGATAATAGATTTAAAACATATTTAGGAGACCTTACTTGTGTTAATCTTTCCTGTGTGTTTAAAAATAGTACTAACGCCAGACAGATTAGAACATTGTGTTATAACGATCAATTAAACACTCAATTTATAAAGTACTTAATAGATAAATCTGTATATAAAACACGCCTGTATAATTAAATTGTGTTACATAAACACACGCCGTATGACCGCCTTCTCCAACACCTTTGGTAGTAATGAATCCCCCTTCTACCTCACCACTCCATTCTTCCACGTAACAATTAGTTATGGAAGGAAGAAAATCAGTACCCACGTTAATCACTAGTTTTTCTTAATGGATATCTCTAGCAGATGTAATAACATTATTAATATCTTTAATCAAATAACCACTAGCTAATCGAACCAGGATCAACATATTTTGGTCACGTCACTTCAGACCGTGGCCTTAGGAAAGACATACTATCATCAATACTGAATTACATGGAAGATAACTGCGTTGATGAGATGGCTATTAAAGCGCTTGGATGTGATGGTACGGCAACAGATAGTGGAGTCTCTCACGGAGCCATCGTATTGTTTGAACGAACATTAAAACACCCCGTTCAAGTAGTCGTCTATTTGCTGCACTTAAACTAATTGTCTCTTAGGAAAGTTTTTGTTGCCCTTGACGGTCCAACCTCTGGACCAGGTTCTGTGGGCCTATAGGCAAAGGTTTGACCAACTGCCAAGTCATGGCAGTTGTTAATTATGAAATAATTGATAGCATCTTCCCAAAGGTTGATAGTAGAGACTTGATCACTGATCCTATGGGATATATGTCAGGCTGTACTAAACGATGAATGGCCTCCAGAGTTGGCAAGCAGAAATCCTCGAAATATATGCCATGGAAGGTGGCTGACAATGGCAAATAGAGTTTTAGGTGTTTATATTTCAACTCTTGATCCAACTCCGCAATTGAAAATATTAGCTGAGTTTGTCATTGTAGTCTACATCACCACATGGTTTACCATAAAATGTCATCCTAGAATCATTTATGCATCACAACACTTTGTTAAAATCGTACAATGTATCAAATATCTAGACGATGAACTAAAGGGTGTTATTCAGTCGACGCTACAGAGAAACGCCTTTATGGCAGATCCAGGACATATCCTTTTGGGAAAGTTGTTTGATTCTCGAAAACACATTAGAGCACTTGCAAGCAAGCGGGTAGAAAAAGCTGGACAAGCAGATTTAAAGGCAAATCGAGTATTCAAACCACAAGTTAACTGCGATGCAGAAAACTACATGGACCTTATTGATTGGCAATCTACCACAGTAACAGAACCACCACACACTCATGCGGTTTAACGAGTTGTAAAGGAAGTTACTTAAGCGTCCGAGTACGTGTGTGGTATCCATGAACGAGGTGGTTTTATACGATCAAGATTATTGGACAGAAAATATCTTCCGAAGTTTGAAACTAAGCGACAGTACACATCAGCTACAACTACAACTGTATTCCAAGAATAAATAACCAGTAAGAATTTTTATACAGATTTAAATAACAACTTATTATTTAGAATAGTGCACAAACAAATATAAGGTTTGGTTAGTTTAAAATTTACTTGATTATAAATATTATCTTGGACAATTGGTCAAACCAAGTTCTTTGGTCGCAGGTCCAAAAAATCTTAATGCCATAAATTGAGGTTTTGGGGCTGCTTAAATTTATAGATTCATATAACCATGAAGATGAAAAGAAGAATTACTTTCAATAATGTTTTTCCTAATAAAGTGTAATTAATGTTCTAATATAGATTTCGTTTTTTAATTAAATTCTGTACTCTCAAATAGTGTTTTGTTTTCTATCGTCAAATTTGAGACAAAAAGTTATTTCAAAACAATCTTCAGTTTTTTCCTAATAATGAGTTATTGTTTTAGATTTAGTGACAGAAATAAAACTTTTTTTAAATGTCAAGTGTCATTATTAACTATTTTCTCATAAAAAAGTAAAAAACCTCGCTTTTGACCAATAATTTCAAAGTTTAAGTTCATTTCGGGAGACAAATATTTTTGAATTTCAAAAAAACTTTTTAACTTGCATATATATATATATATATATATATATATATATATATATATATATATATATATATACCGGGTGTCCGAAGCAGCATTATCATCTCTGTTAGACACGTGATAGCAAAAAAGCATACCATTTTTTCCTTCAGAAGGATAAGCCATTAATAAATTAATATTCACTATTTAAGTACCAGCTACAACAAATAATTCAATATCTACTATTTGACAGTCAATCAAGGAAGAGTTTTGTTTTTAATTGTCACAGCACACCACAGTAGAAGTCATTGCCGCCATCTTGATTTTACGTCACGAGCCCACGTGGGACCGGTTTTCCACCCTTATTTTTGCACGCTCACGTGAGACCGATTTTCAACCCTTATTTTTACTCCACGTGGGGACCGATTTTACCACTTATTATATCCACGTGTAGACAGGATTTTCATCCATTATTTTTACTGCATCCAACGTGGAGACCGATTTTCACCTTATTTTCGTACATCCTTACGTGTAGACGCATTTTCACCCTTATTTTTGCAGTACGTGTAGGACGTGTTTTCACCCTTATTTTTATCGCTTACGTGAGACTGATTTTCACCTTATTTTTATCCGCCGTGGAGTGTTTTTACCCGTACGTGCGAGACGATTTCCACCCTTATTTTTACACGCTTACGTGGCGCATTTTCATCCTATTTACGCGTACGTGCGACCGGATTTTCCACTATTGCACTCCACGTGGAGACGCAACCCTTATTTTTACTGTGAGACCGTATTTTCAACCCTAATATTTTTTGATTGTCCACGTAGACGCTTTTCAACCTTTCATCTTAGGCCTTTTATTTATCAGATCCGTGGGGATATTTTTCAACTGAAATTTTTAACTTTTGTCTGTTAAGGGCCTTTTGACAGCAATTTTTGTTCACTAGCGTGAGCGACGACATTTAACCGACAGTATTTTCAACCTTTTGTGTATAGACCTTGCGAGAAAGGATAGGCAATGGATCAGATCGTATTTACCTATTTTTAGGGTTAATAACGAATATTTTGGTATAAAGAAGTAATCAAGGTAAAGAATACGTTTGATTTTAAAACACTATTAAATTCTATAACGATAAAAACAGTTAATGATCAAAATAATTACCCTGTTGTTGTCATACAGTGAATGTACGTTACATATTTAATATAATTGAATTTATCAAAGAGATTGCAAATTGTATTATTAAAATCATTATTAGATTTCTTTAACCCCATAAATATCTACTTGGTTTAAAATTCACTTGAATAATTTTAAAATGAAATTTTTAAAAACTGTAATTAACATTGATTAACCTGCTTACAGCAATAGAAAAAAAGTCGCTTTATTTATTTATTTTAATACGACTATACAATATTCGGTTTTAAAATATACTGATGATCTTTCGCTTTAATTAGGTCAATTACTAGTGTCGCTCAGGATAACCAAATTAATCATTACTTAATACAAATGAAAGTTTTATAAGCCATGCATAGTTTAATGTCCATTGGTCATATTTTAGTCTAGTCGGATTTGTACAAAATTGATTACAGCACAAGCGCAACATACAAACACAAAACAAAAAAGATCGAAACGAAAACGAAAATTGCAAACAGAAAATTGAAAACAAAATCACAAACACAAAAAAAAACGAAAATTCGCAAAACGAAAAACATAAACACAAATGCCAGAGTACGAAAAAAGCAAACACGAAAATCGTAAAAAAAATTTCAAACAGAAAACGCAAACATATAAAGACAAACACGAAAAACGAAAAACACAAAGAAAAACAAAGCTGCGAATGAATTAAGACTGATTGGAGTCTATAAACAAAATGATTCTCTGTCTCTGTTCTGTCTCTGTCTCTGTTCTGTCTCTGTCTCTGTCTCTTCTGTTCTGTCTCTGTCTCTGTCTCGCTCTGTCTCAGTCTCTGTCTCTCTCTGTCTCTGTCTCTGTCTCTGTCTCTGTCTCTGTTCTGTCTCTGTCTCTGTCTCTGTCTCGTCTCTGTCTCTGTCTCTGTCTCTGTCTCTGTCTCGTCGTCTCCGTCTCTGTCTCTGTCTCGTCTCTTAATCGCATGTCGAGCGCTGGGTTTGATTAGAAGCACAAGTCGAAACATCTTCTTGTGGCTGGGATCGATTTCAAGCATCTCAACACTTGTCCGCAACACTTTCTTAATTTTATCTGCATTTTTTAGCTGAGTCTTTCTAATCATAAAAAATCATCTGAAGCACAAAACATAGCTGTTAGTTTCACCTTATTACTAATGAAGCCTATCTAACATAAAAACACTGTTAATAAAAGCGATGCACAGCATTAACTTTAGACAACACAATACCTACACAAATACAACGACTAGCACGCTTTGACGAGGATCAAACGAAAACGCGCACGCACGCACGCACGACGTACGCACGCACGCACGACATGTACGCACGCACGCACGACACATACGCACGCACGCAGCACGCACGCACGCACGACCGCGCGAGCTCGCACGTACGCGCTACGCACGCACGATTGCACACACACACACACACACACACAGAGGCGACCAAAGCGAAAACTTGAAACTGCAAACAGACAACGAACGCAAAACAGGTTTATTAACAAAACCGAAGGAAAGCAACTTGATAAATAAACACATTATTTTAATTTATCGGTTTTCTAATGAATCGCCTCATCATCATTGATTTTGACTTTTTCTCCACCATAGTTTCTTTTCGAACATCATCATCTTGAGTAAGTAACCACACGTTTCATCATTATCTTGAACGGTTGTATAGTTTACGTCAGTAAAATTCTAATGTCCGCTGATGTTGGCTCATAAACAGGAGAAACATTATAGTAATGCTCACTCGATGACAGTTACATTTAAAAGCGAAACACGAGAAGAGAACGCAGCAGCCTTGTCGCAAGCTAGTCAAGTCGTAGAATACATCTCGGGGATGTGATGAAACTACACTTCAGCATGATTTATAACATCTAAATGCCTCTTTATGGATCGAGATATTTACCTACAGCCAATAAGCCTTTATGCGAGCAGTTTGGTAACGAATCTCGATGCAGAGTATTGACACCTACACACACACGAGGCATATAGAACGCACTCTTTGACAGATAGAGCTTTTCTTAGATAGCAGAACAGTAGCTATGTTTAGAACAAGCTGCTAGTAATGCTACATGACATTTTTCTGATAATGACAGAATAACAGCTCGTTCAGTAAATTATCCATTTAAAATAATTAATAAAGTAAATTTTTATAATCATTCGCAATTCTCAGTTATTTGTCTTAGATATGTAAAATCACAAAAACTTAGTAAACAAGCCAAGCTTAAAATAAACGAAAATCCAAACCGATACGAAAATGCAACACGAAATTCAAACAAAGACCAAAGGCTACTCGTCTGGCGTCTTAGGAGAAAAATCACCAAAAAGGGCTTAGATTTTAAAAAGCCACAGGCATGTTAAGTTAGTCAAACTTAGAATCCCCAAATCCATTCACCGAACGTACGAACGCTCGCAAAGACCCAAGGCTGCCGTTGTTTCTGGTGTTTGCTTTTAAATGTAACTGTCTCGTGCTTCTTATGTTTCTCCTGTTTTGCCATCCGGCTTAGGTTTTCTGCTTGTTATAACTTTCAACTACCGTTCAAGTATGATAAAGCGTGCTGTTCTGTCTGGTGTTCTCTCCGTAGTTCCAGAAAAGTAGTTGGTGGGTAGGTCTACTCTAAATCTGAGTATTGGGACGACTCAGGTTCAAGAAAAGAAGAAACCTAAAGCTTTTAAATATATAATGTCATGTTGTTTATAATCATATATAATATATTTCAAAAGAAGCTTTCCTCGTTTTTTAATAACTTTTTTTCTGGTGCTCCCGCTTTCATTTGCAAGTAAATTTTTCTTGCTTTTCGCTCTGTTGGTGTGTTTTTTATTCAATAGCTGAGTGTCAGCACGCGTGAGTCAGCCCTTGACTGCTAGCTGTCATCTAGTTCTCTGTCTAATGTATCTACACGCGTGTGCGCACGCTTTCGTTTGTCCTGACTAAACAGGCTAGTCATTATTTAGTTGTAGGCCATTTGTTTAACGAGGTAAATGAAGCGCTTGCACCACGCCGGGTACGTTAATACTTTAACGAGTATTTATTTATGATACGCACGCCAGACAAGTAATAGAGGTAAACAAGCAGCTAATTGTTGCGCTACGCATCACGTATGCGTCGTTGATTGAAAACGTACTACGCTCAAACAGAGCGCATAATTGAAAAAGATGACAGCACAAGCACACTACAACGACCCCAGCCCAAGAAGAAGTCACTTGAGCTTAAAACTACGCAAACGATAGACGGAGCAAACGCAGAAGAAAGACAGGTTGTATACAAAACCGACAGGAAAGCACAGTTGACAGAAAGAAAGAGAAAACAGAGTAACAAACAACAATAGACAGATATGAGACAAAAATCTGATCGAGACTACTGTCTGCAACGGAGCGCACATCATCATGATTTTGAGATGTCCACGAAACTCATAGTTTACCCAAATCCCATCTAATCATCGGAACTATGTCATCTTGATGTTGTACGTTTTCGTTATCATTTTAGTCAGCGAATTCAATGTCGCGTTGTGTCATCATTATCGTGAGACGTTTGTTGCTACTCTGCAGTTGTATGTTTAATAAGTCGTAAACGATCTCGTAATTTGGTCGCTGAGTTTGTGTAGCTCAAATCAGGGTAACATTATGTATTATCTATCGGATTTGTTTTCGTTTTAGGCTATACACGTGAATGTAGTAGAATTCGCAGCTGCCTTTTGGTCAAACGATTCCGTAAGCAAGCTACTTGTCAGACGTTCGTAGAATTACTTCGGATGTCTAAGTATTGACTAATACATCTATACTGCATATATATAGCCTTTGAGATGTTATAATCTGAAATAGCAGTCTTTATGGTCAGATCATTTTACGTCTAAGAACTGCACACATGACAAGCACGCTTTGATCTATGTTTTCGCTAAGCTGCCAGTTCAGAATCGGACATCTTGGGCGATCTGAGTATTGACCAAACACCTCTAAAAGGGCGTTAGATTTATAAACATAACGCCTCTTTTATGTAGAGCTGTGTTAGTCATCTAGACGCCGAACGCCATGTCCGATTTGAACATGTGACTAGCATGCTCGTCACATAGATTCCAAAGGCTAGCTGCGTACATCTTGAGTGAAATTGACAACATCATAACATCGACCTAAAAGAGGCGTTTAGATTTATAAACATACACTTAGTGTTGTAGACTAGACGTGCGAAGGTCATACTCAGACACGGAACGATTTTTATGTTTTTTTATTTTGCTTTAAAGGGTTTTGGGTTGTTTTTGTGGTTTTTGTGTCCAAATTTTGGTTCTAGGGTTTGGGAAATTAATTAGCTTTTAACAGATGTATTTATTTATGATAGATCAGGCTTGCATGTAAAGTAATATAGAGGTGAAACTAACTAGCTAATGTGTTTTGCTGCTACACGTATCACAGTATTGAAGATTCTGTTTATGTATTAGAAAAACGTACTACAGCCTAAACAGAGTGCAGATAAAATTGAAGAAAGATGTATGGAGACAGAAACAGAGTGGACAGATGCTATGAAATCGAGTGCCCAGACACAAGAAGAACTGTGTTGAGACTTAGAAGTCTGTCAATCAGAGCAGACCCAGAGACAGACACCTGGACCAGTGATGAGATCTGAAGAGACAGACAGACAGAGACGAGACAGACAAGACAGAGACTGAGAGACAGAGACAGAGACAGAGACAGAGACAGAGAGACAGAGACAGAGACAGAGACAGAGACAGAGACAGAGAGAGACAGAGACTGAGACAGAGACTGAGACAGAGACTGAGACAGAGACAGAGACAGAGACAGAGACAAGACACAGAGACAGAGACAGAGACAGAGACAGAGACAGAGACAGACACAGAGACAGAGACAGAGACAGAAAGAATCATTTTGTTTATAGACTCCAAATCCCAGTCTTAATTCATTCGGCAGCTTTGCGTGTTTTTCGTTTTGTGTGTTTTCGTTTTTTCGTGTTTGTGCATTTGTATGTTTGCGGTTTTCGTGTTTGAGAATTTTTGTGTTTACGATTTTTCGTGTTTGCGTTTTTTCGTACTCTGCGCATTTGTGTGTTTGTTATTTTTCGTGTTTGCGAATTTTCGTTTTTCGTTTTTTGTGTTTGTGAGTTTGTGTGTTTACGAATTTTCGTGTTTGCGAATTTTCGTTTTTCGTGTTTGCGATTTTTCGTTTTTTCGTGTTTGTGTGTTTGTATGTACCTGTGCTTGCGCTTGTGCTTGTACTTGTAATTGTTCCTGTGCTTGTATTTTGTGACAAAATCCGATCTCCCAAGACTAAAATATGACCATACATGGACATTAAACTATGCGAGAAATGGCATTATAAAAAACTTTGTTAACATTATTGATATTAAGTTTCTTGTTGTAGATGAGATTAATTTGGTAGTGATTACCTTGAGCGACAACTAGATTTAATTATGACCTATAATTAAAGCAGAAAGCATTGCGATACATTGTGACTCATATTTAAAACCAGAATATATTGCATATAAATGATACGTATTAAAAAGGTAAATAAATAAAAGCGACATTCCTTAATTTTCAGTGATTACTATTGCTGTAAGCAGGTTAATCAATTAGTTAATTACACGTTTTATTTTTTAAAGTAATTTCATTTTAAAATATATTCAAGTGAATTTTAAACCAGGTAGAGGATCACAATCTGTAGATGGGGTTTAAAAGAAATCTAATAATGATTTTAATAATAACAACAATTATGTAATCTCATTTGATAAAATTCAATTCATATTAAATAGTCGCTAAACCGTACATTCACATTGTATGACAACAACAGGGTAATTAGCTGATTATGCAATGCCATTAACTGTTTATTATCGTTATAGAATTTAATAGTGTATTTAAAATCAAACGTATACGTTACCTTTACCTTGATTAGCTTCTTTAATACCAAAAATATTCTACCGTTTATTAACCCTTAAAAATAGGTAGAAAATACGATCCTACGTGCACATCCATTTGCCTATCCTTTAGGGGCTCCGCCAAAAGGGCTCTTAATACAACAAAAGGTTGAAAATACTGTCAGGGTTGAAATGTACGTCGCTCACGCTAGTGAACACAAAATTGCTGTCAAAAGGCCCTTAATACAGACAAAACAGTTAAAAATTTCATCAAGGGTTGAAAATATATCCCCACACGGATCTGATAAATACAAAAAGGCCTTAATTAAGAATGCAAAGGGTTGAAAACGCGTCCTACACGTGGACGAATCAAAAGCGAAAATAATTAGGGTTGAAATACGGTCTCAACGTAAGCGTGTAAAAATAGGGTTGAAAACACAGCTACGTGGATGCAAAAATAAGGGTGGAAAATCCGGTCTCACGCGGGTAAAAAAGGGAAAAAAGGTCCCACTAAGCGGGTAAAAAATAAGGGAAAGACCCAAGGCTAGCTGCGTTCTCGTTTCTCGTGTGTTTCGCTCTTTAAAGTGTAACTGTCATCGAGTGAGCATTACTATAATGTATTCTCCTGTTTATGAGCCAACATCAGCGGACATTAGAGATTTTACTGACTTGTTAATAAACTATTACAACATAACCGTTCAAGATAATGATGAAAGCGATGAGGTGGTTGAGCTGGGTGTATCTCACATCCAAGATGATGGTTCACAGAAGAGAAAGAAGAGCTATGAGGTAGGGGAGAAGGGCAAATCTCAAAATCATGATGATGATGATGAGGACGACTCACGGTTCAAGAAGAAGAAGAAAACCGATAAAGCATGTTATTAAATAATAATAATGTATTGTTGTTTATAATAATAATAATATATTTTTCAAAACGTTAAGCTTTCCTTCGGTTTTGTTAATAAACCTGTTTTTTTTCCTAGCGGTGCTCCACCGTCTTGATTCATGTTTGCAAGTTTACAAGTTTTTCGCTTTAGCGTGTTTTCGCGCTCTCGTGTGTGTGTGTGTGTGTGTGTGTGTGTGTGTGTGCACATACGTGCGTGCGTGCGAGCGTACGTACGGTCGTGCGACGCTCGCGCGCGTACGTGCGTGCGTGCGAGCGTGCAGCTTGCGTGCGTGCGTACGTGTACGTGCGTGCGTGCGTGTACGTGCGTGCGTGCGTACGTGTACGTGCGTGCGTGCGTGCATGCGCGTTTTTCGTTTTATCCTCGTACTAAAGCAGTGCTAGTCGATTGTATTTAGTTGTAGGCCCTATTGTGTTGTCTAAAAGCTATAATTGAAGCGTTGCTTGCTATACCCAGGCCGTGGGTTATGTTTAATTAGCTTTTTTAACAGATGTATTTATTTATGATTAGATCAGGCTTGCATGTAAAGTAATATAGAGGTGAAACTAACTAGCTAATGTGTTTTGCTGCTACACGTATCACAGTATTGAAGATTCTGTTTATGTATTAGAAAAACGTACTACAGCCTCAAAACAGAGTGCAGATAAAAATTGAAGAAAGATGTATGCGGCACAAGTGTTGAGATGCTTGAAATCGATCCCCCAGCCACAAGAAGAATGTGTTTTCGACTTGTATGTGCTTCTAATCAACTACCCAGACACGCACCTCGACCGTATGCGATTAAGAGACAGAGACAGAGACAGAGACGGAGACGGAGACTGAGACAGAGACAGAGACAGAGACAGAGACAGAAACAGAGACAGAGACAGAGACAGAGACAGAGGAGACAGAGACTGAGACAGAGACTGAGACAGAGACTGAGACAGAGACAGAGACAGAGACAGACACAGACACAGAGACAGAGACAGAGACAGAGACAGAGACAGACACAGAGACAGAGACAGAGACAGAGAGAATCATTTTGTTTATAGACTCCAAATCCCAGTCTTAATTCATTCGGCAGCTTTGCGTGTTTTTCGTTTTGTGTGTTTTCGTTTTTTCGTGTTTGTGCATTTGTATGTTTGCGGTTTTCGTGTTTGAGAATTTTTGTGTTTACGATTTTTCGTGTTTGCGTTTTTTTCGTACTCTGCGCATTTGTGTGTTTGTTATTTTTCGTGTTTGCGAATTTTCGTTTTTCGTTTTTTGTGTTTGTGAGTTTGTGTGTTTACGAATTTTCGTGTTTGCGAATTTTCGTTTTTCGTGTTTGCGATTTTTCGTTTTTTCGTGTTTGTGTGTTTGTATGTACCTGTGCTTGCGCTTGTGCTTGTACTTGTAATTGTTCCTGTGCTTGTATTTTGTGACAAAATCCGATCTCCCAAGACTAAAATATGACCATACATGGACATTAAACTATGCGAGAAATGGCATTATAAAAAACTTTGTTAACATTATTGATATTAAGTTTCTTGTTGTAGATGAGATTAATTTGGTAGTGATTACCTTGAGCGACAACTAGATTTAATTATGACCTATAATTAAAGCAGAAAGCATTGCGATACATTGTGACTCATATTTAAAACCAGAATATATTGCATATAAATGATACGTATTAAAAAAGGTAAATAAATAAAAGCGACATTCCTTAATTTTCAGTGATTACTATTGCTGTAAGCAGGTTAATCAATTAGTTAATTACACGTTTTATTTTTTAAAGTAATTTCATTTTAAAATATATTCAAGTGAATTTTAAACCAAGTAGAGGATCACAATCTGTAGATGGGGGTTTAAAAGAAATCTAATAATGATTTTAATAATAACAACAATTATGCAATCTCATTTGATAAAATTCAATTCATATTAAATAGTCGCTAAACCGTACATTCACATTGTATGACAACAACAGGGTAATTAGCTGATTATGCAATGCCATTAACTGTTTATTATCGTTATAGAATTTAATAGTGTATTTAAAATCAAACGTATACGTTACCTTTACCTTGATTAGCTTCTTTTAATACCAAAAAATATTCTACCGTTTATTAACCCTTAAAAATAGGTAGAAAATACGATCCTACGTGCACATCCATTTGCCTATCCTTTAGGGGCTCCGCCAAAAGGGCTCTTAATACAGACAAAAGGTTGAAAATACTGTCAGGGTTGAAATGTACGTCGCTCACGCTAGTGAACACAAAAATTGCTGTCAAAAGGCCCTTAATACAGACAAAACAGTTAAAAATTTCATCAAGGGTTGAAAAATATATCCCCACACGGATCTGATAAATACAAAAAGGCCTTAATTAAGAATGCAAAGGGTTGAAAACGCGTCCTACACGTGGACGAATCAAAAGCGAAAATAATTAGGGTTGAAAATACGGTCTCACACGTAAGCGTAAAAATAAGGGTTGAAAACACAGTCTCACACGTGGATGTGCAAAAATAAGGGTGGAAAATCCGGTCTCACGTAGCGGGTAAAAATAGGGATGAAAATGCGTCCACACGTAAGCGTAAAAATAAGGGTGAAGATCCAGTCTCCACGTACGCGGGTAAAAAATAGGGTGAAAAACACGTCCTACACGTAAGCGGATAAAATAAGGGTGAAAACACGTCCTACACGTAAGCGGATAAAAAATAAGGGTGAAAAAACACGTCCTACACGTGAGCGTGCAAAAATAAGGGTGGAAAATGCGCTCTCACACGTGGATGTGCGAAAATAAGGGTGGAAAATCCGGTCTCACACGTGGATGTGTAAAAATAATTAGGGATGAAAATCCTGTCTCACACGTGGATATATAAAAATAAGGGTGGAAAATACGGTCCCCCACGTAAGCGAGTAAAAATAAGGGTTGAAAATCCGGTCTCACACGTGAGCGTGCAAAAATAAGGGTGGAAAAACCGGTCCCCCACGTGGGCGGGCTCGTGACGTCAAAATCCAAGATGGCGGCGGAAGGTGCCCCACTTCTACTCACCACGGCAGACATTGCATTTGTTTAGTAAATACTATAATTAACTTTTTTTGAAAATTGTGAGTTAACTAATCATACTAAACATACAAATCTATAGATTTTTGAAATCAGAAAAAAATAAACCATCGAATGAGTACATAGCCACCTGTAGTTGCCATTTAAAAAAAATATATGTTTGGGTTGTAGCTCGAAAAATAATTACTAAAAAAAAATTTTATTCGCAATTTCCAATTTTTCGTAAAAATAGCTATCAAAAGTCTCTCTTATAACTTTTTCGTATTTTGAATATTAAATAGATATAGCCGATTGAAAATTTGGACGATTTTTAGTTATTTTCTGATATCTTAGAAAGTTGGTACCAATGTTGAATTTTCTTATCGGTATTTGAATTATCATGCAATTCTGCCCAATTTTGCTAATTTAACCGACTCTGTATCTCAAGCCGCCAAAGCCTGCTTTTCAAGAACAAGTTGAATTATTTATTATTGAATAGAAAATCCTAAATTACAAAAAATCTGTAAGAGATAGGTATAGGGAACCCTAACACAGTTTTGTAGGGAATTAAAATTAGAATAAAAATATGGTAATAAATAAGGGATGTTCCATTTAAAATAAGGTTAATAAATAAAGTTAATTGGCTTTAATGTTGGTCAAAATAGTAACTGAGTTTTACACACCAGTATAAATTTGTGATAATAACTTCGGTGGATTTTAAAGTTTGATGCTTTCAGTAAACGATGAAAAACATTTGAAAAAAATCCTCAAGTACGTAAAACAGAAAGCTCTTTTGAATTTCGATCTACATTCTCACAAATAATGAAATATCTCGGCAACAGGTGGAGTTAGGTGTAGGGACTATAACAGTAAGTGATTTAGTCCACAGAATCGAAATATGCCATGATATATAGGGTGTTCCATTTAAATTTTCATCACTTTGATGCGTAAAATTTTTATGAGCCACCTTGCATATTCGAAAATAATTTTAAAACGTGCTCCTAATGAACCTACACAATAATAAAAAAAAGATTTCAAAAATATTTTACCATTTTTCGTATACAAACCGACGGAGCTTAGATGCCTCACCCTGTATGTATGTATATATATATATATATATATATATATATATATATATATATATATATATATATATATATATATATATATATATATACACCCTCGTGTATGTCAGCATCCACCATAACTCCAGAACGAGAAAACGTACGCACTTGAAATTGCGCCTGGAACTGTTTAGATTTTGGGAGAAATCTAGATCTTAAAATGACAAATTAATTATTTTCTATGACATTTTTTGATATGAAATGTAATTTATCGGAAAAAGTTGGAATTTAGGTGTCAGTTTAAATTTTTAAATTTTTGAATAACGATTAACTTTATAGGAAAAGGTGTAAACATATTTTTTAAAGATAATTTAATTTCACATAACTTTTCTTTATAAAGTTTCTTAATACAAAGGCAAATAAGCATTAAAACTAGTTAAATAAGATAAGATTGAAAATGCTTAAATTATCTTATCGATATTTTTATTCAAGCAGACGGCTTTGGATTTTTATAAGTTAACATCATAAAATGTTGTAGGTTATTGTTGTTTTTTTTACAACGTTGCCTATTTTTATTACTGTCGTGTTTCTGCAGCTGGCAGTTTTATCTGTGTTGTGAGTTGATTCACTTCTAATTGTAATGTGCGAGTATCATGTGTATGAATATTTATTGCTATAGGAACTTCTCTTACTTTACGCATTCTTACTTTGCATTCGTTATTCTTTTCTTCGCATTTCCAAAATCCCATGGCTGTGTTACTCCGTTGCTATAAAAAAATGTAGGTTTTCCACGTTGAGAAAGAATTTGTTAAGCCATGTTTTATATATTAAGACACACACCCACCCACACACCCACACCCACGCACACACGCACACAGCCGCGCGCACACACACACACACACACACACACACACACACACACACAAACACACACAACATGAAAGATTAACTGCAACCCTGCACAAGAACTAGATAGAGGAAAAAACGTATTGATTGGTTATACGAATGGAAGCAACACCTAGAAAAAAATATCGACTGCGAGGATACTGTATGTATGACTTTGGAACAAGAACAAGAAGCTGCAGTTGATGAAACAAAATGGAGCGGTCACTGTGCAATGAAATATATATATGAATACAGGACAAAACGTCCTATAATAAAATAATTAGTAAAAGGATTTGTGTAATATTTTAAACCAACATTAAGTAAGATCAGTTTTCGAAACGAAGGCGGAATAGGAGCTATTAAAACATTGAGTAAAGGGTGTATTGAAAAATACAACACAATATGCGTTGTAGCTTTATGGAAAATAATGATAGAGAATAAATTGTACTGCAAAAAAGCGGCAAATCAAGAATTGCCATCGCAGCTAGAAAGTAAGGTTAAAAGTGATATCTGAGAAGAAGCAGAAGTTGATCCTAGTATGTAAAGTGCATGGATGGAACAAGGGTCGTTAGTCGTATACATAGGAGGGATAATAATGGAATGTGTCAGGTTGACAATCAACTTTGCTTCCTAGCCACATGGAGTTAAGAAGTATTGAAACAACTAAATACACGATCATCTGAAATGATGAAGGAAAAGCTAAAAGTTACCCAGCAAGCTCAATAAGAAATACAAACGTATTAAAACAAACGGAGAATAAATATCATTACTGAAAGAAGAAGAGATAAACTGGTTCAAGGACTGCTTGGGAAGAAGGGGATGTTCAGTGTCTGTAAGAATAGTTAGTGGAAAAATGAAAAAGAAGGAAAGAGATACCAACTGTCTAATAACATCAAGTAAAATAATTACTTAGCGATGAATAGGAATGGCCTTAGCGAAAAAGTAGGTGTGTAGTGGGGTATAGCAGAATTAAATTTTTTCGGGTTTCTAACTGCAATAGTATAACTGTACACAACACGATTTAAAAATAGTAAACTACGCAAATATACGAGGGCGTATTTTTATGTTATTTACCTAGACATGAAACAAAAAGGTGACAATGTCAAACAAATTATCAAAAAACTGCAGCCACTGTTAGAAGTACACGTGCTAACTTGTGTTTAGTTTGTGCCGTTTACAGAGATTTGAGATAGTCTATTTGTCGATAAAATGAGTGAAACTAAGATTGAACATCCTAGCGTAATAAAGTTCCTGACGAAAGAAGGCAATGGTCCAAAAGCAATTCATGAAAGAATGGTTACTGTGTATGGGGAAGATGCACCATATTATTTTCAAGTAAAAACTCTTTCGACGGGGTCGAGAATCAATCAATGATGACCCAAAGTCCGGACGACCCGTTGAAGCTCGAACTGAAGACGTTGTGCGAAAAGTCGATAATTTGGTACTGAAAGATCGGCGTGTAAAGATCTGTGTCATTTCCAATTAAGTGGGTATATCCGAAACAAGTGTACTCAAAATTTTTCATTGTGATTTGGTTATGAAGAAGGTGTCTGCACGGTGGATACCCAAATTGCTTACACCTGAACAAAAACTGTACAGAAAAGAAGTTTCTCAAGAAAATTTGGCCGAGTTGGAGGGACAAAATTTTTGTTCTCGAATTATCACCGGCGATAAGACTTGGGTACATTACTGATACCCTTCTACTAAACAAGAATCCATGCAGTGGATTCATAAAGGCTCTCCACCACCAAAAAAAGGCCGAGACACAATTTTCTGGAAAGAAAACTGATGGCAACTGTTTTCTGCGATGCTGAAGTAGTCTTGCTTATTGAATATATGCCGAGGGGGTCTACCATAAATGGAGAGGCCTACGGAAACACAACTAAAAATTTAAAAATTTCTCTGGAGGAGAAACGCCCGCATTCTTATCCACAAAAAAACTTGTTGCTGCACGACAATTGTTGGGTTCATAAGGCAATCAAAGTACAACTGATAATCAATGACTGTGGGTTTATAGAGTTAAGGCATCCACCTTATAGCCCCGACCCAGCTCCGTCAGACTTCTTATTCAAAAATTAAAAAAATCATCTCAGGGGAAAGCGTTTTTCTTCTGACGAAGAACTCGAAGAAGCTATTGAAGAATATTTTAAAAAAATGGAATAAGTGTATTAGTCTTTGAAGGGAGTTTATATAGAAAAAAAATTTTTTTTTGTTCTCCTATGTCCTTTTTTACATGGCTAGGTAGATAACAATAAAATACGCCCTCGTAATGCAGTAATTGGGGATATTAGTGATATTTAAACTTATCTAACTGTATATGGGTATATGGGTTAGGTTATGTATAATAATATAATAAATGTTTTAATATAAAAAGCATATTCAAAGATCAGTAATGTAGGAATAACATTTGTGCATAATTGCCTAGCCAAAAATCAGCAGAAAAAACTGCTAAATGGCTTACTCAGGGAAAAACTCAATACTTCTTTGTCTAGAAAAGTAAAAGCTTAATAAATCCACAAAACCTATGCAGTCGTGCAATAGTAATTTATGTATTAGGACATAACTAGGAGAGTATGACACGAGGGAATGTTTAAGTCCCAACGAAGGAGGGCTTTTAAATTCCCGAGAGCCATAATCGATTGTTATGCCCGTGGTACATACCACATTTTATTCTATTTTAGTTTCTAAAACTTACAAACAAAATATTTAGTATTTCCGGCAAGTTTGTGACAGTTGTGCTGTAGATATTTAGCTATACTGGTATTGTTAGGGATACTGTGTACTTTTAATTTCTATAATTACAGTAATGTACGATTTTCACTACCGTTTAGTCAACAATTCTTGATTAATCTGTGCCATAAAGGCCAAATTATGCCCGGATTTGTGTGCTTATAACCAAGATTACAGTTCTAAAATAGAATAAATAATATTATCTTTGTTACAATAATGTTTGTGTCATACACGATCTTCGACTAATTAAATGAAGATGTAGATTATAATATACGGAATAAAGTGGATATGATCTACTCTTAACAACAGAATTCTAAATTAGAAATGTAAATTAAATCTACGAGTATGGAAAAATTATACCTTATACGTATTAAACAATTTTAATTACTAAATACAGAAAAAAAGCCACTTAGTTTCAATCGGAATTGTAAATTAATGTTTTTAAGTTAATTAATAGATAATTAGTAATGTGAGAGGCACGTCCAGTTCTTATAAAATTATATCTTAAAGTTAAAATATCTGGTGTGGAACACAACACGACCTTGCAATCCAACCAACAAAATGGAAATTTAAAGAAATGAAATAATTCTAATAACATTTTTTTAGGATAATTAGGAAACCGCCTTTATAGTAAACTAATTACGAAAAGATGCAACATTGTAAAAACAAAAAATAGTGTTGTGGGGTGTGGGTGGCGTGATGTGTGCGTGCTGTGGTTGCGTGTGCGTGTGCTGGTGTGCTGAGCTGTGCGTGCTGTGGTGCGTGATGCGTGATGTGTGCGTGCGTGTCGTAGTGGCTGTCGTGTGGTGTGCGTGTGCGTGTGCGTGTGCGTGTGCGTTGCGTGTGCGTCTGCGTGTGCGTGGTGCGTGTGCGCGTGTCGTGCTGTGTGTGCAGCGTGCGAGCGTTGCGTGCGATGCGTGCGTGCGTTGCGTGGCGTGCGTGTGTCGTGCGTGCTGTGTGCGTGTGTGTGTGGTGTGTGCGTGTGTTGTGTGTGTGTGTGTGTGTGTGTGTGTGTGTGTGTGTGTGTCTGTGATTCCATGTCAGTACTGGGAGATTGCAAATTTGGTTGAATATCGCATAGTTCGGTCTGAAGGATAATAAAAAATAAATTTCACCCATTCAAAATGTCGAGTGCAAAACATTCATGCGCTACTAGATTAAAATGTTAGTTTGCTTTCTGATAGGGAAAATGAATTTTAAGAAAAACGAAATACTATCGTAAAGTATGTAAATATATATATATATATATATATATATATACATATATATATATATATATATATATATATATATTCAATAAAGACATTATTGGGAACAACTTGTGTTTATTAACGTGAAAATATATGATATTCAACGTTTCGGGGACTTACTGTGTCCCCTTTGTCAAGAATGATATTTAGTATATGAAATATGAAACAAGCTAACTAATTAATTAAAATAATTTTTATGAACGAGTTCTGCTTCTATTTGCAGATCCAAGATATGACGTTGAATTTGGAATTGTATTAGATGCCGGAATGTTAACAGAATCTTGAGTATCAGGATTTAGAGGTGATGTAGATGTAATATTGGCCGAGATGCTGGGAAGATTTTGAGTTATTGGTAATTTTGAATTTTGTTTAATAAGGTTCTTCCAAATATGCGGTATCCTGGAACTATCATCACGTTTGTTAAGGGCATTAGGCCTCTTCTCAATTTCAATGACTTCTCTAGTAATCCGCTGGTGTAAATTATATAAAGGAGCAAGTAATCGGATATTATTTGTGTTAATTTCGTGTCCAGTGTCTAAATAATGATTAGCCAAAGATGACGAAGGATTTTGTTGCTTGATGGCCAGTTTGTGTTCATTAGCTCTCACATATAATTTTCGATTTCTTTGTCCAATATAACTTCGTGCAGCCGTTGCAAGGTATCTCACACTCTTGATTTTCATTACAAATTTTGTCTTTCGGATTATTCAAAAGTTGGTGTAGGTAAGGTAAGGTTTAAAACGGGTCTAAATTCATGTTTGGGAAATTTTTAGTGATTTTATCAGTGATTCCTTTATATATGGTAAAATTACTGGAATTTTATGTTCGGTATCTAATGAGTTGGAATGGTTTTGGGTTTTCTGATTTTATTGACAATTTTGATTATTTCGTTCTGGCTGTAATTATTTTGAATTAAAATATTATGAATAGTATTCATTTCGTCATTTCTAGAATTTTGATCTGATAGATGATAAGAACGGAATATTAAAGACTTCATAACGCTATGTAAATGACTGGGGTGATGATGAAAGAGAATTTAGGTATCTATTTGTATGGGTAGGTTTCGGTAAACACTATGTGAAAATTTGCCATTATCAAGTCTTGTTATAAGTGTATCTAAAAATGGAGAGAGTTATTTATTTAAATTTCCATTGTAAATTTAATGTTGTTATGAATTTGTTAAGGTGATCTAAAAAATATTCAAATTTTCTTTTCCATGTGACCAAATTGCAAACGTGTCGTATATAGCGATACCAAATCTTAGGTTTTAATGGTGGAATTTAGCATTAATTTGAAATCTCCATACAAATGTTGGCAAAAGCCGGTGAAAGTGGGGATCCCATCGATGCTCCTGTACTTGTTTAGAAAATTGTTTATTATATAAGAAGTGTAGAATTCATGCAGTGGTGGATTAGATTTAAAAATCTTGATTGATGGAGTGTTTTTCTTTAAAATTTTCATAGTCTCTTCAACGGGAACTTTGGTAAACAACGATGTAACATCAAAACTTACTAAAATGTCATGAGGGTCTAAAGGTATACTTTTTAATTTATCTAGAAAGTCATATGAATTTTTAATGTAAGATTTAGCACTTTCACAATAAGGTTGAAGGAATTTAGACAGAAAACGTGCAAGCGCATGAGTGGGTGAATTAATTGCCCTTACGATTGGGCGTAAAGGCCTTAATAAACAAGAATTTACTACTTTAAATAAAATTAGAAACAATATATATATATTGATATTACCAGCTGATAAAGGTAATGCAACTGTAATTGTGAATTCGAAGGATTATCACCTTAAAATGTCCAAATTACTAATTTCTCCTGAATATAAGAAAAATTCTAGTGATCCCACAACCTATTTGGAAAAGAAGACTAAATCTATAATAAACGGTACCAATTTAGAAAAAGAAATTAAACAAAAATTGATACCAAGAGAAAAAGCTCAAGAGTTCCTAAAATTTACGGTCTACCTAAAATCCATAAAGAAAATTGACCTTTACGCCCAATCGTAAGTGCATTTAATTTACCCACTCATGCACTTGCACGTTTTCTGTCTAAATTCCTTCAACCTTATTGTGAAAGTGCTAAATCTTACATTAAAAATTCATATGATTTTCTAGATAAATTAAAACGTATACCTTTAGATCCTCATGACATTTTAGTAAGTTTTGATGTTACATCGTGTTTACCAAAGTTCCCGTTGAAGAGACTATGAAAATATTTTAAAAGAAAAACACTCCATCAATCAAGATTTTTTAAATCTAATCCACCACTGCATGAATTCTACATACTTTATATAATAAACAATTTTATAAACAAGTACAGGGAGCATCGATGGGATCCCACTTTCACCGGCTTTTGCCAACATTTATATGGAGGATTTCGAAATTAATCTCCAAATTCCACACCATTAAAACCTAAGATTTGGTATCGCTATATCGACACACGTTTGCATTTGGTCACATGGAAAAGATAAATTTGAAATTTTTAGATCACCTTAACCAAATTCATAACAACATTAAATTTACAATGGAAATTTAAATAAATAACTCTCATTTTTAGATACACTTATAACAAGACTTGATAATGGCAAATTTTCACATAGTGTTTACTCGAAACCTACCCATACAAACAGATACCTAAATTCTTTCACATCATCACCCCAGTCATTTACATAGCGTTATGAAGTCTTTAATATTCCGTTCTTATCATCTATCAGAATCAAAATTTAGAAATGACGAAATGAATACTATTCATAATTTTAACTTCAAAATAATTACAGCCAGAACGAAATAATCAAAATTGTCAATAAAATCAGAAAACCCAAAAACCATTCCAACTCATTAGATACCGAACATAAAATTCCAGTAATTTTACCATATATAAAGGAATCACTGATAAAATCGCTAAAACTTTCCCAAACATGAATTTAGACCCGTTTAAACCTTACCTTACCTTACCCAACTTTTGAATAATCCGAAAGACAAAATTTGTAATGAAAATCAAGGTGTACGGAGATACCTTGCAACGGCTGCACAAAGTTATATTGGACAAACAAATCGAAAATTATATGTGAGAGCTAATGAACACAAACTGGCCATCAAACAACAAAATCCTTCGTCATCTTTGGCTAATCATTATTTAGACACTGGACACGAAATTAACACAAATAATATTCGATTACTTGCTCCTTTATATAATTTACACCAGGGGATTACTAGAGAAGCCATTGAAATTGAGAAGAGGCCTAATGCCCTTAACAGACGTGATGATAGTTCCAGGATACCGCATATTTGGAAGAACCTTATTAACCAAAATCCAAAATTACCAATAACTCAAAATCTTCCCAGCATCTCGGCCAATATTACATCTACATCACCTCTTAATCCTGATACTCAAGATTCTGTTAACATTCCGGCATCTAATACAATTCCAAATTCAACGTCATATCTTGGATCTGCAAATAGAAGCAGAACTCGTTCATAAAAATTATTATAATTAATTAGTTAGCTTGTTTCATATTTCATATACTAAATATCATTCTTGACAAAGGCGACAGAGTAAATCCCCGAAACGTTGAATATCATATATTTTCACGTTAATAAACACAAGTTGTTCCGAATAATGTCTTTATTGAATAATATTACTTGTGGAAGCTTAAATAATAAATATATATATATATATATATATATATATATATATATATATATCCAAACACGTCTAAGTTATAATTTTAAAACGCCGGAAATATTCCTTACAGTTATCACGATAGCTTATACCAGCCATCGCTCTAATCGCTCTGCGTTGAAGAGCAAATAAGCTATTTAGCGTAGGAGAATCCCTCCATACCAATAACCCATACTGCAAATGAGATTGTATAACCGCCTACTAAACCGTTATTAAAGATTCTTGAGATAATAAGTTAGATAGACTGCGCAGTAAAAAAATATTACTCGATATTTTTTACTGACATTGTGACATGTTCCTTCCATGATAACTTTGCGTCTACGTGAGTCCCTAAGAACTTAGTAGATTTAGTTACGTTTTCCATTTAAGGTGAATAATACATGTATCGTTTTAGTTTCATTGACACAGTTTGTTAGAGAGAAACCATTCATACGTTTTAGATAAAATACTTCTACCAGTGGACATGATTATGTCTTTGTGTGCGCATCTTATTCCAAATGTTGAGTCGTCGCCATACAATATATTACGTATTGTCCTCACTAGAAATGTTTACCGCTACGTCATTTTATACAATCATATGGTGTAATATGAAAAACATGAGTCAAAATTATTCTCGTTATAATAAATTCTGATTAGAAAATATACCCCGAGATGGCAGCATTTAAATCTGAAGTATTCCAAAATACAATTATTTGTTTATTGTGATTTATTTTGCAAAAATTAGAAAACGTTGATTATCGTAATGATAACGGTTGATAAACAATATTCTTGCACTCTAACAGGTGCTTGATACATTATTTTTACAGCCTGAATGTTATGTAAGTTATAACCTACAAACAATGCAATTTTCAACAAAATGTAAACATTTGATAATTGCAGCGGAGTTATAAAAACATGAAAATGGTCATGTTATAAATTGCTGATAGCCAATCATACAATTGATTAAAGATTCAATGTATAGGTTAAGCAATTTTCATGGAACAACTGTCGAGCTGCACTATTTACACCTCTAAGTTACGTGCCAAAATAAAATGGAACTATTATTCGTAAGAAGATGACATTTAATGTGGAACATAAATTCTATGGTAAATATGTGAATTAACATATTGAGGAGCATATTGCCACAAAATATATTGTAATTACATTATTGAAATACATTACTAATAGAAATTGTATTAAATATTAACCAACACATTTGTATTACTAATTTTACGTTGTAGAAACATGCTTTTTAAAGTGTAAAACTTTCTAATCGGAATCACTATCTACATCGGAACTTTCAGAATAATTTCCGATGTTAATAACTAGTTCGTCAACTGTGATGTCCAACATTTCTTCCCGTTTATACCATTTCTTTATACTTTCTTCAGTATGTCGCACACAATTATCCCATACGGTTTCAAAGCTTCGTTCCACAAAGCAATTAAGTTCTCATCTTTATAGCCATGTCGTCCGATCAGCTTGTCATAATATCCCTTTGCGTGTGCCCATACTAATTCTATCGCATTAAACTCACAGTGATAAGGTGGAAATCTTAATACTTCGTGTCCGTAGCTTATTATTTCATCTACTTCGTACATTTCTTGTATTTGAAGTGACTTAATTACACCATACAGCTCGGTTTTGAAGAGTGTGGGATCGTGACTAATATGATTCTATGTTAACCAGGAAACTATATTGCCCAGGATGAATTTGATAGCTTTTCAACTGACATTGAATGGTATTGTGCATTATCAATCATAATTAGCGAACTCTTCTAAATTTGTTAGCAAATGTTCAATAAGCCATTTTTTAAATATGTCCCTATTCATTTCATCATGATAATCTTCCTTTAACGATCTTGATGCAAATAACAGAGCAGCACCTTGTACAAATCCTTTGGTGGATCCGGCGTGAATAACAATAAATCTCTTGCCATCGCAGCCTTGAGGTTTTCCTACACTCCTAATGTCTTCATCCTGCCATGATTTTCCTGGATTTCCTTTGGAGTAGATCCACGTTTCATCCATAAACACTACTTACCGAGGATTAGGTGAATTTAATGCATTGTTTAAGAAATTTAATTCGCATTTCTGAGATATAACTGTTTTGCAATAAAACTCTACGGTCAGAGTCTTTTTTGAATTTGAATCCAGCGACTGGATTGCACGATGAAGACTTCTGTCATTTATTAATATGTGACTGTTACGAATTTCTGCATTTAAACTTGCAACTGTAAATAAATTAGTACGTCAAACATGTGTAAAAGATTGTGATGTAATATTACTCACTTTGTGCATACATGTTGTATAACGTATTCCTTATGCCCATTTTGGATATTTCAGGATATCGTCAGATTTTGTTTTCTTGCGTGGTCGTTTTTTACCCGGACTTGTTAAAACAGGGTTATATACAGCTCGAGACTTGATATTTCTCACCGTCTTCTCAGATATACACAACGTGCTTGCCACACGCTGTAATTTCGTGATTGTAATGAATTGCGATATAAACACTTAATGTTATACTTACTTCTTGGACAGCAGATACTGATATCAGGGGACACCCGTATTCTATCTCCCTCTCGAAATACTGCAATAAATTGAACACAAACTGCTGTGCTTGTGAGTGCAAGGTTTTACCCTGTGTCGACATTAGGATGACAGAGACTAAAATGAATAGTAAGAAAGGCGCAAATGAATAACAAAGTAGTTCTGAAAAGAACTTATTTAAAGTATAAGTATAAGTATAAGTGATGATTAAAAGATGTAAATGTAAGAAATGAGGAAACAGTCAAAGGATAAACAAACAAATGGAGGTTATGTATTATTAGTCAAATGAGAATTAAATTTATATGCACATAAAACAAATTGGTTTTGCGTTTATAGGTTTACTCCTTCTACTACATTTGTTTATTCAATACAGTATATCGATTTCATCAAATGCACTACGAATGTTCCCCATCCTTATTTAATTTGTCGTTTTATATGAGAAGGCAGTATGAACAAATTGGATAGCTAAATTCATAAATTAATGACGTAGCGGTAAACACTACTGGGGAGAGCAATATATCTGACCGGTGAGGCAAGAATGATGAAACATCAGTAATGTAAATAAGGAACAAGATTGGTCCCGATATAGAGCCTCGAAGGACACCACATTCTATTTTACACTCATTTGAGATCTTTTGTTTGTAAAACACTTTTTGAATTCTGTTAGATAAGTAAGATGACATTAATTTTACGCATTTTGGTTGGAATCCGTAGAAATAAAGTTTCCTTACTAAAATTTTACTGGAAATACAATCAAAAGCTTTGCGGAGATAAATAAAATCTGCATTAAAGTATTCTTGGTCCCCGAATGTTTCTAAGACAAACTCAAGAAAACTGAGTACAGCTTTCTCTGTAGATAATCCTTTTCTAAAGCTAAATTGACATTTTGTAAATTGGTTATTTTTTTCAAAATAGTAGGTTATTTGTTTAACCAGTATTTTTTTTTTGATTTTAGAGAATATTGGTAACAATGAAATGGGCCGATAATTATCTACTTGATTAACAGGGCCTTTTTACGGAACTCACCCTCTTTAAGCAATAATTTATTAGTTTAATTAATGGTGGATTTATTATACCTTTTATAGACTTAATTAAAGTTGTACTTAACTCATAAATATCAAGATTGTTGTTATTTTTTAGACTATCTATATCGTCGCGTATTTGTACATCTGAAACTTGTTCAAAGTGAAATTCTGTATTTTTTAAATTGGTTATGGTAATCATTGTTTTAATATGATCTATATCAGATTTTGGCAATGACCTTACAGTATCTAGAACTGTTTTAGAGAAAATAAAGATATTAAATTCATCTAATAACAATGTAGTTGTGTTTTGTACTGATCGTGGTTTACATCTGTCAACTAAATTCCATATTGCCCTAGTGTTGTTTGAATTGTTTTTAATGTATTTATCGTTAATTAATATTTTAGCTTTTTTAACTTCATTAGCATACTTATTTCCATAGTCTTTCAATGATGTTTTCGATCCAAGAGTTTTGTGAATTTTATAAGAATCTGATATTAAACTCAAAGTTTCCCGCATTGTTCTCAATTTTGGCGTATACCATATGAGATTATGAGATATGTGAGATGAGCATTTTACTTTTATGCTAGCTTGCTTGCTTGAAACATAAAGTAACATGTTTTACAAATAATTGAAATTTATTATTTGCATTGATAGAATGAACTTTAATAAATTCCTAGTTAATTATATTTATTAACTGATAAAATAAAATCTTAACATGCTGTGTAATAGGTTTCAATATTTTGGTAGTAGGCGAGGTACCTATCATAAATTAGTTTTTGATAGTAGTACTTAACAGATATGCCCGTGTGATTAGAAATTTACTCACTAGGTGCGTTTATTTCAATGACATTAACATCAATATTTGTAAAAACATTATCAAGTGTTCTTTGTCTACGGGTAGGAAAAGAAACTAATGGATTTAAACCATAGCTTGCTAATAAATTATAGAGTGATAAGGAATAGCTGTTATAACTAGAGCACGGATTATATGCAAAATCCATATTCTATAACATAAATAAGCCATCAAAAGTATTTTGTTTATACACGAATCGCATAATTTAAATTCGATTGACACCAACCTTATTTTGCATATTTACGTGATGTGCATATTTCACACATTGCGTGCATTTTATTGCATATTTTTTCAATTTAAATTTTTTTTATAATGAAAATGAAAAATTACATTTATTCTATACGTTTGTGAAGTTTTCGCCGTTTTTTTACTTTTTCCCATATTGGAGATTCAATGGAATTATATTAAATTATATGTATTCTTGCATATTTATTTATCTACAGGAAACTCATTAAGGTAGAATGTAATAAATCTTTCAGTTTCAAATTTTCAATAAATTATTCTTCTGAGGGCCATTGGCAATTAGTTACTATTACTGTTCGTTTGACTAATTACATGGGTTATCCAAATTCCAAATTGCAATTTAATGAGATTGTTTCTATGAATGGGTGAAGAGACCGGATACTATAATGTTAATAAGTAATTGTAATATAATGCTTATATCAAAAGTTTAAAGATGTTTTTTTAACCTACTCAAACAAATGAAATGAAAATGAAATTATATAATCCTATATATTAAAATAATCGGGTCATAAAATAGGGTAATAAAGGTAAATTTATGTAGAAAGAAATAACGGAGCCAGAATTTGATTTTGAGGTTTTAATTTTTTTACAAATTTGATTTAAATTTTGCGAAAGTCTAGCACCCAACGCTAACATTTTAAATTTGTTTTTAAAGAAACAATTTCAAATCATATGTTTACCGCAAAATTTTGCGGGGGAAAAGCAATCATTAATGATTTTGGTTGTCTGTTATTGTCTTATTATTCTATTAGTTAACCTCATTAGTCATTAGTCATTAATACTACAATTATTGTTTTATATGTATTGTATGTGTATTATTTTAAAAATAAATGTATAAAAATATTTTTTTTATTATTGTGAGTGAAATTTAGTGCATATGCTGCATGTTTTTGTGCACATTTTACATAATCAAGTGCGTATTTAAAGATTTTAGATGCATATATATGCGCATATTTTAACTAATTTTTGTGCATATAAATCCGATCTCTAGTTATAACTATTAAAATAAACATTAAAGTCGCCTCCCATGAGTTCAGTTGAACAACAAATTGTATTAAGCAAATCAATTAAGGTATTTATATGCACATAGGTACAGTAATATAACTTTTAAATATGTTAAATCTGGGTCCTAGAGGTAAAGTGTCCCCTTTCGAAGGTTTTGAACAAAGTGAGTAATGACATATTTCACCTAACTTAAACAAAGTGTTTCAACTTTTTTTTAACAGTTTATCACGTTTATCACGTGGAGCTACAATCTTTTATCACAAAGGAAAACAAATCAAATGGAGTTAATTAATAAATCTCAATTTCTAATAGGTATTAATTACTTAATTGCTCCGCAAAGTAAATTTAGAAAATTCAAAATGTTAATAGGTGTTTTCCGAATTGGCGTTACGATTGTTTACGATTATGCAGATTTAGACCAATGTAAATTCAAAAAGTGTAATAACATTTTTCTTATGCTACACCTTAATACAGTGTAATAACATTTCAATGTAACTTCCTAGTTTTACCAGATAATTCTTACATTAATCTTATTTAATGCGGTATTTAACTTATACAGCCTTTTATAATTATGAATATTGTCGTTATGTACAATACAAAATTTTTATCTTATAATTGTTACTTTGCTGTTGAATTCCTTTATCTACGTATTGCTTCGTTAAATCGCTTTTGCTTGGTTTTAATTTTTGATATTTGATTATAATTAAATGAAAAAGAAACCAAAAGTGGACGTACTTCTAAAAAAGGTTATGTAAGATGGTAGCCTTTATGTTTCCTATGGAAAATATACGATTACTTACGTATAGATTGATACATTTTAATAAGCAATATTTTTAATTTGTAATACTATACCCGGTTAATTAAAGTAGTCAGTGTCAATGACTTAGAGAAAGTTAATATTCAATTTTGAACAAATTAATGAAAATAGTATATCAAAAGCAGAGGTATGTATAACCAATTTATTTTAATGATTAGCTTGAAAATGTAAGTAAACCAACAACAAACATAGCATGACATGTTAATTCGTGCTTCGTGTATATTTATAATGTTAATGCATAAAAAAACATGTCCTTAATTTGAGAAAAGTATTATATTAATTGATTTAAAAAGGATACAACTAAATTTAATTAACATTAATACCTACACTGTAGTATTCCATATCAAACCGGTCGGCCAATATTGAAATGAATTGTTGAATTGTGTAGAATTTCATATTAATTAACAGGAAAAGTGCAAGGATGTTTATTTAATGCACTCAATTTGTATTACTTCATTTGCAGGCTTCCCTAAAGATATTGCCTTCTCAATCTCAGAACTGTGCTTAGCTAATAATATTGCAATATTGTATAACATTTATTTCTTTTTTATTTATTGCAGCACAATTTTCACAATAAATTGTTAATTAATAATTACTGATTAATTTTAAAACATCATTTGCTCCACTATGCATACCGGTCTCTTGTGAACAACAGTACTGTTTATTAAATTGCACCATATAAAGCCTTCCGTAGAACTGAACGGGTATCGGATTAACAAGGAGGATTGTCAAATATGGTTCTATTGTTTGAAATTAGCTTGTTACTTATTGTACGTGACAAAGAAAGATGATATATTATGAATAATGCCTCTATTTCTGCCGAACAAGTTTAACTTTACATAATGACAAGGCAATAAGAATCAGATGCAGGTAGAATAGAAATTCAATAGGTATAATAAAATGCCAGTGGTTCTCAACACTGCTTTAACATTACATTTAAAATTTATGGAAGAATGCAAGTTTTATAATAAACATTTATAAAAGCCATTCATAATAATGAATATTCGATTAAGTATAGGTATTTCAATTTACATTTTCCAAGATTTGGATGACTCAGGAAGTGATGAATCTGAAGCCGAATGACAATTATAATTTTTACATTTAATTATAAAAGTATATCTTTGTAATTTAATTAATATTTACTAACTATAATAAAATGTATTTGTTATTGTTGTTATAAGTATAAGTGAAAGGTGTCAATTGAAATTACTTATAGGTAATTAGTAATCGATTATTATTTTTATTATACAAAAGTTGCATTTCTTCACAAATTATATAATGTTAAAGCAGTGTTGAGAACCACTGGCATTTTATTATACCTATTGAATTTCTATTCTACCTGCATCTGATTCTTATTGCCTTGTCATTATGTTGAAAGTTGCAAACGCTTTGTTCGGCAGAAATAGAGGCATTATTCATAATATATCCATCTTTCTTTGTCACGTACAATAAGTACGAGACAGCAAAGCATTAAGGCGGTTTCAAGACAATAGAACCATATATTGACAATCCTCCTTGTTAATCCGATACCCGTTCAGTTCTACCGGACAGGCTATGTACAATTATGTTGGTTATAATATAACAGATATTTCGTTAATTTTTCAGTATTTTACGATTTATGGACACAAATGAATACATATAGGGAAAAAATTAATAATACAATTTTTCAGAATTTTCACGTAATTATTAATATTAATTAATTAATTGATTAAATTATTAATTATTAATTAATTGTTAATAATTATTCTAAAGCTTAAATGCATTTTTCTCTGCGTTTTTATAGTCGTTTAAAATTCGCTCAATTTATTACTTTTTTTACATTGGAATTAAAATATTTTTAGATAAGCAATAATTGGTTTAATTGGTTTGCACATTAGTGCAATGTTTGGTACGTAGAAAGTAGTACTTAAAAGGTTAATTCAAGAATAATTAATTATTTTACATTTACAAATATGCGACAGTAGCACACAGTTTTTAGCACCAAAAAAAATGAGGAGCCATATAAAAATTAAAATTTATTGAATTATAACATTTTCTTCTGCCAACTAACCATTCTAATATCAAAGGAACACTTCATTGTAATTTATATTTTTGTTTATCGTATTTAAAACAATCACGTTTCTCAAGTTGCAATAGTAATAGCAGTCTGATGTTTGCTTTAATTTTTCAACTTTGACAAAATTGTTTTCAACATCTATTACTACTAACGAAGAAAACTGTAAGCGTTATCGAAACGTTTAGATTCTATAATTTAAAATACACAATTAAAAACCAAGAAAGATAAGTATTTTATTATTTCCTTTTTACTTTAATTCACCTAATGGTGACAGGTGTGTGCAAATAATGTCTTTTATTATTGAATATATACTAGGTCTTATCATTGTTAACTTATATTTTGAGACTTATTACTTTTCTACAATACGGCGTTACGCACAAGCCGAACAAGCAGTGTTGTTTGTGGCGCCAAAAAATAGGGCCCCACTTGACAATGTGGTTACTGAATGGTAATTTTTTTAATGTAAGTGAACAAAAAATATTGTGCATTTCTGTCGAATACGGTTTAAGATACCTTTTCTGAACAATACCTGTTTCTATTGAACTTTCCACGTGAGAGAACAAAGCCAACCTGGTGTAATATTTTCTTCTCATTTCTGGCGAACAACAAAAACAGGTATAGTAACTGTTGAGAATGACCATTTTTCATCCGAGAGAGCTGATGGAAATAACACATATTTGTTATCCCTTTAAAAAACTTCACCACTTATATATTTGCACCTATTAATTATTATACCATTATTCACGAACATACATTTTATGTTTGCAGATGCAGTTCGTAAACGATTTCCTACCGTGACGGACAGAGAAGTGTCGGCATCGGTGTCTCAATTTTATTTGTAATAAAAGATTGACTAAAACACGTAATGAATTAAATTGTAAAACAAATTGTATTTTACCTAATACTCTGTTTTTTTTTAATAAATTTAATGTTATTAATTGACAAATATACGAAACTAAATTAATATGTTAATTAGAATGTTACCTAAATCACAAGTAAGTGTCTAAGGTAAAATACAAAGCAATAAGCAAAACTGGAATTTAACATAAAATATCAGCTGGAATCTAGAAATATATTACTACTTCGACGTAGCTTGAATCTGAACAAATCCCTAGTTGTATTCTAACTATAAAAGTTACTTAATTTTTTGTACCCTTAAAAGTAATAGTCGAAGTGTTGGAGATAGAACCTACCTAACAAAAGTACCTAGAATCGGGTTACTCTTCAAAGGTAGGATCGAGCTAGATGTTATAGCTAGATGTTAACTAGATAAAGTACCTAAATTGTGATTACTCATCAGAGGTAGGATTAACTTAAGCGTTGTAGGCAGATCCTACCTAAACCGAAGTTACAAACAGAGTCAAAATTGAACATAAAATCCTACTTTGAATCTAACTTGTAGTGCTACTAGTGACTTATCTCTTAAATGCCTTAATATTATTACTAAAATAATGTATATACAAATGAATAAATTCTTAACTTACTTTTTATACACGGAAAATCCTACAACATTTTTAGTAGAACTTGCACAATATTTAACGAAAACTATATATCAAATGACTAAAACTGGGTGTAAAAAACTAGAAACAAATTATAATAAATGTTCGAAATGGTGGCCCTTCGCATTCAAGCATGATGTCAAGCATGAAAAAACTCCCTCCGGTACTGCTGTTCGTACTTCTTGAAGAGAGAGCTTGTCGAATGGTGCTCGCACGCGTGCTTCTAATTCCTCCATCGTGTTCTGCGGTGTCTGGTAGACCTGATGCTTGATATGTACCTAAAGGTTGAAGTCCGAAGGTGTCAAATCTGGAGATCTTGCAGGCCAGTTCTATGGTCCTAACCGTCTTATCCACCTGTCTTGTCATGTATCCATAATTCGCCGATAAATTTCGAATTTCTAAATTATTTGTGAGTACCGAACATTTTGAAGGGTATAGATTCTCGTAAAGGGATGTAATAACGCAGTAATGATGGGAGAAACTTTTCGATTTTAACGTTTTCTTTTGTCGGTTACGTAACTTAAAGATTTAAGTTTTTTTTTTGTATTTTCTAAGGCAAAAATGAAGTTTGTTTTGTAGATCGTAGTAAAAATGGAAGCTTAAAAAGGAAAATGTGATTTACATTTTGGTATCGATATTTAGGGAAACCCTCTTACTAGAGTTTGAAAGGAAACATTCGTTAGTGTATTTGTAAATAGCGATAGTTTTGTAGAAATAAATTTCGTATTTTAATTTGGTTAAATCACGCTGGGATTGCATCATATAAAATTTAATCAAAGAACGTATTCAAATATTACTTTGTAAGGTACATCTTTTGTAAAAGTTCTAGTTAGCCGCCAGATAGGCACCGTTCCGATTGATAAGAGTTTAAATATCCAATTTCCCAGATAAGGTTTCGAGTAGAAACAGGCTTGCTGGCAAATTAGAGCGGAGGTAGTTAGAAAATCAATGTGGCGGAAAGTAAAGTTTTTATGTGAGCATTAGTAGTACAGGCATACAAGCGTATAGTTTAAGGTGGCGTGATTATCGCGAAACAACGTTAATCAAGGCTCGTGTAGACCAAATTTTCGAAAAAGGGTGTTTTCCCCTAAGGCAAAATCTAAAAAGGGATCATATAAGTGTTCAACCTTCTTGAGACCCATTTATCGTTGTGTGTAGTGAATTCTTATAACCACCAATGTTGGTTATAATGAATAATATTATTAAGTAATGTGAACGGATTAATAACGCTGGGTTCGTGCCTATAAGTCTATATGGGGTGTATCTCAATTTTAACCTCAATGGCAGTGTAATCAATTAAAATAAGTTTAACCTAACATTTATTTACAGAAATCATTAATTAATGACTATAACATTTTTATATGCTGACCTCTAATGATTGGTTGGAATATCAACAATTAAAATGGGAAACACTTATCTGTAGCGGGTTCTTCTTTCCGGTGTTATCCGACGTTGATGATTATGGAAATTCCCAAAAATATTAGCTTGTTCACATTTCGGTAGTATTGAAGTAAAATTATTCGCAGCCCTTTTACACAGTTAATCCTTTATCTAATGACGCGCTTCCTGATAAAATATTGAACTTGAACCTTGTTCGATTGGAAATGCTAATGGCTTCCCAGACCAAATTGCAATATTTTTAACGGGTTTTCCCAAAATTCCGGTAGCTCAAATTCTATTGCTTCATATCAAAACAACATGCGAATATGAGGCGTATGAAAAAAAAGCTAAAAAATTGTTATAACTTTTGGGTAATTAAAAGAATGTAACTTACGCCTCGTAAAGAAGACCGTCCAATCAAAATAAAGTAATTAAAATTTACCACACTCTCAATAATGGAATCCGAAATTTGCGAAGTAAATTTTGATACATGTAATGCATGCAACGTTTAATTTCAAAGTCGTTTTTAAAAATACGCATTTGGAGGACGTTTCTAATCATTATTGATATGTGCCTTTTAAATTTGAATATGATTATTCTGTCGTAAGACGGAGTATGCGTGTAGAAAGTTTTTAAAAATACACAAATGAATTAATTGTAATTAAATCGTTACATCCTTAAGGATAGTTATCCAGAACAGCGCTGAGTGTTAAGTACCTAGTATCCTCGCTTTCCTCTGGAGAAGATTTCGCTTGTTTTTAGGAAATATACAACGTTCGTTTCAAAATTACAAACATTAAATGGTTCACAGTGCGCCGCTTATTCAAATGACCTGTTCCTAAACAAATAAAACCTTATTTGTAATATAAAGTCGTAAAAATTAATCAGAACTACATTATAGTTATGTGAAGATAATAAGCAACCGCTGTAAATAATTTTGCTTGAGCAGTATAGTTAAAGAAATTAAAACCAAGTGAACGAATTACATATCAATGTAAACATTTGCGTACACGATCCCTTCAGAATCGTACAACTATGCAAAGCAAAAGGCAGCCGTCACCAGCTGTATGATATCACAAGCGTCCCCTGCATCAATCATATCGTCGAGGTTATCATCCGTACCAGATTTTGTGTAACAAAAGGGACTTCTGCAACTAAGGTAATTTTCGTGTTTTAATGCGGTGATTGACAAAATTTAAATAAATATTTATTTAGGTTATTGGACTTGTGTTTTTTTATTATGTGAACCTACGGTTACACAGCATCTGAGGATAAGCTATTTTCGTATTTATTCTTTAATTTGATCATTAAATTAAAGTAATTATATCAAGTTTAATTTGAATGAAACATTCACGGCCGAAAGTTTTTAAGAGATTATTTAATTGTAACGTACATTTAGAAGCTGAAGAATACTGCATTTTCTTGTTTTTCTTATGAATTGAGCATAATTAAACTTAAATTGAGGAATTGGATTTCAAAGGATTGTGTACACGGTTAAAACGTCCTTTTATTATTAATATATTACCATATTTTTGTTTGGCGAGGTGAAAAGTATTTGGGATTTTGGAATAATGTAACTTGACTAGAGATTAGTGTTTGTTTATCAAAGAAGTGATTAATTTTGCGGCACGCTATTATTTTGTTTAAGCATGCAAATATTTGTTTTGAAGCCTTTCAGGTTGGCGAAAGATCTGCTGGTCCTAGAGCCGGCTGTAGAGATTACGTATAGGTAAGCAAGTTATTTGGGTATTTTGAGCGAGCTGTGAACTATCGTAATTAGGCATTTCATCCCCTTGTGACATTTCAAATATCCTGGCGCCAATTTTCGGTTTTATGACTATTTCTACCCTATTTTGACTTGTTTCGGGTATACTATCCTTCGGTGTACAAATTAATTAACATCTGACTAACACCCGACCACTGGCTAGTCGTGCAAAAGCCAAGTTTATCTGTTATCTCGTTTTACTGTCAGTTTATACCGTAACAGTCTGCGAACATTAAGGTAAGTTCTTGGGATACTTACTAGCTGCAATGAGCTGGTGCTCCATCCAGTTGATACCAACAACCTCTTCTCATGTTCAAAGACAGGTTTCAAGAAAATCTACTGTCACAGTCCGTAATAAATTAAAGTAACGCACCGCGTTAACACGACGTCACAAAAGACGTAAGCGAACCTGTCATTCATCATAAGGCAAAAGACATTGAAACTAAACCTGTCCTGATAGTTTCTTTCTCGAATCTCATGTGGATTGGCTGAAGCCCAGACATGGTTGTTATGCCTGTTAAAAATCCCTTCACGCGAAAACTTAGATTCGTATATCCAGACATTTTTTGTCAAAAAATTATCTTCCTCTTGACTTCGAAGATATAGCATCTCATACAAGTTAACTCTGTCGTTGAAGTCTTGAGGATGAAGATCTTGTACTAACGAGAATTTGTAGTCATGGAAGTGATGCTTCTTCAAAATCCTCTGTATAGAACACCTACTGATCCCCAGATCTTCTTGGGCAGCACGAACTGAGGCGTTGGAATTGTCCTCGAAATAACCCAAGCTATTCAACTCTCGCTCTTCATCATCAACTACAGTTTTCGATTTAACACTTGACTAGCTCGTTCAAAGCGTACAAAATTTGCTTCTATTCTTCTAAATTTAGATTGGTCATCGGGGTAAATGTGGATAGTTTTCATTAAATATTGTGCAAATTTTACTAAGAATGTCACATTTTCCATGCATAAAAAATAAATTAAAATTTTCTTGATTTCATTGTTTTCGTTATTGTTATCCGTTTTCACTCTTTTGGCAGCAACATTAAGGCACTTAAGGGATAAGTACTAAATCATAAACAAACAAACAAACTTGAAAAATTATTTCTCCTATCCATAGCAACCATTCATATCATTCTGGAAATGATGGCCAAGGAATTAAAATTTTCCGTTTTTGGAAGTAATTCTAGAACAGTTAGGTTTAGGTATAACATGTCATATCACTTTGTAGCAAATCTTATCACAAATTCGATTGCGTAACAAAAAATAGGGTATTCCATTTAAAAAAATTAATTTTTTTTACATTTTTTACTCTGGCTGAAAAGTATAAATTTAGACATTATTCTCAGGTAAAGGTTTCAATTTTAAAAATGCATACGATAAAGGAATCTTTAAGCTACAAACTTAATTAGATTTTGCCTTGTGACGGATGACAGGTACTCTTACGTTATTTATGATGTAGTGTTAAAGGCGGGGCGCTACCTCAATTTATTACGGATTGTGGCTGTATGTAGATTTTCTTGACAACATGAGGTTGTCGGTATCAATTAGATAGAGCACCAGCCCATTGCACCAAGAAAGTATCCCAACAACTCACATTAATTTTCGAGGACAGGTGGATAAGGCGGTTAGGACCATGGAACTGGCCTGCAAAATCTGCAGGTTTGACACCTTTGGACTTCCACCTTTGGGGACATATCAAGCATCAGATCTACCAGACACCGGCGAACACGAGGAAGAAATTAGAGACACGCGTACGAGCACCATTCGACAAGCTCTCTCCTCAAGAAATACGAACAGCAGTACTGGAGGGTGTTTTTTCACACTTAACCTCATGCTTGAATGCCAAGGGCCACCATTTCGAACATTTATTATAATTTGTTTCTAGTTTTTTACATCCATTTTTTGTCATTGTGTATAGTTTTCCGTGTATAAAAAATATGTTAAGAGTTTCTTTATTTGTGTAAACATTATTTTAGCAATAATATTAAGGCATTTAAGAGATAAGTACTAAGTCACAAACATTACAAACTTGACGTTTGAAAAATTATTTCTCGTATTCATAGCAACCATTCATAGCATTCTCGAAATAATGGCTAAGGAATTAAAATTTTCCGTTTTTTGGAAATAACTCTAGAACAGTTTGATTTAGGTATAACAACATTTCGTATCACTTTGTAGCAAATCTTATCGCCAACTCGATTACGTAACAAAAAATATTTAAAACAATTGATTTTTTTACATTTTCAACTCTGAAGCTGAACAGCATAAAATTAAACATTATTCTCAGGCAAAGATTTTTATTTTAAAAAATGCATAGGATAAAGGCAGCTTTAAACTACAAACTTAATTGGATTTTAACTTTTTATCTCAATCTTAATAGGTCCATTTTGTAAACGTCTCGTCGACCAGCTGCCAAGATTTCGAAAAATAATTTTTATATCAAAAACCGTAAGAGATGGGCATGTTATAGTTTCATTAAAAAAAAAGATTAAAAATTATGGTTCCTATCCAAAAATGCAAAAATATGTAGGGTGTTCCATTAAAAATAACAAAGTAGATACCGACTTCCGATATAACCGGAAGCGATAGAAGTCTGAAAATATTTTAGTTGAAGCGAACGCAATCAATTATACCTCATGCTAAATTTTCAAGTTTTTATTTTGGCTACAACCCCATAAACTTCTAATTAACGGTCTCGCTAAGACTCCCTGTACTTGTAAACTATGTGATGTTTCAATTTTTCCTTGCTGGACAAAGTTTTAATTGTTTTACATTATTATTATTTTAGTAAACGGTTTTTACTGGCAAGAGGAGAAGTTTATTGGCGCAACGTTAAGCGAGCCTGTAATCTCCTCCCAGAAAAAAACTGTTACATTAAACACACTAAGTACAATTTTTTTAAAAGCAAACAATTTGAGAAGTAATTCAACATAAAGAGTCATCAGCAATTAATTGATTACACGTACTTCATACTCGTATTATGCAAGCTCCACGCAGAGCTAAATTAGTATGAGAAGTACTTTAGCATAAAAAGTAATCAGAAGTTAATTGATTACACCCCCACTAGAAAATTGTTCATTTAATTAGTCATTGCCAATTAATTGATTACACGTACTTCATACTTGCATTTCACAAGCTTACTTACTTAACTTCGCAGTGTATTATATCAGTCCTCCAGTGTGGTCCTTACAATGTACAATATTGACTGATTTTAATATTTTATTAAAGAATTACAGCAACATATTATAGTGCAAGTTATGGTGATTCGGATAACTGTTCCCTGTTAGCATTTAAATGGGCTCTGGTTGAACGTTTTAAATCAATTACTCATATACGACTCCCTGAAGTGTAATCTTAACGATTTATGCATTCCTGCAGCCTTTATTTTCACTGAATGTGAAAGACCGGTACTTGTGGTCTCAACCTCTCAGCACCGGCACTAGGGAGACAGTCCGACTCATCTCCATCCTTTTAGTCAAAATTTTCAACCCGACCTCTTTTACGCCCCTGGGTTACACATTCTTATAGACATTTAGCTAATATTTCAAACTATACGTGGCTTTACATTTTATTACGTAATATAAACATTTTCACTCATGATTCATCACTTACGTAGTGCCCTAGAAAGAACCAGTGGCTCGCCAGCTAATTGCGTTTTGAATTTTGTAATAATCCAGAAACAAATTCACCTGCTAATTGTTTTTTGAACTTTTCCTCTTAACATCGTTTCAATGACTTGGGAACAATTAGTAACTCCACTACTAGTTCTTGTTTGGGTTTATCCTTTAATTACTTCGTATTGCGGGGTGACTCGATTACATAATATCGAGGTCATACCTTTCAATTTTACTTTTTCTGTAAAAAAGGGGCCGCTTACTGGACAGTTCCTATGTTTGTGAGCTTGAATATTTGCTGGTTTTTTGTATTTGAATGTTTACTTGGATGCTAGTTTCTTTGTTTGCGTGTGTGCTAATTGCAACTCGCTTTTCTGCGAACTTTAGCTAATTTATGTTTTCATTATTGTTAAGTACACGTTCGAGTATTTGTTGGGTAACTCATTTTGTTGCTTGGGTGAGCTTGTTTGTTTGTGGGTTTGTATGTTTTCGTCCTTGTGCGTGTTTTGTTTTGCAAATTTACTTATTTGGGCCGCTTACAGAATAGCTAGTTTTTTTGGCTTTATTTTTGCATAATTGCGTGTTTACGTGTTGTTGTGTTTTGACGTTCACTTGTTTTGCTATTTTCTTTTCTTGTGTTTTCTTGTTGGTTTCGTTCAAGTTTGGGTGTTTGTTGGATGGCTTCTTTATTTTAAAGGTTTCGTGTTTGCATGCTTACTTTATTTCTATTTTCTTTGTTTGCGTGTTTGAATGTTTGTGGGTTTACGTGTTTGCGTATTTAGTTGTTTGTTAGTTTTTTCTTTTAGTCTGTTTCGTATATTTTCTTTTTCCTGTTGTGTAATACTGCATCCCTGAGTGCATAGAATTTACTTTTCACACACACACACACACACACACACACACACACATATATATATATATATATATATATATATATATATATATATATATATATATATATATATATATATTATATATATATATATATATATATATATATATTATGTGTGTGGTGTGCGTGTGCGTGAGTGCAGTGCCCGTGCGCGTGCGGGTGCGGTGTGCGTGTGCGTGTGTGTGTGTGTGTGTGTGTGTGTGTGTGTGTGTGCAAGTATATCATCAGCGAGTAACGCTCCGTTGCTTATCTGGTGAAAGTGAAAGTGAAAGTTTATTGAGTTTTGAGTAACCTAAGGATCCTTGATCGTCATTATTCATTAGAATTTGTCTGTTTTTGAAGATCTCTAAACTTTTATAACAATGAAGTTCGTGCTTATTACTAACATGTTTGATTAAGGATACCTTATCTACTGCATGATTTTTTTCAAACGTATGTACGGCTACGGCAGACCTGTCCCAACGTTTGCATTTTATATGAGTTAAATGTTCTTTAAAGCGAATTTTTATAGGTCGTGTAATCTGCCCGACATATATCTGTTCACAATTTTTACAATTAATTTTATAAATTCCCGACCTATCTTTTGGATTGCCTAAAAAGGTTTGAAAACTATTGTCTGAAGTAGTAGTAGTAGTTACTGTTTTCAAATTAATTTTGAAAAAAATTTTTGATAGCCCTTTTGTATAAGCAGGATAGTTGGGTAACTTTACATACTTTGTTTCTGTTTGTTCTCTAGATTCATCTAATATAGTTACGTTCTTAACCCTCATCCTATATGTTTGTTTCCTAACTACATTTATAACCACTTCATCTGAAAACCCATTGTATGCAGCAATTTCTTTAATAGTGCGCAATTCTTTATTATAATTTTGAACTGAAAGAGGAAAATTAAGCAACCAAAAAGTTAAAAGCCGCGAGTTTATGCGGTCTAGTGTGATTTTAGTCATTGGTTAAGAATCTTTTCGTGCTAGTTTCCTTACGATACATATCTATATCTAGTTTACTACCATTTCTTGTTACCAAAGTATCAAGAAACGGGATATCTATCTCAAAGGTAAATTTGATTGTAGGAAGTACTCAACACTACAAATTTTAGTATTAAGGATGGCAAACACATCATTCACGTATCTAATCCGAACTCTAGGAAATAAAACAAATCGTGTTTTAAGTCTATCTCAAATTTACCCATTAATAGATTGGCTATAAACGGAGATAAGCTATTGCCCACTGTCGTACCATGTTCTTGCTGGAAAAATTGATGGTTCATCTTTACAATAAAGAATTTCAGATGAAGTGGTTATGAATACAGTTTGGAAACAAACACACATGATGACGGTTAAGAACGTAACTACATTAGGTGACGCTAGAGACAAACAAAGTATGTAAAGTTACCAAACTATCCTTCTTATACAAAAGGTCTAACTAAAATCTTTTCCAAAATTAACAGTCACTACTTCAGATAATAGTTTGCGAACTCTTTTAGGCAATCCAAAAGATAAGTGGAGAAGCAGAGTAGAACGGGCATTTATAAAATTGGTTGTAGAAATTGTGAACAAATATACGTGGAGCAAACTAAACGACCTACCAAAATTCGCTTTAAAGAACATTTAGCATACATACAAACAAACGTTGGGACAAGACTGCAGTAGCCCTACATACGTTTGATAAAAATCACGTAGTAAATCAGGTATCGTTAATCAAACATGTTAGTAATAAGCACGAACTTGATTGTTATCAAAGTTTAGAGTTCTTCAAAAATAAACAAATTCTAATGAATAAGGACGATCAAGGGCATTTAGGCTACTCAGAACTCATTAAACTTTCATAACTTTCACTTTCACCAGATAAGCAACGAAGCGTTCGTTACTCGCTGATGGTATATATATATATATATATATATATATATATATATATATATATATATATATATATAGAAATTTTGTTTAGTTTGCCCTAGTAAAATGCGGTATGTAACTAACAATTAGCCTTTATCATCCTCATCCATTCGGAAGACCTGTCGTCTTGTACTATGATTAATATAACAGGTTTTATAGTTTTTTCCATTATTACATCAAGTCCCCAAATACGCTATTTCTCTTTAATTACATGATCATTACACGTTTTCCACTTTTCTTCTAATATGAACTTTTGTTTCTTCGCTTAAACGTAGTTTTTTTCTTTCTATTGAGCAAGCCGGTTCTTTTAAGACACCCCCTTTTGTTCTTTTAATAATCTGTATACTGTTGACTTCCCCACTCCCGTCATATTAAAACACATTTCTACTACACTATCTACACTATTTGTCAGATTTTGATACTTCCGGGCATTATGTACATTCAAAATGATAATTTTGTCATTCCCAGAGAGCGAACTAAGTTTCAAAAGTTTTGCTGGAGAAGAATCGGAAGATGCCATTTTCACCACCGTTTCCAATCAAAACTCGAAAATAAGAACTGAGCATTTTAAAGTACCTGTTTTGAAATAACAAATGTGGTAATTAATTGCATTTTAATGCATCCCCCATTAAGTGAATCACATTTCTAATTTACATATAATTAGATAACAATGTAATGATTACTTCCTAAACTTAAAAAAAATACAATTTGGATTTCTTTTTGTATGTATTGTTAGGTCATAATTACAATTACAAGTTTATTTTTTGAAATACTTTATATGAACATAAGAAGCTGAAATGTCAATATATTTTACAGGTTTATAGTATATGCCTATAACAAGCACACCACGGACCTATCGCTGTCAAGATGATTTATTGCTCTCTGATATTCTGGGGCGTACTATATCATCTTTAAAGATGCGTAATATTTTGAAAATTATCAACGAATTTTCACTAAACACTATTTCCACAGAAACTCTGGAAATAGGCCGATCAATTGAACTAATCTGGAAATAAAGTATACATCATGCGGTGGGTTTGTGATAAATGCGGAATTAAATTGTTTGCCCATATTTTTTTTTCTTAACTCTTATTATGTTATGACATATATTTTACATATTTGTTACATCCAATTTTTTTATATATCTTATACTAGGTGCGATAGATACAACAAAAATTAATATTTTTTTTAAAAGTCAAAATGTACACTGGCCACTTGCATTGTTTATTACTACGTTACTGCTAATGGGGTTCGTGTAAGCATTTTAGATTGCACTATTTCTATTCTTTCTACTTTGAGCATAGAGCTAGCCGATTATTATTGTTTACACTTGTCCAAAGTGTTGAAATGGTATGAACATTGTTATCCACGAACTAAAACTAGCAGAAAATGATAAATTACACCGTTGAAAAATATTGTATAAGTAACAGTAATTAAATTCAAATCAGATAAGATATCTAAGTGATGCAAGTGATTGTACATAGAATACATTACTTTTACTACAGTTGTTATTTACATAATTTCTAAATATTATGTAATGTTAAAATAACATTCTTATCTTTTTGTACATTAAACGGAAACCTTAAATTACAACGGAAAATTGCATGTGAAATTAAGGTAAATGAATGATAGTAAGGATTGTTAGCTGCCGATTATCTTAACTTCTAAATTATCTAACTACCTTAGAACCTTGTAACTACGTGTACGTGATTAACGCAAAAACCAACTAAAACTCGTTGGAATTAACTTAATGATAAGATGATACCCTTAAGTATTATTGGTAAGTAGTTATTTAAGTTATTTCCATACAGGTATTTTTAGCTAATTTGGAATAATTTTTATCAGCGATTTTTCCGTAGGTTAAATATGTCCATTTAAGAATTAGAAGTGCAGTGTTTTATATTTCTTTTTTTTAATAAGTGTGTTCCTAAACAAGCTAAGTTTGGCTTACCGTGCTAAAGCATCCAGGAAAACTTAAACAGATATATAAGGGGATATCGAATTGTTAGAAGATGCCTGTGAATGGCTACCTTAAATGTTTTTATATCAAAAGTGAAAGGAAAACTAGGGAGATCATTCCAGAGTTTAGAAGCAGTGTAGCGGAATGCCGATCGCGCCAGTTTGGTTCGCCAAGTTGAGATTTTGTACTGCATATTGATGATGTGAATCAACGAACCGGATATTCTTAGCAAAGGTGACCAAAATGGTATCAAATAATGTCATTCAACAGCGCAATAATCATTGTAATATCGATAATACAAAGAATGGAAATAAACGATTACTCTATGTCCAATGAACTGTATGTCAGAAATTAGGGACAGGCCATTTGCTCTTTGTTGAATACGATCAACGATATCGAGAGCGTATTGGGAAGCACCAACCCAGAGGTGAGAATTATATTCTAGATGAGATCGAATTTGGGCTTTATACAGCAGAAAGAGTTGTCGGGAGGTAAAGTACTACTTAGATCTGTACAAAAAGCCTATTTTACGATCAGCTTCCTTAGTAGCTGACAGAAGATGGTTAATCGATTATAGATTGAAATGTATTTCTAACGTAGTGATTGAGTCTGAAAATTAAAAATCTGAGTCATTCATACTTATAACAGGAAATCATCGTTATGAGTAAACTGAGATAAACTACAATGAAGAATGTTGTTGTCAGAAAAGAAATGCACCAAGTTAGATAGTGGAAGAAATATCATTTATGTATAGCAGAAAAAGTGTAGGCGCTATCACTGATCCTCCTGGCATGCTCATCCGCATGCGTATATAGGCGCGCACAGCCACACGCAAACGCCGTAAAATGGGCTAATAAGTCGATTTAGCGATATCGAATAAAATGTTTATTGCATAACCTTCTATACCTACATATGTTCCGAGGGTTCGGATAAGGGTATGGAGCAGCTCTATCTCGAGGATGGTAAAGCCTATAGGTTTGGGAAAAAACCCTTATAAATAAAGCAAGTAAGAGAAATGGCTGGAAATTATTCTGAAGTTCGTAACTCGACCAATAGGGGGCGTACTCCTACGAAGAAGCATAAAATTAATGCTATCTTGGAAAATTGGGTGATGAGCTATAACTTTGAAAATATCATTTACGAGCTTGGATGATACCGCATCATTGTCCATATCTCTCATAATACAGCAGGGGAGGTCAATGCATTTTCCAATATTTACATTTGATAACTCCTGAGCCACTCAACGGATTTGAATATTCTTAGTCTCGTTTGAAAGAGCAACTTATAATCTTTTGAAGGTTGTTTCTTGTTGGAGTGTTTAGTTTTAAACAAGTAAACTAGAGGGCGTTCTCTGCAGCGATTACACATTTTTGTGATTTATTGGAAAAAACCAAATAGAACGGTATTATTTGTTTGACAGACCGTTGCGCATATTAAAATTACATAAATTTAACCGAAAACCCCTTCCCAATCTGTTTTCGATTTATACCAGAAAATGTTACAAATTTGAATACCGTAATCGGAACAATTTACCTTGTCGGGGAAAGCAAATCACATATTCATGGTAACCGCTAAATTGAAAAGATCACTGATGTGACAATTGTCAAAAGTTACTTCTCAGATATTCTGTGTCTTTCTATGTATTTTTAATTCATTTTTTAGCCCATTCTTTTTTTTTGAGAAAAATATGCCATTTACTATCGCGAAGGCGTATATGTTGCGTATTTATTTCCAATGCTTCGAAAATACAATCTCCACAAAGAAGACATTTTTCTCAAGATAATTTTTTAAGATTGGCCAGGCGATTACGGGAAACTGGCAACGTACAGCAGATTTAAGCACCTGCAAGAGTTCGTAGAATACGCACCGAGGAAAGTATTATCAACGTTATGACCTACGTGAAATACGATCCCACCCTAAACAATTCCAAAAACAATTGTCTACGAGTAATAATGTGCATCCCTACCACATTGTTTTATGTGAGCCATTAAATCATACTGATTATGATAATAGACTCAACCATTGCCACTGGCTCGTAAATATGATTCGAAAAAAATCCAAATTTTTTGCTGGAGCGATTAGTTTTGAACAAATAGGCTAGAGGGTGCTCTCTGCAACAGTTACACATTTTTGTGATTTTTTGGAAAAAACTAAAAAGAACGGTACAATTTATTTGACATACCGTTACGCGGCTTAAAATTACCTAAATTGTAATGAAAACTTGTAACGTGTTAATTTAGCATCGGAATTTCAGTACGAGTTGCGATTTTTATACCTGTTGTTAGGCAACACACTTTACGACGATTTCAATTGTTCTTAAAAGTTTGACAACAGTGTACTTATATACATTCAATTTTTGTATAAATTTAAAATTGCGATAATATCGAATTTTATTATTTGTTAAAAAGAATCATGTGACTTTCCTTTCTGGTTTCTTGTGTGACTAAAGAATGCCATTTTGAGAAAAACACGAAAAATTGCGTTAAAAATTTATTTCTTATAACTGCTATGAAATATTTACTTAATAGAAGTTATACACAATAATTACTGGTTTTACCTTCTCTGCCCATTATAGAAGTATACTAATTACAGTTAGTTTCGTTTTTACGTATTTAAAGTTTTCTAACAAATGGTTCACTCAGATTAAGGGGTAAACGAAACCACTTTCTTCCTTTTACACTGATCACCTCTGTTTTAACATTTAAATCGATAAAACGCATGGTTTACAATTTATGAATTTTTTATATGCGACTCGTATCTACACTAAGGGTTTCTCTAGGTTTTTTTCTTGCTATTGGTTACTATCGTCCCTCTTTGTTGTTTAAGATATTGCTTTGACCGATTCTACCACTATACTTGGTCAACGACCTTCCGAATTATGATGTCGAAGATACTTCATGATTATAACGTTATATCGGACCCTTCTTTTACTACAAACAAATCGATCTATATATAGTAGAATACTTAGTTAAGTAATTATACACAAGCAACATCCTGGTGAGTTTCTTTTACTTGTTATGCCTTCATGGCAAAGCTCTTGCTATATAGACAACTGCTGTAGTTAATCTGCAGAGTATTTTAAGAGTAACTCATTACTAGAACGAATTACAGTGCTGGTTATAACACTGTGATTCTAAATTTTATGTGGGTAACTCCTTTTTTATTACTTTTAATAGCATTGCATCTAACGAGGTTATGTTACATTAAACGATAAATATTGACCTTTAACTTTATGTTGTACTTAAGATATACGCAATGGTAGATATCTAAGTGAAATAAATTTGATTATTAATTTTGGGTGAACATATTTTTTTCATTTGATTTAAAAATGATTCGCCAGTTTTAAGAACTTCGGTTTTACTTTGTGTAATTAATTTTGAGTTTGTGTTGTATTTATGCTTTTTAGGGTCAACACTGAATGTCGAACAATGCAAAACAACTTTTATTTTGAGTAATGTATTTTCCATTCTTTTTGTATGTCAGTTTATATTATAGGGGCAATACTACTACCCAACAAGGCAAGTGTGTTTCTGCTATAAAGTTCGCATACATATACTTAGTTTCGCCTCAATTTAATTCTCTAAATTTCGTCCTCAGACGTAATAGCTCTCCGAACTTACGATAACACAATTCCTAGCCAGACCTACTACCTTTCTGGAGGTTGTCCTACTTTATTTTAACCGTGTCGTAGCCCTTTTCTTGGTCTAAAGGCGATATAAAAACAAATCAAGTGGTGCCCTCTTAACCCTCCTGTATTTCTACGCCAGCCGCACGCCCGCGCATCCAAGTGCCTAACCGACCGACTGAGCTTCCGGCTGAATCCCTATTTCTTGTTACGGCACACCTTTTTTTCTACTTTTGCTACGACCACACTTTATGCATGTTACAAACTCCTTCACCATATCTCCATTTGTTCTCGATTTATACGAGAAAATGTTAAAATTTTGAATACGGCAATCAGAATAAGTTACCTTGTCGGAGAAATCAAATCGCATATCCATGGTAACTGACGTAATTTAAACTACGGTTCAACTTTATCCCCACTAAGTGACAATGTCAATATCTCGCGTCTTGCCTTTCTTCACACTTTATCCAGGCTTAGGAATGCTTCAAAACTTAATTTTGAGCATGTTTAAAGGTCAACGGGCGAGAGGAATGGCAGTAATAATAAAACAGAAGCACAAAAAATTACCTACACGAAGAAATTTTAGCCAGAAATAGTTCACAAATTTTCAAAATGTCTTACATCATTCTCGATGCATTTATTTAGTCTAATATCGGTAGAAAAACCGCGGTTTCAATTTCAGCCCTGGATAAGCTTCTAATGGCATTTCGTATTCGTTCCATCATTTGTCAGGTGGGGACGGAAATTGGACTTTAGAATAAAAAATGTGTTTGATTTGGCCGCAACGCAGGCCAAATATCATCGAAATTGCCATACTAATTTTTTTAGTAATTATAATTCTTCTGTGAATTCTTCAGTCGGTGGGCCCCTTAATCAATCTAATCATGACAGGTTTGAAATGTGCATTGATTTCATAAAAAATAATGAAGACAACCAGTTCACACTTAATGAACTTTTTGAGTTAAAAGAATATTATGGTGACAAATTAATCATAGTTGAACAAGAAAAAAAACCTCCGATTATTTAATTGTTTGTCCGCTGATAGTAAAATTCTGAGTTAAACATTTGAATTTGAAAATAACGCGTTCACCGGTAATGAAATAAAATTGAAGTTGTTAAAATGGCAGCTAACTTGATACTGGAGGACATTAGGGCGAAAGTTTATAATAAACAAAATTATCCTTGTAGTAGTGATATTTCGTCAAGCTGTGAAGGAATAGTTCCAGAAACCCTCAAGGTGTTCATTGAAACAGTGGTCCTTAATAAAGAAATGAAACCTGAAGATCATAAACAAAAGTGCCGCTTTCTATAGGAAATTATAATAATGTTAGTTCAACTTCGTTTATTCATTCCTCCACTTTTATTTGGACTGTCCATTCATACATAGACAGTTCGGATCACGAAATTTCATTGATATTCTGTCATCATTAGCAGCCGGTATTAGTTACAATGAAGTTCACGTTTCACAGCATGGGAGGTGTCATCTGTTTTTTCTGAAGAAATGAAAATCCCATGTTGTCAAGCTACTACGGTTGAGATTCAAGCATAATTTAAAAGTATACCTATGTTTCATTACTCTAACTCAGCGTCAGGTCGATATGTCAAGTTTGGTTAAAAATCGCCCGAGTGCCACTCCTTAAAAGAATTGGGATGTTGCATGACCAACTTTGGGCAATACAGCGGATCTTGGTGCCTGAAACTACTCCGAATTGGAATTGCTGTATGAGCATAACTACTGCTGCAGCTACAAAACCTTTTTCTAAAAGTAAGGTAACTGCCCTACTATTTATAAATTTTGACCCTAGCAACTATTTATTCTGCGATTCTCTATGCTCAAGACCAAAGCGCAAAACACGGAATGACCACAACTATAGTAACATTTCACCAACCATTATACGTAAAAGCTTTCAAGATTGTTTCTTCGACTCCAACATTTTCTTTCGTTATTTTGAGATTGAGTTGGTTTCATTTACTAATATGTTTGGAAAAAGTACTATATTTAATATATGCGGAAAATTCAGTACAATATATTATTTCGGGACACGCTTACACCAGGGCAATAAGGGCTCACTTTTTAGTATCCAGACCATAATACAAAAAATCCACCCTATTAATAAAGAGGAAAAATCTAAAATCAGCTATTTGTCAGAATAACTTGCCTGTGATTTAATATTTGAAGTAAAGCTTAATGGGACAGTTGTTGAAGACATAAATACAAAAATCTGAAAACTTGTGGATAAACTAAAGTCCAACAGAACTTCAAAACTTTGGTGTCAATATTTGAGACAAATTGTCTGAGTAAAAATGTTTATAAGAGCTGCGAGTTTAGGTATTCTGAAACAACAAGAAATATGCTAAAATATTTTCATGGAGCTGGGCATATACACTACGCGAAAAGTGCACATCTTTCTTTACAAAGCATGGGCGATTTAGATTTAAAAATGGGCGAAAAAGAATTTAAAGACTCTAGTGAAGGGGGGTTTTTCACTGTAAGAAGAACTGAAAACATTTGGGGAGGGGTTTGGTCAGATATGACCATCGAACAAGTTTCAATGGTCTCAATGGCAGCCTGACACATGGAAGAGGATTATGTGAAAGTACCTAGTCCAAGTGGGTAAGCAGTATTCTAGCAACATTGCCTTTCTCAGAATAATTGGACACGTTTTGTGGGATGAAATTGGAATTTTATAAATAACACGTAGAGCTTCGGGATTCAAGAACAACTCGTGACAACGAAGACATACAGAAAATTTATTAGTGGTTTCGCTTTACACCGGACTTATTGCCGATAGAACTATAACTTGTGATGGAGCTGAGAAACTCGGAGAGAAATGTATTACACAATTTGTAGGAAAAAATTATATTAAGCACGACAAAAGTAAACAATAATGGAGTTGATACAAATCCGACACAACTATTCAACAGAATAATCGGAAGAGGAGTTAACAGAATGCTTTCAATTCGAACTTCACAATTTGGCTCCGTCATCGTTTTGTAAGGGCTCTCCAAGATTTGTTTCCGAGAAAGGAAATTTTAAAACAGTATGTGGGTCTTAAGAACGACTATATAATTGATGGAGGTTACTTGATACATAAAGTAGTGTGAATTTGGAAAGTACAATTTGGCGACATTTTTAATACTTATAAAATTAATTTGCAAAACCACTTTCCTGGTGTAAAACCAGTGGTGTTTGATAGACATGGGTATGTTCAAAGTACAAAATATCAAGAACCGCCGAAAAAATGGCAAAATTAGTGCACCAGTTACTCTGTTTGGATAATACAATGCTGACCGTCCCTAAAAAATTCGTTCTAACACATAGACACAACAAAAGCCAATTTGTGAAAATGATTACAGCTTATCCAAGTCAAGAAATTGTAAATGTCATCGAAGCCCCTAGTGATGCCGATATATTAATAGTAAATACAGCTTTGCAACATAGTGAGAGTAGTCGTGTTATTGTGGTTGGAGAAGACACATATGTTCTGGTGTTATTGCTAGCTAGAAACATATCATTTTATTCGCCGAAAAGCTCAAATAGAAAAGCTAAAATAAAGATTAGGGAAGTTGCAGAAAGCATGGGTCAAATAAGGAATTATCTCCTGCCTTTACTTGCCACATCAGGAGGCGACACTACATCAGCATTGTTTAAACAAGGAACAAAGAAGGCCTATAATTTAATACAAGCTGAACAAGAAATACGAGCTATGCTTGATCCATTTCTCACGTCATCGGCTGACAAAGCTTTAATTGACCAGCTGAAGAAAGCTTGATTAAGGCAATGTACGTCAGCAAAAACTGGTGAACTTGTGTAACACTGGATGATTTATGTTTTTTTTACATTTCACAAGGGAAGCGACAAGGCAGCACTCTCTAAGAACCAGGTAAATAATCTCAACTGACTTTAATTATCCTTTGAATCAACTGTAAAACATCTACGTTAATATTAATTATTGTGGACTTCACTTTTCAGGTGTCGCAATGGCTAGAACACATTTTGCCTTCTGAACATTGGGAATGGGAGTTAAAGGTTGGTTCCCTGGTGCCCGTTAGGGCATGAAAGGCGATAGCTCCAGAATTTGTCCTAAATTTGGTAAGCTGTGGGTATGGTTGCACAAAAAAACTGCAGTTGCGTTAAATCTCTCTAAGAATGTTCCACAATGTGTACATTTCGCTTAGGAGTAGAGTGTGAAAACGCAAAAGAAACAGAGGATTTCGACATTGAAGAAAATTAAGGGTTTTAAATTAATTTGTACATAGAATTTTTACATATACCTGAGAATTACGAAGGGATAGAAATTACACCAGAACATATCTGTAGAACGTACTGTTATATTATTATTATTATTATTATTATTATTATTATTTATATATATATATATATATATATATATATATATATATACGTATACCAAATACCCCTGTAACTTTTGAACAGGTCGTTAGATTTTGTTCAAGTTTTGATGGGTTATATTAGAGCCAGTTTGGGATTTTTTACATAAAAAAAATATATGATCGACTTCCGGTTTCACCGGAAATGCCACAAAAGCTGAAAATTTAAATGAAACAACCTATATATTTTTACATGTTTGGACTCTGCAACTTCAAATATATACACCTCATCTACCAAATGTCAACTCAAACACCATTTTACTTTCACAGAGTCGGCTTTAGGAGCATGTTGTGCTAATAAAGATTAGAAAATTAAAAATTACTGCTTTATTTAGGAAGTAAGGAAGTTACTATGCATATCATTTTACTAGTACTTGAAAGAGCTATTTAATATACAGGGTGGCGCATATATGTTTCTATTGGGAACAGTGAGTTTATATAAAAAACCGTAATTTTTAAGTTTGATCGTTCGCAAACTTCACATTATTAGGAGAAATAATATTGTGGGGGTAATTGTATGTCAATTATCTATGATTTAGATGACGTCATAATGATCTAAAATTTAAAAAAATGTTTAATAAAATAAAATTAAAATGGTGCCCGAATTGACATTTAACAAACGAACTGTATTTAAAGCCCTAAAATACAAATATGTAAAAATATACAGGGTGTTTCATTTAAATTGTCAGCTTTTGTGGAAGTCGGCCATATTATTTTTTATGCAAAAAATCCCAAACTGGCACTTATATAACCCACCAAAACTTGAACAAAATCTAACGACCCGTTCAAAAGTTATAGGGGTGGTCCCTATTTGATTTACACCGGTATATATATATATATATATATATATATATATATATATATATATATATATATATATACCCAATATAATTACAAATTCCAAAGTACGTAGTGTTTAATACATGTTTATTATAAACATTGAATCAATTTATGTATTTATACAAGGGGCGCAGCCGCTTGTACAGGTAGACTCTCTCCGCATTGAGACTCCCGACCTTCCTTTGTTCACCCCGGATTACTCACCCCCTAATGACCAAACTCTATCATGCATTATATGAAATTAAAGGTAATAGAATAATGCACATCATTTGTTTGAAGAAAATTTTGATTTATCCATTTTGATAAAAAAATTGAAGGCACCCATATTTTTGAAAAAATCAGAGTGCCCTCTTTGGGAAATTTGAAAAAATGGTTTATAAAAAATTAAAGGTGATAAAATTCTGAAAAAAATGATACCAAAGCCGATCTATAGGTTAATAGGTTGAGTAGTTACGAGCGTTTAAAAAATTACTGTTTTTGGCAGTTTTCCGGCTTTTCCGTAAAACTCACTGAGGTGATTATCCGAAACTTTTGGGATTTAATACTACGAATCGAGCTCTTTAAGGTCAATAAGAATTGTTTAGTATATAATTTTTATGGGGTAAAAACTTAAATTGACTGGACTAAATGCCTTACGGATAAATACAACAATTAGCTTATGGTTATAAACACTAATGTTATTTTAAACTGAAAATTAATTTTTTGCTACATATGGGCCACATGACGAATTTATAAACAATTAAGGCTAGTTAAAAATTATTATTAATTTTATTAAATACATAAATAAAAAGTTTACCTCGAGTAGGATTTGAACCTACGACCTGTACTTTGCTAGAGTATCGCGCTAACCAACTGCGCCATCAAGGTTCAAGCCCCAATAGATGTAAATTTTGTCTTTATGACAAAAACTAATAATAATTAAGGCTAGTGATTTTAATTAGCACCTTACACAATATATTTTATTTGATTACATTGTTCCTCTTATTAATTTGATTTACGATAATTAACGCTCAGATATTTTTATTTTACACCCATAGAAATTCAAAGACCATAAGAAATAATAAAGTGCCATTTCAAAATTTTAAACAGTTTCTTTTGTTTTGCGGATATATGGCTCTTTTGTTTCTTTATTTATAGGTCTTACACGGTTTGTACTACTACATATTGTACAGGTTACATAATGCTCTTGATACGCTTGGTGTTTATTCCGTTTCAATTTTTACAACTTTCTTTGAACACAGCAATTTTCTGATGCCGTTTTAACCTTTTTATCTCTAGCAGTAGTACGTTTGTTTGTGTAGTAACTGTTTTACCAGACTTGGTTTCTCGCATCTTAGAGTAAGCCTTTTAAACTACCCACGTCATGAAAAAATTGTTTGAAACCACACGGAAATCTTCAAAACCCTAGTTTGCAGACTTACATGCTTTATGTTTGAGCGTTTACTTGATCGCCAGTTTTTAAAGTAATGTCTTGCAGCGAAATATAGCAATTTTATTATAAACATTAATTATTGTTATAAATTGAAAATAAACAAGTCCCAACACCTAACGGATTTGTCTGTTGACGGGTCACATGCAAGATTTGATAGACAATTGATCCAAGACAATTCTTTTAATTAATATCTTACGTAATATATCTACTCTATACTAGTATATTGTTAATTAATTAATTCGATTTCCGATAATTAATGCTCACCTATTTTTATTTCGAATGTACACCTGAGGAAATTCAAGAGCCACTTGTTTCATGGTTATAAACATTAACTGTTATTTTAAATTGAAAATAAAAAATAAGTTGTAATACAATCATATGGCATGAGGAGTGACTCATCAGATGCAAACTGCGACGTGGAAGATGACCCATCAAATGCAATTTGTACCATAGGAGACAGCTAATCAGGACCAAGCTGGGCAGGGCTTAGAAGTGGGAGATGACCAAGCAGTAACGAGCTGGGTGTGACTTAGGAGTGGGTGGCGACCAAAGATGGCTGGGGTTGCCTACCACCAGGGGCTGGACCGCCAAACAGATCTAATTAGGCAATAAAGATGATGTAAAAAATCTGGTTGCCTACGTCCAGGGACCGAGCTAGCAAAAATGCTCAAAGGGCCATAATTTAAAGTTAAAGATAAGAAAAGGACCGTAAATACGTCATCAGGGGGTTGAAAATGGAACCGGAAAAGAAGTTGACAAAAAAGGGGTGAGCAAGGGGCTAGAACCACGTGAAAATTTTCAAAATCAGGTAAGCGATCGAAGGAACTGACGATAAATCGAATAAACCTTTAATGGCATATCACACTTTCTTAAAATTACCGTAGGGTAAATAATTGCAACAACTTTAAACATGCATACTAGTCTTAATGGCCAATAAAAATTCCATGGTGAAATTTTCCGTATCAAATCAACGCAAAGACGCTAATGAACAATGGATAGTTAATAAAGTGTATCATACCGGAAATACCTACAACAATATAACTACATAGTAGAAGTGTACTTACAAAATCTCTTCTGAAATGCATTAAATGTCCCCGTCTACAATTATATAGTAATTACTGCACATACTATGTGCATTATGTTACTATAAACAAATATACAATAACAATAATAAAATAAAGGTAAATTATAAACAAATTTTATCGTTTAAACAAATTATCCCCTGACACTGTTAAACCATCTCGATATAAAAGCTATAGCGTGGTCATATTGTAATGCACATAAGTAAATTGCATTTGCAATTGCAAGAAAATAGTAACTTGAACCAATAGTAAGAAGATGCCATTTATTGTAAATATTAGAAAATTCTCAATGTCTCTATAAATTCGGTTTCAAAGAAAAAGGGAAAATCTACCTGGAGGTGTGTCATGTGAGTCTAATTTTTCTATTTATACTTCTTAGCTACGATTTAGAAAGTTTAACTGATTTTTCTTGAAAATGCTTTTTGAATTTTACCTGACAGTGACGATCTTAATTTCTAATCTTAATACATTTTGTTTTGCTGTTCCTTTTGGAAATAATATTTCTCAAATCTTCTTTTGTGTATATCGTGCAAGAGTTAATCAGTCGCGATTAGGATATTTTTAATTTATTCACATTTACTGTTACATTAAATCTACAAAACTTATATAATCATTTAACATATACACGTATGCAAATGTTTGTATTCTGAAAAGGTAATGTAGATTATATACCCCCTACATAACAAAATTTATTTATTTATTATACACTATCCTCTTTATATAATAGCATATACATAATCTTTGGATTGACATTCCCTTCAATGCAAAATAGCCAATTCTATTTGGACTTATATTAATAAAATAGTAAAGTTTCGTCTTCGTTTCTCAAATATAAAATCAAGGTTATGTTAAAAGTAGTATTTGGTTCCATGTAGAAATACTTACTAAGATGTTTTAATTAATTTTTACCATTACTTCGTTTCATATTAACAACTCTATAATAAAAACGTATCTAAAATTGAATTATCGTTAATAATGTGCGTATAGCGCTTGATGTAAGTGTTTCCGATGTAGAGAAATGTTATTTTAGGGACTTTTTTTGATTTTATAGGACTTAGGCACTAATCTACACAAAAACTTCGTTGTGTGAAAGTTGTTCAATAAAGTTAGAGGTTTTCGAGTTCTTCACAAAATGTATTTTAACGCCCTCTTTAGCATATCTTCGTTTGTAAACGTATTTTAAGGAAAATTTGATAAAACTAAGATATGTTAACAGTAACTCGAACTATGAAGCTTCCTAAATATCGGTTACATATTTTGCAAGTTATCGTGGCTACAGATACATAATCAATCGCACACGCACAAGCGCTCCGTGATCCTGTCTAAAATGCGTTTCGCATGCTACTGATACAGTCTCCTTAATTTTGTTAGTGAATATAGAAAAGGGTAATACTTAAAGCGTTTATTAAGAATTTCTAATTCTTTGTTATTAAATGGATCATTTGACAAGTTTATGAATCTTGGTGAAAATTATACGAATTATTCCCGTTTATGTTTGTTCTATATTGATTGTGTTGTTCCTAGATAAGTTTCAGAATTTTATTTTTTTATGTGATATATGAAAGAGTTTTATTTGGAGAAGGACAAAGCTTACTACAATAAATCTTATAATCAGTTAATAATAAAATAAACAGAAGTAATCTAAAGTATGTTAAAGCAGATAAAGTTAGCACTTTTATAATTATTTCAAAGATACACCGAAACTTAGGTTTCAATAGTAACGAAAGTTTAGAAACCTTAAATGGAGATCCTACAACAAAACTCCAAAAGATGTGAAACAAAATTTACAAAACTACAATATCTGCTTTACATATTTAGAGAAACAACATATTTTATACAAGAACCTACACGCACCAAAACTATACGGTCTCATAAAAATCTACAAACCAAATATACGCATTAAATTAATAGATTCTTACATCTAAGCGCCTAATCATATCTTAGCAAATAAACTAAATTGTTTGTTAACAAACAATGTAAAGTACAAATCAAAAAATTTAATATTAAGAATTAGTTAGACATAATAAATAAACTGCAAAACATAACATTACCACTACATAATATACTTGTAGGTTTTGATGTTACAAATACGTTTTCTAAAATATCCCATCAAGAATATATGCATTTATTAAATAATTTTTTATTTAACAGTAATGTTGAATTAATTACAAAAACGGAGTTAATTCAATTATTTGATATTTGTGTTAATCAGAATTATTTCACGATCAATAAGATTTATCTGCAAAAAAGTAGTCCAATTTTGGATAACTTATGGATAATTTGAAAGATAAAATTTTTGGATTAATGCTCCTGATAAGATTGTATTTTGGTTTCGTTATGTTGATGTTATTTTAGCATCATATTTTATTGATAGGTTTTGTAATTAATATTGACAATTTACATCCTAACATAAAATTTACACTGGAGAAAGAACAAAATAGAGCCATTAATTTTTCTAGATTTAAACACAAATATTTATATGCAGAACAAGTTTGAGTTTTTCATGTTCAGAAAAACTACACATACAAACATTCCAATTCCAAACGATTAATGTCACCACAAACACATAAGTTAGCTACATACAGATCATCAATATATAGAGTACTAGCATTACCATTTAACCAAAAAAATTTCAATAAAGAACTATCAACAAATTGCACATGAAAATGGTTACATTTCAAATATAATCGATACTTTATTTAAAAATCAAGAGTACAAATTATCTGTCAAAAACATGCACCCAGTAACACGGAACTGACAGAAAATAAATACATTGTCAATTTCATACTTTGGAGAAATATCAGAAAAAGTAGCTCACATATTACAAAAGAACAAGTACAATATAGTTTTCAAAACTAAAATGTTCTTAAATATTTATTTAACACCAAAGATTCAACTTGCGACAGTTTGAAATCGGGTATTTATAAATCTAGTTGCACACGCTGTTTGAAAATGTGAACTTTCACCATTATTACACATATTCAGAATACTTAGCTTTTTTGACTGTTCAATGGTACGTTGTTGTATTAATGTCTTACACAAATCTAAACGTTTTGATAACACTTACAGTTATCGTCCTCAGTAGTAATAAAATCATTCAGAATTACTTAAGATGCTAAAACAAATTTATGAAATTTGAAAAAGTGAAAATGCAAATATATGCCTGCTATTAATATAACAGTTTGATAAACATATAAAGCCAACTATGGAATGCAATTTTAGTAAAGAATAACTAAATTTTTAATGAATTAAATATTGTTAAACTGCTATGAAGATAACAAATCAGAACACCTCTAACGGACGGAGGCTATCAGTGAAAAATGTCATAATCAAAAAGCAAATTTAACAAAATTTAATCAAATTATGATGTAAGTGTACAAATGAAAAACTTTAATGTGAAATTAATAAAAGCATTCACAAATAGAACTTGACATCAATTAAAAATCCAGCCAAATCAAACAAAGAAATAGTTTTGTTAATAATTGTAAGTGTTATTTTACAGTGAAAACAATGTAGTTCGTTTCATAAATTTTTTAATTTTATTTTTAATTTCAACTACATATGTTAAATTATAGTGCTGTGGTAATTTAACATATAAATGGTAAGGTATTTGCTTCTAGGTCTTGGAAAAAACTCAGCAAAGAACTCAGACATACCAAAAGCTAAAATTAAAACTAAAGCATATCATTGCGCCTTTTTTAATTACAAGATGCCTAAACCTGTTTTCTTCTTGCCTATTGAAGTTATTGGGATGTTTATATATCTCAATAGCTTCACGTTGTAAACGAACATACTAATGAGTTTTTCTTGACAATATTTTCATATTATCAAATGGAATATCATGATTTAAATTATTTAAAGCATGCTCAGCTACCGCAGACTTCTCTGGTTGACCTAATCTACAAGATCACTTTTACGTCTTGTATCACAGTTAGTAGTTTCAATGTATACTTTTCCACATGAACAAGATAACTTATACACTCTGCTGTAACATAAGGTATAAAAGGAAGAACAGCAGTATCAACATCAAGCACTTGTTTTTCTTTATGGTTATGTCTAGCAGGTTAATAGATTATTAATCACATTAAGTGAATATCTATTAGGTTGTAATGATTCTGTTAAATAATTATGTTCATCTTTCAGAAACTCTGCATCACAAATTCGTTTTGCTCAATTCACTAAAGATTTAATTACACTAATTTTTTTATGTGGATGGTGGTTTCATAACAAACAAAATACACCCACGTACCACACAAAATTAAAAAACACCGAACGCATCCTAGTCGACCGCTGATGATGATTGCGTAGCTATTGAAACGCGTTCGGAGTTTTATAATTTTTTTATTTTTGTGTGGTACGTGGGTGTATTTTGTTGTTACAGGTCCTACCACAGTACCAGTGTTCCAGATTTTTCAGGTGGTTTAACAATTCATGAAGTTCGGCTTTCTGTAAACCGTATACGATAGTGAATTATTAGCTTTAGATATTAATATGTCAAGAAATGGTAAACTTGCATTAGTTTCGTTTTCCATGGCAAACTGGATGCTGGATATATATATATATATATATATATATATATATATATATATATGTATATATATATATATATATATATATATATATATGATATATATATATATATATATATATATATATATATATATATATATATATATAACATTTATAAAAATTAAAAATGCATGTAGGGCTTCTTCTCCATCTCTCCAAATAACAAATGTGTCATTTACATATCTATACCAAACTAAAGGTTTTTAGATTTTTAGGTTTCTGTAACGCTAATGTTTCAAATCTTTTCATGTAAAATTAGATATAATAGGACTAAGAGCCTACCCATTGCTACACCATCAAGCTATTCATCGAATTTATTAAGCAGTAAGGCAGTGCTGAAAAAGAATTGTGTCCTTTGGAAAAATAATATCAATATATTCGAAAGAACTTTCGTAAAAAGTGACACAAAACTGACCATTATATCAACCTCTTCAATTTTAAAGTTATGTATGTTTTCAATGAAATCTGAAAATTTTAATATAATGGGGTGTTTTGCCGACATGAGGTTGTAATAGAAACGTAAGATGTTTTGTAAGATTATATATACCAACTGTACTAAGAATCGGCCTTAAAGGAACACTAGGTTTATGTACTTTTGGTAGACCACGTAGTTTTAGTGAAAGAGATTCAGAGTCAGTTTTCAAAAGAATTTTTTGTAGGGCCTTTAAGTAGTTCACGACAAGTCTGTGATTCCAACGGTTGTTCTACTTTAGTGTGATAGTGGTTCATATTCAATATAACGGTTGCATTGCCTTTATCTGATTGTAATATTATATTTTCATGACGTTTAAAGTCAAACAAATCACTGCGCTGACGAAAGGATAAGTTGCTCTTTTCTAGGTTTTGCTTTGCGTAATTATTAACAGTTTTATATCTAACTTCATTCACAGTATCAAAGGGTAACGATTTAATACAATTCTCAATATTGGAAATTATACCTTCAAAAGGTATTGGTGTTATACCGCAAAATTTCCTCCTTTAGAAAACGTTGTAATAGCATCATCTGAAAAAGTATGATCAGAAAGGGTTATAACAGTTTTTTATTATCAAAAGATTGTCTATTATATTGCTGATTGAATAATTTTTTAAAAGTTATTGAATCAAGTTTATCCTAATCCTCTCTATCTAATATAGATACAATTTCTAAACGTAAATATAAAAGATCAATAAGCTTCCTACCCGGGACTGAAATATGAAGGTGTTCGAAATTAGTAAATTTATTTTTTATTTCTTCAGGGATAGATGATAATTTAATAAGTTCTTTAGTTTTCGAAAGAAACTGTTGATAGTTCACGAGTCTGTGGTTGCAACAGTTGTTCTACTTTAAGTTTAACAATATTTAATTTATTAAAGATCTAGTTATTCTTTACTAAAATTGTATCCCATAGTTGTCTTTATAGGTTTATCAAGCTGTTATATTAAGAGCAGACTTGTGTTTGCGTTTTCAAATTTTCTTTATAAATATTTCCGACATCATCAAGGTTACTAAAACATTTACTACGAAGTGTTACAAAAATACAAAAATACATCAATGAAAACCCAGAAACTACGCCAAACGTTTAATAGTAAATAATCACTTACGATAAAACAACATTAAATTTTTTTTGTTTCTGTGATACAAAAGACATTAAATGTGCAAAAACCATAAGTACATATCCTTTGTTGTACAGTTACATTATTAAGAGCACAAATTAGACGAATTACATTAAAATAAAGCTTCTTCTTCTTCTTCCAGTTCCGTCTCCTATCGGAGGTTGGAAATCATCATTGCTATTTTTACCTTGCTGATCGCAGCTCTGAACAACTCTCCTGAACTGCAGCTATACCATTTCCTTAAGTTTCGCAGCCAGGAAATTCTTCTCTCTCCTACACTTCTTTTTCCTTTGATTTTTCCCTTGACTATAAGCCTCAGTAGTGAGTATTTTTGGCCCCTCATTATATGTCCCAGATATTCTATTTTTTTCTTTTTTACAGTTTTTATTATTTCGCATTAAATAAAGCTAGTCTAACGTTATCTCAGAAAATGTCATACAGTGTTAATGAAAATAAAACAACTGAATTCAGTTATATAGTGCTTACTAAGGTAAAGTCAAAAGTGCATAACCCTATCTCATTGTTAGTTAGTTAACATAGGCCATACATTTAAATTATAGCATTGAACTTATCCAATTTTAATCTCAACTTTCATTTTGAATAATTCTACCTAAATACAGGTTATATTTTGTATAATTTTTATGTATTGATTAACAATTAGTTAACTACTGTAAAGCTATGCGAAAAGTTTAAGTATAATTTCACTTGTATTTATGCTGAAATTAATCAACAGATATTAATTTGATTTATTGAATACAGAAACAAATACAGCTGTTTTGTTATATTTAGTAAGTTTTCATATGATATTAAAGTGCAACTTTTTGTTGTTTTTTTTACATTTTAACTATTTAACAAAAAACTCACTCTGAGCTCTTACGGCCTGTTGCTAGAGAAAGGAGCTTTCGATTTACACCTTAATACACGTCTTCGATGATCTCAACTGTGGTGCAAACTTACCTTATTATATGTTGATATTACTGTTACCTTAATAATATTTTAGATTCTCTTAAGCTGACTCGGGTGAAAATTGTTTTAAGTTGACTTCCGAGCACAGTACAATATACGCAATCTTTAGTTTGTCAAATGTGAAAATCAAGGTTGTATCAAAATTAATGCTTTTCCGTTTTGACTTGACTTCGTACGTAAGATGTTTAAATTAATGTTTAACGCTTGTTTAATTTTATATTAAAAACTTTTAAAGAGAAATTGAATTATCTTTTAAAATGTGCTTTTTTAATATCTTTGCGCTTGTTTATTGTCGTACAAAAAACTTTCAACAAGAAAATTTACATAAAAGTTAATTATCTTTAATAATGGCCTCTTCGCTTATTTCAATTTAGCTAGCAGTTTTTGAGGTATTCATGCGCGCCGCAGGCACGCGCACACACAAAATGCTGAAAACGTGTAAATCTTTTGAAACCTTGTGATCTATTTTTTACAAAATCAATACTACTCATGGAGCTTCGCGCATAAGAAAGTAAAAACTTGGTGTTACAAGTGGCGACAAAAAATGCACATAATGCACGGTTAGTCTCAAAAATAATGTGGAGGTTCATTAGAAGAATAAATAAAAGTAAATACACAGGGTGAGTGTCTACTGCGTGGACGGAGGGTTGCTCCTTAACTATTAGAGATATCAAAACCAATTTTCGTGTGGTAATACACGATCATTTGACCTAAATTCTAAAAATATTTAGGTATATATAGGATGATTGACAAAAATATGCCAACCCAAACCTGTGTTTTTAAAATGGAACACCTTGTATATTTTTGCATTTTTGGATTCATTGTTACATTTAGAATAAAACTATAGAAATTTGTACCTGTGTCACTAACCGTTGTGCAGACATCGTCACTTTAGCACCAAAATAGAGTTAACTTTGGAACCACGATGTGAGCGTTGTCTCCACGATTTTGTAAATCTGTTTATACCACCGACTATTAATAATAGTCTACTAACAAACTAAGAAATTTTTCGAAAACATGTAAAACTATACAGAATGATTAACTTACGCGAAATGTAATTTTTCAATTTTTTAATGCAACACCCTGTATATTTTTTCACATTTCGATTCCCCGTGAAAAGTAGATACTACTTGATCAAGGTTTCATAGCCATAAGACGTACCCTTCTTGAGATATTGACGCTTTTACGTAAAAATATACCAAAACACAAATTTACGACGACAATAGAATTCAACAAAACAAATCAGGTAGGCTAGCCGCTCGTAATAACGAGGAACAATTGCATCTATTGTTTTGACGTTTGAGTAATTATTAAAATATTGTTCCATTAGTTTGTGTGTTTTTGGATTGTCGTTTTATCAATTTTTGTATAAAATGAATTTTTCCAAAGAAGAAATGGTCCATATGATCTTTATTTACGGCGAAGCTCGTTTGCACTGTGAACGATACCCAGAGAAAAGACTGCCGCGGAAAGAAGCGTTCATGAATGTAGCTGAGAAGTTTATAAATTCTGGAAGTGTGTGTTACCCCAAGCGCACAAAAACAAGCCCAAATGAAGAAATTGAGTTTCAAGTTGTGGTATCTCCTATAGAAAATCCGTAAATTAGTACCAGAAAGCTAAATACAGACCTAGACCTAAATAGAAATACAGTTCGCAGCTTTATTAAAAAACACATTGCATCCTTATCATATCGAGTAACATCAAGCTTTAAGTGAAATGGATTTTCAAAATCGTGAATCTTCTGCCAATGGGTAACTCCTAAAGTAAATGAAGAACCCAATTTTGTTAATAACATTCTATTTACGGATGAAGCAACTTTTCACAATAATGGCAATATTAATACACAACTATCATCACTATTCAGATACTAATCCACACATCTCAAGAATTGTTGATCACCAGCATCGATGGTCAGTTAATGTGTGGGATGGTATAGTCAATTTTAATGTGGTTGGTCCTTGTTTCTTTGATGGGAGTCTTACTGGAGAAAGACACTTACAGTTTTTTGAATGGCGCCCCTCCACACTATACAATCAACGTTAGGCAATATCTCGATAGAAATTATCCGATGAGGTGGATAGGACGAGGTGGTGTGCAAAACTGGCCAACCAGATCACCGGATCTTCCGCCCCTTGATTTGTTCCTTACGTTAAAGAAAAAGTTTACCAATATACTCCCACCACAAGCGAAGATATGAAAAATAGAATTAGAGCTGAGTTTCAATTCAGTTCGTCTCTAATGTTGTTGCGATTGATTGCCAAGTGTTTATCTAGGCGTGGTCAGCATTTTGAGCATTTAATTTGAATTTATGGTGTTATCCGTTTATGCTCAACTTATTTTTAGGTGTAGAGAATTATTTTATTGTTCAGTCATTAATTAAGTTTTCATATCAGGTAAAGAATTTATTTATTTGCCATTCGTATTTCCTTATTTGCTTTGGATTTTGTTTTAGTTGTTCTTCTGTAAGTCAATATTTTCAAATAAAGCGTCAATATCTCAAGAAGGGTCCGTCTTATGGGTATGAAACCTATTATCAATTAGTATCTACTCTTCACGGGGAATCGAAATGTTAAAAAATATATAGGGTGTTGCATTTGAAAAAATTACATTTCGCGTAAGTTAATCATTCTGTATAGTTTTCGAAAAATGTCCCATCTTGTTTGTTAGTAGACTATTATTAATAGTCGGTGGTATAAACAGATTTACAAAATCGTGGTGACAACGCTCGCATCATGGTTTTGATAGTGAAGTGACGATATCTGCAGAACGGTTAGTGATACAGATACAAATTTGTATACTTTTATTCTAAATGTAACAGTGAATCCAAAAATGCAAAAATATACAGGGTGTTCCATTAAAAAAAACTCAGGTTTGGGTAGGCATATTTTTGTCAATCACCCTGTATATACCTAAATATTTTTAGAATGTAGGTCCAATGATCGTGTATTACCACACCAAAATTGGTTTTGATATATCTCTAATAGTTAAGGAGAAATGCTCTGTCCACGCAATAGACACCAACCCTGTATATGGAAGGTAGATCTAGAACAATGGTAATTAGCACAACAAAAAGAATAAGAAACGACTTAAATGGTCAACGTGAGCTTGGATATTTTATACTTTAATATTAACTTTTCATTTGCATTCTTAGTTCGGAAAGTATGATGCAAATAATCAAAAACATTAACATTTTTTTTAAATCAAAACTCTGTTTTCATATATTTGTAGAATTGCATGTGGTTAATTTAGGTAACAATTACAATTTTTGTACCTATAACCTACATTAAAGTAATAAATTTAAGTTTAATATCGGTAGTTTGAATAAATAACTCATACCATTATTGCAACAAAAATTGCAATCGTATTTTTTTTTAATTCAAGTGAAAAATTAACGGATCGTGTAAATTTCAATGACATCAAGATAACACATTCACTTATTTTTGACCTCTTTTTATGCAGACGAACCAGTTAACCAAGTTTGTCAAAAATTTCCAAAAACAAGCTTACGCTTCTAAAAACCTCTGGACGTACTAAGAATTAAAGTAACTGAATGTAAATTTTTTTCAATATAAAACTCAAGAATTGTCTTTATGCATTCACAACTTTCACGTTCTTGGACACACAACATAAGCACGCGTTAGCTGTTAAAGGTAATTCTTGTACATAATATAAAATTGCAATTATCATGAGAATAAATTAATTTTGAAATACTACTGTTTATTATATTTTCAGGTACTGCTTAAGCTGCAGTTATGCAGGATTAGTGCGTTATAATCTAAGAAGTCGTCCTTCTGTTACTACCGATACAGAAACGTCGCGCAGTTTCTTATGGTAAGATATTTAACATCGTTAAGTGAATCAAAATTGAATAGTAAGAACCGAACTCTCAAACAATCATGAATGGAATTCAATTCGTGTCAGTGATTTTAACATTTATTAATTTTGTTATCGCGGCTGATCCACCAGGAGGTTATTATCAAACCAAATATGATTCTTTGGATGTTGAAGAAATTTTAAACAATAAAAGATTAGTGAACCATTACGTTAATTGTTTATTAAATAGAGGAGCATGTCCGCCCCAAGGAGCTGATTTAAGACGTGAGTATTTTTTTTATTAATAATTTTTTGACGAGAGAAAGTGTTTATTGCAATTATTCACTTTTATTTTTATTTGGATGTTACTTCCGTTTTTAAACGTGTCACGCTACTATGCATATATTAAACGGAAGGAGTGCTTTATGGAATTGTTATATCATCTAGTCACAGAAACATTCTCAGATAACATAAATTCCGTTACATTTAACAGTTATTATTCCTTTCATGATTACCGCCCATTTGTTAATAAATTATGATTTTTTAATGAATTATGAGAAAATGACAACTCAATGACCTCCAGGGTTGTAAATTAAACTTTCTTAATAAACCAGCAAATTTATACCAAGTACACTTAATGTTAATTACGTTTAAAATAAGTAAAAGCTTTTCCATACTTGATTCTCTATTATCATCTGAACAGGGAATTTTCCTAATCTTTTGGTTTTCCCAACTACAATTACCCGAGCATCACTTCATACGATAGTCACTGTAATTAATTAAAACCATTTTTTATTTTCAATTTGACCTTCATAAACATTTTCACTTTTTATATTAATTGTATGTTACAATATTTCTAGACTAAGCTGATTTGAATCCGTGACATTGACATTCGTATTTGAATACATTCGGATTGTAAATTGACAGTTCATGCATTACTTTTACTTTTAAAGTGCAAATATTTTATAGCTTTAAAAAATTTGAGTTTTAAATGTAAAACATGCAGATAATGAAGAATTTTAACGTACATTTTAATATCGTAACCAAACACTAACAGAAATGGATTATTATTTCAAAAAAATTATTAAATTACCTGATAAATATAACATTAATATTGTTCTTCATACACTAAACAATATTTAACATTTAATTTTTAAAGTAATGGAAAGTAATAAAAAAATTGTTACGCTTTGCATTTAAAGGTTTTCATGATGTGGTGCTATGGCATACAACGGAAGTAATTGAAAACTTTCTTATTTTAAATCAAACTTCTCAATTTTATAATCCAATGGTTATTATGCAAATAATTAGGAATTTTACGATATGAACTTTATTACCAATATAACAAATATACGCGTCTAAACTCTAAATTAAGAATTTTATTGTAAATAAAACACAACAGAACATTTTACGTAGAAAAATATTTGTGTGGACTAATTTTCATCTTTAACTCATCTAATTCATATACATAATTATATCACAGATGAAACCATTGTTTGCCTATTGTCCAGATGGATTTCTTATCAATTTGAGTAATGAATGTATTAACGTTTATAATGGCTCAATTACTGTTTAACATGTTTACAGTATTCTTAAAAATACCAATATTTTTTTATCTTATTTACAAAATATTAGAAAGCTTGCATTTTCAAGCTTAATTCATGGTAATCTAGAATCAGTCAACGTATCAAATGCAGCTTCTATATTTAAATGAATTACAACAATGTGAATATATTTATATTAATGCCGCAAACCTGTTTAAATATTTCACTAAGATGTATGTATAGTAGACTGCTGTTTACTTTTATGGGCAATGCTGATAGGGACAGGTTTAGGATTAACCATTGATCAAGAATTTCAGACGTTTAAATACGTTTAATTAGAATTCTCTGGAAGTGAAATGATGATTAATGGTATTAGACGTCTCAGTAGACTTTTAATACGTAATCTCATACATGTTAAATTTGGGAAACTACCTGGACTGCTTTTCTGAAAACTGCTGGGTGAAGGTTATTATAAGAACTCGTTTCTTCCAATGTATAGTTAATTAGCGACAGTTTTCATTATACTAGAAAGAAACCAAACTTCCTTGAGTTAAATTGGAATATCTACAATGCGCAATTTTGTAATTTTTTTGAAGTTTGTAGCATATTTAACCCCACAAGAAATAAATTTTCCAATGCAACCGATGCAAGTCAAATACTTCTCTTCTTCACTCTTGTAATTACGTCCATCAAATGAATAGTTTTTACAGAAACTATTAACTGAAATTTTAATGGTAGAACGATTATCTGTCAAAACCTATGATTTTGCTGTTCTCGACGTCACAGCCTGAGTGAAACCTACATAAAAATTTTTTTCGTGGAAACCCAACATTCACCCACATTTTGTAATTTTCGTAATTAAATAATAATTATAACACTGGGAGAGAAATTAAAATTCATTTAATAACTCAAACGCTGGAAAATAAGAAAAAGAAAAATGAAGAATTAATCAAACTACAGTTAAAACCTTCCAAATAGTTTCTGAACACTTCTAAACATTTCAAATTTTCCTTGAAAAAACCCTTAAGTGTTTGTTATGAACAACTCATCACACGTGACCCCAAACAAAAAAAATCTAATGTAATAGAGTACAAACGGATGAGCACTTAATAAGATTCATTTTTTAATATCCAATGACCTTCAAAGTAATTCAGTGAAAAGTTATTTACAAGCGCACTATTGAAGTGGAGCTCCATCATGTTGATACTACATATGATGCCAGTTTAGTTTAGTAAGTATACAGGGTTACCCATTTTCGACACTTTTACTGGTTATCTCCGTAATTATTGAACTTATCAAAAAACTGATGTAGGTGTCATGAGATGTATTTGGGAGAAACTAAAAATGGTAAAAGCAGAACTTAAAACTATTGGCTGGTTAAGAAATTACGGAAGGTAAAACGAAAAATTCTCGATTTTAAATTTATCCCCTGTATGTTTTATTACTAGTAATAGAAGAAAATGTTTCCAACGATAGTTTTTTAGTTTGCTAAGTAGAATATTGTGCCGCCCTAAATTCTACCGGGTTAAGTGAAGTTATCGCATGCACACATATAACACTTAATATAGTTTATTATTTATATAAGTAAACAATTTTAATTTTTATATTAAATCAGTAGTAATTTATTATGGGTTTTGTTATGAACGAATAAATTCAAAGATAAATATGTAATTAAAATCCTACTCGAGGTAAACTTTTTATTTATGTATTGAATAAAATTAATAATAATTTTTAATTGCATATTTATCTTTGAACTTATTCGTTCATAACCAAACCCATAATAAATTAATATTAGTCAAGTTGCTTTGGTATGTGTGAATCCTTGCGATATGGCAAGCTCACGTTCCATTAATATAATTAATTTGATTGTAATCTCATTATCTTTAGAATTTACATCAGTTCTACATACATAAAGACAAAATTTGCATCGATTGGGGCTTGAATCTCGATAGTGCAGTAGGTTAGCGCGGTACTCTAGTAAAGTATAGCTCTTAGGTTCAAATCCTACCGAAGGTAAACTTTTTATTTATGTATTTAATAAAATTAATAATAATTTTTAATTGCATATTTATCTTTGAACTTATTCGTTCATAACCAAACCCATAATAAATTAATATTAGTCAAGTTGCTTTGGTATGTGTGAATCCTTGCGATATTGCAGGTTCACATTCCATTAATATAAGTAATTTTATTGTAATCTCATTATATTTAGAATTTACATCAGCTCTGCATACATAGACAAAATTTTTATCGATTGGGGCTTGACTCTCGATAGCGCAGTTGGTTAGCGCGGCATTCGAGCAAAGTACAGGTCGTAGGTTCAAATCCTACTCGAGGTAAACTTTTTATTTATGTATTTAATAAAGCTAATAATAATTTTTAATTACATATTTATCTTTGAACTTATTCGTTTATAACAAAACCCATAATAAATTAATATTAGTCAAGTTGCTTCGTGTGAATCCTTGCGATGTTGCAGGGTCACATTTCATTAATATAAGTAATTTGATTGTAATATCATTATATTTAGAATTTACATCAGTTGTACATACATAAAGACAAAATTTTCATCGATTGGGGCTTGAATCTCGAGAGCACAGTTGATTAGCGCGGTACTCGAGCAAAGTACGGGTTCAAATCCTACTCGAGGTAAACTTTTTATTTATGTATTTAATAAAATTAATAATAATTTTTAAATCAGTAGTAGGTTATGCGTTATGCTGTAAGAAAATGAAACAAAATGTGGTACATTTACCGACGAAAGTACTCAAATGGCCCTGCATTTCAATCAGTACATTTTTGGCAACTATTTCTAACCGACCTTAGAACAATAATATGAACAGTTTTATTTTTCTAAATGCTGCATGGATTGCTTCAAGAAGCTGTTCCTGTGCTTCATTGGTTCGTTTATAGATCTCCGATTCTAATTGACCCCATAAATAAAAATCTGGAGATGTCAGGTCAGATGAGCGCGGCGGCCATCTAAATATGTTCCCAACCATCTTTCTGGAAAGTTCATATTTAAATATTCACTGCTTTTTCTATTGTTGGTATAGACGTGGAACTTCCTTGCTGAAAATGAATTTGATTTTAATAACATTGTTATGATAAGTATGCAATTTTTAGCATAAAATTATTCCAGGTAATTCGTAACAATAAGGAAACCCAAGAACATTTATTATTTCGTTTTCTTTATTTTCCTTGGTATATGCAACAAGTCTCGGTTTACTAAAGCTTCCGTAATTCTTCAGATTGTTTTCTAGTCTTTTAAAAATATCACCGAATAGTTACTGCCTCTCAGGGTAAGTCGCAACTATAAGTTTAGGGTATTTTATTTATTTATTTGACATTCGATGTATGCACATATCATATTTTTCGTAGTTTTCGTAAGCCATTTTATCTCACAGAAAACTCGAAACACGTCGCGGTCTGTCATTACATAAAATTACTAATCCTGTTTTGTTTTCATAGCAACTAGGTTTTATCCATAGCCTACTAAACTAATGCATGGCCTACTACTAATTTAATATAAAAATTAGAATTCTTCACTTATTTAAGTAATAAACCATATTAAATGTTATACGCATGAAAAGACAATTAGAAATGCAATTTTTTTGGGTAAAAATATACAGGGTGTTGGATGCGATAACTTGTTGACTTGACCCGGTAGATGCGATTTTTGGACGGCATAATATTCTACTTAGCAAACTAAGAAACTTTCAAAGGAAACATTTTTTTCTATTACTATTGAGTGGGCGGAGGTACTCGTAGCAACTCCGAACATCGTCAAAATCGGTAGATAAAGTCAAAAAGGCGCCACCTGTTAAAAACATTTATAGCGGGAAAACGTCATGAACAGATGTTATATTGGTCTAACACGAAACCGAAACGTTCACTCAAAAATCTACTACTTCTACCAAGTTTACTCCAAATATATTAACGCCAGGTTCACCTAAATTTCAGATAAAAGCCGCAAAATGCGAAATAAAACCTAGAACTCACTAAATATTTCGATAAATCTATGTCAAAAATTATTACCTCAACTAATATAACTAAAAATATACGCCAGTACAACCTAAACAAACGCGATCACAAATCTATGAAATTCTAAAATTTTTCAAATGTCGATATCGAGATGTAATACCTAAATTCCAAAATAAGTTATCTATCTGCCATAACAAACAATTATATTCGCTTACCTGTTCGGCAAATCAAGCACTAGAATATCTCCAATCGATAGCTTATTACTTTACGTCAAAATTGTACCAACAGAGGACGAATCACAATATATTAATATCTATCAATAAAACAGTTATAAACATTAACAATGGTCGTATATTATGACACAGTCACCTAAAAAAACATCAACTTTCGCAATTCCAAAACAAGTAATCTAGAATAAAACTAATATAATTTCACTCGGCGCTTGCCCTATAAGGTCAGTTACCATATATTATAAACAAATACCTTTCATTAAATACAACAAAAATAACACAAAATATCGGTAATACAAATTTTCGAAACACAGAATTTGCACAACAAAGAAAAATCAGAGATATAAACAATAAATTGTCAGGATGAATACGCCTGTTTCCAAAATTGTTTGAAGGGCCTTTTAGATTACACAAGCAAGCGTTTGCATCTTCCCACACAAACACAAAAAAAAAATAATAAAAAAACACTTTATTATTGTCACCAGAAATAAAAAATAAACGTTAACTTGCATAACTCCAACAACAAAAATATGTTTTTCCTCCTCTGAACTACGCCAATGGGTCGTAGGTATTATAAATAATTCGACAGTGGGCTATTACGGTGCAGTTTCCATGTGAAATTTCACAAACGTCAAATCTTATTGATATATACTCGAACTTAATTTACGATAGTTACTTCAACCAAAACCACGTTATCTAATTCTTCATTTGATTCAACGTAAATGTACAACTATTTACAAAGCGTTACCTGATTAATTTTACTCCTTCAAACTTAATGTTAAAATTCGGTATATCTATTTAAACGGTGTCTTCTTATCAACGATATTTACAAAGTTCTTGACGAATATTATGGTTACACTTAAACTAACAGAGTGCAAAAGTAACGTCAGCTTTCATAACAATCTAAACATCTTATTGTCTTCTCCTATAATGATTTTTAATTGAAAGTGAATCGGTAAACTGTACTGCAATAGAATCTTGGCACCAAATACTTAATATGAAAACCAACTTAGAATTTTATCTCAATCACAAACTGCGTTTTTAATTTTAACCCTTATATACAAGGCGTTCAAACACACATTACAGTTGGTAATAAAAGATACAGGGGACAAATTTAAAATCGATAGATTTTCGTTTTACTCCCGTATCTTCGAAACCAACAAATATTTTAAAACTCTACTTTTACCATTTTCAGTTGCTCCCAAATAAATCTGTGACACCTATACCAGTTTTTTAGATAAATTCAATAATTACCGAGATAACCAGTAAAAGTGTCGAAAATGGGTAACCCCGTACGTAATATTATAATGAATAGTGGACCCGTTCGTAATGGACATTAACCCCCGAGATATGTTCTATACTTCTTTAACCCCTTTGGAGTATAATACGAATGACGTATTGCAGTAATACGTAACCACCATTTAGTGGGGTGGGCTATTAAAAGGGTACGTCATCCGTATCTCAGAAACGGTTAATGGTGTAACAATTTTTTTTAATAAAGTCGGCGCGGCGGAAGTAAAAGCAACACGACCACAAAGTTAGAGAATGGAGTTTTTCTTCTAAATGTCCCAGGTTATGTTACATAAAAAATAACTTGCTTAAAATCGAAAAACCTTGTCATACTTTTTACTTAAGGCTTCAGCTAGCATTAGTGGTTTTTAACGAAATTGACTGTAAGGTATTATTTGACAAAACATTTACAAAATTGTAACAATTAAAGGAACATTGAGTGTGCCTACTATAATGCATATTATAACACGCAAAACACAGGAAAAATCCAGCGTTAGTTATTTCGTTGTAAAATATTCTAATGTTAATGCGTATTTATATTTTCCCTTACATAATAAACATTAAAATTCATCCTATAGAATAAAATTAAAACAAAGCAGGTTTTGCATACAAAGAACATTAGTAAATGTTAATATATATTATTTTTCTTATTTCATTAACATAGTTATTAACATAATTGACCAAACTATATAATTTGTACAGAAAAAACCTAACAAATAATCACTGATCAAATTACAGTGGACTGTAACACTGCATGCTATACTTAACTCAAATATTAGTGTTATAATTTACAATTACCTAATTGAAGTTGGACCTTTTTTGTGTTTTACGAGTGTAATATTCATTCTAAAAGATGCAGTCTCAATTATTTTTTTATTATTACAATTGTATAAATATTTTCTTAAATATCTAATTTACACAGAAAGATATGCATTTGCGATTTTATTTTTTAGTTAATGCAAACTGAAGTTATCAATTTTTTTTGAAAAAAAAGTTTACACTTCCCTCACACTTTTATTTAAGGAGGTAGGATGTTGTTTTTGATACGTCATGGCATGGTACATTTCAAAGGACGACTCGACTTTCTAATTTTTCAAGTTACGCCCTTTAACGGTCATTGCAGAAACTTAAATAATTTCGAGCAATTTCTCTTGGTCACTTTTACTAACTCATATTTTTGCTGAAGTTTTGTCATTAACTGTTTCTGACATACGGCCAACGTGTTCTGTTAGCGGCCCATCCAGTACTGCATGTTGTAATGAATGATCCTTTAAGAAATAAATGACTATATAAATATAAAACATATGTGGTATGGTATTTATGGTTCATTTCAATCGCCACATTAGTAGTTAGTACTACGATTCGAATTAAAGTGACGCTACTGATTCTCTTGGTTACCCTGAAATGAACCAAATTAACCCTGCTTATGAAAATCTACACTTTCACGATTTAAACTTATACGAATACACTTTTGGGTTTAGAAATCGTGCATTTGAAGATAAATTGTACCAAATTTATATATTGCCATAACAAGTACAGTTATCGTCTCCATAGTAATGACATATTTGACTATAGTATCAACCAAATTTATAAAATATAAAAACGCAATGAATAAACCTGCTAAAACAATGTGGTGTATATATTGAGGTGGAGTGAATATTTTTTGGAGATATCAAAAGCTTGGGTTGCAAAAGTTAGTGTGATAAGAGATTAATTTGCCACAAAAATAATTTGAAAATCTACTGATATCTTCAGGTGCCACAAAGCATCTAAATTTGCGAAAAATGAGAAAAAACGGTATACTTTAAATTTTTTTATTACATTGGTAACATTTATTTTTCTTATCTTGGGTGATTATTTTAAATATGAAAGTGAACTCAAAAAAATGTAGGTTATAAATTAAATATCTAGTGCTGCCACCATACAACTAAGGAAAATAAAAAATAGAGAAAAACAAAAGTTTCAGTTTTCAAAAGAATGAATTATGACAAGATAATTCAAACAGTTAAAGAAAGTATTATAAAATAGGAAAACACATTCTTAGTCTAATTTATAATCAGTTTTTTTCAAATTGGTGCATCAAAGATCTCGAGTTCAATTGATTTAATATATCCGTCTCTCTGCGATTCGCCTACTGTTGCTGCACCAAACGAACACATCGCTCAGCAGACTGTGTGTGACAGGGGTAATTCGGAAATGTCATTAAATGTTCGTTTGTATCAAGATAACCTTTAAGTTCTTCTACGCTGATTGATCTTGTTAAGGGAGGCTCACTGTTTGAATAACTGGCATAACTTATCATTTCATAGTACTCGCCGGCTTCAAAATTGATTTCTGTAACTTTGAATTTTCTAACACCCAGGTGGTCTGGTCTCTGGTTCCTAATTTTCAAAATTCGACGTAGAGCTAGAGCTCTGATGGTTGCTTTATCGTCAGTTAGCATAGCCAGCAATAGATTCTCCGGATGTGCAAAGTATGCGTTCCTTTGAATGACTGGATCAATTACGTTTCTTAAACTTCGTGGCAGATATCTGCTCAAATAAATAACTTGCCACAAATGTCGTGTTCCATTCCAACATCCACTCTTGGTCTTGATCGCGAACCAAACTGGTGCGTAAACTTTGACGATATAGGTAGCTAAAGTTGTCAGGTTCTCAGAGGGACTTTCAGATGAAATATGTAAACGCAGTATTCTACTAGCAGTTGTTAGCCAACGTGAATGCGAAATAGGGCCCGGCTGAAGATTGGATAAATACTGGGAACACTCACCAGACGTTACAGCCAAGACTATTCTGTGCAGATAACTCTGATCGTTACTTAATTCCGCCAAATCAACTACTGGTAATGGATTTCTTCAATTTCCATGTATTTTACAATGGCTGCATGCATTTCTTTAATGCTCTACCTATTAGACCAGAAAATGAAATTGGACCATGCGTCGCACCATCCAAAGCCACTAAGAGATGCCGAAGAGGAAGCTCATTGTGTGTAAGAGGCACACAAACCAATGAAGTGGTTTTTTGTAATGAACTTCTAATTTACGCATTACGCCATTTTCATTTCCGGTATTTACATTAGTTCCGTCGCATCCAATGGCAACTAGCTCTTTAATTTTGTGCCCTTCAAGGATAAAAATTTGTAATGGCCGTAAATATGTTGGAAGATAAAAGAATCAGATGTCCTAAATATTCGGGCATCGGCTCCTGCACCAAAACCACATGTTCTTCAAAGGAGTTTATGGGTGATAAACGCCATCTTTTAAAATTGTTTTTCTTGTTAGATCTTTTCGGCCATCAAAATATATTGATTTGAGCATGAGATCTTTTTCATTGTTTGATTGATTTAGCTGTCTAAGCTTCTGCCTCTCTCGTCTCACTTTACTGCGATCTATAACTGATGAAATGTCATCTTTGGTCACAACTCCAATGTCCTAAAGTAACGCTGAGGACACCGCAGCTGCTCCATATAATCGAAATAGGAGGTTCTGTTGAAGGTTCAGAAGAAGTTGCTGTCGCCGCATCCCCATCCTAATTAGAGAGGATATCTCCTATGTCCTCTATAGCCTCTTCCTACATCCCGCCCACCGCTAAACCCGTGCACCCTATTACCTCACCCTCAACTTCCGTCTCCGCTTCGACACCAAACCCCACCGCTAGACCCGCACCTAAACCTTTCGCTCCCGCTTCCCGTTATTGCATTCGCAATGTTCTCGTTTCAACACGCAGAAATCATTTTTCCAAGCCCTCGTCCCTCTCCGTCTTCCGTGGCTAAACGTAAGGCACAACCACACCTGTCTCCTTGAAACGAGCGAGGCCTTGCCTGCTGCGATGCAGCGTAAAATGCAGCATCACCTCGGTGAGCCTGCATTGACACTGACGCAGCTGTCGGGTCCCCGAACGTCCTCACCCTACCTTAACCCCAACCCTAAACCAATGTCATTTTCCTGCGTCATTCGTGGCGTAGATAAGGATATCCTTCTGGAGGAGATCCGAGCTTCCGTTGACCTACCCCGGGTCACGAAAGCGATCCGGACTATCTCCAAATCCCCCAACGCTCCTACCTCCTTTATACACCTTATCACCCTTCCAATCCACCCTCAACCACCTCCTAACCAATGGTGTTTACCTTTTCGATAGATACTACGCTTGCGAGCAATCCGCATCCTCAATCCTACTCTGAAATATTGCTCCACTTGCACGAAGGTGGGGCATATTTCCGACGAGTGCCCCACCCATACCCTCCGTTGCCCTACCTGTGGTGAAAGCCACAAAGCCTCTTCTTGTACACGCGTGAATACGCCAAAGTGTAACAACTGAGGCAGACCTCACGCAACGTACTCTTTTCCTGCGCGACTCGTGCGCGGCAGCGACTGTCATTCCCAAACCACTTCCTCCTTCCACGTCAGACACCGAGGATGACGATAAACCCAAACCTCCGGTTTCCATATCCGATTTCATGGCCTCCCTTACCCTCACTCTGATACAATTGTTTCCTGAGCGTAGGGCCGATATAGCGAAAGCTATCGACTATACGTCCAGGGAATATTTGAAACGCCGTACTAGTCAACTTTGTTGGCAATAGTCTAGCAATCACCACCCACAACATCCGATCCTAATCCTATACCTAACCCCTCACCTAAACCCTCTCCTTTTCCCTAAGTACAATGGATTTAATAATAGGTACAATCAATGCGAGGGGTGTCCGCCGGAAGCGCCCCCTCATTAAAAATCTATTAGCCACAAACCATATCCAAGTCCTATCAATCACCGAAACAAAACTTACCACCCTGTGTACCCTTGACTTTGCCTCCTATAATTCTTTCCTTCAATTTAGCTTCCACAATAGTTTGCGAGGCACAACCCTCATAATGGAAAATTCATTTCCTGGCACCCCTTATCTTCTTCCGTCGCACCTGCAGCATCTCGAATGTGTTGCTATTTCTAACGACCTACTTGACCACATCTCCACACTGCCCAATGCTATCCTCCTAGGACATCTTAATGCCTGTCATATCCAATTTGGAGATTCCACAATCAATAGAAACGGTATCCGCCTAGCCAACAATATCCTCACTCGACCACTGCTCCGAATAAGGAACACCAATCCCACCTTCATTAGTCATCAAGGTGCCTCTATAATCGATTACATTATATGCACCGAGTCACTAATACAACATATGTCCTGCGATTGCCACCTAGGTGAAACCATCATTTCGGACTACCTGCCTCTCCTAGTTAAAACATCCCTCGTCCCCCCTCCTCGCACCCACATTATTCGTAAAGACTTCCAAAACGCCGATTGGAATGTATTTGGCTAATACATCTCCAATAACCTTCAGGCTTACGATATTCACACCCCCAACGATGTCGAGAGAGCGATCACCGACTTAACTTCCGTTATCGCGGAAGCAGTCGAAGCTTCAATCCCCTTAAAATCAATAGATATCTCCCAAAACCTCTCCCACAATACATCGTAACCTTGATCACAGGAAGAGACGAGTATATCGCGAATTTCTGGATCAAGGGACCCCGCTTTCAAGACCGAATATAACCGATTAAAGGCCCTAATTCGGCGTAAAACTAATACCTGCACCGAAAGAAAATGGGTCCAGGCCACCTCAATCCCAACTATAGAGATGGCAATAAGTTTTGGCACACCTTCAATATTCTCACCAAAGGAAAACCAAACCCAAGTCCCACCTAACCGATCCTGAGGGTAACCTAATCTCCACCGATCAAGCAAAGCCGAAATTTTTCGCCACCACCTCCAATCTGTCTATACTTCACCTAACGATCCCTCATTCGACGACGACTTTAAAAATCGTCTAGAGCAAGACCTTGAGGATTTCAAAAACTCCGAATTACCGAGAAAATAAGGATGACCCGTTCTTCTGCCCAATTACTCCAACTCAAACCCTTAATTATTTCCAAAAAGGCAAAATATCCGCTCCTGGACAGGACGGTCTCAGCTGACTCATACTGAGACACCTGCCACCTCCTGCTATCAGACGCCTAACACGCATATATAACAAATGCCTTTCCCTTTCTTACTACCCGACGGTGTGGAAATCCAACTCGACCGTCATGATCCCCAAAAGCTTCTCAGACCTGACAGACCAATCTCCCTCCTGAGCTGCGTAGGGAAATGCTTAGTGCAGATCCTAGCTCGAAGATCACATAGAATCCAATAACCTATTACTCGACAGCCAATTCGGCTTCCGACCCAATAGAACCTGTCTGGACCCATTGCTAAAACTGCTAACGGAAACATCACGTGCATTTAACTACCGTTACTGTAACCTTGCCGTGTTCTTAGACATAAAGCAGGCCTTTGACAGAGTGTGGCATGCGGGTCTAGTTCACAAAATCCGAGAATTAGGTATCCCCCCGAGCTCACGAAGCTCCTACTGTCGTATCTAACAGATAGGACGGTACGAGTCCGAGTGGGTTCATCCCTCTCAGAAAGTTTTAGCCCTCAAGTAGGTGTACTCAGGGTTCTGCCTGGCACCTATCCTATACCTCATTTTTGACAATGATATCCCCAACGTAACCACACCCGGAATATCCTTGGCGCCGTTCGCCTATGACACTGCCTTCTGGCCAGCCAATCGGTCAACGAAAAACGCATCCAACAGTTTGTCCAGAACCGTACAGAACTTCTCCAATTGGGCCAACCAATGGAGAGTCTCCATAAACCCTACCAAAGCCCAAGCCATTCTATTCCGGCACTCTCATTATACCCGACGCACATTACTCTCCAAGGACGAGGTAACCATTTCTCTGCAAGGGGAACGGTTGCCTCTTCGCGAGGAAGTAACATACCTAGGAATCACATTCACCAAAAACCTTAGCTGGAACGCTGATCTGAAAAAAACCCTAAACAAGATGCGAAACCGATCCAACCTCCTGAGCGCCCTTAGGGGACGCATACGGGGATGTCAACCCGAAACCCTTCAATACACCTATAAGACCTTTATACGGCCCGTAATAGATTACGTGTTCCATTGTACGCTACCCTAAAACCCAAAGACCTAAAATCCGTAGCCTCATGTGAACGCCGAGTCCTACGGAGAACACACCGGTTACATTATAGAACTCTCAATGAAATCACCATTCAACACGCTAACATCACACCTATCTCCCAACGGCTCCAAAAACTTCAATCAAGCTACACCCACCGTAGGATATTCAGCGCCACAGAAGCTACCAAAAACGTCCTCCGCATGGCATATACGCTTCTAACGCACATCCAATACCTAAGAACCCACAGGTAAAAATCCAAAAAAAATGCAAGCACCCTCCAACTATCCTGATCCAGAATTTCGAAAACCTCCCCGAGGAATTCGAAAACCTCCTAGATGATATCCATTACGCCCTCAGATAAAATCGAAGACGACTACTGCAACGACCAAGGAATCGATAACACACACCACACACCTCACTCGCATGCCTCATTTACACTCTACACGTACACACCACACATACACACGCAATCCAAACAAAAAATAATATAATACTAATAATAATTGTTTTTTTTGCAACCATCTAAACACTGTACACTACATTGTATGCACTAATACAATATACACAACTATATAACCCCACTAACGCAAGTAAGAGCCATGACTGAAGAGGAAGCAAACTCCTGAACAGTCGCAAGCACTATTTTGTATTACGAATGCATCATAATCTCAAAAATGTTTTAAACATTACACAGTCTTCTTTACAATTTTGTAATTATTTTCAGTAGGCTTTAAAATGATAAAACGTGGTTGTTAGGGATTTGTTCACGTTGCTATAAATAATTTATGATTTTTGCGTCAAATAAACCTCAGTAATTTTTATTCTTCGTTGTTCTCGCAAATGTGGAGTAAAAAATGACATAAATATCTGGGTAATAAAGGTAGATCAAACGTTTCTATAGCAACATCATTTTACGCACGCTCCAGCGTGCGATAATCCATTATGATGCATGCGTAATAAAAAAAATATTATAATTCGGCAGACTGATCAAGACAATCCAATAAATTTCATAATGCTTTTTTGTAAAATTTGGAGATTTGTTTTGTCTGAAGTAAACAAGAATTTCAAAGGAAATCTATCTTCCAACGAATTTTGATTTACATTTCGTCATTCTTTCGTAAACGACGAAATAGGTACGATTAGAGTTACTTTAATAATCCGTCCAAATTAATGTTCGTAAAAATTCTTGTCCTGAATTCTAATATAAATTCACAAAATTACACTTTTCTTACATGGCCGTAAACTTTGCGTTTCCGTTCTTTCTTTCCTTCGTCAGGTTTAATTCCTTCGTGCCTTTCGACAAACTACCCATGGGTTTAACACCTTTTAATGCGTCTCGTCAGAGTATCATCATAGTAATTAACACTACTGCTACGTCTAATTGTTAAGTTATTTGCATTATTGTTTGTCGACAAGACAGTTTTTGTTTCTTATTGGTCTTTTAAAATCAAAGCCAACTGATGATTTAAAAATTTTTTTTTCTTTAGTTGTATTAGCCAAGATGGTTTGTTAAACTTAACCATTTAAATCTTACTGCCTTTTTATCTAATCTAAAGTTTTAGGTATAATTAATTAATCATTACAACATCGTTTTCGGAATATAAGATCATATAATTGTTATTCTCTTGCTGCTAATGTTCGATATCGTTATGGCGATTGTCCGACCTGTTTAGCCTACTTTACAAACTTTGACTGTTTGCAATACCTCTATCCCAGCATTAAAATTACAATGGAAACTGTATCAGCAATTAGTTACCCGTTCAGGCACCAGTTTATAATATGTTTAGTTTTAATTTAGACCGAAAGCCTAAACACTACTTTCTATCACCACCCATTTAATTATTATTGAGTAAATAGATCATTTTGACTAACTAATATAGAATCAAAAAGAAGAAGAAAAATGTAGCGTTTTTGTCAACCTACGAACCCTAATGAACCAAACCCATCTATTTGGCTATACTTTCAAGGTGTTAACGTATTTAATTGCTAAGAAGTTTCTCAAAAACATATTCATAAAAGTTTTTACACCATTTAATTCAACACCATTAAAAAATGTGTACTTAGTGAAAATCAGGAAATATACGAGATTGCGGTTTGTAAGTGTTCTACTAGTTATGTGGGATAAAAAAACAGAAAATTGAATGTTGGATCATAAAAACACAACCTTGCAATCAAACAATGTCACATCTCTTCATCTTCAGTGTGACATTACAGACTAAAACTACCAGCATTAGCTTCAACAAATGTATGATCTGAGAAGGAATTGAACATTGACAAAAAAAACATCAGCCCTTAATAATCAAGATGACAGTCCAGCATTCGTTCTCTTTAGAAAATGGTTATAAAAAAGCATAATACTCCTTCACATGCAATTGATACTAATATTACTAACACAGAGTTACACAATTCATAAATAGGACCTATGACACGCAGCAAAGCACAACATATACTAATATCGCAGAACTACCACAATTATAATTATAATCATAAAAATTAAGCTAAGGGTTTCTCTTCCAACACGTAAAGTTTTCTAAAATATTATCACGAGAAGATCCCATAAATGAAGTTTATTTATAATTTAACTTGGGGAAGTTCTTTGTATAAGTCAAATACAATTATTTTGTTTCAATGTTTTTGGCATATATTTCGGCCTACGATAAGAACTTCTTCATACCTACTACATTAAAACATTTAATTAGTTCGTTCCATACACGTGTTACCTTTTGTTTAACATGTTCGTCTCCTGTATCACCTTAACGAACACATCGCTCAACAGACTGTGTGACAGGGGTAATTTGTAAATGGCATTATATGTTCGTTTGTATCAAGATAACCTTTAAGTTCTTCTACGCTGATTGATCTTGTTAAGGGAGGCTCACTGTTTGAATAACTGGCATAACTTACCATTTCATAGTACTCGCCGGCTTCAAAATTGATTTTATGGAACTTTGAATCTTCTAACACCCAGGTGGTCTTGTCTTTGGTTCCTAGTTTCCAAAATTCGACGTAGAGCTAGAGCACTTATGGTTGCTTTACCGTCAGTTAGCATAGCCAGCAATAGATTCTCCGGATGTGCAAAGTATGCGTTCCTTTGAATGACTGAATCGATTACGTTTCTTAAACTTCGTGGCAGATATCTGCTCAAATAAATAACTTGCCGCAAATATCGTGTTCCATTCCAACATCCACTCTTGGTTTTGATCGCGAACCAAACTGGTGCGTAAACTTTGACGATATAGGTAGCTAAAGTTGTCAGATTTTCAGAGGGTCCTTCAGATGAAATATATAAACGCAGTATTCTACTAGCAGTTGTTAGCCAACGTGAATGCGAAATAGGGTCCGGCTGAAGATTAGGTAAATGCTAGGAACACTCACCAGACGTTACAGCCAAGACTATTCTATACAGATAACTCTGATCGTTACTTAATTCCGCCAAATCAACTGCTGGTAATGGATTTTCAATTTCCATGTATTTTACTGGCTGCATGCATTTCTTTAATGCTCTACCTATTGGACCAGAAAATGAAATTGGACCATGCGTCGCACCATCCAAAGCCACTAAGAGATGCCGAAGAGGAAGCTCATTAGTGTGTAAGAGGCAAACAAACCAATGAAGTGGTTTTTTGTAATGAACTTCTAATTTACGCATTACGCCATTTTCATTTCCGGTATTTACGTTAGTTCCGTCGCATCCAATGGCAACTAGCTCTTTAATTTTGTGCCCTTCAAGGATAAAAAATTTGTAATGGCCGTAAATATGTTGGAAGATAAAAGAATCAGATGTCCTAAATATTCGGGCGTCGGCTCCTGTACCAAAACCACATGTTCTTCAAAGGAGTTTATGGGGTGATAAACGCCATCTTTTAAAATTGTTTTTCTTGTTAAATCTTTTCGGCCATCAAAATATATTGATTTGAGCATGAGATCTTTTTCATTGTTTGATTGATTTAGCTGTCTAAGCTTCTGCCTCTCTCGTCTCACTTTACTGCGATCTATAACTGATGAAATGTCATCTTTGGTCACAACTACAAGGTCCTGAAGTAACGCTGACGACACCGCAGCTGCTCCACGATCAGAGATACCCCATCTATGGCGCTCTCGTGCTAAATTTAGTAGAGATTTACGCATTTGTCCAAATGTAATCGAAATAGGAGGTTCAGGTGAAGATTCAGAAGAAGTTGCTGTCGCCTCATCCCCATCCAAATTAGAGAGGATATCTCCTATGTCCTCTATAGCCTCTTCCTACATCCCGCTCACCGCTAAACCCGTGCACCCTATTACCACCCTCAACTTCCGTCTCCGCTTCGACACCAAACCCCATCGCTAGACCCGTACCTAAACCTTTCGCTCCTGCTTCCCGTTATTGCATTCGCAACATTCTCGCACGTTTCAACACGCAGAAATCATTTTTCCAAGCCCTCGTCCCTCTCCGTCTTCCGTGGCTAAACGTAAGGCACAACCACACCTGTCTCCTTGAAACGAGCGAGGCCTTGCCTGCTGCGATGCAGCGTAAAATGCAGCATCACCTCGGTGAGCCTGCATTGACACTGACGCAGCTGTCGGGTCCCCGAACGTCCTCACCCTACCTTAACCCCAACCCTAAACCAATGTCATTTTCCTGCGTCATTCGTGGCGTAGATAAGGATATCCTTCTGGAGGAGATCCGAGCTTCCGTTGACCTACCCCGGGTCACGAAAGCGATCCGGACTATCTCCAAATCCCCCAACGCTCCTACCTCCTTTATACACCTTATCACCCCTTCCCAAGCCACCCTCAACCACCTCCTGACCAACGGTGTTTACCTTTTCGATAGATACTACGCTTGCGAGCAATCCCGCTTCCCCAATCCTACCCTGAAATATTGTTCCACTTGCACGAAGGTGGGGCAGATTTCCGACGAGTGCCCCACCCATACCCTCCGTTACCCTACCTGTGGTGAAAGCCACAAAGCCTCTTCTTGTACACGCGTGAATACGCCAAAGTGTAACAACTGAGGTGGACCTCACGCAACGTGCTCATTTTCCTGCGCGACACGTGCGATCCCTACCACCGCGGCAGCGACTGCCATTCCCAAACCACTTCCTCCTTCCACGTCAGACACCGAGGATGACGATAAACCCAAACCTCCGGTTTCCATATCCGATTTCATGGCCTCCCTTACCCTCACTCTGATACAATTGTTTCCTGAGCGTAGGGCCGATATAGCGAAAGCTATCGACTATACGTCCAGGGAATATTTGAAACGCCGTACTAGAGTTAACTTTGTCGGCAATAGCGTAGCAATCACCACCCACAACATCCGATCCTAATCCTATACCTAACCCCTCACCTAAACCTCTCCTCCCTACGTACAATGGATTTAATAATAGGTACAATCAATGCGAAGGGTGTCCGCCGGAAGCGCCCCTCATTAAAATCTATTAGCCACAAACCAAGTCCTAGCAATCACCGAAACACCCGATGTACCCTTGACTTTGCCTCCTATAATTCTTTCCTTCAATTTAGCTTCCACAATAGTTTGCGAGGCACAGGCCCTCATAATGGAAAATTCATTTCCTGCCACCCTTATCTTCTTCCGCCGCACCTGCAGCATCTCGAATGTGTTCATTTGGTTATCAAGGTGCCTCTATAATCGATCACATTATATGCACCGAGTCACTAATACAACATATGTCCTGCGATTGCCACCTAGGTGAAACCATCATTTCGGACTACCTGCCTCTCCTAGTTAAAACATCCCTCGTCCCCCCTCCTCGCACCCACATTATTCGTAAAGACTTCCAAAACGCCGATTGGAATGTATTTGGCTAATACATCTCCAATAACCTTCAGGCTTACGATATTCACACCCCCAACGATGTCGAGAGAGCGATCACCGACTTAACTTCCGTTATCGCGGAAGCAGTCGAAGCTTCAATCCCCTTAAAATCAATAGATATCTCCCGAAAACCTCTCCCACAATACATCGTAACATTGATCAAAGGGAAGAGACGAGTATATCGCGAATTTCTGAGATCAAGGGACCCCGCTCTCAAGACCGAATATAACCGATTAAAAATGGGTCCAGGCCACCTCCAATCCCAACTATAGAGATGGCAATAAGTTTTGGCACACCTTCAATATTCTCACCAAACGGAAAACCAAACCCAAGTCCCACCTAACCGATCCTGAGGGTAACCTAATCTCCACCGATCAAGACATAGCCGAAATTTTTCGCCACCACCTCCAACCTGTCTATACTTCACCTAACGATCCCTCATTCGACGCCGACTTTAAAAATCGTCTAGAGCAAGACCTTGAGGATTTCAAAATCTCCGAATTACCCGAGAAAATTCTCGATGAGGATGACCCGTTCTTCTGCCCAATTACTCCAACTCAAACCCTTAATTATTTCCAAAAAGGCAAAATATCCGCTCCTGGACAGGACGGTCTCAGCTGACTCATACTGAGACACCTGCCACCTCCTGCTATCAGACGCCTAACACGCATATATAACAAATGCCTTTCCCTTTCTTACTACCCGACGGTGTGGAAATCCAACTCGACCGTCATGATCCCCAAAAGCTTCTCAGACCTGACAGACCAATCTCCTCCTCAGCTGCCTAGGGAAATGCTTAGTGCAGATCCTAGCTCGAAGATCACATAGAATCCAATAACCTATTACTCGACAGCCAATTCGACTTTCGACCCAATAGAACCTGTCAGGATCCATTGCTAAAACTGCTAACGGAAACATCACGTGCATTTAACTACCGTTACTGTAACCTTTCCGTGTTCTTAGACATAAGGCAGGCGTTTTACAGAGTCTGGCATGCGGGTCTAGTTCACAAAATCCGAGAATTAGGTATCCCCCGAGCTCACGAAGCTGTCGTATCTAACAGATAAGACGGTACGAGTCCGAGTGGGTTCATCCCTCTCAGAAAGTTTCACCCCTCAAGCAGGTGTACCTCAGGGTTCTGCCTTGGCACCTATCCTATACCTCATTTTCGACAATGATATCTCCAACGTAACCACACCGGAATATCCTTGGCGCAGTTCGCCGATGACACTGCCTTCTGGGCAGCCAATCGGTCAACGAAAAACGCATCCAACAGTTTGTCCAGCACCGTACAGAACTTCTCCATAAACCCTACCAAAGCCCAAGCCATTCTATTCCGGCACCCTCATTATACCCGACGCAAATTGCTCTCCAAGGACAAGATAACCATTTCTCTGCAAGGGAACGGTTGCCTCTTCGCGAGGAAGTAACATACCTAGAAATCACATTCAACAAAACCTTAGCTGGAACGCTGATATGAAAAACCCTAAACAAGATGCGAAACCGATCCAACCTCCTGGGCGCCCTTAGGGGACGCATAGGGGATGTCAACCTGAAACCCTTCAACACACCTATAAGACTTTTATACGGCCCGTAATAGATTACGTGGTCCATTGTACGCTACCCTAAAACCCAAAGACCTAAAATCCGTAGCCTCATGTGAACGCCGAGACTCTGCCTCTCTGCCTCTCTGACTCTCTGCCTCTCTGTCTTCTCTTTCTCTGTGTCTCTATGTCTCTCTGTCTCTGTCTCTCTGTCTCTCTGTATATCTGTCTCTTTATCTCTTTGTCTCTCTGCCTCTCTGCTTCTCTGTCTCTCTGTCTTTCTGTCTCCCTGTCTCTCTGTCTCCCTCTCCCTGTCTCTGTCTCTCCGTTTCTCTGCCTCCCTGTCCCTCTGTCTCCCTGTCTCTCTGTCTCCCTGTCTCCCTGTCTCCCTGTCTCCATGTCTCTTTGTCTCCATGTCTCCCTGCCTCCCTGTCTCCGTGCCTCCTGTCTCTCTGTCTCTCTGTCTCTCTGTCTCTCTGTCTCTCTGTCTCTCTGTCTCTCTGTCTCTATGTCTCTCCAACTCTCTGTCTCTGTCTCTCTGTCTCTTTGTCTCTCTGTCTCTCTGTCTCTCTGTCTCTCTGTCTCTCTGTCTCTCTGTCTCTCTGTCTCTCTGTCTCTCTGTCTCTCTGACTCTCTGTCTCTGTCTCTCTGTCTCTCTGTCTCTCTGTCTCTCTGTCTCTCTGTCTCTCTGTCTCTCTGTCTGTCTGTCTCTCTGTCTCTCTGTCTCTCTGTCTCTCTGTCTCTCTGTCTCTCTGTCTCTCTGTCTCTCTGTCTCTCTGTCTCTCTGTCTCTCTGTCTCTCTGTCTCTCTGTCTCTCTGTTTCTCTGTCTCCCTGTCTCCCTGTCTACCTATCTCCCTGTCTCTCTGTCTCCCTGTCTCCCTGTCTCCCTGTCTCCATGTCTCCTTGTCTCCATGTCTCCCTGCCTCCTTGTCTCCATGTCTCCCTGTCTCCTTGTCTCCCTGCCTCCCTGTGTCTCTGTCTCTCTGTCTCTCTGTCTCTCTGTCTCTCTGTCTCTTTGTCTCTCTGTCTCTCTGTCTCTCTGTCTCTCTGTCTCTGTCTCTCTGTCTCTGTCTCTCTGTCTCTGTCTCTCTGTCTCTCTGTCTCTCTGTCTCTCTGTCTCTCTGTCTCTCTGTCTCTCTGTCTCTCTGTCTCTCTGTCTCTCTGTCTCTCTGTCTCTCTGTCTCTCTGTCTCTCTGTCTCTCTGTCTCTCTGTCTCTCTGTCTCTCTGTCTCTCTGTCTCTCTGTCCCTCTGTCTCTCTGTCTCACTGTCTCTCTGTCTCTCTATCTCTCTGTCTCTCTGCCTCTCTGCTTCTCTGTCTGTCTGTCTTTCTGTCTCCCTGTCCCTCTGTCTCCTGTCTCTGTCTCTCTGTCTCTCTGCCTCCTGTCTCCCTGTCTCCTGTCTCCCTGTCTCCTGTCTCTCTGTCTCCCTGTCTCCTGTCTCCCTGTCTCCATGTCTCTTTGTCTCCTGTCTCCCTGCCTCCTGTCTCCGTGCCTCCCTGTGTCTCTGTCCCTCTGCCTCTCTGTCCCTCTGTCTCTCTGTCTCTCTGTCTCTCTGACTCTCTGTCTCAGTCTCTTTGTCTCTCTGTCCCTCTGCCTCTCTGTCCCTCTGTCTCTCTGTCTCTCTGTCTCTCTGACTCTATGTCTCTCTGTCTCTCTGTATCTGTCTCTCTGTCTCTCTGTCTCTCTGTCACTCTGTCTCTCGTCTCTCTGTCTCTCTATCTCTCTGTCTCTACGTATCTCTGTCTACCTGTTCTCTGTCTCTCTGTCTGTACGTCTCCCTGTGTCTGTGTCTATCTGTCTCTCTGTCTCTCTGTCTCTCTGTCTCTCTGTCTCTGTGTCTCTCTGTCTCTCTGTCTCTCTGTTTGTCTGGCTCCCTGTCTCCCTGTCTACCTATCTCCCTGTCTCTCTGTCTCCTGTCTCCCTGTCTCCCTGTCTCCATGTCTCCTTGTCTCCATGTCTCCCTGTCTCCTTGTCTCCTGCCTCCCTGTGTCTCTGTCTCTCTGTCTCCCTATCTCTCTGTCTCTCTGTCTCTCTGTCTCTCTGTCTCTCTGTCTCTCTGTCTCTGTCTCTCTGTCTCTCTGTCTCTCTGTCTCTCTGTCTCTCTGTCTCTCGTCTCTCTGTCTCTTTCTCTCATCTCTCTGTCTGTTTGTCTCTCTGTCTGTTTGTCTCTCTGTCTCTCTGTCTCTCTGTCTCTCTGTCTCTCTGTCTCTCTGCCTCTCTGCCTCTCTGTCTCTCTGTCTCTCTGTCTCTCTGTCTCTCTGTCTCTCTGTCTCTCTGTCTCTCTGTCTCTCTGTCTCTCTGTCTCTGTCTCTCTGTTTCTCTGCCTCTCTGTCTGTCTGTCTCTCTATCTCTCGGTCTTTCTATCCCTCCGTCTCTCTGTCTCTCGGTCTCGGTCTCCGTCTCCGTCTCCGTGTCTGCCTCTGCCTATGTCTCTGTCTCTGTCTCTGTCTCTGTCTCTGTCTCTGTCTCTGTCTCTGTCTCTGTCTCTGTCTCTGTCTCTGTCTCTGTCTCTGTCTCTGTCTCTGTCTCTGTCTCTGTCTGTCTCTGTCTCTGTCTCTGTCTCTGTCTCTGTCTCTGTCTCTGTCTCTGTCTCTGTCTCTGTCTCTGTCTCTGTCTCTGGCTCTGTCTCTGTCTCTGTCTCTGTCTCTGTCTGTCTCTGTCTCTGTCTCTGTCTCTGTCTCTGTCTCTGTATCTATCTCTATCTCTTGTCTCTGTCTCTTTCAAGTCTCTGAATCAATTGGCGTACGTAACTTTTCTATAATTATTGCCGTTTCTATGACATAACGCAAACATTTGTTTTTTTCAAATGGGACACTATATATTTTTTAAAATTTTATTCCGGTTGTCCTGAGCTTTCCAAAAATATATAAAACTACGTTCTTTTCGGCATTAAGCTCAAAATTGACGTTATTACAAACTTAAATATTTCTAATGGTTGGTTGTGGCGGAAATAATAGAACATCTTTTTTTTCGTTCTCTAGGATAACGTATCAACAAAACATTATAACACTAGCTTATAAAAAATGTTCAAATTGATATCGATTGTTTCTTAAACAAGTTGTTCACCATTGTTCTGAGCCGCCATATTGCATTTAAAATGATAACAGGCCTCAACTGTAGTTCCATAAATGCGCTGTCAACGGCGTTGCGTAGATCCGCCAGAGCTTGATATTTTGGTCTATAAATTGTATTTTAAGATACACCCACAGAAAGAAATCTAGAACTGGAAACCCCCGTGACCTAGGTGGCCATCTTACAGGTCCATTTGTGTCTATCCAGTGGTTTGCAAAGTTGTTATCTAAATTGACTCTAACAATTTCAGTGCTGTGGGTATGGATAGTTATTTGTATTATAAGTAAAGAAAAGTATTGTCTTTCTTAACGAATCGCTATATTTTTAATCGAGGCGCATTTCCGAATGTTATTTTAATTGCCATAATTAACAACAAATGGATTTTCAACAATATTAGAATATTAGACAAATCAAAACAAATAATCAGAATAACAGATATAAACTTACAAACTTCTGAAATCTGACAGCCGACTTACATTCTTACTTCAGAGTTTTTATATTTTTGGAAAGCTCAGGACAAATGGAATCGAATTGTAAAGAAATACACAGTGTCCTATTTAAAAAAAGGTAAGTTTGGGTTATTTTGAAGAAACGGCAAAAATTATAGACAAGTTACGTTAATCACTGTATCTACGTAAAAATATCTATCAGTATCAGTTCTCACATTATTTCTATGATACTTGCTAACTGAGAGACGAGGAGAGTCCTAAAATGACAAATTTTCAAAATCGCCCTGTATATATTGGAAATGAAGCGTGTCATAGAAATATTGTTTAGTTCATCATTCGTTTCATAAAAAAGTAGCGCTGGAACGTGAAAACCACAACTTCTTATCTCAAGTCGTTCTTGAGATACCCCACAACACCATCGAAATAGGGTCAAACGGTACCTGACAAAAGGTAATACTTTGAAATATTCGTACTAATACACCTACCTTTTGTTTTTACAAGGTAATAAGTGAATTTAGATCTGTGGTAATAGTGTATTAATAATGTCCATGAACAAAATTACTGTATAGGACCAATTTAAGAATTAAACTATGATTCTAATTACCTACATTTAATTTTAAATCAAAGTCCATGCAAAAGTTTCTGTTTAATGTTCAAAAACGGAATACAATAGAAGTTTGGATTTTAATATTGAGCTTAAACGTATTATTAAATGTACAAGATCGTAATTAAAAATGATTATTCCTCTGCATGACTGAAACCAAGTTTGTAATGTATAATAAAAAGGATATTAATAGTATGCATATTATTTAATAATATATCACAAAATGTGTGCGCTGTCACTAATTTTTTAGGTACATCGATTTTCAAGGCGTTTGACGAAAGCTGAATAGAAGATGGAGTACGTACCTAAAATGTGACAAAACACGAGTGTTGTACACTATTTATTAAGTTCATTTTAAAAAATATTAATTTTATGTATCAATTTTGATATTATATGTGACTTGTGCTTGTGTAAAATAATGTAATTATTGACCTTAGGGTTAATACTTAGCAATTTTGTTAAAACATATTTTAATATTGATTGTGAGCTAGATATAATTTAGGTTTAGTTTGCTCCCAGAAGGCAAATTATATAACCTTCATCTTTAAATGTCGCTAAAAGTAATAATGAAATGGTTACGTAAACAGTGAACATACCTACATGCCAACCAAAATAACCCGATTCTAAACAAAAGTCATTGTAATTTTATTGCTACGATTAGGGAACTTTTCTACTACGACTATAAGGTGAGGAAAGGTTAAAGTACCCAACCCTCCACTCTCCCATCAGCTTTTGCTGAAACATTTTAAGCATAATGTTCAGACATTTTGACATAAGATGAAAAATCGGTCGTATGTCAGCTGGCCCACGTCAGTAGGCGGTCGCAAATCTTAGCGGTTAACTGGGCCACGTATTTCGGACCAGAGGATTAAGGTCGTTTGGCATTTAGTACACTAACATTTATATATTTCAAAATAATCATGATACAATGCTATTTTTGTATCAATTAAAAAAAAATAAACTAAACCTACAAATAACCTAGGCGCTTTAGTGGCAATCTAGAATTCTAGACAGTGCTCGTGGCCCAGCTGACTCATACTGCTAATCCCTAAATTTTCAATTTGGGGAGTATATACAAGTCGTGGCCCAGTTGACAACTCCAGAAAGATTCCTGTTTAGCCTACAACTAGTTATTCACTAAATACCTATATAGTCTTTTGCACTAATACATATTGACTTAAAAATAGGTGAACAGTGATTATTAAACAAAGCTATCATACATTACCTCAATAATATTAATAGTCGGATGATTGTGGACAGATTTGAATGTAATTATAGGCTGCAAGGATGTTAAATACAAATATATTTATTATCTGACAGGAAAAATGCTATTTAAACGTTTTTCTGTATAACTTATCTTATAATAGTTCCATCTTATAAATTAAATATTTCTCGTGGGATTTGTGTTACCTGAAGCGGGTAGTAAAAAAAATTATCTAGTTATGTAAACAAGTTACACTTATATTTAGATATTACACGATGTTTTACATACGTAGAAATATCTTATTATAATAACCACTTCCATTGTGTTACCTGAAGCGGGTAATCAAAAGAAATTATCTATGGTTATAGTAAACTACAGGAACATTTAAGCTCGTATTCATATGTTTGTTACACGATGCTTTAAATACGTGGAAATTTTTTATTATAATGACCATTTCCACTTTTCAAAGTCTTGATGCTTGTGAGGTATTTGTAAAAGGGCATTATTCAAAATTAGATTATGTATACAAAAATATAAATAACATCTTACAATAACCTAATCCTCTTGTGGGAAAAGTGCCATTTTAAATATCTAGAATTAATGGTAGAGTTAATAAATGAAATACCTAAGCAATCTCCTTAAGCTATACAGTAATTATTAATATCGTTTAATGCCGGAATTTTGAAGTTATCATTAGTATTATCTTGAATAAAATGCAATTATTTGATAATCTGGTTTTTTTAAGCGTAATTGTTACGAAACTTATACAATTACAATGAATGTGAAGTTTGAAAGTATTAATGAATGGATGTTCTGGTTTTCCTTGTATCATGTAATTGTTTTGATTATGAAATCAAAAGTATGAACAACAAACAATTAACTGAAACCCCTAAAACTATCTATAATTATGAATGAAGGTATTTCGTCCATACCAAGGGTCTGTATTATTCATAGAAAAACTGCCATTTTTCGGGTTAATATTTTGAATGAATAGGTGTTTTGAGAACCTGATTATGAACGAATACTTAAAATACTAGAGTTATGTATATTGTATATCAGGTACAATGGCTCCATTAAAGTAACGATTTGTGACCATAGAATAACACAGACAGTTCTGCAAATTAAATACACAACTAAAGAAGGCACAATAGCACAGCAGGAAAAAAATTCAATTGTTTGGGGTTCGTTTAACTCTTGTGGTTCATTGAAATTGTTCATTTGTTAGGAAATCAAGCATATTCACGTGGCCAGTCCTATTTAAGTTTCTTTTTATGTTAATAAATAGGATGAAACATCACTGTCGCTGTAATAGTAATTACCAGGGCGGTATCAGACATTTTCATAAAACAATTAAATACAAAATTTCCGATTATGGGTATTATGACTCTCGGCAATCAAAAAAATAAAATAAAAAATCCAGGTCCCTCTTTAATAAAAATGTAGTTGATGAAGCTATCTCGAAAACAAAACGTTATAAGTAAGAACCAGTAGACTAATCCCTAATAAAGTACGCCAAAGTAAAAATAAGATTTTTTTAAGTAAGTAAACATTGAAAGGTTTTTTTTCCGGATTCTACCAAAATGCCTGAAAAATGTAAATTTTTTTCACGTATTTGGTTCAGTATTTAAACTAACTTTGTGTCTCTTCCTGTTTCTGAGAAAGCTCGTACCTCGAACTTTAAACTATGTCACATCTTCATTGGCCTAAAAATTGCGACTATTATTGTACGTCCCAGAATATCAGAGAGTTATTAGTGAATTAGTGTCGTTTTTTGCATGGAAGCGGCAAACAAAAATGAGTAACAATGCGGGCTAGTGTAAACGAAGTTGCTGTAAATGTGCTGCTTACAAAATATTGTGTTAAATAAAGATGATTCGAGTAAGACTTAAAATTGACTTAAGCTGAAGACGTTGTTGACTTAGTGTAAAATTAATTTACATGTTTAATCTGATTTGATTAATATAAATAATTAATGTAGTTCATTAATTTACATTTAATATTGTCATAAAGGTACGTTTTGAAAACAAATGCGATATGTCACTAATAATCAATCTTTATCATCCTCATTCAACTCGAAAGAACTGTCATCTTGTTCTATGGAGTTTATAACGGGTTCTATAGTTTCTTCCATTATAACATCAAGTTCCGACATACGCCGTTCTTCTTTAATTGTATGATCACACTTTATTCCACTTTTCCTTGATATTGTACTGGTTGCAGACTGCACTTTTAATTTAAAAGTCGTATTGTACGGCGCACTTCACTTTCTATTTGAGCCCAAAACTAACTCTATGTTGAGTTAGTGATATAGTATTATCAATTCGAACAATTCATCAATAACATACTTAACAAACGTTTAATCATAGTTTCTTCAAATTGTATCTGCTTTAATGTTAACCATTTGCAATGTTTCCTTTTTCCCATGCAGTTGTTGGTAAGCATTCGACTTGCCTAGAATGGTAACTTGCATTATCCAGAATAATTACAACTCTTCGTGAAATGTTTACTGTCATCAAAATATTCTTCAAAAACATCCACTGTATGCTTGGACTGAAACCAAAGTAACCTATTGTTTAAGAATCCATGGGCGCTATCTAGATATTAGTGGCCGACCTTTGCCCGAATGTGGATTTATTCCAGTTCACCAGCCCTCATGGACTGCTTGATGACGATTTGCAAAGGTGTTTGCGTCTCCAATAATCAATTTGGAGATTATCAATTAGCATTGATTTTCGATTCACTTTCCCACGCAAAGTTAAGTTCCTGTAGTGTCCTGTGTACTGTCGAACGAGACAATTGTGGTTTTCCAACGTCTTCTTTTAGTACTGCTACAATTTTGTTGAGGGTAGGAATTCCTTTATTAAAGTAGAAGGAGAGGATTTTTCTTCTAATGTGAGTTTTTTTTCTTCACTTAAACGTTGTTTTCTTCTTCCTGTTGAGCAAGCCGGTTCTTTCAAAACACTCTATATTTGTTCTTTTAGTAATCTGTATACTGTCATATTAAAACACATTTATACTACACTATTTATCGGATTTTGATACTTTAAGACATTATATACATTCTGAATGATATTTTTTTTCATTCCCAACGAACGAACTAAGTTCCAAACGTTTTTCTGAAGAAAACTTGGAGGATGGAATTTTCACCACCGTTTTCAACCAAACTCCAAAATAACTGAGCATTTTAAATAACGAATGCGGTAATTGCATCTTAATGCATCCCGTATCAAGTGAGCCATATTTCTAATTTACATATAATTAGATAATAGAGTACTTTATAAACTTATACAAATTTTCTTGGAATTTCGGAAAAAATACTTGCTATCCTGCACTATAATGTATTATCTTCTTCAGTAAAGATGGCGTTTGTATCAATTCAATGTCAAACAATTTGTACGTAACTAACAAAGATTGGGCTGTTGCTTCATTTCTTATTAAATTAAATGCGAAATTGATTTTCCTAAATTTAAAACAAAAACATGATAATTACGTCACAAAAACGGTTTCTCTGCTGAAACTTGAAACATATTAAATGCATATTAACAAACTTTATTTGGTTTGATAAAAAAATGTTACACGTTACTTAGACAAAGACTTAGATAATAAATCACTTTTTTCTTTTTGTATGTATTAATAGGTCATAATTACAACTGCAAGTATATTTTTTTTTAATATTTTATACGAACATAAGAAACTGAAAGATCAATATATTTTTCAGACCTTCTAGTATATTCCTTTAATAAGTGGGCCACTGACCTGTCGCTGTCAAGATGATTTATTACTCTCGATAATCTGGGACGTACTTTAAATACTTATCTTAAATTGCATAGTTACGTTAACTCCAAATTAAATTACGAAAACTGAGAATCTATATACGTGGGTATGACCACACGTAACATATTGAGTCGAGCTAAGGAACATCTGAAAAAAATAAAAAACAACAACAAGGGTACCCAGTTTTCGCAATTTGCGGAACATATACTATCAGAGAGACGTGATTTTAAAATAGGTAACATAGCGGTTTTAAACTCAAATAGCAGCAATGACGTAAACCTCGTAAAAATTTATATTAATTCTTTCCTAAAAAAAGATTTTACTTAATGAAGTAATTAGTCAGCCACCGGTGATACCGAATATTGTTAATTGTTTTTATAATATATATTAACTGTTTTCCGTTGTTAATTTTATTGGATTTAGTTTGATTGTTAATAGTCAGATTCTTGTAATTGTTGGTACTCAACAGGTTTTCCCATATTTTATTTATTTTTGTTACTTTATATATACATTCATTGTGACCAGGACGTTAAAGTAGAATAGTTTTAAATATTTTTATACATTATTGCTTAATTTGTTAGTATTTTAGTTTGTAATTGTTGACATCATTTTTGTAGTTCCTCCCTAACGATAATATTTTAATTTGTTTATATCGAAACCTATATATATATATATATATGTGGTGAGTTTTAAATGTGTCCATACCTCCTATACTATTACAGATATACAAAATTTTAAACATAAAACTTGTAGAGAAACATGAGCAGTATATTCTAAAAATATTTTCCAATATACAGGGTGGTCCAATTGTCAGTGGTGACCCAAAGTTTTTTTAATGAAACCCGGTATTTCATTATATTATATTTTTAAAAGTCTTTAAAGAATAGATGCCTTTTGGTATAGGGTATTAAGGGTCTCACTTTAGAGGTCACTGAATTATTTTAATTTTGAACGAAAAATGCTCACCTTTGAAATTATTACTCATAGACCTAATAGGATATTGGACTATAACTAGGACTAGAGATGGCTAATTACGCCTAGTTAACGATTTGGGATATTGAGATAAAATTCAGGAAAACGTATCGGGTGATTGACTTATGCAAATTGTTATTTTACTCACAATTTTGAAATGGATCACCCGGTGTAATTTGCATTTTGAAAAGCCAATAACGGATTGTTAAGGTTTTATGTCTTAACTTTAACCGTTATGGAGTTAATTCCATCTTATTCTAAGAAATGAAAATAGTTGTGTGTGGAAATGTCACTATGTAAGCTGTACATTTTTTATATTGATGTTGATAGTCAAAATCCAATGGTTTTCAGAAAGAAAAAACAATACTGTTGAGATTATTAAAAAATTATCCTCCACCTAATTATTTGTTTCTAATCTAGATAGATAATTGAATTTGATGCTTTTATTAAAATTATTTGACTGAAACAACTTCGAAACGGTTTGTAAACGTCTTTTTTCTTAATATTGTTAAACGTTATAAATACGGTGTGTGTTGTGTAAAATGAAGTTTACAAAACAAGAAAGAATTAACATGATTTATTGTAGCGGAGCGGTGATGGTAACGCTTTTTGACCTTGTATGCTCAGCGATGTCCCAAACAAAGGCATCCTGACTATCGTGCAGTCGTTAGATTGAAACTTTCATTTGAAGAAAGCAGGACAGTATGAAAAACGGAACGACAGAAAGCTATAATAAATGACGAAAATACATCTGTCCTGCTACCTATAGTCAAAATCCACATCTTAGTACAAGAATTTTAAGTAGAGAATTAGATATTAGCCAGTCCAACGTCTCCAAAATATTAAGAAACAATACATTTTATCACTATCATATTCAACTACTACATAAACTTGAAGGCAACGATTTTGAACGAAAATGATGTATTGTGAATGGGTGCTTAACAAAGTCCAGGAGCAGCCATATGTTTCTTTTATTGTTTTCCGGCGAAGCTACATTTCATAACAATGGAAATGTCAACAAGCATAATATGCATTATTATTCCAGAGGAGATCCCCATTTTAGAAGGGTTATTGACAACAAACACAGGTGGTCTTTAAACGTTTGAGGAGGAATCGTAGGAAGACATGTAATTGGCCTTACCTTTACCGAGTAAATGGAGATACTTATCTCACTTTGTTGATAAACGTACTGCCACAAATGTTGGAAAATGTACCCTTTGCAACTAGACGAAGATTATGGTTGCAGCAAGATGGGGCACCACCCCATTACAGCGTACGAGTAATAAGGTATTTAGTTAATGCACTTGGAGTTAGGTGGATTGGTAGAAGCGGACCAACTGCTTGGCTGGCTAGGTCTCCAGATATCACGAAATTGGATTTTTTATGTGGGGTTATGTAAAAGAAAAAGTATACCAAACTGCGCCTACAGCGCGTTAGTATATGAAAATCAGAATAAGAAAGTCATTTAAAGAAATTAATGAACAAATATTAGTGAACCTTAATAGCCGTTCCTTGACATTAACTAGAAGACATCAATTGAAAAATGATTTATCTTCGTTTAGGTATTCCTAATTTCTTTTTCATTCAATTTATGATTAGTATTATTACTGTTGTTGTTTTACGTAAATTCAAATGTACATGTTGTTTCTTTAGTTCTTAGTCTCTAATGGATATGAAAAGCTGAATTCAATTCTTTCTAGATTACATACTTACTACAAATTATAAAAAATATTTCTTTGAGTATTTTTTTTTTTGAAAAATCATTGGATTTTGACTGTCATTATTAGTATAAAAAATGTACAGCCTAAATAGTGATATTTTTACACCCTAATTAGTAGTCGGGCCTTTTAAGGCTATTCCTTTCAAGTTAAACTCTTAACACCTTATACCAAAACGCATCTACTTTACACGATCTATAGTGCTCATGTTTCTCTACAAGTTTTGTGTTTAAATTCTTATATATCTCTAGTAGTATGGGTGCTATGAACCACCGCTCATGCAAGTAAAAATGTGTGTTTGAGTGATTAATTATAAAAAGATTGTTTAATGTTTTGAGGCCATGTTTAAGAAATTTCTTTCATTTTACGTTAAATATTCAGAAATACTTATTTCCATTGTCAATACATACTAAAAACATAATACGTTAGCAATAAATAGTTAATATTAATTTAACAAAAAAGTTATTAATCCGGCTAAATATTATGCAGCAAATTACACGTTAGAATATTGCGTATGTTTTTAAATATAATTATTGGTTACATTACAAAATTATGTAATATATATATATATATATATATATATATATATATATATATATATATATATATATATATATATATATATACAGGGTGAATCTTATCTAATCCGCCAAAATTAAAGAAGTACTAGAACTCATCATTTTAAGCAAAAAGTTCATGTACATGGGTCCGGAAATGCTTCGTTTCCGAGATACAGGTGTCAAAGTTGAAAAAGAAATCGCGTTTTCTTCAATATCTTTCGACTGTTTCGAAATAATTTCATGAAATTTCGTATACGGTGGTTTTTGAGATGACAAATACAAATTTATGGCCAATTTAGTTGTGGCTTCTAGAGGGCACCAGCGGCAACCATTTCGACCCGTTTAAATCGTTGCAATTTTTTGTGCTACACTGTGTGCCATTTTGGACTAGAAAATCGATTCTCCTATCTTTTCTCCTAAAAAAGGTATATTTTAGTGATATCGCTAGAGCAACCTTTTCTGAGAAAAACGCATTTAAAGCGCATTTTATTTATTTAAAACTAACTTTTGTAAGGAGCACTAAAATATCCAACAATAAAAAGAAAAGAAAAGAAATTAATATTAAAAGTAAACATGTTCTTTTGATAAATGTTCAAACAACTGTCCCAAAAACCCCGTACACGAAATTATTTCGAAACAGTCGAAAGATATTGAAGAAATCGCGATTTCTTTTTCAACTTTGACACCCTGTATCTCGGAAACGAAGCATTTCCGGACCCATTTACACATGAACTTTTTGCTTAGAATGATGAGTTCTAGTACTCCTTTAATTTCGGCGGATTAGATAAGATTCACCTTATATATATATATATATATATATATATATATATATATATATATATATATATATATATATATATATATATATATATATATATATATATATATATATATATATATATATATATATATATATATATATATATATATATATATATATATATATATATATATTTGACGCCTGTTTTAGTATGTATGCGTTGTAACAGTATCACTATATTTTTGCCAAAAAATTAGCCTATAAGTTAAATAACATAAAATTATAAAATTTAGATCTGACCATTTTTAAAGATAATACCACAATATTTAATATTTATCTGTCGTAAAATATGCCAATACGTTTGCAACCCATGAATAAAAATTTCCAATGTGTCCAATTGATGATGCCAGGATATATTTATATCTTAAAATCTGCCTAATAAGTGCGCACATGATCAATTAAAGCAAGCTAAATTATCTTCGTTGCGCTGTTGTTTTTCATAAATGTACATGATGTTTATGATGCACAAAAATACTGAAAACTTTTTATCTAAAATAGTTTCCGAAAGAACATGAGCACTATAGATCGTGTAAAGTAGATGCGTTTTGGTAAATTTAAAAACTTGAAAGGAATAGCCTTAAAAGGGACTACTAATTAGGGTAAAAAAATATAATTTTTTTTATACTAAAATGAAAAAATAATGATTTTCAAAAAAATACTAAAAATATTTTTTTAATTTGTAGTAAGTATGTAATCTAGAAAGAATTGAATTCCGCTTTTCATATCCATTAGAGACTAAGAACTAAAGAAACAGCATGTACATTTGAATTTACGTAAAACAGTAATAATACTAACCATAAATTGAATGAAAAAAGAAATTAGGAATACCTAAACGAAGATAAATCATTTTTCAATTGATACCTTCTAGTTAATGACATGGTCAATATGTCCACCGTTTTCTTGGATACATAATCTTGCACTTTTGCAGGTGTCAAGGAACAGCGACTAAGGTTCACTAACATTTGTTCATTAATTTCTGCCTTTCTTATTCTGATTTTCATATACTAACGCGCTGTAGGCGCAGTTTGGTATACTTTTTCTTTTACATAACCCCACATAAAAAATCCAATTTCGTGATATCTGGAGACCTAGCCAGCCAAGCAGTTGGTCCGCTTCTACCAATCCACCTAACTCCAAGTGCATTAACTAAATACCTTATTACTCGTACGCTGTAATGGGGTGGTGCCCCATCTTGCTGCAACCATAATCTTCGTCTAGTTGCAAAGGGTACATTTTCCAACATTTGTGGCAGTACGTTTATCAACAAAGTGAGATAAGTATCTCCATTTACTCGGCAAAGGTAAGGGCCAATTACATGTCTTCCTACGATTCCTCCTCAAACGTTTAAAGACCACCTGTGCTTGTTGTCAATAACCCTTCTAAAATGGGGATCTTCTCTGGCATAATAATGCATATTATGCTTGTTGACATTTCCATTGTTATGAAATGTAGCTTCGTTGGAAAACAATAAAAAAACATTCAAAATCGTTGCCTTCAAGTTCCTGTAGTAGTTGAATATAATAGTCATAAAATGTATTGTTTCTTAATATTTTGGAGACGTCGGACTGGCTAATATCTAATTCTCTACTTAACATTCTTGTCCTAAGATGTGGATTTTCGACTATAGGTAGCAGGACAGATGTATTTTCTTCACTTATTAGTTATTATAGGTTTCTCTCGTTCCCGTTTTTCATACTTAACTGTCCTGCTTTCTTCAAATGAAAGTTTCAATCTAACGACTGCACGATAGTCGGGATGCCTTTGTTTGGAATATCGCTGAGCATAAATTCTAGAGGTCAAAAAAGCGTTGCCATCACCCGCTCCGCTACAATAAATCATGTTAATTCTTTCTTGTTTTGTAAACTTCATTTTACACAACACACACCGTATTTGTAACGTTTAAGAATATCAACAAAATCGTTTCGAAGTTGTTTCAGTCAAATAATTTTAATAAAAAGCGTCAAATTCGATTATCTATCTAGATTAGAAACAAATAATTAGGCGGACGATAATTTTCTTAATAATCTCAACAGTATTTTTTGTTCCGAAAAACCATTGTATTTTGACTATCATCATCAGTATAAAAAAATGTACAGCTTACATAGTGACATTTCGACACATAACTAATTTCATTTCTTAGAATCAAATGGAAATAACGGTTAAAGTTAAGACATAAAACCTCAACAATCAAAAAGGATGAATCCGTTATTGGCTTTTCAAAATGCAAAATTATACCGGGTGATCCATTTCAAAATTGTGAGTAAAATAACAATTTGCATAAGTCAATCACCCGGTACGTTTTTCTGAATTTTATCTCAATATCCAAAATCGTTAATTAGGCGTAATAAGCAATTTCTAGTCTTAGTTATAGTCCAATATCCTATTAAGTCTATGAGTAATAAATTTCCAAAGAAGAGCCCTTTTTTCGTTCAAAATTAAAATAATTCAGTGACCTTTAAAATGAGACCCTTAATATCCCATACCAAAAAGCATCTACTCTTTAAAGACTTTTCCAAAATATAATGAAATACCGGGTGTTTTATTAAAAAAACATAACTTTGGGTGACCACTGACGTCTGGACCACCCTGTATATTGGAAAATATTTTTAGAATATAGTGCTCATGTTTCTCTACAAGTTTTGTGTTTAAAATTTTTATATATCTGAAATAGTATAGGAGGTATGGACCATAGCCCTTAAAACTCACCATATGTATGTATATATATATATATATATATATATATATATATATATATATATATATATATATATATATATACAGTGAGGACGTTTAGTTGGAATAAATTCAATATCTCGTAAAGCACAATTTTTTTCAAAAATCGCTCGGACCCGTCGATTTTATATTTTTTCGGTGCATATTTTGCGAGAAAAAAAATTTTATACAGGGTGTCTCAAAAAAGATTTGCTAAACAAAAATTTTTTTTTTTAAATTGCAGCCCAATTTTTTTATTGCATTTTTGGATTGCCCTTACAATTCTAAACATTTGTCATGTAGCATGTGCTATACCTAGGTCCAAGCGTTTTGCAGTTATTCGCATTCAAAATTTAAAAATTGAAAAAAGATCATGAAGAAAACGAAAAATAAAATAATTTTCATAACGTTTTATTATATCGAAAACAAAGATTCGTAAACTTAAAAATAATTTTATTTCAGCAAATGTTCGAAATGTCCTCCGTTAGTCAACTAACGCCCGAAATGGTTCGAAATGTGCAGCAGGAATTTGTAGATCGATTAGACTATTCTGTCTACAGCTATTGTAACAAAACGCTTGCACAGGTCGATTTTATTTTCAATTACGCATCGTACGCTATTATTGATGTACGAATGACGTCATCACTTTCGCGTACATGACGTCACTATTATTTTTAAATAGAACAACATGTTTTTCTACATTTTAAATTCTACAACAATAAACGATTACAAAATGTATAATACTTATTAGTCCAAATCATTGGTTTGTGAATTAGAGACGAATGTTGTATCAGAAATTTTAGTTATAAAACTTTATTGAAATGACTGGACTAACAACGATGATAGGTTTTCATTATAATGGTTTTGTCTTTTGTTTTTTTTTTTGACATGTTTAGGTTTTGTTTACAATGCTAATGTCAAACAATAAGTACTGAATTGTCAATTACCTATTTGTTAAAGTTCTCAATAATGGTACGTTTAAGCGAACAAGAAAGAATTGAAATTTTAATAATGTGTGGGTATGGTGACAAGTCCCGTACCCAGCAAGAAGTTTGTGAATTATGGAATGATAAGTATCCAGATCGTTCTATTTGTCAATCCACTGTATCGAAAACAGAAAAAAAATTTAGAGAATTTGGTCATGTCAGAGATAATTATAAAGGTCGTTCTGCAATTAGTGATGATGAGCAGTTGGATTTGCTCCTAAATGTTAAAGAAAATCCACACATATCCAGTAGACAACTCGCGGCGGAAAATTCATTGAGTAAATCTACAATTGTAAAATATTTGAAAAAAAATAAATTTCACCCGTACAAAGTTAATTTAGTTCATGAACTCAACGGAGATGATTTTGATCGAAGGATGGAATTTTGCGAAGTTATAATGGAGCGATGTAATAATGACCCACAATTTCTAAAACATGTAGTATTTACAGATGAAGCAACATTTTATTTAAATGGTACTGTTAATAGGCAAAACTGTAGATACTGGTCAGACACTAATCCTCATTGGATGATGGAGGCCCACACTCAGTATCCTGAAAAAATTAATATTTGGGCAGGAATTGTTGGCAACAACATTTTGGGACCATTTTTATGGAAGGAATGTTGACTGCTGAAAAATATTTAGAAATGTTACAAAATGATATTATTCCAGCAATTGCTGCGTTATATCCAGATAATAACAATCCACACATGCCTAGTAATTTGATGTGGTTTCAACAGGATGGTGCACCACCACACTATGCGCAGAGAGTGCGTAATTATTTAAACGCTACTTTTCCCAACAGGTGGATAGGTAGGAGAGGGTTTATAGAGTGGCCAGCAAGATCTCCTGATACAGCCCCCCTTGATTTTTACTTTTGGGGTTATCTTAAATCTAAAGTATACTGCAATAGACCTGCCAACATCGAAGACTTAAAAGAGAGAATCCTTAATGAGGTAAGACTCATTCGCCGGGAAACATTAAATGAAGTGTTGGAGGAATTTAAAAACCGTCTTGGTTATTGCCAGTTAGTCAACGGTATGCAATTTGAACATTTAATTTAGTTATCTAAGTATTTTGTTAATTATTTAGAATAATAAAAACTAAAAATTTATTAGTCCAGTCATTTCAATAAAGTTTTATAACTAAAAATTTCTGATACAACATTCGTCTCTAATTCACAAACCAATGATTTGGACTAATAAGTATTATACATTTTTGTAATCGTCTATTGTTGTAGAATTTAAAAATGTAGAGAAAAACATGTTGTTCTATTTAAAAAAATAATAGTGACGTCATGTACGCGAAAGTGATGGACGTCATTCGTACATCCAATAATAGCGTACGATGCGTAATTGAAAATAAAAATCGACCTGTGCAAGCGTTTTGTTACAATAGCTGTAGACAGAATAGTCTAATCGATCTACAAATTCCTGCTGCACATTTCGAACCATTTCGGGCGTTAGTTGACTAACGGAGGACATTTCGAACATTTGCTGAAATAAAATTATTTTTAAGTTTACGAATCTTTGTTTTCGATATAATAAAACGTTATAAAAATTATTTTATTTTTCGTTTTCTTCATGATCTTTTTTCAATTTTTAAATTTTGAATGCGAATAACTGCAAAACGCTTGGACTTAGGTATAGCACATGCTACATGACAAATGTTTAGAATTGTAAGAGCAATCCAAAAATGCAATAAAAAAATTGGGTTGCAATTTGAAAAAAAAAAATTTTGTTTAGCAAATCTTTTTTGAGACACCCTGTATAAATTTTTTTTTCTCGCAAAATATGCCCCGAAAAAATATAAAATCGACGGGTCCGAGCGATTTTGGAAAAAAATTGTGCTTTACGAGATATTGAATTTATTCCAACCTAAACGTCCTCACTGTATATATATATATATATATATATATATATATATATATATATATATATATATATATATATATATAAATATATATAATATGTGTGTACTCGTGCGTGCGTAGGTGTGTGTGCGCTTGTGGGCGTTTGCGTGTGTGCGTTTCTACGTGCGTGCGTGTGAGTGTTTTCAGATTTTCGCAGATGTATGTATCCATAAACTCGTTTCGAGTGTTGTATCGCGTTATTTCTGCTCCATACTCCATTTTGATAAATTGATGACGTTTCGGTAGACTCGCATCTACCATTTTCAAGTCACTGTCTCATGATTCCAATCACGAGAATATATATATATATATATATATATATATATATATATATACACACACACACGACACTTGTTTTAGTGTGTATGCGTTGTAACAATATCACTATTTTTTTGCCAAAGGAAATTAGCCTATAAGTTAAATAACATCAAATTATAAAATTTAGATCTGACCATTTTAAAGATAATACCACAATATTTAATATTTATCTGTCGTAACGATATGCCAATACGTTTGCAACCCATAGATAAAAATTTCCAATGTGTCCAATTGATGAAGCCAGGATATATTTATATCTTAAAATCTGCCTAATAAGTGCGCACATGGTCAATTAAAGAAAGCTAAATTATCCTGGCTGCCGTGTTGTTTTTCATAAATGTATATGATGTTTATGATGCACAAAAAATACTGAAAACGTTTTATCTAAAAATGGTTTCCGAAAGAACCAATATTTGTCCGTTTGTATACATTCTTTAGGGAATTTCCATATTAGTGTTAAAAGAAAAATATCTACGTTTCTCTAGTTTAATATTTTAGTGAAATAACGTCAAATGCCAGTGTATTATTAAAGGTTCATATGATTATCGTTTTCAAACTCACCAAACTTCTGTCTCTTCTTTATAATTAAATTTATTTCCTTTTTTTATATTGTTTACATATAATATACTGAATAGAAAATATTTATGTAAAATTTCGATGTAAACACATTGATAGCGTACGCTGAAACGCGTATTAATACCTGTTTTTAATTTATTATTTATGCATATAACACTAAAAATATCGTATTTTGTTTAATTTACATTATCATATAAAGTGCTTTGTAATTTTGTATGTCTAATTTAGTTGTTTGACATAATCTCCTAGAATGCAACATAAATAATTACGTTAACCTTATCCTTGAGAATGAGTAATTAATAACTTATTATAAATTAATCCAAATACAAATTTAGGAACAATGAAATTTGGAATTTTTTATATCACACAATTTTGCAAACGTTATTTAGGATGTTAATGCAACAATTATTATTTATTGCGTGACGAGCTGGTTTAAAGTTGTGCGAACGTAATAAAGAGATACATTATGCCCAACATGATTTTTATAAAAGCGGTATAAAAAGTTACCTACTAAATCTAGTATGCCGTTAGTAGAAGTTTGACGACCTATGATTTATAATCAAAGTTAATAGCGGCAAATTAATTCCCGGATTCATTTTGAGCGTAACTTTGAGCACTGAGATGCACACTAGAATATCGTTTAGTTGTGTCCCGTTTGTTAATCGGATAAGTAGAAGCTATGTAAACTTCTGGTACCTACTTAGTACAGTAGTGTATATACAGGGTGTCCCAGAAAAGATTGGTCATAAATTATACCACGTATTCTGGGGCCAAAAATAGGTTGATTGAACCTCACTTACCTATATACAAAAGTGCATACAAAAAAAGGTACAAGATGATTTATTTGAAAATTTAAATGAATTTTTTTAACGTTGCTCTGAAACGGTGTAACATAAATTTATGAAAGTTTATGTGAGATACTAGTATACGATAATCAATAAACTGGAAACAGTCGCATTCATTTATTTTTATTTATTATGGACTTTCAGAGGAGGCAACACCGCTTTGACCCCAACTTTTTTTGAGGGTTACATTTAACAGAATATGAAACGCCACTGGAATTAAACGTATGTTCTTAAACTTTTTTGCCTCTTTGTATTTCTTTGTAAACGTTTTAGTTTGGAAGATACACCCTTTTAAATGTCAATTTCAAAATATTGAATTATTTAACTCTGCATATTCATAAATATCCAAAACATCTTTATTATTACATTACAATTAAAATAATAAACAAGGTAATAAAAATCTAATATTCTATATACATATTCTTATTTCAAGTTAAATTCGTCTATCTACTATGTAGAATACAATACCTACCAATTATTACATGTAAAAAATGAGTAAGCACTGATTGATTAGTTGATTGCTGTCAGTGTATTTGTTATTATTGTGGTTGACAGTTCTTTGACAAAATTGTAATATTACTTATACATAAGTAGAACAGTTTTTCTTGTTAATAACTTAAAATGAATAATTACAGTTTCTCTGAATTGTCAGATATGCACTTAGTTTTACGTGAACATACCATTACGAAAATAGCGGTTGTATTTGTAGGTGATAATTTAATTTTCATGTTCTAATTAGGTGATTATGAAGGAAATAGTTAGGCGGCTGCAAGACGCTATGCTGTTCCCTCATAGAAATTTACCAGATAGACTACTGACCGAAATTTAAGAGAAACAGACACTTTGAAAAACCAAGTTGTCGGTAATAGTGGTCGTCCAAAAGACCGTGCGAATTAAGATGATATCATAGAAATTATTGACGAGCATCCGGACACGAGCATGAGAAAGATAGCCATATGAAGGTATGGAGAACAGTTACTTCACCCCTTCCATGTCACAGAAGTTCAAGAATTACATCCCGAAGACTATGCTAAATGAATGGGATTTTGTGGTTGGCTTTTAGAAGAAAATAGACACAACGTAAATTTTATAAAGAATATTTCATTCACGGACGAAGCTACTTTCACAAGAAATGGAGTTACCATAATACTCTGTGTTATCATCAGATTAATTTTGGAGTAAACGTTTGGGCTGCAATAATCAATAACTATTTGGTAGGCCCAACATTATTTATCATTATGCAATTAGACAACAGATGTGGTTTATGCACGATGGTGCACCACCACATTGTAGTAACGCAGTTAGAGCGTTTTTATTTCGAGAATATACAAGACGTTGGATAGGGAGGGGGACAGATGCACCAATTGAATTGCCACCGCGCGGTCCATGTTTGAATCCATTAGATTTTTGTTTCTGGGGATATATGAAAGAAAATGTTTATTCTGTGGAAATAGCCAGTGAGGAACAATTGAGGAACCCAATTTTACAAATTGCTAACGAGTTTCGACATAAACATTTAATTTTTCAAAACATTCTGTATTCCTTGTTGAAACGATGTAGAACTTGTATACAGGAAGGAGGTGGTTATATTGAACACTTGAGTTAAGTTAAATATATTTATTTATTAATATTTGTTTTCCTATAATATCTATTACTGTAGTTCATTGTCTGTATATACTTAGATGTTAACTAATGACTTTACTTAAATTTAATTTTATGTATAGTACGTATATTTTGACTTAATCTATTCCACTTTTGTGGTCTAACGATTGAATAAATATTATTATTATTATTATTAATGAGGTAAGACTCATTCGCCGGGAAACATTAAATGAAGTGTTGGAGGAATTTAAAAACCGTCTTTTATTGCCAGTTAGTCAACGGTATGCAATTTGAACATTTAATTTAGTTATCTAAATTTTGTTAATTATTTAGAATAATAAAACTAAAATTTATTAGTCCAGTCATTTCAATAAAGTTTTTAATAAAAACTAAAAATTTTCTAATTACAAACCAATTTTGGCTTAATTTAACAAACCATTGTTTGAATTTAAAATTAAAAAATTTTTCATTTAAAATAATAGTGACGTCATGTACGCGAAAGTGAGGACGTCATTCGTACATCCAATAATAGCGTACGATGCGTAATTGAAAATAAAAATCGACCTGTGTGCGTTTTGTTACAATAGCTGTAGACAGAATAGTCTAATCGATCTACAAATTCCTGCTGCACATTTCGAACCATTTCGGGCGTTAGTTGACTAACGGAGGACATTTCGAACATTTGCTGAAATAAAATTATTTTTAAGTTTACGAATCTTTGTTTTCGATATAATAAAACGTTATAAAATTATTTTATTTTTCGTTTTCTTCATGATCTTTTTCAATTTTTAAATTTTGAATGCGAATAACTGCAAAACGCTTGGACTTAGGTATAGCACATGCTACATGACAAATGTTTAGAATTGTAAGAGCAATCCAAAATGCAATAAAAAATTGGGTTGCAATTTGAAAAAAATTTTGTTTAGCAAATCTTTTTGAGACACCCTGTATAAATTTTTTCTCGCAAAATATGCCCTGAAAAATATAAAATCGACGGGTCCGAGCGATTTTGGAAAAAATTGTGCTTTACGAGATATTGAATTTATTCCAACCTAAACGTCCTCACTGTATATATATATATATATATATATATATATATATATATATATATATATATATATATATATATATATATATATATAATATGTGTGTACTCGTGCGTGCGTAGGTGTGTGTGTGCGGCGTTTGCGTGTGTCGTTTCTACGTGCGTGTGAGTGTTTTCAGATTTTCGCAGATGTATGTATCCATAAACTCGTTTCGAGTGTTGTATCGCGTTATTTCTGCTCCATACTCCATTTTGATAAATTGATGACGTTTCGGTAGACTCGCATCTACCATTTTCAAGTCACTGTCTCATGATTCCAATCACGAGAATATATATATATATATATATATATATATATATATATATATATATATATATATATATATATAACACACACACGACACTTGTTTTAGTGTGTATGCGTTGTAACAATATCACTATTTTTTTGCCAAAGGAAATTAGCCTATAAGTTAAATAACATCAAATTATAAAATTTAGATCTGACCATTTTTAAAGATAATACCACAATATTTAATATTTATCTGTCGTAACGATATGCCAATACGTTTGCAACCCATAGATAAAAATTTCCAATGTGTCCAATTGATGAAGCCAGGATATATTTATATCTTAAAATCTGCCTAATAAGTGCGCACATGGTCAATTAAAGAAAGCTAAATTATCCTGGCTGCCGTGTTGTTTTTCATAAATGTACATGATGTTTATGATGCACAAAAAATACTGAAAACGTTTTATCTAAAAATGGTTTCCGAAAGAACCAATATTTGTCCGTTTGTATACATTCTTTAGGGAATTTCCATATTAGTGTTAAAAGAAAAATATCTACGTTTCTCTAGTTTAATATTTTAGTGAAATAACGTCAAATGCCAGTGTATTATTAAAGGTTCATATGATTATCGTTTTCAAACTCACCAAACTTCTGTCTCTTCTTTATAATTAAATTTATTTCCTTTTTTTATATTGTTTACATATAATATACTGAATAGAAAATATTTATGTAAAATTTCGATGTAAACACATTGATAGCGTACGCTGAAACGCGTATTAATACCTGTTTTTAATTTATTATTTATGCATATAACACTAAAAATATCGTATTTTGTTTAATTTACATTATCATATAAATTGCTTTGTAATTTTGTATGTCTAATTTAGTTGTTTGACATAATCTCCTAGAATGCAACATAAATAATTACGTTAACCTTATCCTTGAGAATGAGTAATTAATAACTTATTATAAATTAATCCAAATACAAATTTAGGAACAATGAAATTTGGAATTTTTTATATCACACAATTTTGCAAACGTTATTTAGGATGTTAATGCAACAATTATTATTTATTGCGTGACGAGCTGGTTTAAAGTTGTGCGAACGTAATAAAGAGATACATTATGCCCAACATGATTTTTATAAAAGCGGTATAAAAAGTTACCTACTAAATCTAGTATGCCGTTAGTAGAAGTTTGACGACCTATGATTTATAATCAAAGTTAATAGCGGCAAATTAATTCCCGGATTCATTTTGAGCGTAACTTTGAGCACTGAGATGCACACTAGAATATCGTTTAGTTGTGTCCCGTTTGTTAATCGGATAAGTAGAAGCTATGTAAACTTCTGGTACCTACTTAGTACAGTAGTGTATATACAGGGTGTCCCAGAAAAGATTGGTCATAAATTATACCACGTATTCTGGGGCCAAAAATAGGTTGATTGAACCTCACTTACCTATATACAAAAGTGCATACAAAAAAAGGTACAAGATGATTTATTTGAAAATTTAAATGAATTTTTTTAACGTTGCTCTGAAACGGTGTAACATAAATTTATGAAAGTTTATGTGAGATACTAGTATACGATAATCAATAAACTGGAAACAGTCGCATTCATTTATTTTTATTTATTATGGACTTTCAGAGGAGGCAACACCGCTTTGACCCCCCCCCCCCCAACTTTTTTTGAGGGTTACATTTAACAGAATATGAAACGCCACTGGAATTAAACGTATGTTCTTAAACTTTTTTGCCTCTTTGTATTTCTTTGTAAACGTTTTAGTTTGGAAGATACACCCTTTTAAATGTCAATTTCAAAATATTGAATTATTTAACTCTGCATATTCATAAATATCCAAAACATCTTTATTATTACATTACAATTAAAATAATAAACAAGGTAATAAAAATCTAATATTCTATATACATATTCTTATTTCAAGTTAAATTCGTCTATCTACTATGTAGAATACAATACCTACCAATTATTACATGTAAAAAATGAGTAAGCACTGATTGATTAGTTGATTGCTGTCAGTGTATTTGTTATTATTGTGGTTGACAGTTCTTTGACAAAATTGTAATATTACTTATACATAAGTAGAACAGTTTTTCTTGTTAATAACTTAAAATGAATAATTACAGTTTCTCTGAATTGTCAGATATGCACTTAGTTTTACGTGAACATACCATTACGAAAATAGCGGTTGTATTTGTAGGTGATAATTTAATTTTCATGTTCTAATTAGGTGATTATGAAGGAAATGGTTAGGCGGCTGCAAGACGCTATGCTGTTCCCTCAAGAAATTTACCAGATAGACTACTGACCGAAATTTAAGAGAAACAGACACTTTGAAAAACCAAGTTGTCGGTAATAGTGGTCGTCCAAAAGACCGTGCGAATTAAGATGATATCATAGAAATTATTGACGAGCATCCGGACACGAGCATGAGAAAGATAGCCATATGAAGGTATGGAGAACAGTTACTTCACCCCTTCCATGTCACAGAAGTTCAAGAATTACATCCCGAAGACTATGCTAAATGAATGGGATTTTGTGGTTGGCTTTTAGAAGAAAATAGACACAACGTAAATTTTATAAAGAATATTTCATTCACGGACGAAGCTACTTTCACAAGAAATGGAGTTACCATAATACTCTGTGTTATCATCAGATTAATTTTGGAGTAAACGTTTGGGCTGCAATAATCAATAACTATTTGGTAGGCCCAACATTATTTATCATTATGCAATTAGACAACAGATGTGGTTTATGCACGATGGTGCACCACCACATTGTAGTAACGCAGTTAGAGCGTTTTTATTTCGAGAATATACAAGACGTTGGATAGGGAGGGGGACAGATGCACCAATTGAATTGCCACCGCGCGGTCCATGTTTGAATCCATTAGATTTTGTTTCTGGGGATATATGAAAGAAAATGTTTATTCTGTGGAAATAGCCAGTGAGGAACAATTGAGGAACCCAATTTTACAAATTGCTAACGAGTTTCGACATAAACATTTAATTTTTCAAAACATTCTGTATTCCTTGTTGAAACGATGTAGAACTTGTATACAGGAAGGAGGTGGTTATATTGAACACTTGAGTTAAGTTAAATATATTTATTTATTAATATTTGTTTTCCTATAATATCTATTACTGTAGTTCATTGTCTGTATATACTTAGATGTTAACTAATGACTTTACTTAAATTTAATTTTATGTATAGTACGTATATTTTGACTTAATCTATTCCACTTTTGTGGTCTAACGATTGAATAAATATTATTATTATTATTATTATTATTATTATTATTATTATTATTATTATTATCGTGTTTGTTTATAAATTGTAGTGTAATAATAAAGATGTTATTGATATTTATGAAAATGTAGAGTTTAATTATTCAATATTTTGAAATTGACATTTAAAAGGGTGGATGTATCTTCCAAACTAAATTTTTACAAATAAATACAAAGAGACAAAAACGTTTAAGAATAGACGTTCAATTCCAGTGGCGTTCCATATTTTGTTAAATGTAACCCTCAAAAAACATGTCAAAAGGCTGTTGACCCCCATCTGAAAATCCGTAATAAATAAAAATAAATGAATGCAACCCCTTCCAGTTTATTAGTTATTGTATACTAGTTAAAGTAAAGTGAGATTCAATCAACCTATTTTTGACCCCAGAATATCTGGTATAATGACAAACCTTTTCGGGAAACCCTGTATGTTTACCTCTGTTACAAATTTATTGTCTCTCGATACTTTGAGCTACATAGTTAAGTTCGATTAACTGTAAATAATAGCTGTTTGTTTGACTAGTACAAACATTGACGATCAAGGAAGTCACTGGACGCTGCGAAGCGGTGTTAAAATATTTAAGGAGCAAAAACGAATTCGGTGTGCGAATAATCTATACAATACCTACAATTGTCTTGACTTTCCTAAATAATTATTAAATAATCTTAATCTTAACTATTTTGAAAGTCTAACGTAAATTTACTGCGGTGTGAGGCTAGTAACATTTTGGTGGTTCTTATCGAGTTTGCATTCAACATTGTCTTTTGATTATATATACTGAGAATTTCCCTTTCTTTTGAACCAAGTTTATGTTAATGTTCTATTTCCGCAATGGAAGCAAGGATAAAAGGGGAATATGGGTTTACCTAACACGTAGCAGTGAGAAAATTATTAAATTGTGGTCTCATATTAATTGAGTTGATCGGCCTATTTCCTCTACAGTTTATAATTGTAGTCTGGTATTAGTTGAGTTGTAATTATAACGAAACAGGCTTTCAAACAACGTTCATCATATTTGTTTAGTATGAAACCGCCTTCCACTTTTTTGGTAGCCTTCAACAGATCCACAATAGACAACTAAACTCCTTTGAACAATATATATATATATATATATATATATATATATATATATATAACTATATAACAATATAACAACTATAAAACACGACAGACCTTGTCCCAGTTTCCTGGAATGATTTATTCAGGAATCGTTTAGGTGAATTTCGTGTTGTGATATACACGAAAAAATGTCATTTTTTGTGTATAACGTAAAATTTTTACATGTTAGAGGACTTTTTAAAAAACGAAAGGTTTGAGGTCCCCCATGAAATTTAATATTGTAACTTTTTTAATTCTCTCTAGCCTACAGAAAAAACTAATTTTTTTTAATAGATAGGTTTGAATTTTTCTTTTTGGTTTAATTTTTTGCAAGTTCCGTATTCTGTGATTTAGGATTGACGTCTTATAAGCCGACGCGTATTGTTTTGGCTCGATAACAAAATTGTAACTGATCTTATATAGTTCATCCTATTAGGTTCTTCTATACTTAGGCTTCTAGAACCAGCCTTTCTCCCTAATATCTGATTCATTGACTATAATATTTTTGATATCAAAACCGTATGGTTGCTACCCTTTATGGACCAATCTTTCAACAATCTAGTAATAACTTAGTTTTTGCAAAATTGTGACTTTAGTGATTATTGTAATAAAATATACAGGATGTTTGGAAGGTCTATGCAAAGCCCTGAGGAGCTGACTGTGGACATCATTTAGACTGCGTTAAGTTAAACATACCTTAGTACAAAGTCTTACGGTTTTTGGGTTTTCGAGATTTTGGTGTTTTATTACAAAAATCCGTTTTCTCATTTTTTTTACTCTAATAACACATCAGTCGAACATTATTTCTTGGTTATTTTTATTTTTTTAAGTACTAGAGTGTATACCTTTTCTGTGAATTAACACAATAAATATCCAAACTGAATAAACAAGCAATGACTCACATTTAATTTTAAAGAATACTTTTTTGTGAAATAGCAAATAACATTTTCGATGAAATATCATTAACAAATGGAATGTACGTTTCAAAATATATGTGGTTTATTATATTTCGAACGTTGAAACACATGTCGCCGTAATTGGTCAATTCCAAGGACTACAATGCAAAACCTGATAACTATTGGGAAATTGAAGTTTCCCATTTTAAACGTTGAACACAAATAAAATAAAATATACTAATCAGACATGTATTTATTCATGTTCTAAGTGTAAACCATTGTTCCTAATCCAGGCTAGCGCCCTACGACTAGCTTCTGTTGTTGTTGTGCGTGGTATCATTTGCTTTTGCATTCTTACGACGGCTTCTTTAATTTTTCTCATTAAATGTTCTCTTGTTTGAATTTCATCTGTATAAATTAATCCTTTAGCTCGTCCCCAGACGAAAAAATCAAGTGGTGTTAGGTCCGGCGATCTGGCCGTCCATGGAAATGGTCCATCTCGCCCGATTCAACTATTGGGAAAAATGTCCAAATACTGGCGTACTATTAAATGGTAATGGGATGGTCATCCGTCATTTTGAAAAGTCATGGATCTTTCACCTTCTGCAATTCGCACCCCATTAAACACTTCGGGCAGAACATTTTGTAAAAAATGTAGGTAATTGCCCCCGTTCTACCTCGTTCTACCCAAGTAGATTTCTTCCAATGACACCTGCCCACATAGTAACAGAAGATTTGTGCTGGTAGGACACTTGCTTTTTCCAAGCAAGGGGTTTTGCCTTTATTTCCCCATTCAGGCAGATTATGCAAATTTGTGATACCTTCTTTTGAGAAATTGGACCCGTCGGTCCATAAAATACTTCTCAGGAACCATCCGTCTTCGATATCTCTGTTCAAAAGAAAACGACAAAATTGGATTCTACACACAGGATCACCATCGTCAAGTCATTGTACACATGTGCCATGGAAAGGATATTTTCCTTCACAGTTCATGGTACTCCAAACCTTCCATGCTAACAAACCGAGATCAGCAGCAACTTTTCTTGTGCTCGTCGTGGGATCGTCTTCAAAACCATGCAGGATTAGATTATCGATTTCTGGAGGGTGGTGACCTGGATTAACCGCAGGTTCGCTACGTTGGACATTAGTAAAAGCTGCCATTTCACAAACTAGTATTTAGTTCAAAATGATATCAATTGTAGATACACGTGAGGGAGCTCAACGTCGAAGTAGTGGAACTGCACCTTGACGCGGTATTATTGCAAAGTTTATTACTCACACAAAACACATTTAATCGCAATTACAGGTGTCATCTGGCTAAAGGGACCTGTTTTATAATCAGAGTCTTTCTTTTGTTTAATTACACTTGTTATCAGCTTTTGCTCTATAGTTCTTGGAATTGACCAATTACGGTGACTTGTAATACACCGTTCGGAAAGTAATAAACCACAGATATTTTTAAACGTGTTTTAACATCTGTAACAATTCTATTTTTTAATAATACTTCATGTTAATTTGCGAAAAAGTACTTTTTAACATTATATTTCACATAAAAGGTCTCTAGTCTCTAGTACTTAAAAAAATAAAAATAACCAAGGTGTAATTTTCCACTTATGTGTTATTAGGGTAAAAATATGTGAAAACGGATTTTTGTAAAACAACACCAAAATCCCGAAAACTCAAAAACCGTAAGACTTTGTGCTAAGGTAACGATGTCCACTGTCAACTCCGCTAGGTTTTGCATCGACCTTCCAAACACCCTATATAAGGAAAGTTTGAATAATGGTGATCATCCTATGGACTCCTTAAAATTTGTAGTGTGGTTCTAATGAAATTAGTATAAAAGTGATTAAACTTTGCTATCCGTAAATTAAAAAAAAAACGTAGTCGATATAACAGGTAAATAGCTACGTTTCGGGAGTTTGGAAAAATACGTGTATTATTCCGTTACCTAAACTATCTCAACCTACAGAACTTAGACGTTTATGACCCGTAAGTGTTTTACCTTATCTCAAAAGGTTAATGCATGTACAACGTACTGCACGCATTGCTAAACACAGGATTTTTCCTACGATCAAGGCTAGGTTCAGAAAGCAATATAGCTGGACTACAACTTTATTAACAATACTGATAATAAGTTTGGCACCATAGGTCAGGGTAACTTGATAATGATTGCTTTATAGGGTCTCTTTTTCCACACCATTATTCACTCTACTAAGGTCTATCACAACGATGTATCTATTGCAACTGCCAATGATACTGGACTTCTACAAGAATCGGAATGGGGCTCGCTTGATCATTGCAATTATCTTGTGCATGCTGACGACTATCAGTTTTGTTACATTTCTTCTGTAAGTAATTCAACTATTTACACTCTCTTCATATTAATTCCTTAAGAACAAGTGGACTGTGCTGAATTATGGGTCCAGAACAAAACGCCGATGGCCATTTCGTCGACTACACCCATTCTACCATTAGGACGAGAAAGTTCAAAACGCCGAACGTTACCAAACCTCCGACGACCATTTCGTCGACTGCGCCCATTCCGCCGAATTTCAATATTGAGCCATTACACCAAATGTGATTAAAACACCGATGCCATTTCACCGAATGCACCCAATCTGCCGAATTTTAATCTTTGATCTATACGCCAACCTTTCAACCAAAGCGCCCAATTCCCAAAGAGCCGACTGCTCAAAAGGTCGATACAACTATTTTATATGGATACTTGGTCCCAACGCAATTCTAAATTTTTGTAATCAACGACAGTAACTTTTCGTTCAGACAGCAAGGTTAAAGAAGATGTTGAATATTATTAAACATTTAGATATAATAACGTAAAATATGTTAAACCAATAATATGTAGATAAGTTAATGAAGTACAGCTGCCTAAAGCACAATTCTAAACTTTTTATTTCAGTAGATTAATTTTGATCTTCATTAACATTTAAAAGTTACTGTAAAAAGTGGTGTGCATCTAATCCTGCACTATTAAGTTTCAGCACTTTTGACCTATGTGTCGGCGCTTTGGTCATTCGGTGCTTTAGTATTGTCGGAATTCAAATTCGACATAATGAGTGCCTTCAACGGCACATTCGGCACAATGATCCAATACTGAAATTCGGCGGAATAGGCGCAATTGCCGAAATAGTTGTCAGCGTGTTGGTCATGTTTGGCGTTTTAGACCATTAAGATATAGAGTCGGCGTTTTGGGAATTCAGCGGAATATCCACCTCCCAAAATTATAGTTGATACCATTGGGATAAATATAGAACACGTACCTGCAAGTTTCGCAGGCAATATAAGAAACCTTGGCCTTGAAATATATTCTGTTCTCAGGCTTAAAAGCGTGTGAAATTACCGGGTCGGCGTTTTGGGAAGTCGACGTTTTGAGAATTCGGCGCTTTAGTCATTCGCCATGTCGCCGTAATGATTCAACATAATGTACGCATTCAGCGTAATGGCCCAATACTGAAATTCGGCGAAATGGGCGCAGTCGCAAAATGGTCATCGGCGATTTGGTAACATTCGGTGTTTTGAACTTTTAAAATATAGTGGCGGCATTTTCAGATTTCAGCGGAATGTCCAGGTTCCCGAACAATAGTTGATACCATTAGGCTAAGTATAGAGGATGTACCTGTAGGTTTAGCAGACAGTGCAAGAAATATTAGCCTTGAAATGTATTTTGCTCTAAGATTTAAAAAGCACGTGAAGCAAAAACATTAGTCACGCTTAGGCTAATTTGAAATTGGTGTATTCTCCCACAAAACACTTTCTTTCGTATTGAAGAAAATTATGCAGCTCAGTTGTACTCAGACACTTTAGTTAGGAGTGTGAAGTATATTATCCTAAGAGTGACAGTAGCACACTAAATGAGATGCAAAAAGTACAGAATGCATGTTTGAGTTTCATTCACAAAATTAAAAAATATGAACGTGTATCACACAAACTCGTAACGGCATGCTGGTTAAACTCGAGTAACCGGTATTTTATATTACCTGTTTGTTGTTTAGTTCACAAGGTTATTTTAAATAAAACGCATCGTACTTCTGTATAAACCTATCGTTTCACAAAAATGTTGATAATGAAAACAAACAAAAATAAAGGAAGCCCAACTTCACCTTCTCATAAGTATTCCATGTTTGAAAGATCGTTCTTGTGGATGGCGTATAAAGTGCCCGTTAAGGTTAAGCGGTTATGTTAACACTGTTTTAAGCATAGAGGGCGGAAAATCGGATGATCTGGGTGGCCAGTTCCAGGGACCTTGTGGGCCAATCGGCCGATCCTCGAACATCAACGTCAACTGCTGGTGTACAACTGTAGTGGTATGGGTTGGAGCTGGTCTGGCGCACCACCCAGGTGACACCAACTGTTTGTTCTGTGACGTGGAGGTAGAGCATCTAGGAAATCATTAACAAACCCGCTGAGTATTTCCAGATATTTAGTCCCATTCAAATTTTCATCGTACACTCGATATCCTACTCTATTGTCCATAATTAATCAAAAAAACGTTAAAACTGAAGTAGTCTTAGTAATTATGTTCCCCTTATGACATGTGGATTAGCTTGTGCCCAGTAATGATTATTTCGGTGATTTATAATTCCTTGTCTGCTGACTTTTGAGTCACATAATCTTATGAAGAAATCTCGGCTCTTTGGTCATTGCTATGCATATGAACTCGCAAAAGTCGACTCGTCTTACTTCATCACCAAGACGTAATTGGTGCTCAGTTATCTCAGAAAAACAATTTTATGTTTACTAAATGTTCTGTGGATTGATGTTCTTGAAATACCCAAATCCATCGCTGCTGTCAACACATTTACCTCATTATCTTCATTATCTATTACGGGCTTTAGGTGATTTCGAATTGCCCTTACACTCCTAGTTATTAGTTCTTACGAATTTTTCGGGAGTCATGGTTAGTTGGTCCATATATCATTCGTTAAATGATCTACATGTTCATCGAACAATTCGTCCACACTCACCATACGTATAAAACAAATTTAGCACATCGTTATTGTAATATTCTTTGAAAACCTCCATTATAAACTGTATTTGAGAACATTAATAAAATCACTGTAAGTAGATAACTAACGAATCCTTGAGCTGGTACTGCTTTGACACAAAGTCAACATTATTTCTATTCATTTCAAAATCAAGGCTTACTAGATAGGACTTTTTGAGTTTCATTGACATTTGATAAAAAAACTTGGATTAACAAGAAAGCCGTTGGAATATTGTAGCGAATCAATACATAATCAAATTTTACACCCTACCATCCAACAATATCAGGGTGTTACATTTGAAAGAGTGGCCTTTTTCAATTTTGAAAATGATGTAGTTGGTCATCAAATTTTAGATGCCCTATGTACAATAAATGAATTGTGAACGTGGATTTCAAAAGTATCATTCTTGTACTTCCTTCTACCCCAGAAGCGCTTACCAACAGTCGAAAATGGGTAAAAGTCGTAGTGTTTAAAATAAGGCTACATCTTTTAAAATTTTCAAAATGATCAAGATATCTAAGAAACAGTTGAAAATAGGTATAGGGAAATCAGATGAAACTCGTCATGGAATTTTCTCAGAAATCCAAAAATTAAAATATACCTATACTGGGTGATCCTTTTAAAATAAGGAAGTTAATGGCGACTTCCGGCATAACCGGAAGTGGTATGACCTTAAAAATATTTTAAAATGAAAGAGAATCTTGAATAACCCGGCAGTCCAAAAATTCAGAATCCTTCGTTTTTCTAACCACGACAACTTCTAACCCGGTATAAGTAGACATTGTTATTATGTTTACAATACAAAAAAGAAATTCGGTACGCTTTTTTATTAGAACTGGTATTTTATGAGTATAAGCTACAGTATTCGCCAAAATAAGCAGTACCGAAATATGAAGGGCGATGTCCATGTTAAAATCGTTTTGAAAATAGTTCTGGAAAAGATATTTATAGTTATTTATTTCCGTTCATACGAAAGTGAACGAGGCCCAAGTTTGGAACAAGTTTTTGAAAAATATCGGGATAAATTTAAGGAAGCTGCGCCCAGTAAAAGCGTAATGTTAGCAATTTTTGTGAAATTCCGTCGCACTGGTAGTGTGTTGTGTCAGCGCAAAAGTTCTTCAGATTGCCGAAGAACAGCAATAATAATAAGGAATGGTTCATGACCAGGTTTTCCAGTCTCCACAATGAAGTCTTCGACAAATTGCGTATAAATTAAACATCAGTGAAACATCCACACGTAGAATGTTCAAAGGCATTAGGGGTTATCCATATCGTCTTCATTCTGGACAACGACTAAACGCTGTGGACGAACACAAGGATACAAGGATGCGATTTCTTGAAAATGATGGACGAAAGTCATGTTCACCTAAATGGCTATATCAATAGGCAAACAGTTTGATTTCTCGCATTTGAACTCCTTGACTTTCTTGTAGAAAAACCACTTCACAGTGCTGTATCGGGGCACGTTATAATAGGTCCTTATTTTGTTGAGCACGGGAATCAACACACTGTTAAGAGCGTTACCGGCAGAACATCATCATACCTTTTGTGAGAGATTTAAGAAATTTTTGCCGCGCACAAAATTTACGGTCAATGGTTTCAACAAGCCATACAGCCAGGCGCTCATTAGAATTTCTCCGCGAACATTTTGGACACAGAATAATTTCACGAGGAACGGATTTCGATTTCCCTTCACATTCACCTGACCTTACGCCACCTGATGCGTACATTTGGGATATGTGAAAGAGTCAGTTTTCCGCTATGATGATGCACCAATGGATATTGCAGAACTACGGCAAACAATAATAACTTATTTCCAACAAGTGCGTCAACCATCATTTTTGAATATGTTAAATGATCTGCAAAATCGCTATGAAGCTTGTTCGCGCCGTACTTGTGTTCATGTTGAACACGTAAATTACACAAATTAAAACATTAAAAAATTTGTTTTATGGATTCAGTTTAGGTCTTTAGGATGAAAGAAAGCAATGTTATCTGTATGACCTTAGTGCAATGTACGTATTATATTTCATATTATATAAACAATAAATCTTAATTATTATTTATTGTTAATTATTATTATTAATTTTTCAATGATATTGATTTATAAGCATCATTACAGAACAGAAAAACTATAAATAAGATTTTCCATGATATGCATATTCTGTAATTATACACATAATTATTTCAGAAATGTAATTATTTCACCTAAATTCCTTCCAAACCTAATAAAATTGAAGGTAAAGTTTATTGCATAACATGGTAAATTACATTTTAAAGTAAACTCTGCTGTAGCGTTCAGTCTATTGCATTCAACGCTTTTACTTAAATAATTTTATTCTTTTAGAAAGAATTTTTGTACGTACTTTCCCAATTTTTTTTAATAACTACATACATTAACATAAATTATTTTGTAAGTATGTAAGAGGAACACTTGAAACAATTTTATGTATTTTGCGATTAAAATACGGATGTTAGGTTTTTGAAGGTTTTTTGACAAATTAAATTGTTTCCTTCTCATAAAAATAACACTTTCTCAGAGTTTATTAAAATTGTGATCAAAAAACTAATACATATTAATGTTCAATCTCGTTTTTTTTTCTAAAAGAAACTAGCTTAGTAAGAATATTGACAACCTGAAAATTTATGTACAAATTAAGACTAAATAACCTTAATATGATGTGATTTTTATTAGTGATTTTAAGAATTAGGCTTAATTTGATTTTCTAACTTTGATAATAATCGACTATTTTCCAATAAAACTGTAAAAATACGTAATAAAGAGATTTTAATCTGAATTTAAGCTATTTTGATTGTCGAGCATAGCTTGTCATTAATTTTATATATATATATATATATATATATATATATATATATATATATATATATGTATGTATAGGAATCTAGTAGAGTTGTGACCCTAACCCTGCCCAGCTTGCCTGATATAATTCTGTAATACGGGAAACGGGTATTTAAATTACTTCTACAACTAATGAAATGAAAGGAAAATTAAATTATAAAACGATTTGATTCTAGTTGAGATAAGCCAAATAAATTGTATTTGTACATGTTAGTATTATTTTCTGTTAACAAAGCAATAGTTTATGTTATCTTTGCTTTTAATTATGCTGTGGCTGTTAACATGGTAATAAATGTTTCTAATCACAATAGATAATGCGTTGTAAAACTATAATCATGTTGTATGTATGGATTCTTTGCTTAATCAAACCTATTCATATTATAATTGACGATTTCTCTTATCATTTTTACCACAGACGCTATAACCATATCTTAACGCTTAACACATCGCGCACCTCGTTTATAACAGTTCTGATTATGCAACTCTGAATTTCATATACACTAATCATACAGATTTTGCATAAAATTAAATATATTTTTTTCATAGGTTACGTTATATAAATGAGAATTCGGGCCAAACGAAATGGTTTTGGGACCACGGGTAGATATCAATAGGTACTACATTTTAAAAGCATTTTTGATCGTACAGGGTGATTCATGTTGTTGGAGCAAACTAAACATATTTTTTTAATGAAACGCCCTGTATATTATTATATTTTTGGAAATCCAATAAAATACGCTTCCATTTAATACCAAATTGTATGGGTCTATCTCCTTTGGTTTTAGAGATATTCAATTGTTTTTAGAAAAAATTATCCCATTTGCGGTCGCCGCCACTGATGTGTTGGGCGACTTTTGTTTATTTTAAAATGACAAAAAATTTTTGGTGGTCCTGTAGTATTTTCAAATATCTTAATTTTTAGATTTTTTTAAAGGATGTACAGGGTGGTTTTTTTTCGTTAATATTATAGGGTATAGGCTAAACGGTAAGATACAAAAAACTAAGATACGTGTCCCGTTCTCTTTTTTAGTGTTTAGTTTAATGGCGCAATCGGATCTACGCTAACTAAATTCGTTTCGAAGATACAGAGTGATTCTCAAAATCTGCCGGTTTTTATTATCTCTTATGACTCGGTTATTTATGCAGATAAAAAAAGCTTTGGATACGAAAGTTTTATGACTTTTTACGTTGAATCCAGTGGCGTTCTTAAAAAATATAGATGTTTTATTTTTGAGATATTATCAAAAGTAGCATTTTCTTAAATGGGACACCCTGTATCTGATAATCTCAAAAATTGCATTTTTCTTGAGATTGCAACAATATATAACACTTAATATTTTGCATTGTCATAAATAGCTAAAATACTAAAAAACATTTTTTTAGTTGGCCATGGATTTAATCAATTCTTATTTTATAATAGGCATAATAAAATTGCAGATAATAACAATAATAAAACATTAATAAACTAAAACAACAACTACAAAAACAAGAAAAGATTTATAACAACTCAACAGTAATTATTTCAAATACTTATATATAACAATTAGCATAGGTGGTTAATCACAATAGGTGCTCAAATTGTCTTCCATTCTGCTCGATGCATTTTGGGCTCTGCTTGTAACTGAACGAGTGGCGTTATCGATTTGAATATTTGGCACTCTTCCAATGAAATTAATAAAATTTGCTCTGAGTTCTTCTACAGTATTACTTGGTTTTATAGACTTCATTTTGATAGATCCCCAAAAATAAAAGTCGAGTGGCGTCAGGTCGGGGAACGCGGAGGCCATCTGTTTGGTCCATATGTACCAAGCCAACTTTCGCCAAAATTGACATTTAGTAAGTCCCTTACCATGTGGCTATTTTGTGTTGGAACACCGTCTTGTTGTAAATAAACATTATTTCTTGCAGCTAATGGCATGTTATCCAACTCCATTATTACATTCTTCCAAAATTTGGATGTATCCTTGAGCATTCAAATTTTCATTAAGAATTCTGCAGTTAAGGACTCTGTTTTGATATAGCGCCACCCATACATGGAACCCAAACCGTCCTTGTTGTATTCTGGCGACCGTCTGATGAGGATTTATATTTGACCAATATCGATTATTATGTCGATTAAAAATTCCTTGGCTAGATATAAAAGCCTCGTCGGTCCATATTATATTTTGAAAAAATTGGGATTCCGATTAATCTGCTGCGAATACCAATGACAAAATGTTAAATGCCGCTCTTCGTCTCCAGGATGTAAGTTATGAACCTTTCTTATTTTATATGGTTTATACTTATGCTTTCTTAACGTTTTTAAAACTTTAGATTTACTTGTGCCAATATCTTTCTCCTACGGCTAGATATCGTCGGATCAGCAGCAACACAAGCTAATGTATTTATTTTATCTCTTGCTCTATTTGCCTTATTGTAAATCTCACTTCTTGGTTTTCCAAATAATCCATACTCACTTAAATTGTGATATAATCTTTCAAATATTTGTTGTTCTGGCTGTCGTTCCGGATAACGCTCAAAATATAAGTCTAGAGCTGCGTTTTTTTTATTACTCTCAATGTAGCACTCAAGCATATTTAATTTTTCATAATTTTGAAAATTATTCATTTTAATCACCTTTTTTAAAAAATATAATCGGAAACGAAATAAGAATACCAATACATAATTGTTACTGAATTTTATGATATGTAAACAAGAAAAACAATTGCTTAAAACATTCAATTAATGGCAACTAAAAAAATGTTTTTTAGTATTTTAGCTATTTAGGACAATGCAAAATATTAAGTGTTATATATTGTTGCAATCTCAAGAAAAATGCAATTTTTGAGAATTATCAGATACAGGGTGTCCCATTTAAGAAAATGCTACTTTTGATAATATCTCAAAAATCAAACATCTATATTTTTTTAAGAACGCCACTGGATTCAACGTAAAAGTCATAAAACTGTCGTATCCAAACTTTTTTATCTCCATAAATAACCGAGTCATAAGAGATAATAAAAACCGGCAGATTTTGAGAATCACTCTGTATCTTCGAAACCAATTTAGTTAGCGTAGATCCGATTGCGCCATTAAACTAAACACTAAAAAATAGAACGGAACACGTATCTTAGTTTTTTTGTATCTCTTGCCGTTTAGCCTATAACCAATAATATTAACGAAAAAAAACCACCCTGTACAGAGCGTGGTGTTTTTGTAAAAACAACTTTTTGTTTAATTTTTTGAAAGCCCCCCCCATGATGTTCGTGCCATTCGATGCTTTGTTTGATACTCTTTCTTTTTCATCCTTATACCTAAAATTAACAATCTTCAAAATATTTCAGTTTATTTGTATTAATACAAATAGACGGAAAATAGAGGTATTAAGTTGGCCATAAGATTGTAGTATCTTACTAAAAAAATGTTTTAAGCAAAAACAAGTGTTAATATAACAACTACAAATTGATTTAATGGATTATTGTAAATTTAGCAGACTTTTTTGAACAAAGTTAATGCATAAAACACTCTTGCTTCTAAGAAAGTTTAAATCAGTCCTTAGTAAAAGTACTCAATTTGATTATGTTTAGATCAACGATTTCTTTTTACGTCTTTTTGTAAATGTAAACGTATAAAGATGGTCATAGAATTGTAGTTTCATGCTGAATAATTTTTTAATCAAATTGTATTAATTTATAAAAGAAACTTTGGCGTTCTGAAATATCTGCCACTTACAAAATTTTGAGATACTTTCAATTCTACTGTAAAAATTCGAATCTTCGAAAGTATTTTAAATTTATTTTTTTATCTATTGGCATTACCAAATTTGTCTTAATATTGTAAATTAACTATGAATTTAATTAAAATTAAATTTTTTATTTAATACATAAAAAAAGTTTACCTGAATTTGAACCTACGACCTGTATTTTAAAAACCAACTGCGCCATCAAGGTTCAAGCCCCAATCGATGTAAATTTTGTCTTTATGTATTCTAAATATTTAGAATCAGTTCTACATCAAAATTTACATCGATTGGGGCTTGAACCTTGATGGCGCTGTTGTTAGCGCGGTACTCTAGCAAGTACAGGTCGTAGGTTCAAATACTATTCGAGGTAAACTTTATTTATGTATTAAATAAAATTAATAATTTTTAATTACATATTTACCTTTGAACTTATTCGTTCATAACAAATACTTATAATATTTTTTTTTAAGGGGTTTTTATGGGAAACGGTAAGATACAAAACTAAGATACGTGTCCCGTTCTCTTTTTGTGTTTAGTTTAATGGCGCAATCGGATCTACGCTAACTAAATTGTTTCGAAGATACAGAGTGATTCTCAAAATCTGCCGGTTTATTATCTCTTATGACTCGGTTATTTATGGAGATAAAAAAGCTTTGGATACGAAAGTTTTATGACTTTTACGTTGAATCCAGTGGCGTTCTTAAAAATATAGATGTTTTATTTTTGAGATATTATCAAGTAGCATTTTTTAAATGGGACACCCTGTATCTGATAATCTCAAATTGCATTTTTCTTGAGATTGCAACAATATATAACACTTAATATTTTGCATTGTCATAAATAGCTAAAATACTAAAAACATTTTTTTATGGCCATGGATTTAATCAATTCTTTTTTATAATAGGCATAATAAAATTGCAGATAATAACAATAATAAAACATTAATAAACTAAAACAACAACTACAAAAGAAAAGATTTATAACAACTCAACAGTAATTATTTCAAATACTTATATATAACAATTAGCATAGGTGGTTAATCACAATAGGTGCTCAAATTGTCTTCCATTCTGCTCGATGCATTTTGGGCTCTGCTTGTAACTGAACGAGTGGCGTTATCGATTTGAATATTTGGCACTCTTCCAATGAAATTAATAAAATTTGCTCTGAGTTCTTCTACAGTATTACTGGTTATAGACTTCATTTTGATAGATCCCCAAAAATAAAAGTCGAGTGGCGTCAGGTCGGGGAACGAGGCCATCTGTTTGGTCCATATGTACCAACCAACTTTCGCCAAAATTGACATTTAGTAAGTCCCTTACCATGTGGCTATTTTGTGTTGGAACACTCTTGTTGTAAATAAACATTATTTCTTGCAGCTAATGGCATGTTATCCAACTCCATTATTACATTCTTCCAAAATTTGGATGTATCCTTGAGCATTTAAATTTTTAAAATTTGCAGTTAAGGACTCTGTTTTGATATAGCGCCACCCTACATGGAACCCAAACCGTCCTTGTTGTATTCTGGCGACCGTCTGATGTGGATTTATGTTTGACCAATATCGATTATTATGTCGATTAAAAATTCCTTGCTAGATATAAAAGCCTCGTCGGTCCATATTATATTTTGAAAAAATTGGGATTCCGATTAATCTGCTGCGAATACCAATGACGAAATGTTAAATGCCGCTCTTCGTCTCCAGGATGTAAGTTATGAACCTTTCTTATTTTATATGGTTTATACTTATGTTTTCTTAACGTTTTAAAACTTTAGATTTACTTGTGCCAATATCTTTCTCCTACGGCTAGATATCGTCGGATCAGCACAACACAAGCTAATGTATTTATTTTATCTCTTGCTCTATTTGCCTTATTGTAAATCTCATCTTGGTTTTCCAAATAATCCATACTCACTTAAATTGTGATATAATCTTTCAAATATTTGTTGTTCTGGCTGTCGTTCCGGATAACGCTCAAAATATAAGTCTAGAGCTGCGTCTTTATTTTTATTACTCTCAATTAGCACTCAAGCATATTTAATTTTCATAATTTTGAAAATTATGTCGATTTGACCCTAACCCTGCCCAGCTTTGCCTAATATAATTCTGTAATACGAAACGGGTATTTAGAATTACTTCTACAACTACATGAAATGTTAAGGAAAATTAAATTATAAAACGATTTGATTCTAGTTGAGATAAGCCAAATAAATTGTTTAAAACATGTCAGTATTATTTTCTGGCAACTAAAGCAATAGTTTATGTTATCTTTGCTATTAATTAGCTGTGGCTGTTAACATGGTAATAAATGTTTCTAATCACAATAGATAATGCGTTGTAAAACTATAATCATTGTATGCATGGATTCTTTGCTTAATCAAAACCTATGCATATTATAATTGACGATTTCTCTTATCATTTTACCACAGACGCTATAACCATATCTTAACGCTTAACACATCGCGCACCTCGTTTATAACAGTTCTGATGATGCAATCCTGAATCTTCAATACACTAATCATACAGATTTTGCATAAAATTAAATATATTTTTTCATAGGTTACGTTATATAAATGAGAATTCCAAACGTAGAAGGTGGAAGATCATACAAAGACTGAAATAAGTTAGAAATGATTTTGGGATCTCACTAGATAGATATCAATACCGGAGTTTCATGTTGTAAGAGCATAACTAAAACCGGCAGATTTTTAATGAAACACTCTGTATATTATTACATTTCGGAAATCCATAAAATACGTTTCCATTTAATACCAAATTGTATGGATCCGATCTCCTTTGGCTTTAGAGACTATTCAATTGTTTTAAAAAATTATCCCATTTGCGGTCGACACGTATCTGATGTTTGGGCGACTTATGTTTATCTCTAGAATGACAAAATTTTTGGTAGGTCCTGTAGTACCCTTGATAATATCTTAATTTTCAGAATTTTAAACCACCCTGTACAGAGCGTGCTGTTTTGTAAAAACAACTTTTGTTAAATTTTTGAATCCTTGATGTTCGTGCCATTCGATGCTTTGTTTGATACTCTTTCTTTTCATTCTTATACCTAAAATTAACAATCTTCAAAATATTTCAGTTTATTTGTATCAATACAAATAGACTGAAAATAGAGGTATTAAGTTGGCCATAGATTGTAGTTTCTTACTAAAAAATGTTTTAAGCAAAAACAAGTGTTAATATAACTAAAATTGATTTAATGAATTATTTAGCAGACTAAAAATAAAAAAAATGCTTCTAAGAAAATTTAAATCAGTCCTTAAATTCATTTTTTTTAATTTTTTATCTTTTGTAAATGTAAACGTATAAAGATGGTCATAGAATTGTAGTTTCATGCTGAATAATTTTTTAATCAAATTGTATTAATTTATAAAAGAAACTTTGGCGTTCTGAAATATCTGCCACTTACAAAATTTTGAGATACTTTCAATTCTACTGTAAAAATTCGAATCTTCGAAAGTATTTTAAATTTATTTTTTTATCTATTGGCATTACCAAATTTGTCTTAATATTGTAAATTAACTATGAATTTAATTAAAAATTATTATTAATTTTATTTAATACATAAATAAAAAGTTTACCTCGAGTAGATTTGAACCTACGACCTGTATTGTAGTACGCTAACAACTGCGCCATCAAGGTTCAAGCCCCAATCGATGTAAATTTTGTCTTTATGTATTCTAAATATTTAGAATTTACATCAGTTCTACATACATAAAAACAAAATTTACATCGATTGGGGCCTGAACCTTGATGGCGCAGTTGGTTAGCGCGGTACTCTAGCAAAGTACAGGTCGTAGGTTCAAATCCTACTCGAGGTAATAAAATTAATAATAATTTTTAATTACATATTTACCTTTGAGCTTATTGGTTCATAACAAATACTTATAATAACTATGCATTGTTTTCAGTATATTAGGCTGGTGAAAATAACTGTAAATGTGTATTATTTTTATATGCAATACTGTGTAATAAAATTAACAAATACAAACTACAACAAAACGAGAACAATAAAACGAAAAAGAAAAAAATCTATTGCTCATTAAATGCTCGAATGTTCTTTTTTCAACTTCAATACATTTATTAACACGTCGCGCAACATTATTTTTCACTAACTCTATGTCGGCCACGTGATATTTTGAAAAGCATTTCTGATTCTTTCGTTCATATTTTCTGGTGTGGTAGAAGTTTCTTTATACACATAATCTTTTACGTAGCCCCATAAAAATAAATCTAGTGGGGTCAGTTCAGGTGATGTCGGTGGCTAAGAAATGGGCCCTCCTCGACCTACCCAGTAGTTTAAAAATTTTTGTACGATGGTAGTGTATTTTGAAGGTTAGGTACCACATCTCTTAAAAAATATAAATATACCTCGCCAGTTAGAGTATCTTCAAAAACAATAACGACCTATAACATGGGACCCAACAATCCCCCCCACATACACATACACACATACACATTTCGTGACCACCGATTTTGTTGGACAACATGCCTGATCAAATGAGGATTTTCTGTGTTATAATAATGCATGTTATGTCTGTTCACTAAACCATTACTCTTGAAGGTAGCTTCGTCACTAAATAATATAGAATTTAGAAAATTAGGAACTTCTGCAATTTTTTGCAAAAACCAATTGCAAAAATTAATTCTTCGTTCAAAATCTTGACCATATAGTTGTTGATGAAGTTCTATATGATAGCCATGGTATTTATGGCATTTAATACATTTTTCACGCTAGATTTTTTATATCAGTCATATGTGATGTTTGTGAAGTACTTACATAAGGATTTTCTTGGATTGCAAGTAAAGCTGTAAGTTGGTTTTTATCACTGTTTTATTAGCTACTTTCCGTATTTTGAATTTAACCCTACCTGTTTCTTCAAATCTTAATAGAAGATAGTGAAACGCCTTAGGTCGCATCTCTTTTCCTGCATCGGGATATCTTGCTGGATAAATGCTACTTGCCAGTAAGCAATTCTTTGGACATTCTCCAAGAATAAAATTCATTAAAACCATTTCCTGAATATTTAGAATCATTTTCAACACTTTGAATAAATTAAAACACAAGTTAGTTTTAAACTAGAACCAATTGCTACAAACAATTTTTCTTTTTTCAACGAAATATTGTCACGGCACTCTTGTTTTTTAATTGCGAGTTTGAACATTAATTCTAAATAATCTTTGTTATTTGATCAGTAACCAATTTAATTTTATAAAAAGACGTAGAAAATGGAAAAGTTAATTTGAACATAATCAAATTGAGTACTTCAGAAATTTTACTAAGTACTGACTTAAATTTAGAAATTTCATTAAATATTGATTTAACTTTGTCTTGAACGAAATAATGACTTGTGTAAGAGCATGCACCAATTTTGTTCAAAAAATTCTGTTAAATTTAGAATAATTTAATTCAGTCAATTTGTAGTTGTTACATTAACTCTTGTTTTTACTTGGAAAAAAAATTTAACATGAAAAAGAACGCCAAAGTTTCTTTCATAAATTAATACAACTTGTAGCATGAAACTACAATTCCATGACCATCCATTACATTTACAATAACATGTAAAAATGAAATCGTTGATCTGAACATAATTAAATTGAGTACTTTTACTAAGGACTGATGTAAATTTATCTAGAAGCAAGAGTGTTTTATGCATTAATTTTGTTCAAAAAGTCTGTTAGATTTAAAATAATTCATTAAATCAATTTGTAATTGCTACATTAACTCTTCTTTTGACTTGAAAAATGTTTTTAGTGAGAAACTACAATCGCATTAATACTTCTATTTTCAATTTATTTGTATTACAATCGCAGTTTTACAGATAAACTGATAATATTTTGAAAATTATTAATTTTAGGTATAAAACATGCTTGATGAAAAACAAAGAATATCAAACGAGAAATTTCAAAATACTACAGCAAGCACTACAACAATTTTCTGCCATTTTAAAATAAACAAATCAGTGGCTGTGGCCGCAAGTGTGATTTTTTGTAAACAATTGAACATCTCTTAAACCAAAGGAGATAGACCCATACAATTTGGTATTTTATGGGCTTTCCAAAAATGTAATAATATACAGGTGTTCATCTAAAAAAGTATAAGTTTAGTTTGGTCCAATAACATGAAACACGCTGTATGATCAAAAATATTTTTAAAATGTAGTGCCTGTTGATATCTACCCCTGGTCCAAAAATCATTTCTCTAACTTATTTCATCTTTATACAATCTTCCACCCTCTCATCATTCTGTATAAATTTTAGATTATTGATAAATGGTAGAGTAGAGCTCCGGTAATGCTTACTTGTGGTGCACCTCTTTTTGTTTCTACAAAATGATTACTATAGTATACAGGGTGGTCACTTTTACAATGTACACCACTGGAATCTCGGAAACGCTAAGAGATACAGGATTAGTTGAATAAGGAAAAAGTGCCATTTTAGGCTCTTTAAATAATTAAAGATCAATCTCAGATAGCGTTTGCAGTTTTTGATTTATCCTGAAAAAACTGAAAATTTGCGTTTTTTGTTTCTTTAATAACTTTTTTGATATTAAGACTAGTAAGATGAAATCTTGCATATTTACATAATTGAGCAAGGGCATCCATTCTCTTAAAAATTTCTGCAGACTATACAGTTGGGTTTTCATGGGTAACTTCAGATTTTCGTATGGCCGCCATATAGGATTTTTATACCAAAAGGTGCAGAAAAAAATTAGAAATTCATCCGTTTATCACTCATGGTCAAAAAAATTCGATTCCCACAAAAAAAATCTAAAAAATAAAGTCATCTTGCAAAATAACAAATGCATTTTTCAAAGTCTTAACAAACAAAACAAACAACTAAACAAACTAAATTAATAAATAAACAACAAACTGAATTAATGCACTTTATAAAAACTGTTCGAAATGACTATCTGTGTTGGATACAGAGCGCTGTTCTTCTGTCCATGTTTAACGCTACCTCACGAATGGTTTACTACCCGCTGATAGATTGGAACAGGTTTATTATTTTTGCCTGTAAGTGTTCCTCATTTTCAATATGTGTCGAACACATTATCTTTCACAGCACCCCATAAAAAAGTCTAAAGGGTTTAATGAAGGGGATCTTGCTGTCCAACGCACAGGACCATGAGTTCCGATCCAAGATTCTGGAAACCACTCATTCAAATATTGTCTAACAATTGGCGCATTGTGTGGACCTGCTCCATCCTGTTAAAACCACTTTAAAACTCTCAAGGCCGCTAAAGCTACATTTTGTAACATTTCTTCAAATTCATTTTGAAGAAAATGTAAATACGATTGCCAATTCAATCGTTCCGGTAAAATATAGGGTCCCAAAAATTTGTTGTTTATTAGACCGCACTAGACATTAACAGAAAACCGAATTTGCGACCATATTTCCTGCACCAAATGTGAATTTATTGTTTGTAAACAATGTTTCGTCGGTCCGTTGGATTTTAGTCGGGAATTCAGCATCTCCGCCAGTTGATGGTGGAACCACTGGCAAAATTCAAGCCTTCTTTGGTAGTCTCCTGAATGAAACTTTTGCACTGGTAAAAACTTAAAGTCGTGATATTTATGTTTTTTAAGAATTTTTGGACGCCAGATTTTGCCAAATACATTCTGCAGCTATTTTGCGCTGAGCTGTTCCAGGATTCATATACACGTGTGCCAAAACATTAATTTCCTTTACCTCGCCATTATGGACAGGGTGTCTTCTAACATTGTCTAATATTAGTAACTCCTCTAGACGATTGAACAAACGCTAGAAAATGGTTCTGTTCGGTTGCAGTCTTTCGGGATGGACTTCTTCGTATTTCGAGCTGCCGCTACGGAATTGCGATTGTTGCGTATGTAAACGATATGCATATTGAACCTTTCACGAACAGAAAATCTAGGCATTGCTGCTAAGAAATTTTAAAACTTTTATTTAATTATTACAACAAAACGGTCACAAGTTAATAATTATTGACAAAAGTCAAGATTTTAAGTTTTCTCTTTCTTGGCAACTTGATCAAATATAAAATGTTTAGTAGGTACTCAAACCCTCTCTTGAACAACATTTGAACGCTGCAAACGGCCTGAGAAAGAGCTGTTAAAATGAACCTAAATAAGAAAACTACACGCTTTATTTCTAAAGATGTTGGTCCATTTTCGTATAAGATTCAAACATTTCATAAGTTAAACGTTGCGGATAAGCGGTTACATGTAGACTATAGCGCCCGTGTTCTAGCTAAGCAATACGAGATATGAAGTGTTTCTGCCAAACGTATGGTTTTCTGATGAATCACATATCTCGTTATCAGGGCACATCAACAGTAAGTTATACAGATTTCTTAGATTCGAAAAACCACAAGAAATTCTAGAGGCATCTCTTCACTATGAACGAGTAACAATATGGTGCGCAGTTTCTGGACACGGAATTTTTGACCCCTAATACTTTGAAGACGAGTGTAACAGTGAATCAAGAAAGATATAGGCGACAAGACCACGAACGATTCCTGAGTTAGAGGTTTCAGTTGAGTCCGTTATTTCGGAAATCGGTCCAGAAATTAGCAAAAATGTAATTAAAATTTTGTCGTCAAAGTTTTAGTGCACGCTTGTCTTTTATTGCTATTTGCGCGTAGTCGCATATTGTTACTCAAAAATTAAACGGTGCATTCTTACCGTAACACCTACACTGCTAAAAAAATTAATAAATATCAAAAATAGTAGGGGACTAAGGTTGGAACCTTAAGGAACTCCCGTCACAGCAAGGTACTTATCAACTGTAAGTGTCTGAACCCGAATCAATCTGTGATAAAGGTGTTATTTAAAAAATTGTAAAAGTAAATTGGAGGACCCAGTAATATTTATTTTGTTAAGAACCCACGTAATCCACATTGTCAAGTGTATTAGATAAAGCAGTATAAATTACATCAACATTTGGAATTATCGAGTGGCGTTTCATAAAGCCAAACAAAGACTACTAAGAGGTCTATAGTTGTTTATTACTATAAGGAAAGTTGTTTTTAAAAACTGGACGAGCCAGGAAAGATAGATGCAAAATTAAATATAATTAAATGTCACAATGTAAAGTATTCACATTTGATTGAGGAGCACTTCAGTTGAGTGTTACTAAAAATACGCGTACACGTTTTTACTTCGAAAGTAAATAAGACCAAAACCTTTAGGGCATCTACTGGTCTAGGATTCCATGGTTCGAAAATAGTTTTTCTGTGCAACAGACAAAGATTATTGAACTCTACGCAAGCTAACGTGAACTTATTGAATAATAATCCTTAAGTTTAACATTTCAACTGCGGACCAAGTGGGTTAGATCCGTGTTCTGCTTGCCCAGAAGGTAGAAACATGTAAGTTTGTTAGACAATTAAATTATCAGCCTGTTAGGCTTAACAGAGTTTTAGTACTTCACAAAGCTTCACTTTGCTTAACACTAAATTGTTAAGCTTAACACATTGTCAATTTTAGGTAGGTTGTGGTTGAATCAACGGAAACATTAAGGAACACGACTGATGAAATTTGTAAAATGTAAAAATTAGCAACGAGATTTGTTAAATTTAATATTGGCCAAACATACTAATAAATGATCCATTGAAGCTATTTCAAACAAAAAAATGGGGTTTATTTATAAAGTAATAACTTGTGTAGTTAAATTACCACGGTTTATTATTAAGGATATTTAACATTCTAGTGATATTCATGTCAATCTTAAAAATTATGCAGTACTTAATTCTTTGATCGATACACCCTTCTTACACTTAGGGCCGGTTGTTCAATAGTGGTTTAAACAATCGTTTAAGTAATCGGCAGGTTGTGTTAATCTGTGGTTTAAACTTTCGAGCGTTGTTCAACTTCATTTAAACTGTAGTTTAGTTACTCCATGTTTAATGTAGGTTGGTAGTGACAAAATCACTGCAGTTGTCAAACCTCAACAGAATACACTAAAATGTAACTAGATTCAGCATACGTTCAGGTTGGTCATTTTGCCGTTGTCGTTCGAGTGATTCAGTGTGTTTTAAGATTATATGTTCCCGGTTCGATACTTTCACGTGCTTTCCATTGTTTACAGTTCTAAAATGAGAGAAGCTACGTTTAATGAAACTATTTAATTTATCTTATTACAATTAATATAAATATCAACTAATTCCAAAAATCTCCGCCTTAGCTGAAAGGTTCCTCTAAATAATTATAATAGTCCATTTTTATTAAGCACTTGTAATCGCTATTTGAGGTGCGTCCACAAATAAACACAGTTTTTGAGGTTAAGTTTTCTCGTTTAACGCGCTTAAACGGTCGTAACCGATGGTTTAAGTAAAACCACGAGTTATGCTCAGTTTAAGCACTAAGCGACTATTGAACAACAAACAAGTGCAGTTTAAACTACGGATTAAGTTAAACGATGTTTAAAGGGACTTAAACCATCATTGAACAACCGGCCCTTAGTTGGATAAGGATACAAAATATAATATAAGCAAAAACTTTTGTGCTCGAGTTAGAATTTAAGTTTAAAAAAAATGTTGGCAATAACTGACAGTTAATAATATTGAACACACTTTAATAGACACATTTGTTTTTGTATTTGTTATTTTTCTTACAAATAATTTCAGAACATCAAATGTCACCGCGTTGTCAAACACCGACCGCGTCAGAATTACCAACTCTTAAATTTCAAAAACCAATTCACACTGCCTTCTCGACGACAATAGCTAATTGTACAACAAAGGAGCAAAATGAACCAGTCTTAATTTTAAACGTGAAAATTTGATCTAGTCACGTATTCTTTTATATAAATTCTGTCACAAAACACTGTTTTTGACTCATTTTGTAAGAGTGATGTTCACGAATTAATTCCGGATCAAGCTTTGCCAACCTAAAACTTTTCGTAAAATGTTCCGTGAATTAATGGCTATAATGACATCGGACATGATGACGTCGCGTTTCCTAATATGTCTATTAGAGTATCAAAATGGAGGCAAAGATATATAAATTTCAAAAAAGTTTGAATCATGAATTTCGAAAGTGAAGATGAAGATGAAGATGAAATAACATGGCACAACTTGAGTCACACCGAGAATGCAGTGTGGCGGGGTATAGGCAATGTATTTGTAATGGGAGGCCGGCACACTGTGTTGCCGGTTGTCCGATGGCTGTGACAGGGTCGGCTCTGAAGTTATTATACAGTGCCACCAAAAAGTTGGACACAAATGAAAAACTTTTTTATTTTTTGCGAACGATACGTAAGAGTAAACTGAAAAATCGGAAAATTTTAGTTGAAAAAATCACTAAAAATTCTCAAATATGAATTTTCAAGACGATCAAAATATCGTTCAAAAATTGTATTCATTAGAAAGTTACTTACGTTGTTTCAAATCAAGCTTATGCGGGAAGATATCTTAATGAGTTTTAATGTAACTGAAAAGGAAACAAACAACCCTAAATATAATACTGATTTTCAGTCTTGTTTGTGACTTATTACCGGTAACACGGAATTTAAGAAATTCAAACGCGGACAAATGCTTCATGCGAGTGCGAAAATTATAATTTTCAATATCATTTGTCATTTAGTGAATGATGAAAAATTGAGTTTGACTGCAGCGGTGAGTCGTGCTTCCAAAATGAGTGGGGTCAGTGAAAAAACAATTTTTACCATCAAGAAAGAGGAAGAGCAAAACAATGGTGAATTAAAATCTCTTGCAGCAAGAAAAAGCGGATGTCAGTCAAATTCTCGCGAATATGCATACGATGAGGGTTTTAAGAGCTTATTAAGAAGAATTGTGCACAATGGCTTTTTTTTAAAACATTCCTCCAACTTTGAAAGCTGTATATAATGTTATTCGAGGGAATGAGAATTCGCCATCGTTCTCTTTAAGTACCCTAGGTAGATTGCTTAAAGATATTGGTTTTGAATATATGAAGCGTGGTCGTAAAAGCATAATGTTAGAGTGAAACGGCATCATTAATTGGAGGCACAGATATTTAAGAGCCATAAAAAACTATCGCCAAGAAAATTGCAACATTATCTACTTAGATGAGACTTGGGTCAACGTGGGTCAAACGGTGAACTATGCATGGTGTGATAATACCATAAGAAATCGTAGTGATGCTTTTATAAAGGGTTTAACCACAGGCCTCAAAGCACCTACACAAAGAGGTCTACGTTTCGTTATTCTTCATGCAGGATATGAAGGATATTAACTTTGCCTGAAATAATTCTTTTGTAATTTCGAAATTTATTGTTTATTATTATTAATTATTGAAAACATTTAAACAAAGGCGAAGGTATAAACATCATCAAACTTCCAACAAGTTTTTAGCGAATCTGTGAGAGCGGCGAAATTTGCCTGAAACCGAACTTGAGGTTTAACCGATACCAGCATAACGACAACTGGCAACGGTGTGCTCCATAAGACCCCACACTGCATTCTCAGTGTGACTTTCACTATAGTAGAAGTGTCAAACATGTTTCTCGTCTTCACATATTTAAATATCTACGATTACTTACTATAGAAAACCAAACCTATAACATTAATATTGATGCTACTGGATTTTTATTTCAAGCAATATCAAACAAATTACAATAATTAGAATGAAATTCAAAAATACAAATAATACATAAAAAATAATTATAGTCTTCATATAAAACATTATACTACAGATTTTAAATAATTACGAATATTCAAGAAATGAAGGATTCCTCTTTGCTCATCTTCTACTAAAGGATCTGGAACTATATTGTTCAAGCGTTGTTCAAACGCTATTAAATCAGTACCTATTTCTGGAACCACTACATTATTATCTGTAACAATTTCAGGTAATGGTCCCTCATGATAAACACCATAGGTTTCATTGAATTGAATTTAAAAGGGATCTTCACCCATGCTTCTAATCGTTTCAATTTTCCATAATTGAAAAGATATCTAACCATGCATAATGCTATGATTATTCCATTGTTCGACAAATTCCTTAAGAGATTTTTGTATACGTGGAAGATAGACAAACCACAAACCAAATAAATCAACTCCATCTAATTTATGCAGTATACCTTCATCTTCCATTGACATAAACTACTCTTTAAAATGCTTTGTGACAACTGTATTTACTTCTGCCCACAATCTCTCTATTTTTTGGTTATGTACAGAGCGACCAGTAATATAACTCCCCCTATTAGGTCCACGATTATGAATCATATACTCAGTGACCAATATATTCTCCGTTCATGGACTCCCCGAACGCTATTTGGAATGCCAATTTTTTAACACCATCTTCAAATAACTGTAATAAAAAATTTTTTCACAGGACAGAGCTTTGTTTACACACCATAAGTAATTTGGTCCTTTTACTTTATACTCTCTCTTTACTAATAAATTAGACTGTCTTAATAAGATACCTATAGGATTTATCAAATGTAAACGTTCTATAAGTTTCCATTGTTGAAAAATCTGTAACACTGGAACTGTGGCAGGATCTGTAACAAACAACATACCACACAAAAATAAAAAACACCGAACGCGTTTCGATAGCTACGCTATCATCAGTGGTCGACCGCTGATGATGATAACGTAGCTATCAAAACGCGTTCGGTGTTTTTTAATTTTGTGTGTATACATGGGTGTATTTTGTTTCCAACATTGTACATGTATCCCTCTAGACCTTATACCACCCATTACATAAACATCACCAGCATTAGGAGTTTGTGCTAAATTTTCTTTAATCACATTATCTAATTCAATATCAGTAACATACCTTCTGGGTTCTACAAATTGCATCGTTTGACTATGTCTGTATAGTCTTTCTAGAAATGTTTAATATCTTTGATATTTGTGTCCATTTTACACCTCACCTTCTTAATACTTTTAATTGCTCTTTACATATTTTATATCTGGAACGTCCAATATTACTTCTTTTCCTTGGGAACATACTGACATTCTTGATTAACTAAGGATTCCAAGTTGGCCTCAATGCGATTGTAAAGATTCTACAAAATGTCATACATAGAAATTAACATATTACTTAACCTATCTTCTGCAATAGTTGAAATAAGTATGTTTAAAATACGGCAATAGTCTTTCACTTTTCTATGTAATTGTGATAATACATTGGCCACATCCCTGCTAAGAAAATTTTACACATTATCATAACACTATATTAATTTAAAAAAAAATTCTTCAAGAGAAACAGCCATGCTAAAATTATAAAATGTTTATATATCTTGATAGATCCCAAATTGAGAAAGCTTTAATTAAATACAATTAATTCTCGGATTAAAATATTTCAAATGTTTTATTTATTAATACATACCTACAAATAATTGTGTAATTTGACAATTTTGGTTAAAGTTTACAAATTAGTACCGGTCTAGTATTTGCTTAAAATACAAATTGTGAAGGTTGGTAATTCAAATTAGATAGTAATATATTATATAATGCATTGAACAGCGTTGCCATGTTCAAATTAAGCGTTATAAGCCCTCTTGCGGATCTTCCTAAAATTCTAATATTATAAATATATTTGAATTTTAATCAAAGTATAAGTATATGTCTAAATATGGCATACGTAGCAACTTTGTATATGCAAATATGGTAATTATACTTACATGTTTGAAATGTGACACATACTACATATAAAATGTACATATTCTTAGATTTTATTTTGACACAAACGGCGACCCATACTTGTTATAAATCAGGTATAAAAGGAAATTGTGTGGAGTTTTTGTTGACATAAAAATACAAGATGATTAATATAATTTAGACACTTTTTGTAACCATTCACTAATTTGAAAAATAACACACTAGTGATATTCTTTATCTAAATATTGTTCTGAACCTTTTCTGAATTTACCTTTCATGGGCAAGCTAATTTCTATATTTACCAAATCTTTATTTAAAACTTGAATCATTATCATTTTAAGGTGGACTAAACTAAACGTTTTAAGATATCTTGAGTTGTTCAGAAAAGGTAACTAACGTACCAATTTGATGTTTTTAGTAAAATAAATTATAAAATTCATCCTACGTTTGTTTATTTAACCCAAAGTTTAACAATTAATTAGCGGTTGAAGCTTTTGTAATCATTGATGTCAGTAATTAATTAAACATAAATTAAATTAAAACTGTTGCATGCGTGTTCATTGGTTGTAACAAGTTGTATTATCTTGTTAATTTGGATTACTCATGAGATTAATTCGTCCGCGAAATAAACTATAACATTTTTTTTCTTATACAATAAATTAGCAATCAAAATAGATTTTCTATAGGCTAATTGCTAACATAGGATCTTAAATATGGATATCCTTATCGGTCAGGATGAGGCCTCTACCATCGAAGAGTCCTCTTCTTTTTCATCTGATGTCGTTTGACCATAGTCGTTTTAGCCTTCTGTTGTCTTGGGTATATAGAAGTGGGCATATAAGAGGGTTGCTGTGTGTTGTAAGTCTGAAATAATAGGTGTTGCTTCTTTGCTGGATGGCTTCAGTGATGTAGGGGATGAGGAGATCGTTATGTACAGTTAGATATATACCATGGAGCATTAGTCAGTTCGTGGAGGATTTTGGATTGGGATCTTTGGGCGATCCAAATACTTGATTTGCTGTCACAGCCCCACAATCCTATGCCGTATATGGGGAGTATTATTACTTTATATAATAATTTTTTTCCCTCGAGTGGTGTATGTGATTTTCTTCCAAGTAGCCAGTGAAACACCTTGAACCTCAGATCTATTTGCTTTCTCTTTTTTGATGTGTTCTTTCCAATTCATTTTTTCGTCGAGATGTAGTCCTAAATAACGCACTGAAGAGGATCGTGTAACGGGAGCATTGTTGATGGTGACCGGAGGGCATCTATCTTTTCTTAGAGTAAAGGTTACTTGAGTCGATTTTAATGCATTTATCCATATTTTCTATTCTTTTTCCCAGTTTTGAATAAGGTATAGCTGTCCTGCAGGTAAGAAGCTGCTGTTTCTGGATTAAGATATTTATTGTGGTTGGGTCTGCTGTATATAATGAGTATAGCAGAGAGGCTAAAACACTGCCTTGTGGAACGTATAACGAATAACGTATGGGTCAGATAATTCACCATTTACTTTAGTTCTAAACTGGTGGTCGTTTAAATGGGATTTAAGTAAGTAGAAAAGGGAAGAAAAAAGGAGCTTGATTTTATAAAGAAGGCCATCATGCCAAACTTTGTCGAAAGCTTGGCCTATATCCCAAAAAAACAAAGTGCAATATTTTTTATTTTCCAGGGATTTGTTAATTTCGTGAACTACTCGATGGGTTGTTGAGTGCTGTAGCCGGAATCCGAATTGGTGGTCAGGGATAACTTCTAAAAGTGAATTCATTCTGCTGCGTATCAATTTTTTCATTAGTTTGGAGATAGTTGATAATAAGCTTATTGGTCTGTATGAAGATACATGGTTTGGGTTTTTGCCAGGCTTGGGGATTATAATTATTTCAGCTACTTTTAGTTGTTTGGGCCAATACTGTAGTCTTAGGAACGCATTACAACACCTTTGTTTCAACATTTTTGATGTAATCAGGTCAAGACCTGGAGCTTTTCTAATATTTAATCGAGTTATTACATCTATGATTTCTTAGGGGTGATTGGTTTTATAGGTTGTGCGGGAGAGAGATTGCCGTTTAGAAAGTTGGAAATTTCTTGATTTGGTGTATTATTGTGAAGAGTAAATACTTCTGCGAAATATTTGGCGAATATGTCTGCTTTTTGCTTATTGTGCCCCCGGGATGGGATCTTGCTTCTGAATTGGGGAGTTTGTTAGAACTGGTTTAAAAGCTGCCTAATCGGTCTCCAAACGGAATTGTAACGATTCAGGTTTGATATGTAGTTTCTAAATGATATATGTTGATATTACTTTAGTCTTAGTTTGAGTTTGTTCGTTATTTGGTTATAAGCTGTTTTGTGAACTGGGGAATGGCTGCTATGCCATTTTACTTTCGCTTTTCTTTTTTCTATTAGTTTTTTTAATTTCTAGTGGGATATTAATATTTCTGTCAAGAAATTTTAAGGGCGACGTAGACTGTTGGGCGGCTCGTAATAATTTTGAGATCAGGTTGTTTAGAGCATCCTCTAATTCATCGGGTCTTTTGTCTTATCTTTAGATTGATGCTTTCGTTGATTTTATTTCTGTAATCCTGCCAATCAGTTTTGGTGTTATGTATCTTTGGTACCTTTTTAATATTTATAATAGTTGTGCTGACTGTAGCTATTACGGGTGAATGGTCGGAAGATAAGTCTAAATTGGGAACAAAGTCCAAGTAGGAGTTTGAAATACTATTAGTTACGAAGAAGTCCAGTAGATCTGGAATTTTTTTGGGATCGGTTGGCCAATAAGTTGGAGTGCCTGTTGATAAGAAATTGTATCTCGCTTCATATAGGACGTTGGCCAATTCTCTTCCTTTCGTGGTAGTAGTCTGTGATCCCCAAAGGGTATTTTTACTGTTGTAGTTTAAGCCCAAGTGTTTTAAAGAATTCTTCAAAGTGTTCTTTTTTTGTTGGTGGCGAGGGGGACAATTACTTATCGTTGTGTCATAAGGTAAGGTTTTAACTTTTATCGAAGTGACTTGTAAGTAATCTTTTACATATCCGGTAGTACATAATGGTCGATGGTGTATTTTATTAATATTGCAGATCCTGCGAGGGCTGTTATCCGGGTGTTTAGTGTGGTAGAAGTTGCATCCTGGAATCTTAAAGTATGACATGTTGGTAAGAAGGGATTCGCTGCTTAAAAGGATGTCGGTTAGGTTGTGGTGAAGCAAGGTTTTTATTTCTTCTTTGTGTTGTAATACACCATTTGCGTTCTAACGTGCTATTCGAAAGAACTTAGCCATTATTTTTGTCTAACTAACACGGATAGCATGTTTAGTACCATGATACTCTGATGGAAAAGCTGGTTCAACATGTTTTTAATTCATCTAGGAACTTATTTAGCAGTTTGCTGATGTTATCTTCAGATTTATCATTCTGTGAATGTGGTGTGTAATTAGTATTATTTTTGACTGTTTTAGTGTAGTTGTAGTTTTGGGGTGGATTGTTAGGAATGGGTGCAGGTGCTTGATGGTTAAGATTTGATATTGTTGGCGCAATATGAAAATTAAGATTGTTTGTCACAGAGTTTCTTTTGTGTAAACGGTGATAGTACTCGTAACCTCTGTAATTCGCGGGGTGTGGACCTCCACACCTCCACACCTCCGACTGAGGTGTCTCTAGTTTTTTTTCCAGCTGGCGGTACTGTGCGTGTTGCCACATTTTACACATTTAGGGTCTATTACAGTATTTCTTGGAGTGTCCATACAATTGGTATCTTGTGCATTGTATTACGTTGTTTTGTTTTCTTGGAGGTTCGACTTGCACAACGCAATGACATAACGTATGAATATAGTAGAAGCTTTTATTATTAGCTGCTGTTCTAGGTCCACAAAGAACAAATTCAGTGGAGTTTTGTCGTTTCTGCTTAGCACATTGATGATATTTCTTACTTTATGCCCCTGGGATTCGAGATTATCTATTATTTCTTTGGATGTAGGTATTTTATTACCACTCGAAGAGCTCTTTCGTTTTAAGGCTGATAGGTATGGTGAATGATAGTGTTGTCTTTCATGTACTTAGATAGTTTTCTGAAAGTGTCAGGGGTGTTACAATTTATTTTTAATATATCATTGGACATGCTTCTAGAGGAGAACTGTTCCTGTTCAATTATTTTACTTAATTTAATTATCGTTTCTGGGAAGTTGGCAAAGCCGTATATGAACATGGGAGGAGGTCTAGGAGGAATAACTTCGGTTTGCTTGTCGGTAACGGTGCTTTCTGGGTAAGGATTTAAGGCACTAAATTTATTAGATAATTGTATGTTAATCGGTGTTATTCCCTTGTTTGTGAAGGTTTTTCTTCTCTTGACACTCTTAATTACTTGCCATGAATTTTCGTTTAATGAATTAGCAATTTCTTCATCGCTTGTTGATGTCATTCTTTCTAGCTAGTGTGTTGTTAATTTTCTGTGAGTGATCGTAAATCAATTGTTGTGGGGTGTGCTGTGATCGTAGAAAATATTGAGATTGTTGAGGGTTTTGATTTTGCATATTGAAATAATTGCTGTTGGTTAGGTGGGAATGTATATAGCTGTGAAAGGAACGTTTGCGTCATTCGTGTAGTCGTAGCTGGCTGTTGTTGCATAATATTTGCTGGTGTCATTGCATTAGGCACATTATTTATAAATCCAGGTCCGTTTCCCGCAGGAAGCATTCTTACCTACTTTACTTTAGCTTTGTAGGTTAATGCACTGCACAATAGATTAAAATATTGTTGACCTTACGGTCACGATAATCACTTCGTCTGCACTCTTGATATAGCAACTTTACGTTTTGAAAGTCAAATCCGAGAAAGGTGTCTGAAGGTTTAAATAAATTTTCTGGACTTGAAAACGTGTTAGTTACTTTCTTCAATTAAAATAGTTCAATTGTCAATTGACTCTACTAAGTCCAAGTGAGTATTTCTATGGTAAGTGAAAGGCTGCCTTAATGTATTACCTGGATAAATTATTATTATTATTTTAATAGCAGTAGCGTATGCAGGGAGTGAAAAGTAGGTAATTGCCTCTCCCTGACTCAGCGTATGTCAAATTAAAATATAACAGGCTCTCCTATGTCAACCAATCCACTTATTATATTCCAGGCAACAATAGTAAACGTACTTTTTTAAGCAATTAGTCAAGTATTTCGTCACCAATTCTTATATAAATGCGAGTAAGAACAGGAATGTTACTTGAAGAATTCGCGTTATACTAGAATGACTAAATATGTCATTATCCATTAAAGCACTGGAAAGGTCAACGTAACTCGCACCAGAGGATGAACCGAAGTAGTTTAGTAGGTGTAGTACGTGGGTGTATTTTTTTTGTTACAGATCCTGCCACAGTTCCAGTGTTCCAGATTTTTCAACATACTCAATATGTGGAACAAATGTTAGCTTGGAATCAAAAACTGTGCCGAGATCTTTAAATTTAAAACAGCGATCCACCTTTCATATTAGTAAAACGATACCTCAGTACACTCCCTTGTAAAAGTCATCACCTTCCATTTGTTTATGTTAATGTCTAATTTATTATTGGCACACCAAGAAATTAATTTATCAATACATTCCTGTAACATATAACAGTCATGTACAGAACTTATCTCTTTAACTATTTTCAGATCATCCGCATAAAGATAACAAATTTCATCTAAAGAGTCTACTACATCATTAAAAAATATATTAAAAAGCAGGGGACCAAGATTAGAACCTTGGGCAACCCCATAATTAACGCTGAATGCATTATACTTAAAACCTACATGTTCAACAAATTGCTTTCTGCCCACAATCATTGACTGTAATAATAACAATACGTTATTGCAAAGGCCATACCAATCTAATTTATGTAAAAGTATACAATGATTTACCCGGTCAAATGCTTTTGTTAGATCGGAGTAAATAGCATCTACTTGTAGCCTCTTGTCGAAGACACAAATTCAGTAAATTCACATAGGTTTGTGGTAGTTGATTTACCTTTGATAAAACCGTGTTGCTCAGGTACCACACTACTTGAAACATGTGAGTAAACCACATTAGCAATTATTGACTCAAAAATTTTTTCAAAATTTGATAATAGTGCAATGGACCTAAAATTTGCTATATTTGAACTATCACCAGATTTAAATATTGGACTTATTTTTGACAGTTTCCAGGTGAATGGATAATTACAAGTATTTACAGTTCAATTATAAATATAACATAGTGGTTCTAATAAATACTGAATGTTTTCTTTTACAAAAAAACGCAGGGACATGATCCGGATCGGATACAAAATTACTTTTTTACAGCATTCACAATATTCTCATGGTTAATGGAAAAAGAATGTAACACTTCTATAATTTGGAACAAGTTCATAGTGGATTGTGACGCACAACATTTACTACTACAAAATTTACAACTCAGACCTCTTGTGGCACTCAAAATCACACATATGTTCATTATTATCATAATACACACTTGCAAAATAATGTGCAAAGCAGTGATCTCCTCTTGATTATTTAACGTATTGCCATTATAACTCATTATAGATGGTCAAATATTCTAGACGACTTGGTCTGAGTACATGGACATTTTTGTTTTTCTGAAATAATTCCAGTATTTTTGTTTCATCGTGATTTTATAAACCATGGTGGGTATATTATATGTTTATTCATTAATGTATTCGTTGGAATATATTAGGAAAAAAATTGATCATAAAAATAAGTGCAAGCTTCATCTACGTTATTAATTTGGAAAATTGCAGCCCAATCAATTTGCGAAATGGGTGAGTATGATCCTACTAAATCAGCTTTATGAAAGTTAAATGTAAAACTCTTATTTTTCTTAAAAGGTATGTTTTGAGAAAATCTTAATATTATTGTTGTCCGTAATGATGGATGATGTAGATCCTCAGGGACTTATGACAGATCATGACGCTCAACTTGCACGACAACATCATCCGTAGACAACACAACGTCTAGTACTCGTGAATTAATATTCAACACCTTGTTATTTTGTAACATGTGATTATTAGATTCGCTGTATAAGGTTGTAGTTTTCCATCACTTGAATCACATTGATAGTTCTGATATGTTTAAGTCTCCAAAAATAAGTACAGGGGTTGAAAAATCTAAGCCGCTATCAAAAAACTCAAATATTGTAACATACTCACATAATTTTAAGTTTGGAGGAATGTATACCGCCATAATACAGATGCTCACATCTCACTTCTTTCTTACTTACCGTCGTACTAGAAAAAAATGCACACATTTATTTACTTCATGTGGTTTATCTTTCAAATGTATCGTATCAAAAAGCTTCAAGCTTAGACAACAAGAGTCTGAGGCCGGTATTAACGTTAAGCGCAATTAAAGTCAGGTGATTTATGGTTCAATAGTTATTACGTGCAATTTTCATTGAGAATGAATACTTTAAATGCATTATTAATAACCATATTAATTACGTTATTCACATTTGCGACACTTAATTCTTTAATTACTTATCGCAAAAATTTTAAATTTTAGAGCGCAACTGATTTACTTACCGTACAACTTTAATTCACTGAACACAAAAAAAAAACAGCCAAACCCGTTATAAATTGGTTTCCGATCAAATAATAATTCATATGGACAAGTAGTGATTGATTAGATAAATAAAAAATGGCCAATCAATTAGAATAAAATTGCAAACTTCTATACGTGTTAACATACGTCAACAGTTTAATTTGATCAAACTTCTGATTTTAAAACGCAAATTAGTGCTTTTCGTTAAATGTACGTTGTAATATGTTATAGTGTATAGGTTGGCAGGTTTCGCCAAATTCTTAAAAAATACACATTAAAGTGACAATATAAAAACCGCAATAGCTAATTTGTTAAGGGCTGATTAAACTCCAAGACAGTTAATCACTTGATTAATGGATGTGGTTAGTTTACTTTTGTTGTTTTAAAAGTTCATATAACTGGATGGGTCAATATCAGACTCAACAGGGTTAAGAATGTACCGTAAATTTGGTACAATCTCACTTTCAATATCCGCAGTAGCATCTCAACAGTACATGTTACTTGTTGAAGAATAATTAGTACCTGTAATTTGGCAATTACAATCATAGATTTATACATTTTTTGGTAACTCCCCCACTTTTCACTCACTCACGCAGTTTGCTACAGAAAAGGTATTCTCATTTGATCTCTGTAGAGCATTCCATTTTCGAGATATTTAAAATTTAATTTACGCATACTTAGCATATTATTAATATAAAGTTAAAATGACAAAATCATTCAAATAAGTTAAAAGGTTTTCCGTAAAAATGAATTTTCATTACAGGCAATGTTCATAATAGTTCAGAGTTTACTATGTATTAAAACTACGACTAATTACAAATCAATGATATCTCAATGTTACAATACTTGTCGTATCTTAGTAGGCTCCTGTAACACAACAGCTGAGCATACTTCTGAATGTCACTCATTTACCAGAGAATCACCCAATTGGAGGTTGTTGGTAATGGTCTAGTGATGGTAAAAAACTTGGGTGTCAGCTCAGAGAGTGGCCATTTTGGAGAACCGACGCCATCTTTAATTTCAGTATCTCAATATATAGTGAATTTTGAAAATGCATCAGGTAGGCATGTAAGATGTTATTTTATACGTTTTTGAGGGTGCTGAAGACGTTACGCATAGTATAAACACTAGAAAGTGGTTACCAGTGGCGTAATCAGCACCAGAAATTAGGAGGAGCAGCGGATCTATGAAAAATGTGGGTTTATTTGTGCTGGGAGTTACAAATAGGGTATTCTTGTTGCATATTGACCTGAACTTGATTTTACACAACTTATACATCTTAGAATGTGTCATATGCGCTGAAAATAGAAAAATTGTTTAGCTCATGTCACGCATTATATATACAAGCAATGCAGGCCATAAGCAATATATACACAGTCCATTACCTGAGCATACTTCTGCATGTCATTCATTTACCAGAGATTCACCCATTTGGATATTGTTGGTAATAGTGTAGTGACTGAAAAAAACTTGGGTGATAATCTGTGCGAGTGGCCATTTTGGAAAATGAACGCCATCTTTGATGCAAATTGAAAATTCACAGCATAGGCATGTGAGATGTCATTTTATATGTTTTTTAGGGTGCTGAACACGTTCCCGATGGAATAAATACTGAAAAGTGGTTACTAGTTTATTTAGTAAGACAGATACAAATCAACATCCTTTATTTCTGTACTATTCAGATATACATTGTTTCATAAAACACGAAGTAACATAAAATGACTAAATCAATGACATCACTAAGTAGTTTAAGTATAGGACATGACTAATCTATAACAAAAAACAATATATTATGACTCCTTATATCTAAAATTTTAAACAGCAGAGGTAAAAATTTACGTTGCAATATTAGTATACTATTTACGACAATCAATAATGGCTACACTTCTGCAATGGCAGTAAATGCGACAAGATATTCCAGCTGAAAACTCAAACATGAATCTCTTGCACACTTTAGACATGAGCAACTAGGCACAAGTTCGTTGCTGGGAGGAAACAGTGAAGTTATACGTGAGGGCTGTAGACAATCACCTACATCTTCGTAACCAAACTGTATAGGGTCAAGTTGCGTGATGGCATCATTTAAACATGTTACATACAAATGTGTGTTGTAGTAGGCCCTTAAAATGTGGGATCTAATTAATGCACTGGTCGGTGGGAGATCTTCTAGAAATGTTTTCCCATGTGTGTAAAGAAACATTCGTAATGCGTCCATTGTTTTACAATTAGATCCCTTTTTCAAAACTTGTACGAGATATTCTTCTGCTAATTGTATCGACTGCTCCATTATAACTTCACTTGCAGGAATTCCGAAGTTTGTGAGAAATGCTTCGGGTGTACTTGCCATTCCGGCATGTTTAGTACCTACTTTGCTAGTGCAGTCTGACCCTGTTAGGAAGTGTAAAGCAGGAAGTACATGGCATATTGCAATTCGTTCCGCCATTAAATGAACGGGAACTTGGCGCATCGTAGCTCCAACATCTAGACGAATCCACAATTCCTTCAAGCCAAGATTCTTGAAGGTAGTCCAATGATATAACAGAAGAACCAGAACGTCTGTATCATTCGATAATACCATCACACAAAAAATAAGAACAAATAAGAAACCCAACAATCGGATACTGACTGCAACACTGGTTTTAGCGGACAAGCATTATTTTGCATAGTCATAAATAGCCTATCTAACCTAAAATGTTGCCTCTCTGAAAAATGTCTTTACCGTTCTTCATGGGACGTCTATACGATATAAGACACAAAGGAAAGCATGATGGGCGAAAACAAATTTCAGTAATTAGTACGAAAACTCACGAGCTAAATTTTTACGATACATTCACCTATGTAACATGAACACAACGCGCCCTATTATCGAACTACGAAACCCTACTTTTAGGCCTGTACTGATTCCCTTAAACGTCTTCAGCGTCTGTCTTAAAGCTAAAGATTAGTAACCAGCAGACTATTGTAGGCCTAACTATGGAGACAGTAGACAATACAGTAAACCTAATAAAATGTGAAAAGATGACATAACAAACATTGTAAAAAAAGTAATAATTTTTAGCTAACAGTACTCCAAAACCACTATGCAAGTGATTAATTTTGATGGCCCAGGGTGACATGAGCTAAACAATTTTCATATTTTCACCGCATATGACACATTCTAAGATGTACCTATATGTTGTGTAAAATCAAGTTCAGGCCAATATCCAACAAGAATACCCTATTTGTAAGTCCCAGCACAAATAAACCCACATTTTTCATAGATCCGCTGCTCCCCCTAATTTCTGGTGCTGATTATACCACTGGTAACCACTTTTCAGTGTTTATACTATGCGTAACGTCTTCAGTACCCTCAAAAACATATAAAATAACACCTTACATGCCTATCTGATGCATTTCCAAAATTCACTATATATTGAGATACTGAAATTAAAGATGGCGTCGGTTCTCCAAAATGGCCACTCTTTGAGACTGACACCCAAGATTTTTACCATCACTAGACCATTACCAACAACTTCCAATTGGGTGATTCTCTGGTAAATGACATACAGAACCATGCTCAGCAAATGGACTACTGTCACTCGCTGTAGTTGTTAAAATTTGTAATCATTCAATACATAACTAAGGTTTATTACTTATTATTGTTAATAATCAAATAGAAATACACATTTTCTGAATATGCTAACATGCATTTGGTACTAAGGAAGTGCCAAGACAATTCTGAATAGGCTGTAAGAACATATGCACACTCATATCCAGAAAACATATGTGGCAGTAGATAGGCGGATAAGATAAAATGGAACTGTTTTACCTGCTACTCAATTTCCTGGAAGCAAAAGAACAAAACGCATATAAAGAAATGAAGAAAATGTTTTAAATTTAGTAGAAGAGAATCCAAGAATAAGTACTAAAAGGTTATTGCTACAAACGGGAGTTTCTGAGGTAACCTGTTGGAGAATACTAAAAGACCAACAGCTGAAGCGCTTTCACCTGCAACAAGTTCAGGATCTTTTAGAAACAGACTATAAACCGAAAGTTGAAATTTGCCAATGGCTGCTGAGACAGATTAGAAGAGAAACGGTATATTTAATATGCATAATGAGCATGTGTGGTCAGATGAAAATCCACATGCCACGAACACCGCCAGTTTTCAGCACAAATTTAAAATAAATGTTTGGGCTGGAGTAATACACAATCAGCTAATAGGACCTTTTATTTTAGAAAAAAATTTAACTGGATCGCGATATACTTTTTTAAGAGAACATTTAATAGGTTTACTTGAAGATGTTACTTATCGTCAAAGAATTAACATGTGATTCATGCATGACGGGACATCATCTCATTTTTCATTAACAGCAAGAGACTGGTTTACACTATTTTTAGCTTTTGAGTACTGGGCACATTGCATTTAATTAATAACTTGCTTTCATGTATGTGTATATTAAATTTTAAATATCTCGAAAATGAAGTACCCTACAGAGATGAACTAAGAGTACCTTTTGTGAGGCAAACTGTATGAAGCATAATTATGAGTTTTAATTTTTATGATATGCAGGGTTTGCAAAAAGTTTAGCTCAAAAGTATTTGATTACCCCCTAATTATACGCCAATGGATTATCCTAATTTTTCGAAATACAGTCGTATCGAACAAGTAACATATATCTATTTTCAAGTTAACGCCCCTACTATGTAAATATGTAAAAAATTTACATCATCACCCTGTAAAATGGAAGCGGGGGGGTACCGAAAAATGTTATTTAGCTTTACTTAATAACTCGTCAAGTTCTATATTGCACCCAATTTACGGTTCTTTATTCTGAAACACCCTGTATACAAATGCTCTAATCGTTTTTATTAACTCTTATCAGACTTTAATCTTAATGAACATTGTGACTGAACAGCTTTTCGTCTTTAACATGTAAATATGCACTTTAGAGATTTTTAATTTAACACTCATTCTTTTTCAACAATGTGGGAAGATCTTACTTAAATAGAAAGTAAATCAATTGCTTAAAAATTTGCGTTTTTAAACCGAATTAAGGCGAAACAAGAACGAAAGTATTTTATTTTTATTTATGGTGGCAAATTATATTAATTTAATTTGGTTATTTTGGTTAATTAATTTAATAATATCTTGTGAAATATATATATGCATATTAAGAATTCTGCCCATCTTTTAGTTTTATCTAAAGTGGAAAAAACTATTACTCGTCAGTGTTGAAATTATATGTAGAAATACCGACCTTTTCCAAAAAAGCAAAACAGGTCGAGTATCGCCCAAAAAAGTGATATATGAAAAAAATGTTTGTGTAGGTTTGGTGAACTATTCGACAATAGCTCGTTCTCTTCACAAGTGGTTTTTAATCATGTTGTAAAAATACTGACATTAAAGTGGGTTTATGTAGCTTGCAAAGAATTCCACTATTCCATTCAAACGTCAAATGATATGCATGTTAATGGTAAAATAAAAAGCTCATATTGATCTGTTTTTCATATGTGAAAACGTAAAAAAGCTTTCGAGATTTGCAGTTTACGTAATTTACCTGGGCACTAAACTTTTTATATGGACCACATTTTCTGTGTAAAAAAAATTTATTTGAAAAATATAATGTTTAATAAAAAAGTTAATGTAAAGGTCAACGAATTGCAATTATTTTTAGGAATAAGATACTTTAATAACACTTATGATAAATCAACTAATATATAAACATAAAATTGACTGCTATCAAAGCTCATCAGCGCGTTTACCTCTATACTGTGTCCCATTTTAGTTTAAATCGCGGTTTGCGCGACCCTGTTCTGCTTTTTCGTGAAACGAAAGATGGTGCAAACAGAATTGTTATAGTCCTATTAGTATTTGGGATTCAGAGCGAATTTCAAACTTTGGACATTTCAAGCACCCCTCGTAACTGCTTTGCCTTGTAATTTATCGAAATGGAGAAAATTGGAATTCATACAGAATTTTCTGTAGAATTTACTGGTGTGCATAGTTTCCTCCACAAAGAGTCAGTTTTTCGCAATAAACCAAAGTTTTCTTTTTTTTAATGGGGCACCCTGTATATTTTTTAGTATATAATAGCTCAGCTTTCAAAAAATATATATTGTGTGACACTTCTTTTGCATTATTAAACTTAAAAATTAATGTTACGTTAATTTAACATTTTGATGATACAGTTGGCCATGAAAAAACAAGGTTAAGGGTTAGGAAGCTTTATGCAAAAACACAAAATGAAAACCTAACATAATACCTACAACTTTACATGCGTAATATAAATTATTAAAAGAGATGTTCGAACTGATGACCATTCTGTCTTACACACACTCTTCCAATTCGTTCTATAGCATTTTAGAACATTTTAGAAATGGTTATGCCTGAATTATTAGATGACATTTTTTTAGCTCGCTTGAACCAAATTCATTTCCAGCAGGATGGAACCCCGTCTCACAATGCGCAAATTATACGCCCATTTTTGGAATACAATTTTGGTAACAGATGGATAGGCACTAATAGGCCGATAAGATGGCCTCCTAAGTCTCCGAACTTGTCAGTCTTAGGTTTCTTTTTATAGGGTTACCTACTTGCAAAATATAATATACCAAACTCAATATAACATTGAACGTTTGAAAACTGCAGTTAGAGAAGCTTTCAAACATTTACAATATCACTCAATTATCGTGCCTAATGCTATAGAACGAATTGGAAGAGTGTGTGAAGCATGTATAAGACAGAATGGTCATCAGTTCGAACATCTTTTTTAGTAATTTATATTAGGCTTGTAAAGTCGTAGGTATTATATTTAGTTTTTAATTTTGTGCTCTTGCATAAAACTTCCTAACTATTAACCTTGTGTTTTCATGGCCAACTGTATCATCAAAATGTTAAAGTAACGTAATATTTATTTTTGAGGTTAATAATGCAAAAGAGGTGCCACATAATACATATTTTTTGAATGCCGAGAGTACGCTCTATTATATAATAAAAAATATACAAGGTGTTCAATTTAAAAAACAAAACTTTGCTTTATTGCGAAGAAACTGACTTTTTGTGGGGAAACTATGCACGCTACTAAATTCTACGGAAAATTCTGTATAAAACCCAATTTTCGCCATTTCGATAAATTACAAGGCAAAGCAGTTACGGGGGGTGCTTAAAATGTGCAAATTTTGAATTTCGCCCTGTATCTCAAATACTAATAGGACTATGACAATTCTGTTTGTGACATGTTTCGTTTCACAAGAAAGTAGAACAGGGTCGCGAAAACCGCATCTTTCTATCTTTGCTTGCAATCTAGATACCCTACAATTTCAACCAAAATGGGACACAGTGTACATAACATGCATAGATACTCTGCACGTATGTGTAGAAAAAATGTGAATTTACAAAAAAGAAATCAAATTTCACATGTTTTGAATAGACTGTCGAATATCTGTGCAAGTGCGTGCATACAGTAACGTCTGTGAAAGTGGCTGGCCCATTCCAAAACGTTAATGTTTTTTAATTATAGTCGTATGTTTATCGTTTGTTTATTTGGTCATTTCAACATTTGTTTATATATTCTTAAATGCATAAAATATACGCCGCCAACTTTACTCTAACGTGCCAAATTTTGGCTGACGTTACTAGTGTTAAGACTTTGAAATATTGCTATTTATAAATGTTCTTTACATTATTTATCGTGTGTTTCAAAAATATGGAACTGTGGCAGGACCTGTAACAAACAAAATACACCCACGTAGCACACAAAATTAAAAAACACCGAACCCGTTTCAACAGATAAGCTATCATCATCAGTGGTCGACTGGAGCGGACTAAAGAAATTTCTAATATACACATACCATTAGCTAATAACACTTCATTGATTATCTGGAGAAAGTGAAAGTTATGAAAGTTTAATGACATACAGATGGTCTGTCTAAAATCTTTTCCAAAACTAATTTGAAAACATTCACTACTTTAGATAATAGTTCGCAAACTCTTTTAGGCAATCCAACAGATCAAGTAGATAAGCAGGATAGGTCAGGAATTAATAAAATTAATTGTAAAAATTGTGAACAAATATATGTAGGGCAAACTAAACGACCTATCAAAATTCATTCATTCATTCACTCATTTAAAATACAAACGTTTGCCGAAGCCCTACATATGTTTATATAAAATCATGTAGTAGGTAAGGTATGTTAGTAATAAGCACGAGCTTGATTGTTATGAAAGTTTAGAGATATTAAAAAAAACAAATTCTAAGGAATAATGACGATCAAGTACCTTTAGGTTACTCAACTCTTATTAAACTTTCACTTTTACCACGTCCCAGTCGACCGCTGATGATGATAGCATAGCTATTGCAACGCGTTCGGTGTTTTTTATTTTTGTGTGGTACGTGGGTATATTTTCTTTGTTATTTACCGTACGTTTAAGTACTATCTCGTATCTTTTTTCTCTTAATAATTAAGTTTACTTTGCTATATTGGTATCTTTTCGTTATGCGTCATGTTGAAGTGCTCGGTATATCTAAAATCACATTTCCGCTAATTGACCACATCTACTTATCGCTTGTGCGCCGCTCACTTGATATTTTGTGGATGCGCTGGCATTGGAGCGTCACTTACCATTATTCATTTCGTTAAAATGCATCTCCTTTCGTGTATTAATTTATTTGCCGCCGTAAAGGGAAACTCGGAAAATTAGGGTATTCGGTAATTCACAAACCATGATACCAATACTTATGGTCTAAATTTAGAAAATAGCTTGTCATTAAACCTACAAATAGTTGTATAGAAAATGTTGTTTAGTGATGTATAGAGGGCGCATAATACCGGTGGTCGTTTGGCCGTCGCCATTTCACCATCACTGTTTCACCGCAGCCATCTTACCGCCGCATTCTGCCTACAACCAATTCGCCGTACATTATCGGTGGCAGTCTATGTAGCAACAGCTTCGTCATGAAGGGATAACAATAAAACAAACTTACCAGGATGTTGCTTGTGTATAATTACTTAGCCGGCCGAGTGTATTACTAGACATAGACCTATTTGTTCTTAGGGACAGGATGACCCGATATGAACGAACAGCCAGAATGTATCTTCGACTTAGTTATGGGAGACCATTTCTAAGTTATACCATAATTCGGAAGAACGCTGACCAGGTATAGGTGCAGAATCGGTTACAGCAGTTTCTTGACTCGACGAAGGACGATAATAGCCAATAGAAAGAAAAACCTAGAGAACCCAACGTTTTAGATACGAGCTGAGTGTAAAGTGTAACGAATGTTAAATATTCAATGGCGCAAGTATGCTAATGTTAAGAAAATTTTTACTCACCTCCTGCCAGGACGTGAAGTGTTTGTTAAGAAGCTTTATACCCGTAGAAACGAAAACTAAATTACTTAGTATAGTTTTTTATTAATTGCAGAGATTTTAAAAAACCAGCACTACGATGTACGTAACTTTTATTAAATACATTTATATAAAAATTACAGTATACCTAGTTTCTAACAACGAAATTTTAGCCTTCACAAAATGGCGTTCTTTTTCAGAAGAACTCAAACTAAAAGAAAAGTCACCCGATACACATTTTTAAATTTATTTGAAATTCAATTGTCACGCACCATGTTGCCAAATTTCTTATAATTGAAGCCAACGTGTGTTGCCTACACAACATGCATAAACATTCTCAAACTCACTCTAAAACCCAAAGTTAGTTTAACACGTTACAGCTTCTAATTTATTGACTGTTCCCCTTGAATGCATTCTAATACTAAAAAATAGAAATCATTTAAGTATGTGGTAATGTTAATGTGAAAATAATTCAGAAACTTCCTAAATTACATTTACTGCATTAACTTGTATAACGCGAAGAATAATGACGCAATAAACAAGGAAATGCAAATTTTCTGATCACTTCAATTAGTAAATGTTCTCAAAAATATTTTATTCAATGTACCTTAAAAGATCTCCCAGTTGAGGTATCATCGTATTTAAGATTTGGGGTTACCACCTACCTTCGCGTTTTATTGAAGATTCGTTGAAAAGCTATGAGTGTACATTCACAACTTTTGAACAAAACTAGACGGAATCAGGCTCTGTTCCACCCTATATAATTATGAGCATTTTTGTGTACCTGCACCGAATAGAATTTGACATGTACATAAACTGTGTAAATACATTTTTATTTTTAAATAAAGTAGTACATCTATCGCAATTTGAGGGAAAGAAAAAAAAGGAAAAGGCCACGTATTTCATTCCCTCCCCAAGGGGGAGGGTGGGCTGCTCGAGCTTCCCGAGCTCCTTCGGCCACAATCATGGATTCCCAGCATACGTACATACATTACGTATATATGCATGGTGGGATTAAGGATGGGTGTGGTCAAGATAGGATCGGAAGGAACGGAGTTAGGGTTCTGAGTGGGAAAATTCTACCCCAGCATTCGCCTAAGTAGCTGCACATGGTGTGCATATACGCAGTGACCATGTCGCTACATGTGTATCAGGAAAACCCCCTGAAAAAATCTCATACAAGGTAGACGGTAACGGGAGTCGAACCCATTACCTGCTAAGCAGGTCCTGTCACCACTACGCTACTAGCTCGGTTGAGGGCAATGGCCGATTAAACGCATTTTTTCCATTTAAGAGTAGTTTCTTTGTATGAACATATTATGCATGTTTAACGTAAAACACTTAATCACAATTATGAAGAAGAAAATTTTTTCTCATGCACATTTGTTCGTTTACGTAACCGCAGAATTATATTTTAAGTGTGACGTACATTAGTAAAGTGTTCGGTATTAAGACCTTATCCCTCAGAAGCACACTAAATGTACAGTATTTTGTAAACTTACTTTGTAGAAATCCATAAATTATGAATAATAAATTACAAGATATAGTGGGGATTTACACAGACTTTATTAGGTTTTACTGGAAGTAAGATAAATGGAATTTTTCCTAAATTATTACAGAAGAACGAGTAACAGTATTTTCTCAGTTAAGCACATCGTCAACTGTATAATTACATATAAAAAACGTTAAAATGGATTTTACAAGATGTTCGATTTACGGCGCAATATTACCGCAAATTTTTTTATACCGGTTTATAAAAAAAGCAACTTTTCCCACCTAAATTAATATAATTTGTCCTTAATTAATTTTCCTTTAATAAATTTATAACCATTATTAATTATCATGTCATTAAATATTTCATTAATTTTAAACAAAATTACAAATACAAAACTTCCTAATAATTTACTGGCGTTATATCAATTTTTTAAATTAATTTTATTGAGTCAAATATATAAATACCTATATTACGTAAATTTGATAACATTGGTAACAGCAGAACGCTAGAAATATACTCATTTTGATTATTTTAATAACTGGTTATTCGGAAAAATGCCATAAACTAGACGCAATGGTTTTCAAACTGTGTTGTACGGAACCCTGGGGTTCTACAAAATGTCGTATAAATAATACTATGAAAGGAAACTTTTTTCAAAAGCTCGCTTGCATTTACGCGTAGAAAGTGCACTAAAAAAGAGAAAATAAATTTTTTGTTTGCACCAAAATGTGATCAAAGATCTTCACGACCAAAAATAAAAGCGTCGGGCGCTCATATTATAAACGTGTGGCAGACAAAAATGAATTATGATGAGCGCCCCACGCTTTTATTTTTAGTCGTAAAGATTTTTAATCACATTTTCTCCTTTTTAGTGCACCTTCTACGCGTAAATAAAAGCGTGCTCTTTAAAAAAGTTTCTTTTTCATAGTATTATTATCTTCCTTTTAGTCGATTAATCAAACATGCTATGATTAATTAATTCATAATTTGTTTAAAATAATTAGTTATAACTCATATGAGTTAATTTGAAACTTTAAAATTCAAATTTTCATTAAGTATGTCCGTGTGAAAATGACTGATTTTGTTTACCATGAAAATGAAATGAAATTCAGAACCAAAGCTTAACAAGTTGATTATTAATTTTATTAGTAAACACTTATAAATACATTATAAAATAAATACAAGTATTTTAACTGAAAAATTTATGAAATTTTGATGTATAAGGATAATAGCAATGATTGACATTGGATTATTTTGTTATATCAACATTATGTTAATTATAGTTTGATTGAGCGTTTTCAGGAACCTTAAATGCTGAACGATTGTATTGTCATCGGGAATATATCAATTGTGGAGAGTTTCAAGTCGATTGGACTAGTGGTATAAGTGGTCGAAAAATCGATTACAAATTTTGATGCATACAACATACAAACAGTGTGAGTTAAATAAAAGCGTGTAAAAATACATCATTCTAGATTGACATAACGAGCCAGCAGCGTCATGATTACGCAGTGGCTACTACATTGATGCGTCACTTGTAGTGTGTTTAGGGGTGTAGGAGAGCGAAACACCGCTCGAGTTTAAACATTTATATATGTTTTTCTTTACGTGCACTACCTACATTGTGAATATTCCATTATTTATGATCCCAGGTTCCGCTAAATAATTTTATAACCCATTTTAAATTGTTGCATAAATCTGCGCTTCTTTATATTACTTATTCACCGATGTTTTTTACACTTGATCAACTAGTTATCTACGACCCTAACCAGTGAAGTTTAACTTTTTGAGATAAATGTGGAACCTGGTTGCCGAGGCCCCTCAGGGTCGAGGCGAATAAAGCACGTGAGCTTTAAAAAGCATACTTCACTATACAGAGAGGCTCATATTACAAATGGTTGCTTTTAATGTATAACAGCAAAATGTGGTAAAACTAGACACGTGAACTTTTCTGTTTATGTATTATCCTTGTTTATATGTATATAAACAAGGGTATTACAGTTGACGTTTGTCATTAAACTTTTTTTTTGTTTTTCTGTCCTTGTTGAAGAAATATTCTCCAACCCGGTGTATATATATATAAAGAAAAAAATGAATTGCGTTGTTGTAGTTACGGAAAAAAAGTAACACGAGTTAGTTTGGTTTTTCAGAAATATTGAATAATTGATTTTAATTCTCCGAAAATACACGCTGTCTCTAAATATAATCATATCCTAAGCTTAAAAAATATCTCTCTCGTTCTCGCTTAAATTATGTGCACATTTAATTAATATTTGCGTTTGTAAGAATTTCACGAATTCTTTTGGAGTCGAACATTGTGTAATATTAGCGTAGTTTTGTATTGAAGTTCAATTGTGTTAATAAAGAAAGTGTTTTCTAAAATCCCATGATCCTTCGTGTTCTCAAATAAAGTAAGAAGTGTAGGACAAAATCCTACATTTCTGGTCCCATCGAGCCGGATAAATCAGTTACGATTTGATAGTCGCGGTCTTTTAAGGAAGCCGAATGCAGTTTAATTTGAAGGTGAACTTTCAAATCTCCAAGAGGATTCAGGTATTTTCCCAAATGGTTCACAATAAAGAACATTTTGTGTTACTTTTATATTAATCTTTATTGCGCTATATTTTAATTTACTTAAAACATATTTCATAAGGTTTAATTGTCACAATGGATATGTGAAAGTTAAAATCAACTCACACAAGTGCTAAGGCTCAAATTATTGGAATTCATAATTGGGTTTTACAAAATAAAGGTACTGACAATGATACCAATAAATTTAAGTCAAGAGAAGACGTTTTGAAAGGTGCATTTATGAAATATAATACTGCTCAAGATGATATTGAACATTATTTAATTGATATAGAGGATCAAACAGATGCTGAGGATGGGGACGAGATCGAAATCAAATATTTTGATGCTCTTGCTGTAACTAGAAATTCTAAGAAGAATTATCTCCTAAAAATAACATTTTCTCTAACAGTCACACTTCTCAACATGACAATGTCAATATGGCATCTCACTGTTATCCTAAAATAAAATAGCCGCAAATTAATATACCTCAATTCTCTGGTAATTTTTCTGAATGGGAAACATTTTTTGATCTGTTCACCTCGCTTATTGATAAAAGTAGTCAATTTAAAAATGTTGAAAAATTTTATTATTTAAAGACATTGCTAAAAGGTGAACCTTTAAGTATTCTAAATTCATTAAAAGTAACTAGTGATAATTTATTATTTTAGTTAATAAATTTAAAATAAATAAAATGAATTTATTTTAGTAATATTTTAAATGCTCTAATTATAACAATGTGAAATCCACAGAATTTGAGAGATTTTGCCACTACTTGTAAAAGTAATCTAGAGTCATTGACAAACTTAAAACTCGAATTATTAATTTTCAATTTTCAGCCAAAGCTAAATTATAGTTCTAAAAAAGTATTTGACGAAGAAAGTGATATTAAAGCGTTGCCTAAGTTAGATAAGTTTTTCGAGTTTCTAGAAAATATATGCACAGTACTCGAAAATCTGTCTAGTCTTGATATTAAAATAGAAAAAAAGTTTAATAAAATATCATTAAATTCCAATAATTTTAATCGTAACGTGCATAAACAAATCATATTTTGCTCATACTGTACCGATAACACCCATAGAATATATGTTTGCAAAAAATTTATATCACTTTCTGCACCAGATAGATTGGCGTTCATTAAATCTAAACATTGTTGTGTGAATTGTTTAGGTAATTAACATCTGATTGAAAATTGCACCTCAAGTCATGTTGCTCACGGTGTAATAAAACGCATCACACCTTGTTACACTTAAATCAAATTCTTCAAAATAACTATCCTCAAAAATTCCAAAACAATTCATACTCTCAAAACCAATATCAAAATGTCGCATCTGATAAATCTCAACATATATCCTCAGGTTGCTCCTCTGCAGTAAATTCAAATTCTCATCAAGATAACTTTCAAAATCCTTTATATGCCAGTCACTCGCAAAAAATACAAAATCACACTTCACCTTACGATAATCAATGCTCTACTTCTCGTATTCCATCTCGTAATAATCACAACAGAACCTCAGAGAATTTAGCTCTCGATGAAGTGAATGATTAACCCTCTAGTTCAAATAATATCTCAGCTTTATCTACAAAAAATTCTCACGTACTTTTAGCTACAGCTCAAGCTACTATTTAATCAAAACAAAATGAACCCATTCAAATTAGAATACTTATGGATAGTGGAAGTCAAAACTGCTTTATTACTCAACATTTAGTTGGCAAATTAGGTTATAGTACATATAATAAAAATTTAAATATTTCTGGAATTCCTCAGTCTCACATTTTCGAGTCAAATGACTTTTGCACTCTAATGTTGATTGCTCAAAAAGATTTAAAGTATCTTGTTTAGTACTTGACAAAATTACAGATAAGGTACCACAAACTTTCATATGTCCAAGAAAATTAAAAATGCCAGATCGCATATTTTCAAACCTCGCAGACCCTGACATTTCCACTCCGAATGAAATTGAAGCGGATGTTTAATATGACCTACTAACATGTGGGTTTGTAAAAACACACTTGGGATGGTATCCTCAGGAAATACTCCGCACTATTGTATTAATTAATTGCCCTCATTTTCTCAATCTTATCACGTAACTACATTCTCTGAAAACGATACGGAACTCGATTCAATCCCTACAAGTTTTTGGGACATTGAAGAAATGCCAAATAAGTCTGTTCTCACTCCCGAAGATGATTTATGAACAAATTTTCACTCGTATAACTAAAATTCTCGAAAATGGTCGCATTCAAGTTGATGTACCCCCTAAATCACCCACTGAGCAGATTTCTGTCTCTTGAAAAGGGATTCGAGAAAGAACCTAATCAGTTTGCAGAGCATAAAAAATTTATAAATGAATATTTATCTCTAAATCGCGCTAGAATTGTTCCTCTATCCCGCACTAACAAGATTGGCGAAAATAAATATTTCATCCCTCACTTGTGTGTCATACGAGGGTCGAGTTCAACTACCAAACTCAGAGTTGTATTTAACGCTTCATGTAGAACATCATCAGGTTTCTCTCTGAATGATGGTACCTTAAAATGTTATCGTGTACAACCTGATTTATATGATACCCTTTGTCGTTTTCGTACATTTAGGTTCGTACTCACCGCCGACATAGAGAAGATGTATAGGCAAATTAGGTGAAACCCAGATTAAGTTTTTTTACAAAATATTACCAAAATAAAAATTCTCTCTACGATAACACAATGTTTCGGTCCTCTTGGTCTTGTTAATCCAGTGATAGTCAAAGGTAAAATTTTAATGCAAAAACTTTACTTGTTAGAAATTGACTGGTTGCATTTATCTCTGAGTAAAATATCTTGCATGATAATATCGGCAAAATCTCGTATCTCGCCTCTCAAAATAATTACTATTCCCAGACTCGAATTATGTGCTATGGTATTACTTTCAAAATTAGTGAACAAAATTCTTAAAATCTATGATAATCTCGCAATCGAATCAGTGCATCTTTGGACTGATTCACAAATAGCATTATTGTGGTATAGAAGTCATCCGGGTATTACAAATTCAAGAACTAACGTCATGGTGTTATTGGCATTATATTAAATCTAAACAAAATCCCGCAGATATGCTGTCAAGAAGTGAATTTAATTCAGAAGCTCTTACCTATGGTTTTTTGGTCAACAGCTTTTACATGATCCTGAACTTGATTTAACAACTCAAGAAAAAATTATTGAATTAAATAATCCTCCTGAAGAACGAAAGGTTTCTTTAGTTTCAGCTGAAACTCCTGTCAATTTTTGGGTATCTATATTTTCGAAAGTGTCATAGTTTTCTCGCATGCAACGGTTCCTAACCTACATTCTTCGATTTATCTATAACTCAAAAAATCCCACCAATAAATTGTTGAACCTTTGTCTCGAAGTCTTTAAATTTTATTTTAAAAACATTTCTGTAAAGAAATATTTGAACTCTCTAATAATAAATCGCTTTCAAATAAACAGCTCTTACCTTTTAAACTTTTCATTGGACCTGATGATTTAATTCGCGTAGGTGGTAGATTACAAAACGCTGATATTAGTTATGATCAAAATCAACCTATTCTCTTGCCACCAAATAATTATATAGTTAATCTTATGTTACTTTACGAACACGTAAACAGACATAATTGCAGATATTGGTCATCGGAAAATCCTTTTGGGTTTATGGAGCACCATACGCAGTACCCCCAAAAGGTTAATGTTTGGGTTGGCATTCTAGGGGGATCATATTATCGGTCCATTTTTCATCAATGGCAAAAACGGTTAGGGCATGCAGGTCCTCAAAATGCTCTATTTAATTTTCGATTGAGATATTGGCCTCTTAATGGCCTTCGTCAGGTGAAACGCCTCATCAGAAATTGCATACTTTGCTCTTTTTATTTGTATGGTAACCAAAGCCATACATTATTTAAGAAATTAATAAAGAAAGTGTTTTCTAAAATCCCATGGTCCTTTGTGTTCTCAAATAAAGTAAGAAGTGCAGGACAAAATCCTAAAATCCTTTAATAAGCTGTTTTCCGATAACCATACCACCGTAGAAACTTCGTTTGGTACACCTGATATCACCAAATTAATAAATTTTCGATAAAACCTTCTAGCCTGTGTAGTTTGTTCCATTAATAGGCAAACTAAAATCTAAATGGGAACTAAATAAACTTTTATTGAGAAAGATAAGTATCTTCAAGGAAAATAAACATGATAAATTGGGGGTTATGTTATCTGTTATGATCAGTGTTACCACAGTAAACATTCTATTGTTACCAACTTATTTTCCAATGAGAGCTAGGTATATAGGAAAATGATTTTAGTAAAAATGTTGAGAAATCTTGCGTATCACATGTTTTTCGAGTATTCGTCATTCCGTCACTTTTTCAACGAAATACAACTCTATATGACTCGTTCCTTTACTAAACTATAGTTTTTCATCCCAAATTACCTTAAATGAAAAATCAATAAGAAAAATCATTTCGTTGCCGGTCTCGGTGTATTTCAATAACAATTTCAGCATTTTTAAGAGATGTTTCAAAAAGAAATTGTTTGCATCGCTGACACGGGGTAAAACTATTTTACTCCATGATCACAGGTAACAAAAACATACTTTATTTTTTCATTCTACGAACTAATGTGTCACTTGAGTTTAATTTTTTTTAGTTTTAAGCGATTGAAAGTTACAATAAAAATTACAAGGAGCTATCTGTTTTATTTAATATTAATTAGGTGAATTGAAAATAATGGAAAGCAACGTGTGGAAGACGAGTGACTATTTCCAAACAGCAATAGGTTTGAGAAATAATTTGGAGAATTATTTTCTAATTTAGAATAGTTAGATTTTTGGATTTTTTAATGGTGTATTTTTGTATTTATATTTTACACAAATCTAAATGTTTCGATAACAATAACAGTTATCGTCCTCGGTAGTGCCTTAAGAATTATTTAAGATGTTAGAATAAATTTATGAAATAAGAAAAATATGTTTACATTTTCATATTTTCTAATTTATTGCCACTTTCGAGTTGTGTTTGACGAAATCGTTTTTTGATTCACAAATTTATTTCATACACAAGAATAGACAAGAATAAACACAAACAAAATCTACTACGAGTATTCTCGTCAATAATCACAAGAGATTTATTTTCTGTTTAATAATGGCAGGATTGATTCTGGAGATGTGGATGACTAAAATACTTTTCACTTCCATGTCATCAGAATTATTTTGTAAACGTCTTTATAAACATGGCACCCCCCTAACAATAATTCCAGTAGTGGGGTCAATGATACAGGGTCTTCGTAAATGCTTGATTCCCACGTAATCAATTTTAAATTTCGCGCTTTAAATATATTTGCTCTAGGTTGGTAGTAATATTTAGTTTTGTAACCTCATATTTGCGTTGCTTCTGTTTGATGTCTTTTCGAATTTCCTCTACATTTAATCAACATTTAAAAAAGTTCTTTTCAGAGCTCTTAACATTGCGAAACTATTGTTTCTTCGCGATGAGCGATTTTTAAATGAAAGCGGACTGTATTTTTTCTTTGTTTTTATTGCTCTGGTCAGTATCAACTCACAAGAACTAATATTTCTTCAACTTAACATGACATAGACGCTAAACGATGTTATTATTATTTTTATTTGTCACTTTGACATTATTAATAAAAACGATCAATACAAACATATAACGCAACGCAGCATGCCACCGACCTTGAAATCTCTATTATTGAAAAACTTATACATGTAGTTATTGAATGGAACCACACGCCCTAAAGGCCACGACAATAGGAGGTTCATTGTCTTCTTTCTGATGATGCAAAATGTACCAATGCAAATGTTAGCATTTTTGTGAAACCATTTTGTCTTTGTTGTAAGGAATGCGAATAATCTTTACTCCGAATTTTCCAGAATCTTTGGATTATTTGCTGCAACTGTTTGAAATATTTCAATCTATCGGATATAACTGCTTGAGGTGCGGAAACCAGATTACTTCCGACCAAGAAATGGCCAGGAGTTAAGTATTTAAGTCAAAATCCATTCTAGAATTACCTACGGTACGTTTCAAATGCAATTTAAAAAACGCACAGCCGCTTCCCAAAGCCCGCCACAATGGCGATCTAGAAGGAATAAAATGCCAACTACTGCGATTTTCTTAATAATATATTTGATATTATTTTATTATATTTTTTTAATCCAACAAAATTTGTAGCATTATCGCTATAGACGTGTTAACACAGACCTCGTCGAGCAATGAATCTTTTAAAGGAATTTAAAAAAGCTTCTGACGTTAATTCACTATCTCAACTTGAACCACTCGAGTGCTAACATAAATGAAAATCACTATGTATTCTTTAAGATAACTACGACTACGAGTTTTTCCATCCTTTAGCAACTACGGACCTAGAAGATCAACGCCGCAATAACTAAAAGGTTTGGAAGGAGTAACTCTTCATTGCGGTAATGCACCCATCAATTGTTGAGTATTAAGGGGTTTGGCTCGAAAACAAACAATACACTTATGAATAGTGTTATGTACCTGATTTCTGCCATCTAAGGGCCAGAATTTTAATCTAATCTGTGATAACATGAATTGTGGACCTGCATGTAACTGTTTTATGTAATTATGCTTAATCAGCGGTTTAACAAAAGAGTACTTAGCAGGTAAAACGATTGGATATTTCTGATCGAATGTTATATTTGCGTTATTCAATCGCCCGCCAACTCGGTCTAAACCATTTGAACAAAAGAAAGGATTTAATTTTTTACCTTCCAACCTACATATGTAGGTACAGAAGGCTATGCAATCGACTTTTTTCCACTATCGCTAAATCGTCTTATTAGGTCATTTTACAACTTTTCGCCAAGATCGGCCATCATGCACGTATTTTAGTATCCACGATAACTTCAGAACGAAAATACCTACGTACTTAAAAGTTTGTATTTAAGCTTGTTATTATTTGGCTTAGAGCTGATTAGAGAGGGAGAAATCCAACAGAGGGGGGGGGGGGTTTAGGGGAATTTTTGTTTTCATCAAATATTTCTAAAACAGCTGCATATTTAAAAGATATAAAAATACCTGGAAAAACCTTAAAGCTATCGTTTAATTATGTTCTATGCAATGTTTTGATATGACGCGTAATTTAGCGGCAAAAAATTCCTAAGGTAGAATTTAAGTGTTGGTTCAATTTTTTTCATTATCTGAATAACAATCAATTTTATAAGAAAAAGTGTAGACATATTTTTTAAAGAAAATCTAATTTTACATGAATTTTCTTTACAAAGTATTTTTAATATGAAGCGTAATAAATGTAAAAATTAAATAAATATGATTGAAAATGCCGAAGCTGTATTATCGATATTCTTCTAGAAGCGAGCGGCTTTGGAATTTTTTTTACGTTAACATGTATTTATGTCTCTGGGTCTCTATCTGACATGAAGTTTTAAACGTCATTCTGACATAGATTACACTTTTTGTTTTTACAGTGTTGCATGTTTTCATAATGAACGTACAAAAAACAGGTATATAGTTATCCTAAAAAAATTGAAATTATAGTATATGAAAGTATAAGTGGATAAAAAGGTCTTTAAAATACGCCCGACTTTTCGAGCACGACGGCGCAGCCGAAGTGCTCTAAATAGCGTAAGTGTTTTAAAGACCAGTTATCCACGAATACTTTACGCTATTTTTTTTGTTGGTGCACCTTGAAATCATAAATACTAGTATTATTACTACAAAAAATGGAAATAAGAACTAATAATGTAAAATATATAAATAAAATAAAAATTAATATATCTAACAATACTAACTGTACTTTCTATTTTCCTTTATAAAATTAAAACTGTTAAATAATGTTTAAATAAAAGTTTTGAATTAGTTAGTAATATTTTATTTGACGTTACAAGGTATTCCTGTCAGATTAATAATCAAAAAATTGTCATTTAGACTTGACGTTTCTTGAGTTGTTGATGTTGCCATGGTAACTTTAAAAAACGCGCGTTTTTGAAAGTTCGATTTAAACACGCTAAGGCGTGCTTTAAATATGTAAAATGGAGCACCAATGAAAAAATAATTATTTCATTTCTTTTAATTTAAGTTAGCATCTAGGCGTCTATTAACCTCTGTCTGTCATGAAGCTTTAAACGTCTGTTTGACATAGATTATTGTTTTTGCGTTTACAATGTTGCCTATTTTTTAAATGAGCTTCTTATAAAAGATGTTGCATAGTTATCCTAAAAGAAGTGTTATTAAAATTATTTCATTTCTTTTAATTTCCATTTTGTAGGTTGGAAGGTCGTATGGTGTTCCACACCAGATAATTAAGTTTACTATTTAAGGGTATTTCTTCATGATTGGACAAACAGGCATATTCTTTAGAGAAACACTTTTGTTGTAAACCAGAACATAATATTTTTAAAGAATTGTCCAATTCAGTGATTGTTAAATGATTTACTCGTTTATTAATTTGTGTTATTTTTGATAGACTATTGTGACAGAATCATAACATATACGCAAAAAATGGATTAATTTTGAAAACGATGAAAACTGATTGAAAAATGAATGTTCGAGAGTATTAATTGAGGTATAAGTTAGAATAATATTTTCTTTTGTGGCCTCTGGAATACCTAGAATATTGCCAACAAAGAATATTTTGCTATAAGGTTTGTATATTACAACCGTGACTTAATAAATCAGCAGGATTTGGATGTGAATCTATATGTATCCACTCGTAACTTTCGGTAAACTTTTGAACTTCAGCAACGCGATTGCTAATAAACGTTTTCCACTTACTGGGATCGGCATTTGACCAGGCTAATACGATCATAGAATCGGTCCGGTAAGTAATATTTCCAAATTCCTTAATTAACGTATTTGTTACTTTATCCACGAGTTGCGCTCACTGAACTGCACTTATACTGGAACGCGCATTAGTGGTCTCTGCCATAGAAAAGCCGCGATGCGAGAGAGATAGCGCGCAAAGGTCACTCCTATCCTTTTCGTAACGCTTTGCGCATGCGCTGCGCGAGAGAGTATACAGCCTCAAAGCACGTCACTCCAAAACAAACTAACCAAAATATAACTTCAAATCGACATTTATCATTTACTCATTAATTACTGATTTTTACTATACGGCTTATTGTTTGTTGCATTTATATAATTGTTGTCATCACGTTTGTTTTTTACGATTATATTTTTTATACATCTTTACAAATTGATTACAATTTTTATACATACCGATAATGTAGAATGTATGATACGTGCAACTACGTTTAATTTATAAAATATACTTTATGTTAATAAAAATCCGAATTTTAACGCATACGGTTGATTATTAGTTCATTATTTTTGTAAAATGACTGAGTATAACAGTAGGTAAAATGAGTTTCAATGGATATTTGTAAATTCTCATGTTATTAAACAAATTATCATTGAAAAATTCATCATTAAAGTATTCAAAACATATCAAATTCTTTTCAAACGTTGCGACATGACAATCGACTACTCTACGCATGCGCGTACGCTCGATAGTAGGACAGAGATGTCCCTTGCGGCCCCCTCTCTCAGATCGGATTGGCGGGCGGAGCGCGCGTTCCAGTATAAGTACAGTTCAGTGGTTGCTCTAATAAATAAGCTCCTGATAATTCGAGTTTAGGTAAGGATTCATTCATAGGTGCAATGCGTAACTTAGAACAGATGTAAATAACTGCTCCATAAGCTTCTTTTGAACTATCACAGAAACCGTTAAGAGCTATTCCAACGTTTGAGGATTTGTTTAAAACACAACGGTTAATCTTTGTAGAATTGAAAAGTTCAATACTATTCATGAACTCTGCCCATTCTTCGCGAATATCGTAAGGTACTTCGTCATCCCATTCTAATTTTTGTTTCCAAATCTTTTGAAGGATTAATTTGGCTTTGACAATAACCGGACTTATTAGACCTAACGGGTCGAATAATTGAGCTATGCTCGAAAGTATTGTGCGTTTTGTAGCATTAATCTTAGGATTATTTATTTTATATGAAAAACGTCAAGTATCCGAATTATGATCCCAGCAAATACCAAAAGTTTTTGTTTCTTGTTCGCTTTTAATTTAGAATTGATCGGCACTTTTTGAATTGTGATTAAAAATAGTTGCTTAGTTAGATAAGTATTTTCGCAGATGGAAACCAGAATTATGCATAATGGTTCTTAACTGATTTTTTAATGCGATTACAGATTCTGTATCTGTTCCACCGGTAATCAAATCATCCATGTAAAAATCATTAATAACTATTTCGCTAGCTTTTGGAAACTCGTGGCAACGCTGTTGACCGATTTCGTTTAATACTCGCGTAGCTGAAAATGAACTACTCGAAAATCCTTATACTACCGTGTTTAGTCGGTAATGTGAATTTTCTTTAGAAGGATCTGCACGCCATAATATATGTTGAAAATCTTGCTGGGATTCGTGTATCAGGATCATTCTATACATTTTTTCTAGATCAGCTATTAATACTAATAAACTGATATGAGAAAGATTTTTTACTTTAGGACCAGTTTTTCAAGTTTCGTTCAAATTCAAACCTGGACTTGTTTTTGAACTAGCATTGAAAACAATGCGCACTCGCGTTGTAGTTGAATTTTTGAAAACTGGGTGATGCGGTGAATATTTACCTTTAAATTCGGATTTTTTGCCGAGGATGATTTTTTTTTTAATTATTGTGGACTTGAACAGGCTAAGTTTGGCCTACCGTGCTAAGGCAATCAGGAACACTTAGTACGATGGAGAGCGGGTTGCTAAATTGGAGGTTATAGGTTATAGAGGTTATGTTATGAAATAGTGGAAAGTGGAAGTGGATACTGACGACATCTACCTTTAACATCGATTTTTTTTGGTCACCTATTATTTACCACAATGTATATCAATGTGTAGGGTGCCTAATTTTGAGCAAATTGCATGTACAGCCTGCTTCTTGGGCTTTTTACAAATATAAATACGTTTCTTTCAATAATTTCAAACTTACTAAATAAATATTTCAGTAATATTGGGTATTTTTTTAAATCATGGTGTTTATTACAAATGATTGGAATAATTCTACTAAGAAAAGCCCTGATAATCATAATTTTTTTTGTAAAATATTTAGTGTTTGTAATCTTTAAATTAAAACCAAACGCTAAGCACTCAAACCTCATTTTAAAATCATAATAAATTCCTTGATATATTAGAAGTATAACAATCGCATTTTCATATTACAAAATTGTAACAAATGTGAAGTTATGCTTAAAATTGTTGTTTTTGGCAATAATCCGTTGCGTCCTTGGTGACCGCTATTGACGTAGTAATAATATATCATTTTGCAATATTGAAAATTCCTTATTAAATTATAAAGTTAAAAATAATATTTAACATGCATTTTCTGTCATTTGTAGAAAGCGCTACTTATTAACAAAACAGTTTCCAGGAAGTAGGTTTGTAAATTAATAGTTGAGGAATAATATTTGTACACACCACTGATTACGAGGTTGAGTTCAATTGGAGACGTAGGACTTAAGCCATAACTATAGTGTTCATATATCATTGATGTTAACAAACTTTAACATTACTTATTTGACGTTGCGTGTTATTTTACGAAAACACATAAAATACAATACTTGTTAAATCCACTTACTACTCATATTTGTAAAAAATTGAATTTTATTTGCTAAATCATAAATATTAGGTAATTAAAATCTTGTTTTTTTTTGTATTTTGGAATATATTTATGTTAACTTTGGATCATTACACATTACTTTCCAAATACACCCTTGGAAAAAAATATAGAATATTTTCAAATTTTCTTTTTGTTTTTTGGTCAATATGACAGTTTCAGTTGCCATAAAAAATTTGAAACGGAAAGATTACTTTATGATTATTACTTCCCCACCCAAGGATACGTTGAATGTTTCTGTTGATTGAAATGATCATTTCAGCTTTAATGCCTTGATTTGAAATAGAAGGTTCATTACTTGAGTAAACTGACAGGAACTATAATGGATAGCACTATCGTCAGCAGCAAACGTATCGAGTTAGTCGTTGGAGAAATGAAGTTATTTACGTGTAGCAGAAAAGGTGTAGGAAGCTCGTATTGATTTCTATGGAACCCCTGTGTTAATACCAACTTCCTTCGAAAAGAATCATCCACTACGACACTATTTGTATTTTATCAAGGAAACTGGGAACGCAGTTGGTGAGCGTATCATTTAACTCAAACGAAGTGAGTTAAAACTTATTGGAAACTTGGTCAGACGCTTTTGAGATATCTAAAGCGACTACAACTGTTTCACCGAATTGTTCTACTATATTGTTCCAAACTTAGGTTACGTATGAATGAAGTTCACTTAAATCATTTTGCTTAAAATCACTAAGGAGTTTATTAAATTCAAAGAAAGGGAGTAGTTGCTGATTTATGACTTAATGATTTTAGACAAAATGTAAGTGATGGCAATTGGTCCGTAGATGGAGATATCGGTCTTGTCGCCATTTTTCACAATATTATGAACATTTGCTAACTTCCATAATGAAGGACGTTCCCCAGAAGACATAGAAATTGAATAGAAAATCATTAAAACACGAGTTTGATGCAAATAAATCCACAAAAGGATTGGATTTGTCTACAGAACCAGCAACTACAGATCCGTCAAACTATGCCGGGTGGGGGGATGAAGATGTACCAAGATTTTTACTGATAGCTTTAGGTAAAAACCAACATTTAGGACTACCCAAAGTTTATTTAAACAACTAGTTAGCTTTAGTTTTGCTGGTATTTCTAACACCAACGTAATCTGTATGAGTCTCCAGTGAGATCAAAAAGTGAGCACCTTCCATGACTGTGGTCGCTTGGGTCGTGCTCTCCCGGACACATGAAGGGTGCATCATTTTACGTGCGGCCTTTTTAACACTAAAAACCACAGCCATCTTTTTTTATTTTGAACTTTCAATCCGATAGGAAGGCAGTGACGGCGAGACAATAAGAATGGATTAAGGGTTAGAACACGGTAAACGGCAGCCCTTACCGAGCTCGGATAATCAAAGACCCAATATTAAGGGTATATTAATGTTTAATTTAATTATTGACAACTAATAAAACTTTTATACAATTCTTATTTCGCCGACTCACAGTTTCTATGTGTAAATTAAGTACTGAGATCTCAAACAATTATATTTAGAGTAATATTAAAATATTTATCTTTTTTGGGGGTTTTTGTGGTGTATTTTTGTATTTAAGTTATACAATCTAAACGTCTCGATAACACTTACAGTTATCTTCGTCAGTAGTAAAACCATCTTTCGAAATTGTTAAAAATGTAGAAACAATTTTATGAAATTTGAAAAATTGAAAACGCAAACATAAGCCTGCTATTAGTAGCACAGTTTCATAAACATATAAAGCCAACTATGGAATACAATTCTAGTGAAGGATAACTAACATCATTAATAAATTAAATATTGTTACACTGCCTTGAAGATGACAAATCAGAACACCCTCTAACGGTCGAAGGCTAAAGTCTGTCCAGAAACGAAGCTAAGGAATAAATTAAAATAGTTCATTTATTTTACATATAAGCGGTACACGATTTTGTGTTAAATATTTAATAGATTTCTTAAACTAGTTTTAGGATATACCGCTTCCATACTATAGCATTATCAATAGCTGCTAATCCTTTAACAATGGGACGTACCTGCTGTTTAGTCCTAAAGTAAAGATCATAGGTGTGTACATGGATTTTGTAGACAAATGTATGAGGATTGCAATGTTTTATTTTAATCTGAAAACAGAAAAATTATATTGCAAATAGATAATATCCTCGTTCTTTCTCAACTTTTAATTAGTATTAGTTAATTTCATTATGACATATCTAATCAATATTACTTCAGTTTTATATTTTTTATCATAAAACAACCCAACGCCACCTGAATCTGCCAAACATGTTGATTTATTCATTCGCTTCGTTTCTGGACAGACTATAACAATGAAAAATGTCATACCTAAAGAACAAATTTAGCAAAATTTAATCAAGTTGTGATGTAAGTGCAAAGCTGTGAAAAACTTTAATTTGAACTTGATAAAAGTATTCACAAATAGCAACTTGACATCAATTAAAGTAATCCAGTCAAATCTAACAAAAAATAGTTTTGTCAATAAGTTCAAGTGTTATTTAGCAATGGAAAACACAATATAATACGTTTTATGTAATTTTTAATGTTAGTTTTAATTTCAACTACTGATGTTAAATTATAGTGCTGTGGTAATTTAACATGTAATTGGTAAAGCATTTACTTCAAAGTCTAGGAAAAACAGCAAAAAACCTAGGCATACCAAAAGCTAAAATTAAAATTCAAAATTAAGACGTGCGTTAAACCTTTTTTTAATTATAAAATGGCAAAACCTGTTTAATTGGAGATTTTCTTCTTTTCTATTGAAATTATTAGGATGTTTGTATGTCTCAATAGCTTCACGTTGTAAACGAACGTAATAATGAGTTTGTCATGACAATATTTTCATATTATCAAATTGAATGTCATGATTTAAATTGTTTAAGGCATGGTTAGCTACCGCAGATTTTTACTTTCCTGCTTTATGTATACGTTTCCACATCAACAAGGTAAGTTATACCATTCCGGAAGATAATAATGAAGAAAAGCTGTACCAACATTAAGAACTGGTTTTTCTTTTATGTCTATCAGGTTTAATAACATTGTTAATATCAGAAAGTGAATATTCATTAGCTTGTAATGATTTAATTAAATATTTATTTTCATCTTACAAAAATTCAGGATCACAAATTCGTTTTTCTTGATCCACTAAAGATTTAATTACACCAGTTTTTTGACGTGGGTGGTGGTTTGATAATTTATGATGTATCTAACAGTGTCGACTTCCTATAAACCTTAAAAGTTAGTGAATTATTAGTATTAGATACTAATATGTTAAGAAACGGTAAACTTCCATTAGTTCCTTTTTCCATGGTAAACTGGATGCTAGGATGTATAACTTTTATAAATTCATGTAGTGTCTTCTCCATGTCTCCAAGTAACAAATGTGTCATCTACATGTCTATACCAAACTAAAGGTGTTTTAGTTGCATATTGTAACGCTAATGCTTCACATTTTTCAATGTAAAAATTAGCTATAACAGGACTAATAGGACTACCCATTGCTACACCATCAAACTGTTCATAGAACTTATTACTCCACTGAAAATAAGGTGTAGTAAGACAGTGCTAAAAATCACTGGTTATATCCTTTGGATAAATATATTCAATATATTCTATAGTTTCTTTTAAAGGGGATTTTGTAAAAAGTGAAACAACATTAAAGTGACTATTATGTCACCCTCTTCGATATTAAAATTATGTATTTTTTCAATAAAATCTACAGAATTTTTAATATAAAGGAGTTTCTACCTACACGAAGAATTAAAGAACATTTATGGTCACCTAAAGATAACTCAAACCCATTATAATCTTTGTGATTATATGAGTTATCTTGTTCATGTGGAAAAGTATACATTGGAACCACAAAACGTAGCTTTGATACATGACGTAAAGATCATATGAGATTTTGTGATTAAGTGAAATCTGAGGGAGCTGACCATACCTTAAATAATTTAAATCATGACATTAAATTTGATAATATTGAAATATTGTCAAGACAAACTTATTATGTTCGTTTACAACGTGAGGCTGCTGAGATACACAAGCATCCTAAAGATTTCAATAGAAAATCTCCAATTAAACAGGTTTTGATATCTTAGAATTAGAAAAAGGCATACAGGTACGTCCTAATTTTAATTGCAATTTTAGCTTTTGGTATATCTAGGTTTTTTGCTCTGGCTTTCCTAGTCCTCGAAATAAATGCTTTACCAATTATACGTTAAATTACCACAGCACTATAATTTAACACAAGAAGTTGAAATTAAAATAAAAAATTATGTAAAACATACTATATTGTGTTTTTCATTGTGAAATAACACTTGCATTTATTGACAAAGCTATTTCTTTTTAGATTTGACTGGATTGTTTTAATTGATGTCAAGTTTCTATTTTTACCGTCTAACCTACGATAAAGCTACATCCTTTTTTCACTATCGCTAAGATTTCGTCTTGGCCAAGTTTCGCCAAGATCGGCCATGATGTCTGGATATGTGTTTATTAAATATTTCTAAAACAGCTGCATATTGCAAAGATGTAAAAATACGTAGATATAGACCTTAAACGTATCGATTAATTATACTCCAGCAATTCTTTGATACGACGCGTAATTTAGCGGCAAAAAAAATCCTAAGGTAGAAGTTAAGCGTTAGTTTTTTCAGTATCTGAATAACGATTAATTTTATAAGGAAAAGTGCAGACATATTTTTTAAAGAATATTAATTTTACATAATTTTTCTTTATAAACTTTCTTAATATATCGCAAGGTAGGTCTAAAAATTAATTCAATAGGAATGATTAACTGTATTATTCATATCTTATAGAAGCGGGCGGCTTTGGAATTTTTCTTAATTTTAATTATAATTAAGACTATTTGATTTCATTCCATTTTTTAACTTAGCATCTAGATCTCTATTAACCTCTATCTGATATAAAGTTTTAAACGTATATTTGACCTTGATTATTTATTTTGTTTTTACAATGTTGCCTATTTTCGTAATTAACTTGTTGCATAATTATCCTAAAAATAATGTTATTAAAATTATTTTATTTGTTTTAATTTTCATTTCGTAGGTTTTGGTGTTCCACACCAGATATTAGTGGATGCTTTTGTCAATTTCAAATTAAAGTTTTTCACCAGTTTACACTTACATCATAACTTGATTGAATTTTGTTAAATTTGTTTTTTGGGGTATGAAATTTTTCACTGTTCGCCTTCGTCCGTTAGAGGGTGTTCTGATTTGTCATCTTCAAGGTACTTTAACAATATTTAATTTATTAATGATCTAGTTATTCTTTACTAAAATTGCATTCCATAGTTGGTTTTATACGTTTATCATACTGTTGTATTAGTAACACGTGTATGTTTGCGTGTTCAACTTTTCAAATTTCACAAAATTTGTTTCAACATCTTTAACAGTTTTGAAATTTTTTCTTTGTATTGTTGGGCAAAGTGTTCCTTGTTCCACAGGAGCCCTATCTCGTACCTATCTCCATTTTCCAATCGTTTTGCTGTCAACTTCATTATTTCTAGTTCTCTTTCATCCTTTTTGGTCTTTTTTGAGAAACGACTACCCCAAAACTTTCGGTAGAAAATGATTGTTTCATCATATCTAAAATTTCTTCCTCATAACCCTTTTTTCCTTCAAAGACATAATGTATGAGCATAAAAAACCACGGACGCATGATTGGATTAGATTGGACCATGGATGGACCATCTTAGCTTACATTTTGTACCTACTGCTAAATCATCTGGCCCGACACTTACTTTGTGTGAAATGATAGTATATTTTATTATAAGTTTTGTTTTACCTACATAAAGACAAAATTTACATCGGTTGGGGCTTGTACTTCGATATCCCAGTTGGTAGCGCGGTACTCTAGCAAAGTACAGGTCGAAGGTTCATATCCTACTCGAGGTAAACTTTTTATTTATGTATTTAATAAAATTAATAATAATTTTTGTAGTATATTTTGTCTGGTCCAATCAGAAGTTGAGGTTTTTCGTTGTCTATATTTTGAATAGGTAAGTCTTCCAAGTGGGAGTACTGACGCCATATTTTCATGTCAATGTTTTGACGAGGAAGTTTCATTCAATCACTGTGAGAAATCTTTTAGGTCTACCATACCTCCTTTTTTCATCACCACCTCTCCCCATCTCAGTCTCAAAAACTCTGGTAGTTTATTAGTTTATTTACAAACTCTCGAAGCAACATTGGATTTTGTATGTGACCAACAGAATTCAATGTCTTCATTGCTGATACCAAGTTTCCAGCTTCATTAGAATGTATTATTTTCTTTATCTTAGAATCTCTTATGATTTGTAAATTTCGAATTTTATTTATTATTGTTACTATAATATATTCTGATCTTCCAAAACGCAGGTCTAAAGTTTTGATAACTACGTCTACATTATCAGCTGTAAGTAGCATACCTCCCACTGCAGCTTTTACTTCTCCTTCTAAACATTTTGGAGCTTTACAATGATTTCGTCTTTGGTATAATCACATAAAGTTGTTATTTGTTGGAAATGCTTATAAAACAACGGCCACTCTTCTGGGTTACCATCGAAATATGAGAAATCTTTAGAAATCGCGCCTTGCCCGAATTTTTACATGTATATCTGTAGACGATGCGCTTCTCGGTGAAGTTGCTGCAGGTTCAACAGATTTAACGTTAGTTAAAGCTTGGCTTAAGGTATGAATATCATTATTCATTATAGTCATGTTCTCTTGGTTCTGCTTAGTATCTATATCACTATTTTCACTGTGAACCTTTTGTAACTTTTCAACAGAATTTTGAACCCCTTCTGCGATAGATGTACATTTTTCAGACAAACATTCATATTCACAACCTATAACTTCTACTGAACGATATAAACATTTTCGTATATCGCCTATTTTACTATTTCGCAGAATTTTCTCTACTCTCATAGTTTTCAATTTCTGCAGATCTTAATGTATGTTCCATTTCTAACAACTGACGATTTTTCTCAATTTCCTGCTTTTGTAACTCCATTCCTTGCCTGTCCAGTTCTTCCCTTTTCTCTTCGATTGCTAACGTTAATCTTAACTTTTAGACTGATCTGTGATCGTCTTGAGCTGGTACTGTTTTTCGTATGTCTTGAAACCACAGAATTAACTACTGAAAGTGTTCCAAAAACGCTAGAGCCAGTCACTCTATTTCCAGGTTCTTTAATGGGTCGCACTAGTTTTTTTATTCGCTACTGGAGTTTCTGTCATTTTTGCCAACATTTTTTGGCCAAATAAAATCTGCAGAAAGATTTTTATTTATACCAGAAATTGCTCTTCTCAGCCAAATCGTTACTTCTTTTTCAGTAACAAGGAAAATAAGTTATTTCGACTTTCAAGAAAATATGACAATTTAAAATTAAGTCTTTTTTATACATTTTTATGACATAATGCCTCAAAAATTGAATATTTAAAACAAAGGCATACATTCACATGTCAACTAAACACTAACAAATTGTAAAAGAAACCACAAATGCTATGCAGAACTATGCAGAATAGGCGCAACCGTCATCAACTTTGAGAAATTTGTTTCTGAATATTTGTTTACTTAACTTGAGATCGCTGTTAAAGGTGGAACCAAAGCTCTAGTGCTTAAACGGTTCAATATACAAAACCCAAAATTTCCAAATTGAATCTAAATGTATTAGAAGTCTTTGTTATGAACGAATAAGTTCAAAAGTAAATATGTAATTAAAAATTATTATTAACTTTATTAAATACATAAATAAAAAGTTTACCTCGAGTAGGATTTGAACCTACGACCTGTACTTTGTATTTGGGCATATTTTTATACAAAAAAAAATTTTAAGCATCGATTTTTTTATTTTTTCTAATAGTTATTGTAGTAGACAGTGAATGTTATACAAGACGTCAATATAACAGCTTTGTGTCGAGAATTATGGACGCTTATGTAAACTTAAACTATTTTATTGAAACAATATAACAATTTAATGTAAAACCCTATGTTATTTTTACATTTATCAAAACATAATTTATAAATAAAATAATCTACAATTAAAATAAGCATAACATCTACGTAACACAAAATTGTTGTATTGACGTCTTGTGCCAAATTCACGATCTCCTAGACTTCTTATTAAAAAATATGTGATACGTTTCTATAATCAGGCTGTTAAACCCTTTCAAGTGACATATCGCATGACCTATGTTTAATTCAAAGAATTTTTTTTACAAAAATATGCGCAAATACGGTTAATTTCAATTCGAAAATTTTAGGTTTTGTATGTTGAATCTTTAACACTGTATATAGTGTTAACATGTGTCTATTAATGATTGAAGCTGACGTCATGTCAAATCTAGAAAATTTCTTTGCTTAGTATTTGCAACACTGAAAATTATATCAGTTTCTACCTTTTTTGCCATAGTCGCTCGTGTCTGCTTTTCATTAGCTTTTGTTATAATCTATAAAGACAATATGTATAGAAATAGATGAATTAATGGAAGCAGTTGAACACGAGATGGTAATAAACATTTCCAAAAGTAGTGGTATTCTGTTTAATTTTAATAAACAATGTTTATAATTACATCAAAGGTGATTACCCTATGGGCCGCTAATGTCAATCGTTGCGACCGAAATGAAGTGTAGTGGTACCAACCTATCCAAAATGTGCTACATGACGTCAGCTTCAATCATTAATAGACACCCGTTATTTTAACTATAGCGAACTACAACTTATTGAATTTTTTATTGATTTAATGCTTTAGTAGCAAATACAAGTTTTATAGTAATTTTCAAGAGTCAGATTAGTTGCGTCACTAATATTAATCAGAGGACGCCGATGTTGTCAGATTGTGAAAAATAACAGTTTGACATCTGTCAAATGTCAGCTTCAGGGGTTATGTTTATTTTATTACAATAATAAAATTGTATAATATTATTATCCGAAAATATGTGTTATGTCAAATATTTAATGTCAGAAATGCTTGATAACCAGTGAAGTTATATTAGAGTTCACTGTTGACAACACCGGACAGAATTGCCAACCTAAATCAATTCTATCTGCATCCTCTCGCGCACAATAGACGGGTTCTAAACGTGGTAATGAAACAAAGTTAGTTATGACGCAACTGTTCTGGCTCGTAGAAATTGGTATAATAACGTATATTGGAATCTAACTCAAACAGGCAAATACCATTGCTGCCAACTGATATCCAAAATTGTGAAACTTGACATACAATGTGACAAATGAAATTTACTTTTTTTCAAAATTACATAAATACGCAAAATAGAAAAAATAGTATAAGAAACTCGTTTAGACGTTTTATCTTTTAACTAAATGCATCTTATGAAACTAGTTTCTTAACATACTATTGTAGATAGCGTTTTGCTGCGATTTTTTGTTCGATAAAAAATTTTCGATTAAATGCATTTATTTCCTGGTGTTTCACTAATATTCTAAATATACACAACTTTTTCAGAAAAGCAACTTTATCTAAAACGTGTTTTTTAATATTCAATTAATTTCTAATTTAGATAAAATTACTTTCCTTTTTTATAGAAAAGCGTAAGGTCTGGCAAACAAGAAGTGCATTTAAAATTTAAATTGAATTACAAATATAGATTTACTGTTCTGTGTTGTTACCTATCTAATTATACACTCAGGCAAAGTGAAGGCGTAATTGATAAAATTTCATATATCTTATGAACAGGGAAGTTAATTTAGTTAGTTCTTTACATCTAGAAACGCAATTAATTATTTGAAGTATTAAGTAGTTGAAATTGTTACACATAAAGTTTAATACATTAATACCCAACGGGTCGTTAACTACCATCATACTTTTACAGTCAAAACTAGTTTATATATAAAAATTCGCAGTATCAAACTTTAGCTGTTACCGTATGCAATGTCATTAGTTCGAAATTGGTATGTCCGTTGTATAAGAAAACCGTGCATTTTCCATTATAAGGTAGGTCCAGAAGACAATGCTGTAAGTACAAGTTATGTGTATTTCACTCGATTGTACTTATTTGCCAGGTAGAGCGCACAAAAACTCGACTGGGTCACTAACGACCCCTTGGGCTTGACAATCACTTTTTTTTCAGAGATCGTCCTTTGACCGCTGCGGAGCTTTTGGAAGAAATCGAAAATTTTAAGAAAGTTGTTCAAATACCGCATGGTATTGTTATTTTACCACCTGAAGACGGAGATCAAAGTGCGAATGTCACGATCCAAATCGTCCGTGCCCCTCACAGCTAAACACCGAGGCTGAATTTTTTTGTGACAATAATAACCTTTCTGCTTCGAATATATCAAGCGACTTGCCGGAAAATAATGAACCTACAGAAATGCCAGTGCCCAAAAAGAGAAAAACAAAAGCGAGATCTATCCATTCCAAAAGTATTTAACCTACTCAAGAGCCAGTACCGAAGAAAAGAATAGCGGACACCGAAACTGTCTGATGGCAAGCAAAAAACAAATAAACGATAAGTGACATAGAAAGAAGAACACCCAGTAATAATGACTATTTTGTAAAAATATTTAGGTAGTATGTTTGTTCATGTTAAGATAAAAAATGATCGATTTTTTAGCCATATTACTCTAGCGGTTTTTGCGTTAACCTCTTTCAAAAACATTTACGATCACGTAGCCTTCATTTATTTGTAACTACAATTGTCATTTAAGACGTATAAAACACATTACAAAAAGCTTCTTTAGTTGAATCGCGATGCCTCGAGTGCGAAGACGCCAAAATTTTTGGCAGTTAAGCGAGTTTGATAGGGGTCGAATTGTGGGTTCACGAGAGGCTGGTTTGTCTTGAGAGATAGCCGATAGAGCGCAACGGAGTTTAAACACTGTGGCAGTCTGTGTTCGGGCATGAAACCAAGAAGGTCGTATACGAAGAGTGAGAGGTACAGGACGTCCTCGAAGAACCACAGAAGTTGAAGGTCGCCGTCTTAGAGTATTGGCTCTACGGGGCCGCTTCTCGTCTACACGGGCGATTCCGGACCAGTGGTTTGCAGAACATGGAATGGCGAATGGGATGCGAATTGTTTATCGCTGGATAAGAACCTTTGGACTCTTTTCATACCGTCCCCATGTTGTGCTACCACTGACTCCTGGGCACCGACGTGATCGTCTAGCGTGGTGTAGAGAATGGGTAAATTGGGACCAAGAATGTAATTCAACTGTCTTCAGTGATGAGTTGATATTTTGTTTGGGCATGCATGACGGTCGTGCAAGGGTGAGAAGACGGCGTGGTGGAAGACAAGATCCCCAATTTTCTATGGAAAGGCATGTACACCACACAGTTGGAGTTATGGTATGGGGGGCTACTGCTGTTGGAAGTAGGTCACTTTTGGTCTTCATTAGAGATAACATGACCGTTGCGCGCTACATCCAGGAGATCGTAGAACCCCATATTGTACCTTATATTCAGACCATCCCTAACAGCACATTCCAACAAGGCAGCGCACGACCTCATGTTGCTAGGGCTTCTTTCGCTAATTTTGAAGCTAACCAAGTTGCCTTGTTGCCTTGGCCACCGAGATCTCCCCATCTTTCACCCATCGAGCACGTCTGGGATATTATGGGAAGAAGATTACTAAATTTACCCCACCCCCCACAAACTCTAGTGGCTCTGCACCATGAGTTACAGATAGCATGGGATGAAATACCTCAGGAGAAAATCGATCACCTCATTAGAAGTATACCCAGACGTGTTAATGCGTACATAAGACATCGTGGTGGCGGAACACATTATTAAGTTTTTTGAAAAGTTAACAGATTAAGTTTTATCAAGTTTTGATCGTTTACTAGTCTAACTCGAATACACCAAAAATTGTTCAAATAAATTGATTATTACTGGGTGTTCATCCTTCTATGCCACTTAGTATATTTCAAATTTGTGAGTCTGTTGAGAATATCTGACACAGTCCTTGTAGTTTTTTGAAATTTTTTTTGTTCAAAACTTAGTGCAGTTTACCTACATGTATTCCGTAAAGAAAAACAACAAAAGTCGATGAGGAGTACTAGGCATCTTACTATAGAGTGGATACGCGCCATTACTTTGGAGACAAATGTATTGGGAAGCTGTCGAAGATGTTCACAACAATTTAGTGTCAAATTCTATGTGACTTGGGGAGAAATTCCGCTACTTCCATGCTGCTGATAACGATAATTTGCCGCTTGATGACAAACTTGGTAAAATTCGACAGTAAGTGTCTATGGATGAATATGTGATACCTTATTACGGCAGACACGAGTGCAATCAATTTATCCGTGGGAAACCTGTGTGCTTCGGATACCAAGCTTGGGCAGCTGCTCTCAAGTTCGGATACTGTTTATAATTTCAGATTTACCATGTAAAAGAAAAAAAATATGAATAGAGTTGAAACAATGTGCTTGGGAGTATCAGTGGTGTTTCATTTGGCTAATATTTCTAAAACCAACGTCCAGAATCAAAAGATATCTATGTTCTTCGATAATTTCTTCACTTCTGAAAACTTATCAGAAAGTTGGGACAAATCGGATTTGGGGCTACTAGCACTGTTCGTCAAAGTAGAACTGATAAATGTAAACTAATAGAAACTTCAATAATGCAAAAACTTGAAAGGGGAACTATGTGTAGCGCACTGGATGCTAAAAATAATGTCGTTGGGGTTCGATGGGAAGATAATAGTGAGGTCACGTTATTATCCAAACAGTTAGGAATTGACCTAGTCACGAAATACAAACGATATTCTGTGAAAGAGAAGAGTTAAATTAATATTCCTCTGCCCTCCATAGTTGATACATACAATTCTTGTATGGGATCAATTGGATAATCACGTTTTTCAAAATCGTATCGCATTTGGAGGAAAAAAAATGGTATATACCCATAGTGTACGGCTGGTTGACGCCACCAATGCCTGGCTGTTGGATCGAGAATATAGCTGTGCCGATGACAACCTGTTATTTCGAAGAGGACTCTGTCAAACATTGCTTCTGAAATATGTCAAAAGAAAACTAACACCAGGACCAAAAAGGACATCCATAAGAAACCCCAAAATTGCTAGCGGACGACATACCATTTTGACCCAGAAAAGCAGACGCAAATGTCAAGTTTATAGTAATAAGACGAGCAAGTCATGTGATGCGTGTAATGTTCCACTGCATGACAAACTTTTTGAAGATTTTCATAAATTTGTTTTTATTTTTGAAATAAATATCAATGCACATATAGTTTCAGTTTCTACCAAAATAGAACTTCTGCAGCCCAAGTGGTCGTTAACAACCCATGCCAAATATCCTAAAACAGTCTAAATTGTTTTTTTAATTTTTTTTATGTTCTGTTATTCACATACTTAAATTTTTATAAAGGAAATTGAAATTTTTTGACCAAAATAGTTCTGGGCATTAATGGGTTAATCGATAAGAGTTGGTTTCTATGTACGTGTTTATACCGTAATAATGATATAAATGCTATAAAACCAAACATCGGCGGAGATAATAGTGGCCTAAGAAATAATCGAGTACAAGGGAGAAAACTAATCAGTTCGGTGATAAATGACGGATTTTTAACATTCAACGCCTTGGGATCTCACTTTAGCTGCATTCCAACTGTGGAGTATTTTGAAACAACAATCCTGGTTAAGTATACAAGGTATAGATGGCCGAGAAAGTTGACCAGAAAGAGATTTCGCGGATTGTACCTTAGTAGAGAGATGGATTCAGGGTGGTTCTGTAATGTAAGAATTTATTGAAGGGCATTACAGATCAGGTCTGCGTTAGACGCTCATAAGTACTGTAACGAGTTCAAAATGATGTTTGAATTTATCCCGAAGTACGCTACAAATAGAGTATAATGAGAGATACGTCTGGCTCGGCTGATTCTAGGATTACTAAGTCGGTAGTGCATTGGATGCGTGGGTGTTGTGTCCGAATAGTATAAATACCTAACGTGCCACGTAATTTTAGATAAGTCAGTCCCTAAGCTACGAAAGAAAGCTGTACGAGAACACATAAGTACATATAATAATCAGTAAAACACATAAAAATCAAGAAAACACAATGCGGTCAACTAAATAATTATATTTATCAAATTGAAAAAGAAAAAAATAATCGGGTTTATGGCCCTCAACTGTAGAAAAAAATTAAATCAAAGTTCCGTACTAAATCCAGAATTGAAAACGACCTTTAAAATAAATAAGGTCTGGTTTTTAAGCTAAGATTATAAAAAAACTTATAAAAGTGAATTTGTAAAACACTAAAAAAATCAGTAAAACACCTTACTAAATAATGGCAGGCCATACACTTTACACAATAATTTTTAACATATAGCTGCGATAAATCAGTCTCAGTAAACATACCCCAATTTTTAACTAACAACATATTTTATGTTGGTAAGACAGTGATTACTTTATCTACCTTGCAAAAGGTTATAAAGACCGGTTTTTGCTTTTATGGTATAATGAAAAATAATTTAAGCAAAATCTAGAAATAAAAAAACCAATGAAACCGTGACTAACACAGTTATACCATGTAAAACAAAATCAATTACTTATTAATATCGATGTAGTTGTACGGTATTTTATGATTGTACGAGTTGCGCTCTTTACAATGCTATTAATAACATAACAACCTTTAAATAAACAAATTTTAACACTTATCTTAAAATAGCTTCCGCGGGTATGAGGAACGTGTACGCAGAATATACGTTTGACGGCAGGATCAAACAGGTATCAAAGTAATATATTATTGCAGCACCAAACGAGAAAGTAGGCAGTCGAGCAACATGTGGTTAAACATATGTGGTGAAAATGTACCTCCGCGAAGGTAATATGTAGGTGCACTATACCTCCACGAAGGTAATATGTGGGTGGAATACACCCCCACGAAGGTAATATGGGGATGGAATACACTCCCAAGAAGATAACATGTGGGTGGAATACACCCCCACCAAAGGTCTAATAGAGATTATTGAAAGTAAACGAGTTAACAATGTTATCTTTTATAACGTACCCTGACCTTATTCAGGTTGTAGAGAAGAAGAAATAAATATAAACTGCTTATCAATATTCAGATATGGGCATGTAGGTATACAAATGGTCGGTTAGCATTCGCACGAGTATAAATTAATACGAAGATCTTCATACACTAGAACACCATTTTACCTAAAAACGAAACGGAAATGAAATTGAATTTTTGAAAGCGTCAACGTGCAAGTTCTACTCAACCTTCCCATTTAAGAATCCCGTTGGCGAAATAAACAGCCACTATTTAAATACTTCGAACTATGAATGGCAATGCAAAATTTTGAAGCAAAGATACAGAAAATTAGGAATAAATTCAAAGGTATTCACGATGGCATTTTAGAGTCAATAGAAGTGTAACAGTATATTGAGAAATTTTTCTAGACTACATAAAGCTATTTACTATGAAAGTCGTCAAAAATAGTAATTCCCGACCCCGCATAGTTCTTATTAATAACATTCTGAATGCACATTTTCAAACTATGGTGTTGTGTGGGACCCCATATTAATAATATAGAACCCTGTAAATACGAAAAATAAAGTTTCCTTCATATTAAGTAATTTGTTAAAAAGTTATTCTTGTTAACAAATTATTCGAGAATTTTTCCGCTGGGTGTATTTCCATTAATATTCATTTGACATTTTAAAATACGATAATAAAGCTACTGTATGGTCATTTAACCAAACCTACTTACTTTGTCAGCACGTGCACTTCGCAAAAAAATTAATTTTGATATGAATCTAATTAGCTATTTATAATTTGCACAAAAATCTGCAAATAAATGCAAGTGTTATAAAATGTAAACTACATTGCGAGAAATGAATAAGTGTGTCAACATGGTACATACATGGAAATGCAGTTTAGTCATTGTTGGCGACCTAAAAACGCTTTTAATATATGTGTTATAAACTTGTTTAACATAATAAAAACCTGATGTTTGCAGAAACTTTAATTTTTAAAATATCTACATCAGTATATTGACTTTACTACTGTAATAAACCAATAAAACCATAAGACATTGCTCCATTAGAATTATTATTATCTTATTGCATTTATTATATTACTTAAACTTACAAAACATAAAATTTAACACTTTCCATTTCACAGTTTCATTCATTTATTATTACATAGTTTTAAAAAGTAAATGTTTTCAAACTACCTATTTTAAAAGAAATGCTGATTTAAAAAAATAAGTAGGACATTAACTACATAAAATGGTATTAATTTATTTAGACTGCTTTCCTAATTTTCTCTACTATTAAATAATATCACACCAAAAATTGATAATTGACCTAATGTCTAAAAATCAATACCATTGTATACAAGATTAAAAATAATAAACTATTCTACAAAACTATTAGTCAAACAATACCCCAATACATAATTACAAATCAAAATAACAGTTAATCTAGATTTATTGCTGAATGTGTTTTTTATTTCATTTTTAATTTGGTATTTATTTTCCTCTAATTATACTATGCAGCTAACATTTTAATAATTAATTAGTAAACTTTCTGCTTATGAATAGGTAGAAGGTAATTTGTTAAATTAAATTGATATTAGATTACCGTGTGTAAATAAATTTGTGGTTACCTTAACACAAAATCATTATTGCGTAATATCAAAGACACTTATGCAACTATATTAAATTTTAATAGTACCAATTAATGTGTTTAATATATTAATTTTTATACATAAAACGAATTTAGTGAAATAATTTATTTGCTTTAATTGCCTTATTAGCTACTGTACTTATTTGTAAAGTGAAACTTAATTTAGTACCTATAAAATTATTTACCTATGACCATTACTGTAAATAGTCAAAAACACGCAGTCGACAATCATTGTAAGATGTCTATAACGCACGGTAAAAGAAAATGCACAGCTGTAAAATAAATCGCACAGCTTCCCTAGAAAACCACTTAGCGACTGTCAATAGACGTTGCCATTTTGTTCAAAATTTATTATTTACATATTAGACGTTGAATTTTATTCTATATACAAATGGTGGATAACATTTATTAGATATAGAATTGCATTTAATATTAAGAATTATTTGGAATTATATAATTATTTGTTCCGTTTCCTTCAACCCGCTTCTTTTAGCTGTCTGGATGTATCATAATAATAATAGATATTTATGTATTAAGGGCATAATCAGAAGATTATGGCTCGAGGGAATGTTAAAAGCCCGACGCGAAGCGGAGGGCTTTTATATTCCTGAGAGCCATAATCTACAATTGTGCCCGTGGTACATATGGTATAAGCCGTCAAACCTTCAAAATTAAGTAGGCCGCAATAGAGATTTGCGAACGAACATCAAGAACTGTCAATAAACTCCGCATTTTATTAACCTTAAAACTGGTTTTTGTGAGTGTAAAGTTCTGTTCAATTAAAAAAATGTTGAGTGACAGTGAAATAGATTTAACTCCCCCCAATATTACTGAAATCGCAGAAATAGCCAAAAGTAACTTATTTCCGGCGAAATCTGAGAGTCGGTACAAAAATATGTACCAAAAATTCATGGTTAAAGCACGGCGTGAACTCATTTTCCGAGAATGTTATGATGGCATATTTCCAAGATTTCTCAAATAATATGAAGCCTTCTTCACTTTGGTGTTTTTACTCTATGTTGAGGACCGCAACTAATATAAATTGTAATATAAAAATTCCAAGTTACAAGCGCTCGCCTGCGACTATTCTTGTTGACGCGGGTGGCGATCTATTAGATTTAAAAAGACACGGCGAGGATGGCAGTCATCGACTGTATAGTTTATTTGCTGCTGAGTGTCCGATATGGAATTATCCCCTACAAGCGCTTGACCAATTTATGTTAAAGAGAAATGTAAATAATGCGACGTTTAGTTAAATACCGACCGTTCATAGTGTTCTGCAAAAATCAACCGTAATACTTTAGTAAATAGTTTCGACAGTGAATCATATTCCTTGAAATCGGAACTAACTTGCCGCTTATTTTGAGCAATAGTTTGTAAACATTTATGCATACGAATTTATACATCTCGTATTTCTTAAAATAAACTACATTTCTTCACATTCTCAGTACATTTTTAATCTAAATATATAATTTTTACTTTTTATTAAGAATTAAAATCGATGACAAAATATTTGAATGGGTGAGCTAACGTTATACGTATGAATAAATGTTTGCGAACTACTGCTATAAGTTTACTGCTTGACTACTGAAAATAGTTTACTAAAAATTTGTTTTTTAACAACTAGCTCACATTTAGTACGGTAAACGATAGGCGAATTCAAATTGAAACAGTTCTTTACTAATTAATAATGTAACCAATCGGTGGACACCTTTAAACATACACTGACAGAATTTTACACTACAGTTTATTTGCTTAGTTAAATACCGACCGTTCGTAGTGTTCTGCAAAAATCAACCGTAATAGTTTCGACAGTGAATCATATTCCCTTGAAGGCGGAACTAAGTTGCCGCTTACTTATAGCAGTAGTTCGCAAACATTTATTCATACGTACAATGTTAGCTCACCCATTCAAATATTTTGTCATCGATTTTAATTCTTAATAAAAAGTAATAATTATATATTTAGATTAAAAATGTACTTAAAATGTGAAAAAATGTAGTATTATTTTTATGGTACAAAATATTTGAATGGGGGAGCTAACGTTATACGTATTAATAAATGTTTGCAAACTACTGCACGAAGTAAGCGGCAACTTAGTTCCGACTTCAAGGGAATATGATTCACTGTCGAAACTATTTACTAAAGTACTACGGTTGATTTTTGCAGAACACTACGAACGGCCGGCGGTATTTGACTAAACGTCGCATTATTTACACTTCTCTTTAACACAAGCTTAGAGTTTTTGGGTTTACTACGACGGAAAGAAAACACAAATTGGTCAAGGGCTTGTATGGGATAATTCCATATCGGACACTCAGCAGCAAATAAACTATATTACATTTACACTTTTCTCGCTATTAGTTGTACAAAATATTACATACAAGAGCACTCAAAGAACAATAAACTTCAACAGTTTTTGTATACAAAGAAATCATTTATTTAGATGCACAGGTTAAACAATTTAGATTATGAATTATCAATGTTGGGGTGCCAGATTAACCAAAATGCAAATAAAACAATTTGCATATTTTACCAAACCTTTAATGTTACGAATGTATTTAAAATTTAGTGACCATTTTGCACTCGTAATAAAACAACATTAAATTTGTTAAATAAATATTTATAAAAACAGAGGAAGCTTAAATTGAACACTGGAATTTTTTCTAATCGTAGATTTCCAATATCAAAAGTTCGAGATGAAAAATTTCAATGTAGCAAAATTAAATTAAGGTAATTATGTATTGCAATATCTATATAGGGTAGTTAAATATTTCAATTAAAATTTCTCTATCAAAGTCTTCCAAAATGTCCTTAGTAAACCATTTCGATTAAAATATCTCAAAGTATTTATTTCACTTAATAAATTGTAATGAAATGTAATGGATAAACTCATCGAGAGCCTAAAGATCAAGCCAGGTTATCGACTTGGAAACAAAAAAGTTAATATAATCTGCTACGCTGATGATGCCGTACCAATTGCTAACTCAGAAAATGATTTACAACGCATACTGCAGCAGTTCAACATAACTTCTAAGAGTTACAACATGGCTGTATCAACCGACAAAACTAAATCCCTCACCATCTCAAAATATCAGGTTGCTTAATAGATTTAACCTGGAAAAACAGATATATGCCTATAGAAAGCAAGGTAAAAGTTTATAAAAGAATGGTAAGGCCAATAACGACATATGCTACGGAAATAAGCGCTGATAACAGTGCAACAAAGCAACTACTAACAATATCTGAAATAGCAACTTTAAGAGCAATAATCGGCAAAACAAGAATGGGTATAGTCAGAAATGAGCAAATAAGAGTGACTCGCAAAGTGACGGATATAGTAAAATTCACAAAGAAACGTAGGAAAGAATGGAACAATTATGTAGAGAGAGCGAATGAAAATAGGATAATTAGAATAGTAAGAGATCTGAGACCCGAAGGAATGATGGGATGATTCCCAAAGGGATTGGCGTATTCGTGGTTTTCATCATCAGTAGAGACACCTTGAAAGCAATCGAAGCGAGAAGAATAAACAGGCGAAAGCCTAAGAAAAGTGATGAAGAAAAAGAAGAATGAAAGTAGCTTGAAAAATCAAAATTTAATTATCAGCTTATTAAATGATGCATATGAATACCGCAAATGAGGGAAAAATTAGAACTGACTAAGTCATACAATTTTTTAAATCGACGCTAAAGAGATCACAGTATTATCGAACGCAACAATTTTCTTCAATTTATCGTTAAATTTCAAAAAAGTTCACTTTCCTCAGTTTTAACGAATCCTAAAATGAAAAATCTTTAGAAACAAAAATATTTTATGACATATCTATATTTGAAAAATAATAATATATGATTTTTAATGAATGGAAACAATCATCTAGTAATCACGCCGTTTTAAATATTTAATCTCGAAGATGGATCGCGTTACACAAGACATAAATACGGAAAGGTCGGACATCGCACTTTTCAATCAAAGAACTTACCCAAAATACCCCTGTTCTCCTTGAACATTGAGGTTGGATTCAATCTTTGTTTATTTATTGCCTTTGTTTAATGCAGAGCCGTGTTTAGCCAAAAGTTACTCTCTCACTTATCCCACTACAAAATGCCGATGCCCGGACCGAAATTCTAACCCGAACTGAGGTATTCACTGTATCATGGTCTTGAGGGAACAACCAGAGAACCTTAACAATAATCAGTTTTTTACACTTCGTTTTTTGAAATGCAAGCTAGTCGTTTATGTTTTAGTCATTCCACAACTAGGATTTATATATTATGAAATACCCATCTGAAATTTTAAAGATTAACTTAAATATTGAGGCAGTATTAAGTATCAAGCCTAGCGCGAAAATAATTTTCTTACGACGGTGTCTTGTACGTGGAAAATAAATATAGTGTAAATGGTTTGCTAGTTAAGGTTGTGTTAATAAATAACTGCTTTTAAACAAATAATCGTTATAGTGTAGTGTGCACCTAGGACGGTAGAAAATCAGAAAATGCCCGAACGGAACTATCCATTTAATAGACATTTAGGAAGTGACTATCCATTTATTTGAAAGACAACCTCAGATAGTAGTGAAAAGTGCTTAAAATGTTCACAGTTTTCACTTGCACGCGGTGGAAAGGCGGATATGATTCAACACATATCGACACTATAACAAATAAAAAATTAAGCGTGAGTGATTGGTATATTAAGAGATAAATTGCACCACGGTCTAGTTCAAAAAGGTACAATATTTACGAAACTTACAGTAGGTTGAGAAGTCATTTATTTTCAGGTGTGAAGGGGGCAGACATGTGTCCATGTACATAATTAGTAATGCATTTGTTTGTTTTTTCTTGTTGGGCGCCACTCAATTTTATAGGTTTAATAATTAAAATACAACAAAAATTGAGAAAGATGTACATTAATACCATAGGTAATCTGAATAAATACTAAACAACTGTATTTATATGTATATTTATGAAATCAGAATGATTTCAGCATAAAATAACTAAAACGGTATTTCTCGTAAAGCTTTACGATTTTAAATAATTTCTAATTTAACAAAAACTACATAAGCATATAACCTATCTTTACTTAAAATTCAAAATAGAATATGATCAACACTATATTTAATAATAAAACGTATACCTGACCTGCGTCAACAAATATTACAGTATTATAGGTTATGAACTCAAATGTTTTTATCTTGGAAACGTTAGGCAATTAGCTGTTTCTTTATTATAACCGTATCAAAACACCACTATACTGATTTGTTATTTCCTTAAACGTATATTGCGATAAGAGGATACGTACTACTTACATGTACTCAAAATAATATATTAACTTCGTCTTAAACCAACTGCAGTATGAGAATTTCATTTCCCATTCATAAGATATACATGCAGTAATGTAAGGTAATCTCCAATTGTTAATAACGTACAAATAAACGAAATGTAGACCATATATGAAGGTAAGGTAATATTCATAATATAACCGCGTTGTAAGGTAAGAAAGATAATTTTCATTTGTCTTCCACACACAAATAATGGAAATGTAGAACTAACTACAAAAGCAGGCTTCGAACGACGAAAGCTGGCATTACACGACGAAAGCAGAATAACAGCATGTGTTATTGATACAAAACAAAGGTATCTCCATATAATTCGACACATTTGAAAATGAAGACCAAAAGCTAGTAGCGATTGAATGTACATGGTTATACAACAACGTGATTCACTATCAGTCCTCTCGTTCTATGGGTTAGACCAGTAATCTAATAAAATGCTGCTTCCAACAAAAATTCGCATGTGCTAGAACCAAATCTGAAAGTATCTACACCGATGGTTCAAACCACGGGAGCGTTGTTACGGGCCAAAATGGCAGTAGAATCGAAAGTAACAGATAAGGAAGAGGGCGGTAGCTCAATGGAATAAAGGGCGTTGTTGCGTTATTAATTTTGCGATTGGGATAGCTCGTAATATATGACACAATAGGGGAAGGTAATAAATATTATGGGCGCGAGTTTATCTTTAATTGACAATATCGCGGTCTAAATACCTATATGCGAGTATTCTAGCTAAGTTCAAAACAAACAAAAAACATTCTTACCTTACGTCGCATAAATCAGATGAACCCGTAAATTAAAACGCTAGATCCGGCGTGACCTGTAAAAACTTCATAATATTTGCACGTAATCACTATAAAATGATGCTAGTCGACCAGACAATCAACCTTATTTGCTCAACTTTTACCTTACGCTAAATATTAATGAATCTTTATATCTTAAAATAAAATTATAAAAAACAAAAAAATTGCAAATAATCTAATAGAGAAATCTCTCTAATTAGTGCGTTTATGGTTTTCATCAAATCCATTAAAAAACAAATAGAATTTGACGCTGTATCTTGAACGTAATCAAAATATCTTATCTTTTAAGTTTAGTATCACGTAAATAATAATAACGCTGTGAAGAAAGAATGAAATCACATCCAATGTTATACTCAATAACGAAATAATACGCTCAGATTCATTATCACTATTATATATTATGTAATAATAAAAAAATAATCAGAATATCGGTACAGATATCGTTAAACCACAAACAAATAATTCTACTTCCGGAAGGAAGTAAAGCGCAATCTTTCTTACGTAAAGTTCTATTATTAATTCGGGATGATTCTTACCAGGTTCAAATTCCCAAAATTACTTATCTCAATTACATCAATTTAGTTAACACCCTAAAGGTATAATAATGATGTCAAAAACATAAATTTGGCAAATTTTCGTAATTGGTATTCAATAATAAGAATAAAACAGTAACACAATATGTAATATTGCGCTGAACAGTTGAATACAATCATACCGTCTATGCAATACTATACACGAAAGTAAACGGATACAAGAAAAACAACTCCATTAAAGTGACCAAATATTAACACAGAACAGTAATTACCTTAATTTGCACAAAATGATCAACCTAAATTCTTTCATTGCATCTCACAGCGGTAAACGCAATCGCCATGCCATTTACAATTTGTAATTGACCAATGGATACCAGTAAGTCTTCAACCTCTTAACATGGCTTCCAGTACGGCAACTTCACTGTCGTCAAATTTTAACTATTCGACTATTTTCAAATTATATTTACCCGGATTTAGTGGCAAGAATATTTAAGATAAAACCAGGTAATAACTGTTTCAACTGGTTTAATATATATAATATATATAATATATATATATATATATATATATATATATATATATATATAAACATTAATTTATGTACAAAACGTTCTTTGCTTTTATATACACAAATTGATTATATCAATACCTATATTTACAGCAAGCTTTTATCTGTCAGAATGCTGTAAACGCGGATGCACTTTCGTGAGGCGCAAATAAATTTACCAAACTCTACGATATCAGAATCCGCTTAACGCGATTTTATCCTAAAAATAAGGAAATAGTACTAAAATAAACATTCATCCTCTTCAATGGACACGAAAATATCACTTCGGCCCTACGAATAACAACACAAAGGATCCCCGTGATGATTGAATTCTTTTTAAGATCCACACAAGGTGAACGGGAAAATTACCTCACAGTAGCTTCAAGTAACCCGGACAAACGTAGGTAAATTCTGTGCGCCCTAAGCGTATATCACACGCTCATTAGACCTTTCTCCTAACACCCTAACTTTAACTAACTAACCGAAGACAAAACTCCCTTTCCCAACACGATCACATCATCTTTTTAATTGTCACGAAAATTTTGCATACTACAATTGCATAATGAACATTTCTTAGAAAAAAACAGGCTTGCTACCTAGAATTTAGACACACGTCCTTTTTTTCAATAAGAGACCCTGTTACTCAAATAATTTTTCTGTAACTTTCCAACAAACAACTCAATGCATAAATCAACTGGGAAACTCGAAAAAATGCAGGACTATATCGACGCGACTGAACCTTGCGTTATCAACCACGATAACACAAACAAATGTATACCCACCCATATTATGTTTCTTAAAAACTCTCTTCATCCTAAATGAAATTCAATTCCGTTCGAAACTGTGATAACAGACTTTAAAATAAAAATTCCCGGGAACAACGTTTTAATTTAAAATTCTATATATAACACTTTAAATATCCTAATATTAAAAAAAAACGGCAAATTTCATCCACACGTGGCATGGCCAAAATAATATCAGCAAACTGCTTGCCTATTGGCATCGAAGCCATTATTGTGAAAATATATGGCTATTTTTGCTGTTCGAGTTGAACGATTAAAAGAATCTTGTGGGTTTGTTAATGTTAAATACCAAAAACTGTTGGGATACAGTAAAACAAGAATGTTAGCATTGTTACCTTTGATAGAAAGAATATTAAAAATGTTCAAACCGTTACTGAGTTACTTTCTCTCTTAAGAAAAATATCCCACATTGATTCTTAATTGGTTTAAAACAATTTTTTTGAAGGTTGGCTATGGTTTTTTCACCCCACAAGCTTCTACATTTCAGAAATATGTGCAGCAATTTGAATTTGAAAAATCTTCAATTGTAAGAATATTATACATAGTTCTATCAAATTTAAAGCAAGAATTAATAGAAGGGAAAAATGAAGTCTTTTTGCTAAATCAAGTTAACACTATGCTAGTAGCTTTGGTAAATGAAGAGAAAAACCTAACCCCAACTCTATTTAAAATGTCACCGACCGTGTTTTATACTACTTGTATCCTATTTGGATAAATAGAACCAATACTATGAAGATTCGCCAGCGTTTTGTTGGGTATTACTAAAAAAAGAACCTCTGTGGTCAGATATTGGAAACTCATTAGCTGTTTTTCAAAAATAACACCCTGATATTCCTATGGATGGTTCGGAACTTTTTGATGTGTGGATTAAAAATATACACCCAGTCAAAAAATAAAAGAGCGGAAAAATGTTCCGGTTTCTATAATACACCATACAACAATACATTAAAAATTGTTGAAATGTGCTTGTGTTTACCGGGATTCAATGCCGCCATGAAAAGGATTTTTTCTGATATGAATAAAGTTTGGAGTATGAAATTACAATCAAATTACTGATATTAATGGTATGTCAGCCTACAATATCGTAAGGATTCACACATACCAAAGCAACTTGACTAATATTAAATTATTATAACTGATTAAGTAATTGGATTGTAATCTCATTATATTTAGAATTTACATCAGTTCTACATACATAAAAACAAAATTTCCATCGATTGAGGCTTGTATCTCGATGGCACAATTGGTTAGTGCGGTACTCTACCAAAGTACAAATTCTACTCAAGGTAACCTTTGATTTATGTATTTAATAAAATTAATAATGATTTTTAATCATTATTCAGTTATTGAAAACACTTAAATGTTACCTTTGAATTTTTTTTGCCGCTAAATTACGCGCCGTATCAAAAAATTGCACAGAACATGATTAAAGTGTACATATTAGTATTTTTATATTTTTGAAATATACAGCTGTTTCAGAAATATTTGATCAAAGTCAAAAACAGCTCCTAATAAACCCCCCCAAAACCGACACTCTATTTCTATCGTGGGTACTAACATACATCCACACACACAGACATTATGGCCGATCTTGGCGAAAGTTGGCCAAAAGTTGTAAAATGAGCTAATGAATCGATTTAGCGATAGTAAAAAATTTTAACATAGATGATTGAAGTTTCAGGTCATCAATAACTCGCATGAAATGAAATTTTTTAAAACTTTCAAAATTGAATATGACCGCAGTTACAGTCACATGTACATTTTTTTTTGTAGAAATATATATTTCAGATACCGATCAAGGTATAAAAGAAATGGAAATAGATATAAGTAGTTAAATAAAGATTATTTACGTAAATTATGGTATAAATTTGCCTACATTTAAGGAGTCAAACATAAGGATTTATTCGACATTGATTTATTCAAAATTCTCTCCAAGCATGTTTTGTGTTTTTTATATTTTCTAGGCAACCAGCCGCTCCTATGAATGCAACTAACCTGCTTCTTAAAGCTACCAGTGTGGGATTGATATTGTTATAACTTTCTAATTATCTTGGTTACAAACTTGGAATTTTGGAAATAAACTTTGTTCATTTGCGCTAATGAAATGATATTATCCTGATGAAAACACTACTTCCGGTTTTTCCGGAAATTGAAAACATTCCTCGTATTGCTGGTGTGACATACACATGTTCTTACTTTATTTGAAAGGGAGCGAAATTATTATAGTTATCTTGAAAGATAAGCGAGATGTCTATTTTTAACTTTAACCTACATATACTTATGTAGGTTATGCAATCGATTTTTTTTCACTATTGCTGAATCGACTTATAAGCTTATTTTACAACTTTTGGCCAAGTTTCGTCAAGGTCGGCCATCATGTCTAGATGTCTGTGTGTCTATGGATGTATGTTAGTATCCACAATAACTCCAGAACGAAAATACCTACGTACTTAAAATTTTGTATTTAAGCTTGTTTTGATTTAGCTGATTAGATTTTGCAAGGGAATGCAGCGGCGTAGAGGAAGGGTTATTAGGGGCAGTTTTTGGTTTTTATTAAACATTTCTAAAACAGCTGAATATTTAAAAGATATAAAAATACCCCATATATTTTTTAGTATTTTGCAAAAAAGTCCTGGAATGCACTAGCATTCACCTAGTTTACATAAACGGTCAGCTTATTGTTTGGTCTATTTGGATTTAAAGTTATGGGTCTTATTTTGTGTCCACATGAATTTTATGAGTTTTAAGTCCAAAAGAAACATTCTACTTCGTTACGTAAATATCAAAATTTATTCTATTTCACTGTTTTATGATCTTTGAAATTTATTTATTAAAACCTTGGTATATAAATTAATTTGATTAAAAAATAATTGCTTCAATAAAGAAAGAGAAAATTTCGCGTAATTGAACCTTGGTTTTTCTATCGCCTGTTTTAATTTTGTTATCTAAAAAATTTATTGGTTTACGCATTCTAATTGCTTTAATAAATAAATGGTTTAATTCTTAACTAAACTTTTTTGGAACTTGAAGTGTAATCCTTGTCCGTAAATTATTCTAATTTTTCTGTTAATTATATGTTCGTTTATAAATTAAAACTTTAAAAATCGTCTTATTGTGTTTTATTTTGGGGCATTTCTGAAATTGTTCATATTTTTACATATAGTGTGTATCAGCCAAATGGAATAAATTGGGTAATATACAATTTAAAGCGTGTTCGAAAAAACGCTCGCACACGTCGATTGGTATTTTTAGTAGCATTTTTTTCACCAAAAACTTTGTATACAGGGTGTATTATGTAACAGTGGCCCATACCAACTTTCTTATTTTACATGTAATACCCTGTATATTATTCAATTTTTGGATTCTTCAGAAAATTCTAGCTATATTCCATGTACAATATTCTATACCTATCTTCAACTATTTCGGAAATATTAGGTGTTTTCAGATTTATTGCAAAAATTAACATTAAAAAAGAAAATTGTTTGTTTACAGGAATTCGCTCAATACTTATTTCCCATTTAGGTCTTAATAATGAGAAAGTAACCAAAAATCATTTCACCGTTCCTTTTTACTGACTAGAAATAAAGAAAAGCTATAAATAGTTTTTTCTTCAGTCGTCAATAAAAGATGACATTTCAAACTTCACCTGACAACGTTAAAGTTTGATATTTTCACCAGCGGCTGCAAAAGTTTTTTGCATCCCCTCGCAGCGGATGCAAAAGTAATGTAAGTTAATAACTCAAACACTCAATTTGGAAAACAACGAAAACAAATTTATTGTTTAGAGTTATAAAGATTAAAAGTACAATGATTAAAACTAACATTTTCTCCCAAATAAGATCCGCCAGAGGTAACAGTGGAGGTTTCGCTGCGTTCTAAGGAAATGGTCTTTAATTCTTCCTCTTCTACATGAACTCTGTACGCACTAGGTGCAAACGTATTCAAGGCTGCATCTTTTTTTGTTGCTAGAGAGTCTTCAATATAACGCTCAGCTACAGTGCTGGATTTCCAGCCACCATGGCGCTTCAAGCACATTAAATCTGCGCCGCCGTCCACCAACAGTGTAGCTGAGGTTCTTCTTAGACAATGCCCTGTATATGCTGTATAGTTTGCTAATTTTAAGAAAAAAAGCTATCTCCCTAGAAACACTACTTATTTTATGGATTCCCATCACCGCTCTTGAGCATTTTCCATTTCCATATTTAGCAACAAATCGGCGATCATTCAAATCTCGTGGGCGCAAAGCAACATATTTGTTGCATAAATTTAGGAAAGATTCCCCTACAACTGTAGATGATTTAATTTTGTTTGTTTTGCTATCTGGAATTTTAATATGTGGCAGAGTTTTCAGGTTCTCAATGTCGTCTACCTTCATCTTCACCAATTCATCGCAACGACATGCCCCTTAGATACGAATAATCAAAACTATCTAAAAAAAATACAAAATATAAAGACTTGTTTTCATTCTATTTCTAAAACTTACCTTCATTGCGAAGTATTTTTCGTCCGACGCTTCCAATCAAAATTTGTTAAATTGGTCTTTTGTAAATACTTTGGCCTGCTTTGGGGTGTATCCTTCATTCTGCTTCTTCAGATATGCACGAAGTTTCAAGTATTTGCTTATATCTACGCCATGTCGAATGCTCAATAATGATTTTATCATTGATTATTGGGACCACATTGTCGAGCTTTTCATTTTCATTTTTGTTGATAATTCGGCAAAATAAGCTAACATTACGGTTTCAGAGTAGCTTTTAATATTTTTTTCATCGCGCCATTTCATAAATTGCTGAAAAGCGCGTTCATAGATTTTGTTCGATCTTGTAGGTAATAGATCATTTATTGCTGTATTAGCCGCTTCAGTAATTTCAGACGGCGTGCAGTTCTCCAAATCCATCATACTCCTAACAATGTAATATTTTAATTTACACAAATAGGAGCAAAAAGTTTCATAGAATACTTACAATAACACAGAGAATCTTCACAATTTTCAACTTGTTTAATGCATTGTTTTCAACCAAACCTAACTACGTTTACTGCTGCTTGCCAGACACGCTAAGCAAATCTAACTATTCCTCATTTTCACAACCTAATTATTTTTCCTTATTTCCCATTTAAGTGTAAAAAAACGTCTGAAGAAAAAATAGTGTATTTTATGCGGAGCAAAATGACTTTTTGTGGCTCATCTGTATTTGCCGGACTCACTACGTTCGTTCGTGAAACCTACAGATTCGCCACAAAAAGTGTAACTTTAGCCCCTTATAAAATAATATACTATTGTGTACTTTTGTTTAAAGCGCCTGGCCTTAGCAAATTGTTGTTTGTCAGCATAACAGTAGTTGTCAGTGTTATAGTCGGTTGAATTTCGTTAATTGAAAATGGTTCATTTAACAGAAATGCAGCAAATAACTATTCTACAGTTTTGCGAACTTGGTCATGTAAGTCAGATTAAAAAAAGTAGCTGCCAATGCAAAAAGTGATGGTACCAAATTGTATATTATACTTGAGCTTAAGGAAAACTCACATACTAATGTTCGATGTTAGCCATTCATCGATTATTCAAACATTAAAAGAAAATAAAATGCATCCCTATAAAATGATACTCTTGGAAGTCGATTTTGATAGGAGAATGTATTTTTGTGAACAAATGATGCCAATGTTAGACAATGTGATACCTATTAGAACAAGGTTGTTTTCTGATTATTGCACCTTTACACTTCACCATCATGCTAATCGTGAAAATTGCTTCTATTTGTCTAGGGAAAATCCCCACTGGATGACAAAAAAACATACGCAATATCCTGAAAAGGTTAATGTTTGGGCAGGAGTTTTTGCAGATCACATCATAGCGCTGCTCCAAAATAACGTCGTGCCAACTTTGATAAATTTATATTCTGATCTAGTAAACCCACAAGTTCCAGCGAATATGATATTGTTTCAGCATAGATCGGTCACGTTAAAAGACATTTATTTTTAAGATTAGGATGTTGTCAAGACCTTCCCGGCGAGCATTTTTAACATCTCCTATACAGGGTGTGGCGCGAAGAGTTTTGATTAAAAGTAATGGCAGATACAGTTATGTTATAAATCTGAAATTACGAAGCTGTAGGTTTTGAAGGACATTGAGTTCAAATATAATTTTGTCTTGAATGTGGCACTTCCGGTTATACCGGAAGTAGACGTCAACTTTGTTATTTTAAATGGAACCTAATAATTTTTATTTTATTTTCGAATTCTACATGAAATTCTAGGTAAATTGTGTGCATAATGTCCTATACCAAAAATGAAGTATTTTCGAGATATTTCGATTTTTTTTAAAATTTTGCAAAAATCCTAGTTCAAAAGTGAATAACGATATCTCCATTAATAACGAAGCTAGTTACGTGAAATTGTAACCAATAAACAACAAGCGCTTGCCCGTTAACTACATATATCCATCTCATTGATATTTCATACAGCGTGTTTTAAACTTAGCCGCCAACATGCACAATTTAAATCATTTATAAGTTGCTTACTTTAAATAGAACACCCTGTATTTTATTACATTTTCCGCTGTATTTTTTTAAGCTAATTCGTTTGGTATCAGTATTCCCTATACCTAAATCCAACCACTTAGATATTTCATTATCTTAGTTAAAACATAACAACACTTAATTGTTTCAATATTAGTAAAGGGTAGGCCATGATTTAAGGTGATATTTTGTTATTTTTTCATATGTAACCAATAGCCTGAAAGGATTATTAATTGTGGATATCATTAAAAACGTTGACTAGGTATTTTGTATTAATTTAATTAGATAACTTAGAAACAAAAATAAATAAATGTAATATTAAGCAAATAAAGTTTTATGATAAGTGTTCAAAATTAGCACCATCTACTTCTAAACATTTATGAATCCTTTTCATTAAGTTATGTCTTGTAATTCAGGTGTTAGAGAATTAAAAGCAAGTAAGGCTCTCTGCATCATATCTTCCTTTGTCGTAACATTTTCCGGTGTAATCCAACCACTTTTAAGATATTTCATTATCTTAGTTAAAACATAACAACACTTAATTATTTCAACATTAGTAAAGGGCAGGCCATGGCTGTCAAAGATTTGATAGTTAGAACGTTAATTGTTTATGTTCTTTTGACAGTGTTCTTTACCAGTTTGTATTTCATAGTAAATAATGGCAAATGTAGGATTTACTAATGATGATTTTTCAAATATTATTATTATTTACGACGAGTGTAATAGAATTGTTGAACGGACTTGCCGTGTTTCTGCAGAAAGATATCCAAATCGACCAAATGCAACTGGTGATATTGTATGAAGATTTTTAACATAACTGTATCCGCCATTACTTTTAATCAAAACTCTTCACGCCGCACCCTGTATTGACATTAATGTTTTTATTTTGTTTGTATGAAGAAATAAACAATATTACTTATTAGTTTTTCAGTGTATTGTACCGAATTTCTGTAATCGAATAATTTTCTTTTGTTAATATTAATATTTGCAATAAATCTGAAAAACTTAATATTTCCGAAACAGTTGAAGATAGGTATAGGATATTGTACGTGGAATATGTCTAGAATTTTCTGAAGCATCCAAAAATTGAATAATATACAGGGGGTTGCATTTAAAATAAGAAAGTTGGTATTGGCCACTGTTACATGACACACCCTTTATAAAAACTTTTTGTTGAAAATAATGCGCAACTAAAAATACCAATCGACGTGTCCTAGCGTTTTTTTGAACACGCCCCCATTTAAGTATTACCGAATTTATTCCATTTGGCTAATACACACTGTATACCTAAATAAAATTATTTGTTTAATAATTGTTCATTTTTTACCTTCTCCTTTAGTATTTAGATAAAAATGCTTCATCGCATTCGAAAAAGTAAGGCTTCGGAATTGATTCATCATTACGTAAAGAAATGTATCATCTATGACATCAACCATTGTATTTAAATCAGTTTTCTGATTACATCGTAATACAAAACAATAATAATCTGATTATTCCACGTAGAAAACTTCAATTACAATTATTACTTATTATATTACTTAAATTCACATGAATTGCAAAAATAAATGCGTTCCAATATTTACTTATTTACATAAAGCTTATATTTACGTCTTCGTACACGAATTACAACATAATGACATTTAGCTGCTTTTGAACAACAATATGATTAGTAATGTGTTAATCTATGGATTAAATGACTTTTATGTGTATTTTTTTTAATTAATAAAATTTATTTAAATATAAATTAATAAATAAATTGAAATTTATATACCTAAATTATGTAAAATCAGTCATTTGAATACATATGTTAACAAAGTAATATAAATTTATAAATCTTAAGCAGTAGACTTTAAAATTTGTTATGCATTTTTTATAAATTATAAACTAATCATTATTGTAAACTGAATTATGTACCTACTTTTAAAAAGAAAGTTATTTGTCGTTTTTGTATACTGTCCGTAACTAATAAAATACGAGTCCATAATAGCACAGCACACCATATGACACTATACTTGGTGATATAGAGTCAATATGTTCACTGGTAATATACAGAATATGTATCAAATAATTAGAAACATTAAACAGCGTATATACACAAAGCCCAATTTGTGTTTGAAACGGTTTTATTTGGTTTAACACAACTTTCATTTTCATTAGTGACCAAATTAGTATTTATAATTACAAAATATCTACTAAAACATAACCAACCAACGTTAGTTTTTATATGTGCTTGCAATAAATTAAAGATAATAAAAGTGAATATAAAGTAATTTAGTTGTATTAATTCAACACACACCTGAGTCTTTCACAATTTTAACAATGTGATTTTATAATTACAGGTATTTTACCCGAAGCGCTTGCAACAAATTGTCTTAGATGCACCGAAAAACAAAAAGAAGTCGTAATAAAGACTGTTAGACGTTTACGAACAGAATATCCAATTTTATGGAGTGAATTAGTATCAGAATACGATCCTGAAGGCGAATATTTTGTTAAATTTGTGTTAACGTTGGATCCATCCACTGAAGTTGATGATCAAGCAAATTTACTAAGCAATAGATTTGGTGATGACAATTTTCCTTATGATTTACTACCCACTACTCCTAAACCGACTTCACCAACTACCACAACTAAAAAACCCAAACGTACCTTTACTACCCCATTTGTAACTAAACCCTCAACAACACGTACAGTGACAACACCGTCCACTACACGAACAACAACCACAAGAACAACAACGACAATGCGGACAATTTCTACATCAAGAACAGCAGAGCCTGCGATGACTAGAACAGAAGAAGATGAATTGCTTTTAAATATTTTTACAACACTACCACCTTTGACAAGCATGTTTTCTAGAAATACCATCAGACAAGCAGATCCCAAATCAACACCACCTCCCGTAAAAGCTTCTTCTGTAATTGCGGACCCATCTCCCGTGTATGGATGGCGCCCAACAGTATATGGTGAACTACCACAGGCAAATAGACCCCCACATCCATTTACCCAAGGCGGAGTAAACCTCTTATCATCACTAGGTCAAATAGGAACAAAAGTAATCCAGGCAGGAACTCAAGTTGCCGGGATGGTGTTAAATGCATTTGTGGGTAAACAATAAATAATAAACAGCCTTATTTATAAAGCTGGTTTTACAGTTTCGTGCTAAACATTTCATCTGATGTTCAAACTATTATTAGTAAAGGACTTATGTGATAAACCGATCAAGGCGTGATTATGAAATAATGCGGTTTCCATTGATCACTTTCCTGATGCGACCAATTTATGGAATTTTTTAGATAATCTTAAATAGCTTTTAAGGCTGATTGAGAAAGGTTTAAGATTTTTACTCTGTACTTACATCGAGCGTTGGTACCTACTAATAAAACAAATTATGTGATTTTTAACTTTTACCAACTTTAACGATTCTCTGTACTGTTTGTGAATGACGAATAGCAGAGAAGCAACTTTTTTGTCTTAGAATGCCATTTGTAAATTTTATTACAAATTTTAACACTAAACTTTTCTTCGTTTTTAATGAAGTTGTGGTTGTTATGCAAATATTTGATTTTTAGTTAAGAATTTTAACCTATAATAAGTTAATCAAGTTACAGGAAGTTAGTGTGTAAAATCATTTTAAGCATATTATGTAAAGGTTAACAGTACTGACATACAACATAGTTTTTAATAAGCTTTTATACAAAGCATGTGAGAGTAGTTCATAGCTATGCAACCAACAATACGGAAGTGTATTTTTATATTTCATTCTTAACTGTTGAAATCAATATTAACACAGATGTGTATGATTGTGTCACATACATCTAATTTCCTAAGTAAGTAAAACTAAAGTTTTATTTAACTAACACTGCACTAAATAATGAAATTAATAAGAAAATCAGTGGTTTTCATATTCGGGTATTCCAATGTTATTTTTCTACAGCGTGTTGATTAATGTACTGATTTTATACTATTGTGGTATTTTTTACTTAGAATTTTTTTAATCATTATAAATTGTTAAAATGTTTAATAAATATATTTCTTGAAAGTGACTGTGTTTGTTGAATAATATATTAAACAACTAGTTTCACAAGATGTGTGACCACCCTACGCGCCCAAGTGTATAGAAGAGTCGCGAATTTCCCATGGAAAAATGCGATGAAAGGCTTTATGAAATCAGTTCATTTTTCTATTTTACACGTTTATAACAAAATTTAAGAAAATGTAATTTAGATAACATAATCCAGAAGTCAATTTTTCTAATTCTTTAGGTATTGGTTGGCTACTCTGACATTTGCCTTTTATAAAGTAGAATCAAAGAGTATATATTATATACTCTTTGGTAGAATCCAAATTTAAATAAGTATATGCAACCCATTAACCACTACATTATTGAAGTAAACCTATGTTCTGTTCATTGTAATATTTTTATGCAGAACTATCTTATGTGAACATAGCCTACCTTTTTCATTTTTTGTGTGGCTCTTTGTATTGAAAAATGTTTAACACGTAAAGTATCGTGGTAGGTATAATCAGTCCACCAATTCATAACATTAAAATATTGCCGATGAGCGGTGGTGGACAACGTAAGGCACCACATCTCGTTTTGCTTGTGGTCGTAGTGGATAGTACCAACCCACCAAATCAATGTAAAGTAATGGCGAGGGATTTTTATAGTCTCCATGCATTTTAATATATTTGACCTGCATGTGGTGCACTTAAATAATTCACCGTGGCCGTAAATATAAACTTGTACAAGTAATAAAAAGAAAAGTTTTTCTTTCTGTGCATAATTTTTATTACATGAAGATGACATGAAATAATGTTTAAGTAGTTAAGGCTCTAGGTTGGTACTGACATTCAAAAATACAGCCCAGACATGAAAATCTTGAACACTTACTGGATCGATGACTAGTCTCACCTGTTTTATTTTTCGCGACCTTTCTTCCCAGTTTAATGACGCTTTCTTCTTCTTAAAGTGCCATGCAGAGTCCTGCGTAGGCGTCCATCGTCTTTCCTATTATGTGGTTCTATTAGTCGCAACATTTTGTAATGCATGGAAATCCTTTGTTCCCGTCCATTGACGTATATTTTGTAGCCACGATAACTTTCTTCTACCTATTCCCCTTCCTCCTCCTTCTGTTTTACGTTGGAAAATGAAGCGTTGAAGGTAGTATCGTTTCCCACGCAGTATGTGTCCAAGGTAACCAATTTTTCTCTTTTTGATATTTTCGAAGAGTTCGCGCGCTACTAGACCCAAGACACTTTCAGCATTCGTCGCAGCATCTGCATATCGAAGGATTCAAATTTGTTAATGGTTGTTACCTTCAATACAGTCCCTTGAGCATAGAAGGATGGTTTCAGTTCTTTCTTTGTATTATCGTTATTACAACGGCTATTGTGCTGGTGAATTACATTCTTTGATACCATCTCCGGCTATCTTTGCGAGAAACACTCGGTTCGCTCAATCACATCATCAGTGTGCAGTACAAATCTCCACTTGTCGTACCAAACGGGCAATCCACATTTTTCTACACGGCTTCTAAACTCTGGAATGATCTCCTAGTTCCTGTTTTGCTCTCACTTATGATATGAGAAAATTTAGTAGCTGTTCATAGGCATCTATTGGCAATTCATTATCCCTCTATCCATCCTCCTAAGTGTTCCTGAGTGCTTTAGCACAATAGGCCTTATTTAGCCTGTTCAGGTCCACAATCATAAAAAAAAAAAAAAAAATTTCATGCTTTTTGATTCCAGCACAGTTTACCTGTAAGCCTTATATTATTTCTGTCCAATCGTAAATCACTAAGATATGATATAAGGAGATTGTGTTTAACATTATCAAATGCTTTCTCATAGTCGATGAAACATAAAAAGACGTTTTTTCTTTGATCTTGGCAATTCTGTACTATGTTTGGAGCCTGAATATGGCTTCTCTGGTTCCAAATCCGGTCTTAAACACAAATTGACCAGCACCACTTACTTCCTCACATTCCTTGCAAAGCCTTTTGTGTAGCACTCGAAAGAGGGGCTTTAGGAAGTGACCCATTAGACCACTGAGGCGATAGTCTTTACATGAAGTTGCGCTGTTTGATTTCGGAACTATGATAAACATAGAGCGTAGCCAATCTTCAGGGATATGCCCAGTGTCATAGATATTGTTGAAAAATCTTACAATCGTTCAAAGTTTCGTTCGCTAATCAAGTAAAACGTTTCTGAGTACAGATCATCAAGGCCTGGAGCTTTGTTGTTTTTTATTCAATTTATGCTGCATTTGATTTCACTTTTTAATATACTTGGCCCTGGTAGCGCGAGTATTTTTGCTGTGGAGTTTTCTGGTCTGTCATCTTTGAAAAGACTAGTTGCATATTTCTTCCAGATTTCTAATAATTCTTCGGTGTCCATTATCATTATTATTTTTTTCATTTTTAGTGAAACTTATTGGTTTACTGTTGTACACCCCAGCTATTTCTTTGACTTTTTTATGGAGATGGAAACTGTGTTCGAGATCGTTTAAATTTTCAGCCTCCAAACGTTTTTCAGTTATCCAACTCTCTTTTGCTATTTTAATTTCATTACGGATTCTTCTTTGAAGACCTCCATAACCGTTGTAGTTATTCTGGATTTTACATTGTCTTCGTTTTTCCATTAAATCTAGAATATCATTGGTCTCCGAGATTGCTTAAATTTTCAGCCTCCAAACATTTTTCAGTTACCCAACTCTCTTTTGTTATTTTAATTTCATTACAGGATTCTTCTTTGAAGACTTCTATAACCGTTGTAGTTATACTGGATTTTACATTGTCTTCGTTTCTCATTTAAATCTAGAATATTATTGGTCATCCACTCGTTGTTCACCTTCATTATTTCTGAGAAAGTTTTCATTTGCGTTTTTAAAACCTGGTTTAAGGTCAATCCAATGTTCCTTAGTGTCGTTCTTGCTGCTAATACTCTCTAATTCTTTATTAAGTTGTTCTTCGTATAGTGATCTTGTTTGTTCGTCTTTAAGTAGTTTTGGACCCAATGTCTCCTTAAAATTTTTTCTTTTGGGTGTAACGTAATAATATGTTGGCACGTAGTGGATTATGGTCTGATTCAAAATCCGCACCTGGTATTATAGTAACTTTGGCGATAGAGTTTCTAAATCTTCTGTTAATTATAATGTAAGCTGTTTGATTACGAATAATGTGATAGCTATTGTCGTTTGGAGATTTCCACGTGTATAAGCGTCTTGGTGGGAGTTTGGACCATGTATTTGTAATTACAAGATTGTTCTCTTCACAGTACTGAATCAACCTTTCACCTCTTCCATTTCTTAAACCTAAACCGTAGTCACCAATCACCGATCTCATTGTGCCTTTGCCAATTTTAGCATTAAAATCCCCCAAAATTATATTTATTTCGTTTGCTTTGCAAGTGTTAGGACCTGATCAAATTGCTTATAGAAATCTTCAATTTCTTCTTCTAGTTTATCTGCCGTTGGGGCATAAAACATTTATGTTAATGGGTCTGTCAAGTAGCTGAATCAAGAGTACCCTTTCGGAAAATGGGATAAAGTTTCTTACTGACCTTTGTAGATTTTCATCCATTAATATACCAACACCATGTTGATGATTTTGGTCAGTATTATTATTACCGGAATAGTAAAGTATTTTACCTTTTGATTTAGTCAATCCATTTCCAGGCCAACGGACTTCGCTCACTCCTAGACTGTTTATTTGCATTCTGTTCATTCTTGGATTAAGTTATCGAACTATTTAGCTGCAAATAAAGTTTTAACATGCTAAGTAGCTATTTTTGTTTTCTTATCTAGTTGAAACTGGGATATTCTTAGCACCTCCTGACCACTTATGGCCTGCACGGGACTAGGGGCCATTTGCATTTGAACTTCCAACAGGATAAGAATTGAAGTGAAAAAGTCATATACATCGAATTAATTTCTGTTTTGGGGAATTTTTAATTAATTTCTTTTTTTTAGTATTTGATTTCATGTGTTATTAAATGAATTTCAGTATAAATTCATTAAATCATCAGTGTCTGGTTTCTCAAACATGTCTATATTATCTAAACTATCTCCACTCTCCTGCCAGTCTTGTTCTGAACTCTCATTCTTATTTTTCAGCTTTTCAATCTTTTTTTACTCTCGTAGAACCGCTCTTCTTTGTTTTTCTTCAAGCTTCTTATATTTTCCATTTCCTTCTTTTGATGGTGCTTCTGCCAAGCTTCACTAGTAACTACTGATGGAATTTTTTCGTTGCATTTTTTTTTCTTTACTTCAGGTGTAACATTTCGCCAAAATAAGGCTGGCTTAAAAGGAATGGTACTATTTGACTTAGCTGAACTTGAAATTCATGTACTGAAATTATGGGTATATCAGTTGGTTCAGGCGGTTTCAAGATGTGTAGTTCAATTTCTTCCGGACTAATAGTTTGGTCTTCACTTACAGAGCCACCGTCTTCATTAATTTTATCTAACTTTTCTGTACATGTTTCTAAGGCCTTTCCTTCCAAAACCGACAAAGTGACTTATTCTCTATTACACCTTGCCATTAATGGTTATTTCCCAAATTAATTTTGAAATGGCGCAATTCTTCTTCCATAATTCTTTTTTCAAGCGCTTTTATGAAGGTTGTCGTGACTGCAGTTCGTTCAAATGTACTAATAGATTGACTTTCTAAGATTTTGCCAAATTTCACGTTTTCAACATTAAAAGGGCATTTGCTCTAAAGGCATTTTCTATTGCTTGTTTTGAAATGTATTCTAACGCTTTCTTAAGAACCGATGGAAAATGTTTTTGCAACTTATTGCCACAATTGTCCATTCTCCATTTTTGTACTTCAATCTTCCTTGCTTTCGTTATTCAAAGGTCTAAATACATCAATATTCATGGATTGTAAAAGATTGGTGGAATTGTGAAGTAAAGATATTAGTTCTATTCCATTTTCAGAACAATTGTAGTGTCATGTGGGAAACATGACCGTCAACAAAACTGGTCGTTCAATATTTTCATGGCCAATCCAGCCTATATTAGTGATCAACTCACAGAAAGTTGGGTCACACGTCCATAAATGAATAACATCATCCGTGGAGCTATTTTTCCAGCTGCATTGGCTGTAATTAAAATCGTGATATTCCCCTTTTCATCACCACCTGCGGTGTAGATATTTTTTTCGCCTTTTTTTGATTGGACTTTCTCTCCTTTATGCTGTAAAAAGAACGCAGTCTCGTTCGCATTGAAAACCCGATGTGGATGTTCCATAATTGAAAAGATATTTTTTTATAACAAATAACTCCTAAATTCCTCAAACCACGTACGAATCTGTTACTCCGTAACACTTCTTCTAAACAGGGTTAAGTTTTGGCTCATCATCTGTGATATTTCTGGATGTAGTCTTAAAAACGTTTTGAACCATTTTAGGCCATGTTTGCCATTTACGAAGTTTGCTTCCCTCTCTGTCACTCTTGTGATATGCTCTACACTATCCAAAAGTTGAACTTTTGAAATCGGGTAATGAATTTGACACAGCTGCAAAATCCATTGTACCAAGATTTGTTCTTCTTTATTAGTTAATGTTAGAGGTGGACCCATATCGCACTCTTTCGGGTATTTCCCATTTACTTTACACAATAAAATTATCCTGGGAATTTTAAGTTCTTTTGCAGCTGCAGCAACTAATTGCCCCTCTCAACAGCTGCTTCGATCATTGACTAGGTGTATGGTTTTTTTGGGAGCCATTATAATTTTAAAGTATATCTGTAAATAAAAGAACCACATAATGCCAATTGTAATCCAATAATTGACAGCTGTCATCTCTGTTATTGACACCAGTAAAGTTTATGTTCACACAATAAAAAGTGCAGTATCAACATCGCCATAAAATGAAGAGTATCATGAGCCCTACTGCATCAGAAATATTGTAAAACCAGTCTTTGGTAGGGTTGTCAATAATTGGAAGAATAGAATTTTGAGTTTCAGTAATTGACACCCAAGCTTCTTGGCCTTTGAGAAGACTTTGAGGCTAATTTAATGCTACAACTTTGTTTTATACCCTTTTCTGATCAGATTAATATATAAAGAACATCGGTAACCTCAAAAATAATATCGTAGTACATTATTTTAATTAACACGTACCTTAAACTTCGATTTAATCCTGCAGGATGATGTATCACACTCCACACATGATCATTTTATGCACAAATACGGCGACACAAGGGAGATGGGTGATTTCTGACAACGTTACCAAATGTATCCATTAAATAAATTAAGCGGCAAATTTAACTATGAAATTAATAGGCCCCTTAACTTTATGGGAAAACGTCAGGTTGTCAATAACTGGACGAGTGTCAGTGATTGGGGGTTTTACCTTGCAAGGTGTTTTAAAGTACCTGAGCTGTCTATGTGCTTATTGTACTAAAGAAGCTATACTGTTCAAGGTTAATGAAATTTATGAATTATTTTTAAAATCCCAGATGTTTCAATGTCATAAGAAGATTAAATTATTTAACACTTCAGTCCCCGAAATGGGGGAACCAAATAGTACTTTTAATCCACGAAGTGCAAAAAGTAAATAACATCACAAAATAGATGAGACTGTCCCATTACAATAAAACATAAATAACTTTATTAGTGAAACCAGCTTCAAACAGTACAACTAAACCTTTTTAACAGGACTAAACGGTGTATTCATTTAAGAGTCTGAAATAAAGCACTTAATAAAAACACAGTACAAACAGGAATGGCAGCTGGTCGCTATGAACAGAAATCTTTTGGCGGGAAATCAAACTGGTTCGACTGTCAGTAGATGTATTCTTCCGTCACGTATGAGCTTTTCAACTGTTATATTCTATACTTCTGTATTTCATGGTACTGATGGTAGCTTTATTTTTTATTTTCTACTAAGGTTATTTAATAGGTAGAACTGCAAATGTAGAACTAGAAATGTCAGTAAAATTTGGATTAAACTTCATTTGTACAGGTTGTCCCATTTTGGTTGTCCTCGCAGGGTATCTCAGTTATTAGCAAAGATACAGAGATGCGGTTTTCGCGAACGTTGGCTACTTTTTTGTGAAACGAAAGATGACACAAACATAATTACTCTAGCTCTTCTCATTTTTGAGATACAGGGCGTTTTTGAAAAAGTTGCATTTTGAGACAGCCCCCGTATCTCAGCTATACGATAACTTATAGAAAAAGTGAAAAGTGTTCTTTATATAATTTTTTCCGTAGAATGCAGTGCTGTTTTCAGAATGAGTATACGGGGTCAGGTCAAAAAGTTATCGGGATCAACTTCATTTTTTTTAAATGGGACACCCTGTCTATTTTCTCATAATTAAATTTTCCTTGTTCTAAGCATTTCAAATATGTATAGCATTCATCATTTTTTATACAAATAGCGCAGTATTTCAAATTATTAACTGGATTTGTTAGTGGCCTTTGGTACTGCAATTGTTTTACCATGGCAACTTCATTTTTTGACATTTGTCAATATTTGCAAATTTGTTGATTGTTGAGATCCTTATTGTTAGTAAAGTTTACAATATTCTTTTCGTTATTTTGAATTTTACAAAGTTTCAAACCATGGCGAATAATTTAGGGTACGAGAACTATGAGAAATTAGATATGATTGGGGTTTATTACCAAACAAATTTTAATGCAGAGCAAGCGAAGGAAATATATTTTGAAAGGTATTTATATTTACTGGAATGTTAGTCATCATTTGAGTTAAATAAAATGTGAATATTTTAGATTTCCGGAAAGGCAACCGTGTAAAAACATTCATTAGGTTAAAACAAAATTTGGAAAATCACGGATCGTTTGAAAGGCCACGCGCCAAAACATATAGAAAAGAAAACGAAGAAAATAATGAAATAAATGTCCTTGCAGAGGTCACTGTTAACGAAAATTATACGTCTTGCAGAAAAATAGAAGAATCGGTGGGCATTTCAAAACGAAAGTATCAAAAATATTTAAAAATACCATTATAAACCATATATACCTCAAGTCATCCACCACTTGCATCCGGGTGATGCTCAATTGCGTATCGATTTCTGTAGATGGTATATTCAGAAAAGTGAAGAAAATGGTAATTTTGGTCGTTTAGTTATATGGTCGGATGAAAGCCATATAAGCTCCGCCGGAATTTACAATCGTGCAACGAATCGTTTCTGGTCTAACGAAAATCGGCATGTTACCGTGATCCGTCAGCAGCAAGGCAGGTTTGGGTTCAATGTGTCCTGTTTCATTTTAGGAGGCAGATTAACATTTTACCTGTTTGAAGGCAATTTGAACCATCAACGATATTTGGAAATTTTGGACATTTGCCTTCCAGAATTGATTGATGATATTCCGTTAGCCCAGCTAAGAGAGGTTTATTTTCAGCAAGACGGGCACCTTGCCACAATGCAAGACTAGTAAGAGATTACCTCAATACAATGTTTCAAAACCATTGGATTGGTAACAATGGACCAGTTAATTGGCCAGCAAGGTCCCCAGACCTATCAATTTTAGATTTTTTTGTGGGGCTACCTTAAAATAAAATTTATCAAAGACGGTATGAAACTCAAGAAGCTTTGATGAATGCTACAAGAGAAGCCTTTGAAGAACTACGTTTAAGACCCCTATTTTATTAAGATCCATTCAAGAAATTCTTCGGAGATGTAGGATTTGTCTTGACCATAATGGTCAGCAAATTGAGCAATATTTATAAAATTTTAATTCTTCTTATTTTCGTTTGTCTCTAAATTTATAAATAAATACATCCAATATTTATATGAGTTTCAAATCAACAATTCTGGAAATAAAATAAATTATTTTGCCGAAATTTGTATCTTCTTCAATGACATATAATTACATAATGATGGTTTTCTATATTAGGCACAAAAAAACAATAGAAGATTACGAATTCAAAGCCTACTAAGAAATTCAGTTAATAATACAAAATACCACGCTATTTATCAAAATAAGTGATAATTGTTATATATATTTGAAGTGCTTAGAACAAGAGAAAGTTAATTATGAGAAAATAGACAGGGTGTCCCATTTAAAAAAATGAAGTTGATCCCGATAACTTTTGACCTGACCCCGTATACTCATTCTGAAAACAGCACTGCATTCTACGGAAAAAATCATATAAAGAACACTTTTCACTTTTTCTATAAGTTATCGTATAGCTGAGATACGGGGGCTGTCTCAAAATGCAACTTTTTCAAAAACGCCCTGTATCTCAAAAATGAGAAGAGCTAGAGTAATTATGTTTGTGTCATCTTTCGTTTCACAAAAAAGTAGCCAACGTTCGCGAAAACCGCATCTCTGTATCTTTGCTAATAACTGAGATACCCTGCGAGGACAACCAAAATGGGACAACCTGTACAAATGCCAATACTTTAGGTTATAATGCTTTGTAAAGATCCAGCCGCCTTTACAAATTTTTTTGAATTAATTATTTGCTAATTATCCTGATTTAATTAAATTTTCGGAAATCATCAAATAATGAATTTTTCCGTCGACCGTCCATTTATGATGTATTTTAGCGCACTCAAAATCGTTGATTAATGACCCCTATTAATCAATGATTTTCTGTTAATCAACGATTTTATTATATGCAGCCCAACGTACATTGCTCTTATACATTTCTATTGGCAGTTTGGCACTGCCCTGTGTTGTAGGCAACCAAACATACACATACTTACCCACTAAAACATTTGAAATCAAGTAGTTGTGTTAGTACTATCTGTCATTGTATGTCATTATTTATTTTATTGTTATAATTTCTAAAATTCTGTGTATAATTTAAAATCAAAACGGTGTGACGAGAGAGAAATATCAAGTTTATGGCCCGAATATTCGATGCTAAAATCAACCTAAAGATAAACATTGACATATCTAAATATAAGAAATTAATTATGTTTATTAAGAAAAAAAAACAGGTTATGTGCCAAAGAAATCAAAAGTACTTGAAAAAGAACAAGTACAGAAATTCATCTCTGATGCTCCTCTTAACGACTTGTTTTTAATGACAAAGGTAAACCAATAAGTAAATTAAGTTATTATACTTAGTATTTCATAACATTTCAATTTGTAGGTTGCATTGATTTTCGGAGTGGCTGGTGCGTTAAGAAAGGATGAACTATTGGAATTAGAAACAGATAACGTTCAAGACTTGGGATCAAAGTTTCTTGTCACAGTAAAAGCATCAAAAACACACACAAATAGAATATTTACCGTAGTAGATAACGAAGCAAATACCATTCTCAATGCGATCAAATACTATATTTCTTTAAGACCGGCACATAAAGGATTTTTCGTTTTTTATAAAATTAAGAAATGTTCCACACAGCCCGTTGGCATAGATACCTTTTCCAAATTGCTGTTCGTTATTGCAAAATTAGAGCACCCGCATCCCTACACTGGGCATTGTTTTAGACATTCTTGCATCGATACTGTGTGACAGTGGTGCAGAATTTTCAGCTATTAAAAGACTTAGTGGTTGGAAATCTGCTGCTGTCGCAGAAGGTTGTATAGATAATTCTCTGCAGAATAGACTTGAGGCGGCTGAAATACTCTTGGGAAAAGATACCTATAAAACTTGTCAAAGTACTTCCTTCAGCACCACCGCTTTTTCTTCTACCACAGAACTCCAAGAAGACAAATATAAATTTGTCAAGATGCTATACAGTGGATAATCATTTATCAGTCCCTTTATTTTTTAAAACTACGGTGGACGGAAACGTTTTGTAACGAACTCGTGAATTAAAATGGCGATTAACAATCTCGAACATTAAATTATGAAATTGTTAAATTAAATTATCTCTATTGTTATCAATACACTTGCTCGTTAAATAACTATATATCCCCTGCGACGTGAATTTCAAAAACGTTGAGTTTTATGTCAAAATCCCCTCCAGTCTATCCGCCAATCACGGCATTAGAATCTCAAAAAGAAGCCGTCTCTACCCTCCGCGGATTCTAAATAAAAACGCAATACGCGCTGCAAATGCGGCATGGTCACTGCGTATGTGTAATGCGGCTTAGAACCCTAACTCCGTTCCTTCTGATCCTATCCTGATCACACCCATCCTTAATCCCACCATTCAAATATACGTAATGTATGTATGTATGCTGGGAATCAATGATTGTGGCTGAAGGAACTTGAAAAGCTCAAACAGCCCGCCCTCCCCTTTGGGGAGGGAATGAAATACGTGACCTTTCCTTTGCTTTCCTTGCTGCAGACGCTCTCATTCCGTTGGGTCACCTAGGTCCCTTTCGACAGCCCAGACCAACCTGCTCTTATTTTATACACCAGGGTTACTACTGCCTCAATCTGCTATCACCCGCATGTAAGTTAACTATACAACACCATACTTCACCGACTTCACGTCGGGCAAACCACCCGATGTAGTCTTTTACTTAATCCAGTGGATGGAAGGGTTCTCCCCTAAATACTATCAATTAAACAGCGCAACGGGTATTTTCCCAGAATCTTTTAATTGATATTCCGCCCACACACCGTACATAGACTCACACAGACACGCCTACAATAGGCAAAATAATTAAAAACCGACGTGAAGGAAGCCGACGGGTTAAAAGCAACAAGTCCCTCGTCATTCGACCATACTTCGGCCACCCAGTTTCGTAAATTACGAACCTAGCACGTAACAGTGAGTATTAACTTTCAATCTTGCTAAACATAATAAACTGCTTTCCTAAGCGCTCGTGAGTATCCAGAGGATAAGCAAGATCCTGATTTAACATCTTTGTTAAATGCCGATGCTCATAAAACGGCCCTTCATCCTGTCAGCATGTTTATTTAACAGTGCTTAATACAAAAAGGTCCCGAAGATTGAAAGGTCATACACCGTTCCCACGCTAGGCGAAAACCTTACTTCTTATCGGTCCTGAACCTGTATCTTTAAACTAAATCGTTCCTGCAGGTTTAAATACCTTATCATTGTTATTATTAAAACGGGCCTCGAATTAGAGCCACCCCACGTAGCTACTCTTAATGCTGTCGAACCCAGAAGCGCAAGGAGCTACTAATCGGCGAACGCCTAAGCTTGCTCTCACCAAGAATACACAATACGGAAGTATTCATATTTCATTTCAAAGAGTTTAATCACTCGTAAACACCGCCAGTTCTGAATTTATTACGACTTCCGTTAATTACTAAACGTAATTATAATATATTAATCCACCGTAATTCATATCCTGTAAATGGATAACTAGTTAAGAAAACGCATGTAAATATTACTTAGTTCCATTTAAAATTCACTTTCGTAAGAGTTAGAGGTATAAAAGTTGCATTTATACAATATAAACTTGTATTCTTTTAAACAGAATAAAGCAAAAATAGTCAACTAATGATTTTATGTTTGACCGTGAAAGCAGGTAACTAATCGGCGCATGACCCAGCCAAGTATTATGAACATAGTTATAATAACTGTATCAAGTATTTCCTGCCACTTCCTACCTGACAGATCCGAATTTTAAAATTTTAATATTATTTTGAATAAATGAACCCTTTATATTATACTATAAATTAAGATCAGTTATTTTTGAGTGCATAAACACTTCGCTAACCGTATTTCCACAGAAAACGTAATGAGAGGAACGGCTTGACGATCCCCGCACGATTCGATAGACAACGACGCCCATCCAGAAGAGTGTACCACCGACTGACAACCTGAGGGAGACTAGAGGTTCCCAATCATTTATTCTTTCCGTATTTGTGTTGATTTTATCTGAAATATTTCTTTTTGTATAGTTTTGTAAAGGTGGATTAGTATTAAGTGTAAATGTTTAGCTTCATAACAAAATAGGAATAATATATACGTCTTAAACCTTTACGATTATATTGGTCAGTGTGGACGAACCTGATCATTAGTGATCAACCCCAGTAGACGAATTGCACCCCTTTTTATATCATTAAAAACCGGTTAAGCTAGACCGAGGCAAACTAAACTTTAATGAAAGTAAGCAAAAGCAGCTTACAGTTCTTATTTTATTTTTTGGAATGATGTTGTTTGCTTAGTTAAGTTTTGTTATGATCTATCTATGAAGGTTGTTTCATGCGCATTCTTTCGCTATATTTCATTATTTTTTTACGGGAACTCCAATAAATATGAGTAAAAAACAGGTTTCTTGGTTACTAATTAAAAGTTATTCTGGTTTGTCAGTGTAAGTAAATGAAAAAAAATGTTCGTGCAAAAATAGTTTTATAACTTGCAATATTCTGGAAAATATAAATGACAGTAACGATGAAGACTTTTTTTGATACCAGAAATCAGTGTACTGGCAACAAGCATCTTTAAATTTAATATCCAGCAAATCACGTTAACAATGATCAATTATAATTAAATATTCAATATTACATTATTAAAAAATATTTTTATTTACCAACACTTATGGCATCGAATATAACCGTATTTTTCTTTTTATATAAACGTAGAAAAAACACCTTTTGCGCTTGTTACATAAATAAATATTTTTCATTCCCTTTCTTTAAACATTTAACATCATTACCACTGTGAGTATTTTACTTGACTGTCCAAGAAGACTTTGTGCTGTAATTTTGGGCACCAAATTAATTTGAATGAATTGTTAATTATTAAAAGTCTTTAGCAACATAAACATTATTTTTAAAATATTTTTATTATTTACTAACACATAAATAACTTAACTTTACACAACGTGCATTTTGATCCTGCAGTAATAATACTGTTGACAGCAAAAAATGACCGTTGACTTGCTTATAAATTATATCTTCTGATTTTTCACAGATTCTTCATAACGTTTTTTATACAATCCTTTAGGATCATACTTTCTATTGAGTCGTTCCCAATCTCGTTTTCTTTTTGTAATTAAATGTCTTATTACTTTCTCCGACGTTTGTTTTTGTTTTGGATTACATTTACTGCAACCGTTTGCAAGAGCATCTGGTAGAGTTTCTGAAAAAAAAATTGATATAATAATGCACACAATAGTTTCAAATTTTGGGTGTTTGGTCACGCAAGAAAGCAGAATAGTTATAAAAAATACAAAAATATCAAAATTCAAACACCATACCTTTAAATACTCATAGTTTTAATAAAAATAAATATACTTTTTTAATTCGTGAATTAGAAGATTTGCTGTTTTATAGTATTTGTCGTAGGTATAAAGTATTCAAAACATAACAATAGAAAATAAGATTTTTATTGGTTGCTAGCGATTTGTCATTAAAAATTAAGAATGACAAAAAAAAATAAAAGTGGAATTTTTGCATAGAAACTGGAAATAATTTCAGTTTCAATTACATTTTCGAAATGCGAAAAACTAATATGAAGATATAAAAATAAAGTATACTTACTTCGAAGTTCACGTCCTTCTGCAGTACAAGGTCCTTCCTCCATCAAACATTTTATATAATTATTAAGTACACGATCATTTTGCAAAATCATGTCAATATTTACATTATCGTATTTATTAGTATATTTATTTGGAGGTGCCGAAATTACAACACTCACACAAATTAGCACTAACAAGCTTACTATGTGCATCTTAAACATAAAATAATTAATTTAGCATACAGAAGCAATATAAAGAAAGTAAAGAACCACGTGATTCTTAAGATGGAAAAAGGTGAATGTCCATTGTACCTTATGTATGACCTACATCTCTAAAATTCAACGAAAGAGAAAATAAGTAGAAGTCATCTACATCCTTTAAGCTGAAGAAAAAGAAAGTAGCTTGCACTTTTTCGAGGTTAATGCAAGATGATATAGAGTCTTTAAATGTGTAATTTTTAATAGAGAAATAGGAAAAACCAATTTCTTGCTTCATATTATTTCTCGATATTGTTTGTTAGATTTAATTAGATATTCATGTATAAACCAAATAGAAAACTCAAGATATGTGTGCATTAGATGATTCGAAATAAATTCTGCCAATTAACTGTTCTATCAAAATTTTCTCGTTATAATTGAAGATCCATTTTAGAAAATAATCACTGCATTGCAATTGTTATAGCCATATACTACAAAGTTTAATTACTACCAGAATTTAATAAAGATATAAGCGAAAATGGAGCTAACAAGCAAAATAGTATATCAAGGAACGAGTTTCTTAATAGACGCTAAGTGTTTCTTATACTATTTTTTTTCTAATTTGCATGAACATTAGAAAATTATTGCATTTTAATTATCAAATATCAACATTACAAAGTTATCACTTTTGTTACTTTTACGTTTATGTTGGAAAAACTGGTAATTTGAAATTCTCGATTCAACATTTTTATTCGTATTTAACAGCTAAAGTGTTAGGTTATGTTAAGTGTTTATAACAATGAATTGTACACTACGTACCTGGAAGGGATACGCAAATACATGCAAGTGAGGCCAAGTATTAAAGTAGGCAACCCGCATTATGGACGTATAATTGAAGATGATATTTTGTTGGCTGTATCGGTTTATTTTGACGGATTCATCTATGTAGCTGCTACGGCGGTGGACTTCCATCCACCGTGTTTTTGAGAGCAGTAATATCCCCGCCTGCGTCAACCAGTACTGTTGCAGACGATCTGCGGAAACTGTGCCCAGAATATTGTTCTAGATTCGGTAATTTGAGAAAAGCAGCGATATCCTTTCCCATTTTTGTAAATTTGTTTATCCCAATTTTCTGTGTTGTACATTTACCATTTTGGCAATTTAAAAAGAATGCGTCACTGGTTACATTTTCGACAAATTTTTGTCTTGGTATTTGGCACTAGATCTAAGATCTTGTAAATGGGTTATTTTCATTTCATACAACTCATTACTTCTGCATGCACCATTACTCCCATTATTAAAGCAACCTTAAATTACAGAATGTAATGAAATAACTATGTGAAAGATTTACTTAATACCTTACCTTTGTTGCTAGGTATTTATCGTCAGATGCTTTAGTTAAAAAGTTATTGATATCTTCGCCAAAAAAGTTTTCGCTTTTTAGGCTGAAAATTTTCTGAATTTCTTTTAGTAATGCTCGTAATTTTTATAATCTTCTAAATTTATTCCTTGATGTAAGGTGATCGTACTTTTAAGCATTGAGTAAGAGGTCCATAGGGTTGAAGATTTATATTTTGCGGATAATTCAGTAAAGTATACTAATAAAGTCGATTCAGAAAATGAAATGGTTTTCTTTTCCTTTTTCCAGTTAAAAATATTCATACGCCATATTATATACTTTCCTTGACTTTTCCGGCAATAAATTGAATGAGGCAACTTCAGCAGCTTCTAATTTCTGGTGGTGTTAAAGAAAAATAATTTTCATTTTCTATATCCATTTTTAGTTCGTTTTTAACACAATTTAACACAAAATATCAAAACACTTAGAAATCTACGCACACAAACAATAATGTCAAATTTGTTTTGTTTTAAAAGCTAGTTCGATCTATAAAATGTTTCGAAAACATGGTATGTTAAGAAACAAATATACGACACGCACATTCGAAGTCGCTGATGTCTCAGTGTAGATGCTCCTTGCCTTCCAACCGCGGGTCCCGCGTTCGAATCTGGCCTAGGAAAATTCACTTTTTAATTTTAATGAATTGAAAATATTTAGTGGTTTACGCGATAAAATTTTAAAACCGATTGTTTGTAGCAAAACAATATAAAATTATAGCTAAATCAAGGAAGCTTCTGGCAGCAGTGATTAATGACTCATTAATCACTGCCGTGATTAATGGGTATTATTAAGGTTGAGCAAACAGACGTATAATGGATACATTATACAATAGTCGTGGATAAAATAAATTAATGTATAGAATGGTATAAAATGATGATAGAAATTTGATGTTTATTTTTTTAAAGTAAATTGTCCTTTGTAAATAGAAACTAAATTAGAAAAAAATTGTCAACGTAAAATTTTGGTTGAAAGGCGGGATTCTTTGTAAAAAAATCGAAATGACAAGGTTTCACGACAGTTTGCACATATATTGTTTTTACTGATTACAATCTAAATATCCAATTACTTTTTCTGGTATCCTAAATGATTGCTTTTATAGTTTAAGAAACTGATATATGTGTGTAGGTAATGAACTGTATACTACTGTGTAGATAATTTTCGTAAAACATGTTAAGGAAATAAAGGATTCAATTTTACAAAAGGAAATACTACTCACTTTTTTATTATTATGACAATGGCATATGTAACGTATGTGACAGACGTATGAAGTATATTATATAATTACGGATGTCTTCAGTAATCAAGTAGTTATATATTCAACAATTACAACGAGATTGACAAAGACAGGTTACCGTCCACTACGGCTATCTTTGTTGTTTGCCCCTGACACAGAAGCTGGTTGTTAAAATACGGCGTGAGTCCATTCTAGGTACATAGTGTCCAAAGTCATTGGTTTATAATGGCATTTACGAAATTTTGGCAGTGTTACCAAACCGGTAACAATATAGTTTTGAACTTCGTGGATGAAAAGTACAATTTGGTTCCCCATTTCGGGGACTGAAGTATTATTTTAATGTCTAGGAATTAAAAATAATTTAATCCTCCGAGATCGGGGATTTTAAAAATAATTCATAAATGTCATTAGCCTTGAATAGTGTAGCTTCTTTGTCAAAGTGACTTTTCTAATGTCAAATTTATCATAGATGTAATATTTTAATTTTCAGAAAATAATATAATTATTTCTATTACTACACGAAGTGCAAAAATAGTGTAGATACCAAGGGATTGAAGTTTCTTAATCCCATGAATAGTTGTTGGTCTCGGGCCAAAGCCCCGACCAAGAAACTCTATTCGCGGGATTAAAAGAGTTCATTCAATCCCTTTTATCTAATATACTATTGTGTATCGTAATGAGCCAGATTTCGATACGAAAATGACGTCACTCGATATCGTAATAAAAACATAATAAATCCAAAATTAAAACATATATATTTACAGTTTGCATTAGCGGGAGTCGCCTTTTTTCTGAAATGGTACGGTGAATTGCCACACTTGGCAAAATCTAACACAAAATGCTCTGTCGTGGAACGGCACACGACGTTTATACCTACAAAGTGGAAATAAAAAAATGAAATAATTCTAATATTTTACTTTCCAACCTACATATACATATGTAGCTACAGAAGGTTATTCAAACTACTTTTTTCACTATCACTAAATCAACTTATTAGCTAATTTTACTACTTATGGCCAAGTTTCGCCAAGATTGGCCATTATGTCTGGATGTCTGAGTGTGTTTGTTTGTTTGTTTGTTTGTTTGTTTGTTTGTTTGTTTGTTTGTTTGTTTGTTTGTTTGTTTGTTTGTTTGTTTGTTTGTTTGTTTGTTTGTTTGTTTGTTTGTTTGTTTGTTTGTTTGTTTGTTTGTTTGTTTGTGTGTGTGTGTGTGTGTGTGTGTGTGTCGTGTGTGTCGGGTGTCGGTGTGTCGGCTGTGTCGGCGTGTCGGCGTGTCGGCGTGTCGGCGTGTCGGCGTGTCGGCGTGTCGGCGTGTCGGCGTGTCGGCGTGTCGGCGTGTCGGCGTGCGGCGTGCCGGCGTGCCGGCGTGCGGCGTGTCGGCGTGTCGGGTGTCGGTGTGTCGGTGCGTGTGGTGAGTGCGTGCGTGCGTGCGTGCATGCATGCGGGCGGCGCGTGCGTGTCCGTGCGTGCGTGCGTGCGTGCGTGCGTGCGTGCGTGCGTGCGTGCGGCGTGCGTGCGTGCGTGCGCGTGAGCAAGCGAGCGTGCGTGCGTGATGCGTGCGTGCGTGCGTGCATGCGTGCGCGCCGTGTGAAAGCGTGTGCTTGTGCATGCGTGCATGCGTGCGTGCGCGTGTGCTGTGCGTGTGTGTGCGTGTGCGTGTGCGTGTGCGTGTGCGTGTGCGTGTGCATGTGCGTGCGCGTGTGCTTGTGTTGTGCGTGTGCGTGTGCGTGTGCGTGTGCGTGTTCGTGTGCGTGTGCGTGTGCGTGTGCGGTGGTGTGTGTGTGTGTGTGTGTGTGTGTGTGTTCATTCTGACAGAAATTACTGTTTTATGTTTACAATCTTACCTGTTTTCGTTATGAACGTATAAAAAGAGGTTGCATAGTTATCCTAAAGAAATTGAAATTAAAATTATTTCATTTCTTTTAATTTAGGTTAGCATCTAGACGTCTATTAACCTATTAACTATTAACCCTCTATCATGAAGTGGAACGTCTGTTTATTGATTTTGCGTTTGCAATGTCGCCTATTTTGTAATGATCTTATAAAAGATGTTGTATAGCTATTCTAATAAAGTAAAATATATCATTTCGTTTAATTTCCATTGTATAAGTTGGAAGGTCGTGGTGTTCCACTCCATATATTTTAGGATAATTATGCAGCCTATCTTTAATACGTTCATATCGAAAATGGGCAACATTGTGAAAACAAAACAATAAGCTACGTCAGATGGGCGTTTAAAACTTCAGGTAAGACAGACGTTAGACATATAGGTGCTAACTTAGTAAAATTCTAAAGCCATCCGCTTCTATAAAATACAGATAATGAAATTTAAGCATTATCAATCCTATTATTTAATTTCTTGATATATTGTGATTTATATTAACAAACATTATAAAGAAAATTTTAATTTTCTTTACAACTTCTACCATATGCTGGTACTTTTAAGACTTTATGTACAGCTGTTTCAGAAGTATTTGATAAAACCAAAAACTCCTAATAAACACCTCTCTCCACAGCTGAACTTTTTCCATAATCTAATCAATTCTAGTAGAGATTATAACAAGCTTCAATACGAAATTTGAAGTATACGCACACTACACACACCCACGCACACTACACACACCCACACCCAACCCATACCCACACCCACATACACGTACCCACGCACGCACCTACATACTCACACACACTTACGCTCACACTCACTCTCACACTCACACTTACACTCACACACGCACACTGTCCCAGGGCGTGTTTTTATTAAATATTTGTCGTAAATTCCGAAATTATAAATTATTCCTTAGTATCGTTCATCTGAAATTTAGTATAAGTTCATGCTATTGAACTTGATAACGCATAAATTTTTGGGAAGCTTTCCGATTGTAAGGCATTTACATTGTTCCTTTACGTATTTGAAACGTATTCGAAATTTTTACAAATGATGAACGCATTCATAATCGCCTTTTTTAACACAAAGTTTTTGGTTTGTTTATCAAGTTTAAATGGAAATTTAGAATTAAAATGTGATTTACGTACTGGTATGAATAGTTAGTGAAACCCTTTTTACTTTGTTGGCGAATTGAGTGGTTCTTGCGTAAATAAATGTTCTCGTTATTTTAAATTTTGTTGAATTTTGTTAAATGAATTTGAAAATTGCATCATGTAAAAATCATTAAGTATAAAATTATTATGTTGTACAGCACGTCTTTTGTGAATTTAAATTGTGAGCAGTCAAACTGTCGCCAATTCTTTTCGATAAGATTTTAGTCTTAAACAAAGAGTTTAGATTCTATGTACGTTATTTTAAGGTTCATTATAGTAGTTTCGTTATCATAGGCATATCATATTACAGAGGGACCTTTTGGGAACGTAACTTCCATGGATGATGCAATTTTTTCAGTTCGGCTTACGAATTCAATTCGTTTTTGGCTCTATTCAAAATTTTAAGTAATGAATTGTTGTGATCGGTTAATTAACATAGTAGTGAAATTTTATTGAAGATGGCTGCAACTGAAGAAGGTTGAAAGCAGTCTTGTGAGGGATTCCGTATAACAAGGCTCCTGCTTGCCCGCTGATACGAAGATTTGTTGGTTTGGTGGTAGTGAACTATTTACACTCCATTTCGGGAGGCTTAGTGAAGTATACTATTGGAAGTCTTTCCGTTACCCTTAGTTTGATGGATAATTTAGTAACTTCGTTCCTCCCGAATAGTGTGCCGGTATTGATGTCGTTCAGCGACAGTTTCTCGTCCATGGAATGGGATTCGGTATTGGATAAGTGGCGGTCCTTGATTCCTCCTGGCGTTCCATCGCATCTTGTGTGCGGATCAATAGTAAAATAATTCAGGCTTTAGTTTATTGACTGCTTCGTGTGTACAGCTGACCCGATAACAAATAATTCGCTGTAAATAAAAAAGCTTTTCGTTCTTTTAATGTAATAAGTGTTAGAACTTGTATATAGTAATAAAGTAATCAAATTTTACGGAAGTATAAGTATTAGTGTAACGAACAACCAATTGTAATATCAATCAAAACGCAACTTGAAAGAGAAGCATTCACGGGATGAGTTATATTGGGAGTTTCGAACGCAATTACATCAATCATATTCTCGACGCTGCCGTAGAGATCATCCTCTGGGGTTTGTATAACAAGGGGCTGTCCCAAAGCTAAGGTAATCACTTTTGGAGAGCGTTTTTTGTTTTCTGTGGTTGACGAAGTTTAATCAATCCTTATGTGTATTTCTTTGTGTGTACAAACGGTTGAATACGCTGTCTTTTGAGATTAACTTCTAATATTTTATAGTTTAAATTTGAATGCAAGCGTATCCATCTGTATTATAATCCAAATTTATTGGAGTGTTCTTTTCATCTGTTATTTTGGCATATGAATCAGATTTACAATAAATTTTACTAAAGGCCAACTCTGAAACTAGCCAGTATCACCGCCTCTTAAGTATACTAGGTAATTTTAACTTGAATTGAAGGATTTGATTAATGTAACCATTGTGTTGTTTTTATTATTATTATACATATTCTTATAAGTGTGAATGATTAAAACCACCAACGTACATACAGTAAAAATTGCCTCGAGTGGGACTCCAACCCACGACCACTACTTATATAGAGTAGGGCTCTTAACCATCTGAGCTATCGAGGAAGCTAGTTACACTCGATTCAATCATAAACTGCATGTACCCTGGTAGTTTTGATGTAATATAGTTAATTCATATATATATATATATATATATATATATATATATATATATATATATATATATATATATATATAAATTGATTTTTGACAACCTGAGGTTGCAGTCAATCTTTAAGGATTATTTATTTAAAACACTTTGATATTTATCGAGCTTTCAGAATTTTTATTCCATCATAAGGATATTCTGTAATGTTAAAGTTTTAAAACATTACAAATAAATTACAATTATACCACTTACTATCGTGAGACTACAATAAATTCTACCAATATACAATAAAAATTCCATACCAACATATATAATTAACAATTAGATTCAAATATTGACGTGTATACCCTGCTTTTAGTGATACATTCACAAAACTGATGGACAAATACTCTAACTTAGAAATAAGAATGATGTGATAACCTATAAATAGTTTAATATGTTACACTATTAAAATTTATTACATCGCAACCACGAAAACGGTTAACTTTCTTATTTTGTTTTTAAAACTACTTGAAATTAGATTATATATTTGTACTATATTCTAACACCTGTCGTTATTAATTTTATATCTACGTGAATCAACAAACATGTAAAAACCTATTGTTGTAAAGATAAGTCGTAACTGTATATATTGCTTAATTTGCTGATATCAGATCTCTTGTTTAAACTGTTTTTTTCAGAATTTATACAAGCCATTTCTAGGAAAAGTCGTTTATGATAATTATTGGCCCGTTCCAAAATTTTTATATTATTCAAATCATTACGTGTTTTTCATTCAGTACATGTTGAGCTAGGGCACAAGAATGTATGTCACTTTATAACGCTTTTACCTTCGGTGGACGGTTTCAAAATTGTCTGAGAGGGTCGGGCGGTGAACTGCGGTTGGACTGTCGCGGTATAATCGGGTTACTCGAGCGCCAATCTAGGTAACTGGGGATATAGAGGCCTAGATTCCTCTTCGTAGAGAATTAAATGGGTAAAAGCGGTCCAAGTAGCGTCAGTGAAGACGTCGGCCTACCAGGGTTTGTGAAGATTTAAATCGGTGCCGGTATTTAGTCCGGTATTAAGCGGCAAACGGACGGCGAGTTGAGATTTAAACAGTTTTAAAAAAATAGTCAACTCGATAATGCAAACGGAGGGAGGAGAACGTTATTTATTAATAGAAAATTAATGATAATTGAGCAACCGCCGATAAAAGAAAATTTTATTAGTAAACTGTCATGAATAACGAACTTCTCATGGAGTAACAAAATTGTTCACAAAATAAAAATAAATGTAATTTATTTACATAAATATACCAAAACTCACTAAATGGTTAATAAAAAAAATCTATTCTAACTAAATAAATACGGTAGCGGAAAATTAACCAAAACCACAAAATCAAACTTATCATAAAATTAAAGCATCACGTATTAATCGGTGATAATTCTCAAACTTAATGATAATGTAACATATTCCTAAAGGAAGATTATAAATAATTGCCAACGGCGACGGAAAACCCAAAACTAAATTCGTAAAAAAATATAAACTAAAATGTCGTTTACCTAAACAGGCTGTAAAATAATAAAATAATTTACCCTTGTAATCTTTTTGAGACGGCCTATCGGTATAGCTAAAATAAATGTTATATTCTGACACCTTAAATAACAGATCGTGCCAGATCCAAAATTATACGACAAAATCTGAAAAGAATATTGGTATTTAATAATTGGCTACTTGCTGTTAATAGAAAATTATCCTAGTCGAAATACAATTAATAACGGTATAGTAGGTGCAATATTTGTATCACCCGGTATCTACACGGGTATCGCTTGTGACGGAAAACTACAACTAAATTCCAAAAAAAATAGAATATAAACACAATGTGTTTGTTAGGCACTAATAAAGGCGGTTATATGAAACAAAATTATCGAGCAATTTATTCATTTAATGCTAACATAAATGAGAAAAATCCGGATTACAAAAACTTCAAAAATTAAAGTGCAATCGGTGACGGAAACTTCGAAACAATAAAGTAAATAATAAAATTCCTGCTCTTATCGGATAATTGCACACATGCAAATACAATGTTACTTAAATATATTTATTTCCCGTACGTAAACTATCTATTAATATAAGATTTTCTATTTGTGTGTTATGTAAAAAGAATAGCGGACGGTAATTGATCACACATCAACAGTAGTAGGTGAATTAAATTAATATTTATAATCAATAACTTACTCAAATAGGTCAGGGCATGCACAAGCACTCACTTCACAACTCGTATATCTATATTGAATTTATTCAAGTTTGTGTATATTCGAAACATGTTGCGTTTATGTATTTGATAAGAAACACGTCTTTTAAACCTGAAATACTTTTATGTGAATTTGGAAATGTTTATATTTTAAAATTTTGTGAATTTATGAACTATCATGAAAATCACAAGTATACCGGGCGGTTAATACATCCTTATTTAACAACTTATACGTAACGGAAATTATAGATTCGTTACAACTTTTATGGGATGTTAATCTACCCGTTTGGCCTATATGAACGTTTTCACAGTTACTACATTTGATGGAATACACTACATTGGATGATTCCATATTGGGGAGTGGAGACCTCAATTTTGTGTACACATTTGATCACCGTTATATTTTTGAGCTATTTGACTATTGATCCTTCCAGATGTTAATAAATTAGGTAAGTTGTGGAATATGACACTTTAATATTTCTATGACTATTTGTATTTGTCGTATCCTTCAAGATGTTAATAATTTCATCCTAAGTGACTAATGAAGGTAACGAACTAATAGTGGTTTGGGATTTTGAGAACCATGTTGGTTTTGATAGTAATTCGTCTATACCAATAACATTATTCGTGGACCTAAATATTTAATTGACAAACTTGTTGGATATGAATTTTGAATAACAATTCGGTCGTTGACCGAATAGTTGGCCTTCCAACGGTAAGTGATTATTTTGAGATTAGTCGCAAGTTTTTGAAAATTTTTTTAGGAATCAACAATTTCAACTGTTGAATCTTGATTTCAAATTAATAATAGTTAAGCTAATTAATTATGGATATTAAGCAAAGCTGTATGTTTAAGTTAATTTATTTTAGGATTTTATAATTTGAACGTGTTTGTTTAGTTAAAATTGAATAATTTCTTACAGTTTGATCACTTTTATGAATATTTAAGACAATAATTTTCGCTAAGGTTAATTTAATATTTAATGAGTTTTAGTTTGATTATCGCAATCTTTCACATGAAAATTAAGATTATTGAAGTTTAGGTGAACTTTCAGATACTTTTTGAATTTTCGGATTTGAGTATTTTTGTAGTGACATTATGGTTTCCTTTAGTCATATAAGATCTACTAATGACGCTTCCTACAAATGTATTTAACAGGTGGGCCTTTTCGACACTTCTTCTAATGATCATGTACCACACAAGCAAACGCACACACACACGAGCCATCGCACCACTTCTTACAGAGCCGAGATGAACCAGCCAACCACCACCCACCAACACGCCGTACCAGCACCAGACGCACCACACGCAAACAGCACGCACCAGCACTCTACACAGCACGCCAGCACGCACGACCGCAGCAACCAACGCACCAGCGAACACGCGCACGCACCACGATCACCACGCACGCACGCGACGCACGCACACTCACCACACACTACACCCGCACACACGCACGCACACAAGCTGACGCACCCACGCACCACCCGCACGCACGCACACCACGCACGCCACACACCACACACACACACGCACCACACACAACCACCACGCTTGCACGCACCACGCACACACACCACACACCACACCACACCACCACACACCACACCACACCAACACTACACTCACACCACACACACACACTACACTACACTCACACTCATCACACACTACACTCACACACATCACACTTCACATCTCATCATAACACACACAGCATAAATTTTTCACGTCTTCTAGAAACGAAAGAAATCTTCAAACTCAATTTTAAACGTGTTTAACCAACGACAATATCTTTTCCTTCAGCTGCTAAGGTTAAGATGATGTTGAATATTATCTACCATTTAGTAATATTTTCCTACTCGCACACGTATCTAATTAACATCATTATGCAAACACTTGAACATAATATTCTAAAATATCTGAAACCAATCGATGTGTACGTTTTGGTCACAGTCCAATGATCCAATACTGAAATTTGGCGGAATAGACACAGTCGGCGAAATGTTGTCGTTTTGGTCACTTTCGGCGTTTTAGACCATTCAAATGTATAGTGGGTGTTTTGGAAATTCGCCAAGTTCCGAAACATCTACTACAAAAATTAATTCACTAATAATGAATTGATCCCACTAACCTACTTGGTGCCATAAAACTTTTTAATTGACTGTAGTTTTACCAAAGGCTTAAAATTGCATCATTATCTTATTCTTTTCCCATGAAGGCACGTGCACAAAATTATTGTCATAAAATTAAATAGTAGTTAAGTATTACAGATAGTTATGTATTTTCAAATTGGTTTTATAGGGAGATATCGTTGAACATATATGTATATCTAAACTTTTTTTGAGTTTGAGCCTTTGGGGTAAACATTTCATTAGACTATTTTATAATTAATTGTTCACAAAGTGTTACATATCTAAGTACGTTAGTTACCGGCCTACTGGCAGCCTTCTATATAGGCAACACACAACACCTCATAATCTGAAATGTTTCCTAATATTCGTGTTTACAGCTGTTAATTTTTTAAACAATTAATGTTTTCTTTATAGGGAACTCTATAAAGGTAATTAAATTTCGATGTGGAAGGCATATTATTATGCATCAGAAAAAAATTACAACATAAAATTTAAATAGTCAATCAAAGGCTCTTTCTGGATTTAAATACGCTTTAAAACCTTTAGAAAATACATAAATACATAAGATAATTAATTAATAATAATTTTACAAAGTGACATCTATTTATAACTGCGACTGTACTTACTTTTAAAAACAAAGAATAGGTACAACACAATGTGACAGTTGTTGCAAACACTAGGCTAGTAAAAATTAGTATTAACATTTCAAATATTCTATATTTGTTGTTGTAATCGGTCAAAAAATTAGAAACTGAACTAAGATCGGAGATATTGTTTTGTGGTCCCCTGAGTGGTTTTTGAAATATGTTAAAAATATCTCTATGCGTGTGAAAGCGTACGTGCGTGAGTACCGGTGTGCCTGTGATGAACATTTCGGACGGAATTGCTCAAAAATATGAAAAGGGACTGTATCGGAGTAACTAAGCTAATGCCAAAGAACGTAATATGTATAATGCGTAAAACGCAATGTATAATTTGTTATAATTATTATTAATTTAGCTTAAAACGTTATATTTATACTTTTTTTAGACTATAAATCATTAATTGAAAGAGGTTATTTAGACCCGTTGTCGATTGCACTAAGGGTGCATGTTAATGATATTTAGGGCGTAGAATTTCTAAAAGAGGTAATAAAAAAGTTAAAAATGTTACAATTTAAATTTAATAAGCATCCAATAAATTTGTTGCTTTACTTCTCATTTACGTATTTTTTATTGAATTTACTCAAATAATGGAAAGTGGAAAAGTGTTTCGAGTTAGCTGAGACAATATTCACTACTACAATATAAAATATTTTCCTTAAGTAGAGTTTATTTTTCAACATATACATATAAGAACTGATAAATAATAAATAAAAATAAAAACACAAAGATATTAATAAAGTTGAAGTTTATAGATGAGTTTTCTAGCAGTGTTTTAAAACAACAGAGCATCGGCCCATTAGCTCAGTTGGTTAGAGCGTCGTGCTAATAACGCGAAGGTCGTGGGTTCGATCCCCCCATGGGCCAATTTTTTTTTATGTTTTAGTTAGATTTTATCATTTAAAAAATCATTGAAACTAATTTAGTCGTGAGTATTTTTCAACAAGCGCCAACCATGCTTCAGGATATCGCCTCTGCACAAATCGAGCAACTCTTTCAGCACTTGCATATCTTCTACTATCACAGGAAGCACAATTATTACCAATTATATCAGGAAGGGCTTCTAAAAAACAAATGTATGTGTTAAAAATAAATTCTGGCCCTTCGAATCTAATAACATACGTTTAATTTGTTGTCCAAAGAGATCACAACGTGCCATATCAAGTGCACAAAGTAATTGTTTCTCGATATAACTAGATCCTGTTAATCCATATTGACAAGTTACACTAGAAATTTGAACAACAAGCACTGTTATCAAGACTAAATAGTAACTTTCCATCTTACTGAAGAGGAAGTTTAATAAATTCTTTATATATGTACACCTTTCACAATCGTTACATCCCTCTTATTGTCGTGATTATTACAGCAAGCTTTCGTCACATCCAACAGACTGTCGTGGTTTTTTTACAAATAATTATTAAAATCCAATTATAATAACGAAATTGTTTGCAAAAAAATTATATAATTGAACATCACGAAGATTTTTTCATAATTTTCGAACATACTTGACCCACTTAACACGTTTCTTGTTGTTATGTATTAGTATGTAGTAGTATGTATTTGATTATTCAAGGTGGCCAAAACAATAGTACTTATCCTCTTTATTATTATTATAATTATGTTTTATCAAGATCATTCAGATCGGCTTAGTACCACTAATTTTAGTGAAATTAATATTAAAATGTAATATGAGCAAAACCACATTTAAATGCTAACGTACATAGGTAAACTAATCAGCTAGAACGAAATATGGGATAAAAAACAGCCAATAATAATGCAGTATGGCTATAATTTCAAACTTGTTTCACTTAAAATAATATGTAATAATAACTTAACACTTAAGTCTTAGCCTTACGAATAACATGTTCTAAGTGCCCATGGTTACGTTGGACGAACAGTTCGTATCGTTCTTGCATATTTTTGTAGCCATATTTGAAAATAAAGGCTGTTGCATCTGTGGTATCTCTTGTGTAATTATCTCACTGTTGTATTGTAGACGGAGGAATATCTCGGAAACCCATAGTTTTAGCATACCCCAGACAAATGCATCCAATGATATTAAGTTCAGATAGTAATATGGAAAAGAAAAATCGTTGAAACGTGAAATCACATTGTTTCAAAACGTCTCCCGTAGAAATGTTTTTGTAGCATGTATTCCTCACCTTGCTGATAAAACTAGCTACCGAATGGTAAGTTTCCTGATTGCAAAACCTAAGATGGTAACGGAGTGAGAATTTGAGTAATATAGCGCTCTTGATTAACAGTTGCTGGACATCCGTTTTCCTCAATGAAGTAAGGCCCCATAATTCCTCGTCTAAAACATGCCCACCTAACGGTCACTTTTTCACTATGCAACGGTATTTCTTGCGCCTTTTCTGGATAAATGAAAATGACATTCGTCGCTGTACCAGACGTTACTGATAAAACTGGGATTATCATATTGCAAACCAAGGATTTTGGAACGGTATTCAAGTCTTACAGCATAATCACACATTCTCAATTTGAAATGGTTGAACTAATGTAATCGAACACACTTCATCAAAATTAATTTGAAATAACTTCAAATTCCATAATTTGCTGATTTTTATTAAAAATGAAAATGTCTTGTCAATAATATTATTACTACTACTCTTCTCTTTTTTTTACACATTGCTAAGCTACTAAAACAATAGCAAAAAAAAATAGAATTTAGATTATACATAGCAACCTTGAAATCTCATAATATTTTTTTTGTATTTGATTTCAACAAATACAATGAGAGTAACAAATCTAGAATTGTAACATTGTATAAATTTAAGTCTAAATAACACAAAAAAATTTCTTTTAGTTATTAGAATCACACACAAACGGTGCACAGAACGACGCATACAGATCCACCAGGCAGTCTTATTGAAGCAGCACGAATAACACTGTCTGCAGATGTATATTAGTTATTAACCAAGCCGCCACTGAAGAGGAGGAAGATGTCATCCTGTAAAAGCACAATGGAGTTGATGTGAAGGAGTTCAGGAAGTTTTCTGCTTTTCAAACGCTTCCAAAAATGTTGAGATATTCGTTGTGCTCGTTGAAATGTAGAAAGTCTATTATCTGCACAGACATATAATCGCGTTCGGGCAACGCTACTAATGGACGACCCACCAAGAAATGTCCGAGTGTAAGAGGCACAAGACCATCAGGGTCAGACGACAAAATTGACAACGGTCTTGAATTTTATATTGACTCAATCATCGTTGCTCAAATGTGAGGTTTACGTTACCAGTATACATTTCAAATGTTTTTACAGATTTAATGGTACTTCAAATACCACCTTCATGTGGAGAATGAGGATTGATAAATTGCCATTTAATTGAGCTTGAAGCCACAAAACTAAGTATACGTCCATTAGATTTTCCTCACGCAAAACTGAGTATAAAGAATCTAAAATTGTTTTAGCTGCACGAAAGTTGGTAGCGTTATCACTAGATATGCAGCTAGGCATACTCTACGAGCTATAAATCATTTCAAACAGTTCAGGAAGGCTTCAGTAGTTAAGGAATAACCAATAGTAAATGTATAGAGCGAGTAATCATACAAACGAGCACGCATATATATGCCTTTAATAATCGTGCACCACGAGTGCTTCTATCTCTTATACTAATAGGTCCAGCATAATCCAAACCAACATTGTAAAATGGATATACTTGTTTTAACCGAGTTTCAGGCAAATTGCTTATGATCGGCTGTTTAACAACAGGATTAACTTTAAAACAAGGTACACACTTTCAGAAGTTTCTTAATGTAGGAAAGTCCTCCTATGGGGCAAGAACGTTCTCGAATATGAGAGAGAAGGAGTTGTGCGCTACCGTGACCGTTTAAAATAACCAGTTCAGTGAATTTGTGTCCTTTGAATTAAATAATATTTCTTGTTAAATGAAAATTTGAATTAGTTAGTCTACCGCCAACGTAGACAACCCATATCATCAAGAATTTAGGGCTTGAATTCGTGAATTTTAATAACTAGGTTATTTTGAGAGACTTTATCTCATTAAAGAAAGAATTAGCTTGACAAATTGGTAAGTGCTGTTAAGGAATTCAGTTCAGTGACCTTTAAATTGCCGGTTCGCCTTCTTTCATTTCGGCAATTATAATTGAATCACAAAACGAAAGCTATAATTCGTTGTAGTTCTCCGTAGGAAGAAAATTGATCAAAATGGAATCATCTAACAAATTGGTAGAAATTAAAGAACGGTACCTTTGAGTTCAGTACTTCATGTGAATCTGGATGTAATCATGAAAACAATTGAATCATTATGAATGAGAAACTCAGACCTTGAAACCAGACAGATTATCCTTCAATGTCGAAAGGTTCAACCACGTATACTAGATCTGCTTTATTATGTGAAGCGTGATGCCAATGTTGAATGTCATACATTCCTGTATGATACAATGCGATTGGCAATGAAAGTGTATACTTAAACAGAATTAATCTAATTTAAAGTAATTTTGGAATCTATGTTAAGAAAATATTATGAAAGTGAATATCAAAATTTTGAGGATTTTAGGACACCACTCTGAATAACACAACGCACAAAGCTCTAACCGAGGATAGAAATGTCGTAGAGGGACAACCTTGACTAGAAAATAACAGACAAGTTACGTGTCTGCAGTGCAGCAACGCAAATAGAAACAGCAACCATAAGCCATAACACTACTGTCGCAAAACCCATGGAGCTCAATTGTGACGTAGAGTTCAATAACGCAACGAGGAATCTTGATATGCAGATTCTGTAACTGTCATAAATTCAGACCACTGACATCAGCTCAAGGATAGAATAGTCCCACTCTGAATCAAATTTTTCTCTAATGATGAAAGGAGAATATAACCCAATGGATCGCAAATTTTGAAATGTTAGATAAAATTTTCCTTTAGTAGAACAATCGTCATTAGGTATGTCAACTTACAGAACAAAGATCATCCTTAGAATCCCAATGAATACCCAGAGTTTTGAATCAGAACGTTTGATAAGAGGAACAGTAAAACTCAACGACATCGGACAGTGAAGTAGGTAGATTGGAGACTTCTGAACACCACAAAGGTTTTCCACATTTCCAAGGTTACCACAAAACCGGTTTCCCACCATACCAAGGTCAAAAAGCGCAATGTGTGACCTATACATATCATTACCACAAACCCACGGTCACAAACCCTGATTTCCTGTTCCACAACTACAAGGCTATCTCGACATATCAGTACCACAAACCAGGGTCACAAGCGCTTTTCTGTTCCACTATTACAAGGCTATCCGACCACGCTTTCCTGTTCCACAATTACAAGGCCATCCGTGTGACCTACTATCACAACCAGTCACAAGCTCCGCTTTTCTGTTCCACTATTCAAGGCTATCCGACCACGCTTTCCTGTTTCACAATTACAAGGCCATCCGTGTGACACTTTATGCTTAGCCACCTTGCTACTCTATACCCCACTTGTATGTTTTTCACTTGTATGTTTTGTCCACTTGTATGTTTTTGCTCAACCTCACTTTTTACCAAAATAAAAGAAAACAATATGTTAATATATTTAATTGATGTAGACAGACATGTACTAATTTATTACTCAGATATATGATTTTCTTTAGGAATAAAACATTTTGATTTAGTACAAGTGCAGAAGGTCCTCTCCACTTCCGTTTCAGTACATCTGCGCGGACGTGGTGCGAGGAGCTGAGCATACGTGCAATGTGGTGCCCATCGTAGATGTTCCTGTAACGGATTGACATCTGGCTGCCATCGGTTTATTCTAACCCCACACATGAAACATTCAACCGTATCGTCTGAAGATGTGGAAATGAATCCTGCTGCAGCAAGCGATGAGGGTGAGTGAACTCCAGACCATGTTCGATACGTTAGTAATCGTTTATCGAAACAGTTGTAATACTGAGGATAATAAAAGTTTGGGTCACACATGTTAACATCAGCGAAATCAGTAAGATACTGACAGGAAATAATGTATTCTATACAATATATACAACATATATACAATATATACAATATATACAATAATAATACAATATGTACAATATATACAATAGATACAGTAAAGACTACTCGTCTACGTAGCACACCTCATCACACAGTATACATGAGTCATCATCGTACACATCGTATAACTGTGTGAGAGGTGCCCTACACGACGAGCACCAATAATATTCGTGCGACAGGTAGTATCGCGCAGTCCACCGCTCCATATGCATATGATGGTCCAGTACGCGGTAATCTCCTGGTTTCAATCGAGCGAAACAGCAATGACACAAATTCATGAAGTCCACCAGATGGTATCGAACATGTATTGATACAATGTGGGCATATGCTGTTACACGACTTGCCGCAAAGTGCTCGCGTATTACCTTGCTCATTTCGGTATACCACGCTGAATTCCACTGAACCAGTTCATAATTATTTCGTAGCACTTTGTTTATGGAAGCCGGTAGTATTCCTTCCTTTTCAAAATTTACCCAGTTCGGAATTAATTGACATGTCCGTCGCGTACTAAGTTTGAAATAGGGTTTGTGGTTGGTACATTGTCTTCCAATCGTCTTGCACTGGAGTAACTGACATAGTGAAGATCGGTAACTATGGTATATGTAAAACCCCTCCCTTTAAGTATATGAAAATACTGAGTGGAGTATGTAACCTTGTGTAGTAAACTTGTTGTGGCAAAGTGGAACAACCTTGGAAATTGGGACCTTGGAAATGTGGTGAATATAAGGTTGGAAAAAACGAAATATGGCAAAGTGGAACAACCTTGGAAATGTGAGACCTTAAAGTAGTTAATCCTTGAAGTAGTGGAACGAAAAGAAAACCTTGAAAGGTGTAACGACAAGACCGCTAAAGCAATGTGTGGTAAATCGTGAAGGTCACGTAAGTAGCCTTGAGGAGGGTACATAGTGGGGAGAGTGTCATATAAAAGAGAGGGAATGTATGTAAAGTCAGTATCGTATATAATGGATAACATCGTACGTCAAGCCATAGAAAAGGCGAAGATTTCTGCTATAAGTTCAAGTAAATATTGCGATATTTTGCTTAATAATGTGCATTATTTCTTAAATAAAAGTAAAACAAAGTTTGTTAGTGTCGGTCTATCACCCAAATTTGGATTTGAGCCAGTCGTAAAACTAGGTGGACGAAGAGTGGTGGAGTGGTGTTTGACAAGCAGGAATGGCGTATACTTATGGATAATCAAGGGGTGATTACTAATTATTTCTACAGTCCTGAAGGAACATGGCTACCTACCAAACTGGGATCGAAGACTGTCTCGTACGAAAATATTAACAAGAAAAAATTATACGCCTCTGTGATAGTGACGAAATTGATGTCTATTTAGGATGGGAGTCTATAGAACAGTTATGGAAGCTTTTGAAGATAATATATTACCGATTGAGTTGGCAGATACTGTGAACTTTCCAGAGTTTTATAAAACCTAATACAGTCGACAGCGACAATTCCTGAATGTAACATTCACCAAGTTATAGGTCCATTGCATGATGTATTTGAGGTCAACATAGCCTGCCTTCTGGAAATGGAAGTATTTGCCAAGGAGAAACTATATATGGATATGGATCTTCCAATCCTATAACTGAAAGGGGGGTAACGCGCTTGTAGTCAATAGTGGATAGTATTAGATGTTAGTCAATATGTGGATGTGTTATAGTGCGGAGTCGTGGCCTAAAGCTGTAGATTGTGTTAGTGCAGTCCAAAGACTAATATGCCAGTTACAATCATTAGAATTCGATGCTGATCATGAAAAAGTGTATGGAATGGGTAGATTTAGTGATGACTATTTAAATAATCTAGTTAATAAGTATGGGGGAGGAATACGCCTTTGTGAAAAATACTTAACATCGCATGTAGGCGATATAGAGTGTATTTGTTGTATAAAGCGATTAATAGAAGACCTTAAAGAAATATCATTGGAGCAATTTATACACGAAATAGAAAGATATTTACCGAATTTTGAGTCATCAGATGACGACTCACCCAGTGAAGAAGGTGCGCATTAATGAGTCCAAAACGTAGTTCACTACATAGTAGTATGGGAGTTGGCTTACAGGCATGCGCGAAAAGGAGAATGGGAACAATTAGCTAGAGATTCTGCACGATTTAAAAAAGAATAGGCGACTGTGCTAATATAATTTCACCAATTCTCGAAAAACAGCATCGTGAGTGTGTGTTTGTCAGACGCTTTAGTAGTATGTAGTGATGTATATGTATAGGATAGTAGTAATAAAAAAGTAAAAAAAGATCTGTTTATTGCATATTAATATTACAGTATATATAATTAAGGTTAATTAGCGTATTACACAATGTCTTTGGTAGAAATCCAGGAGTTGTGAGAAGTATCAAACCCAACCACTTAACGAGAGCTTTATTCCCTTGACGTCGGATGACACGTTCAACTAGATGAATGTCTGGATGTTTAACACTTTGTAGTTCGGGCTCATAGAACCGACCTTGAATCTCTTCATCTCGACTATCACGTAATGTGTAGGTGAGTGGGCTTGAACGTTTAACTGTTGATATTCGAAAGACTTCGTAACTCCAATTAGGTGTGTACCCCTTAGAGAATATGCTTCTATGTTTGCTAATGCGTACATGTTCCCCACTCTAAATTTAGGTGTTTTACGGTCAAGAACTTTCTGACATTTTAAATGTTGCAAAATATCTGCAGCATTCTTTTCCGTTACATCTACCGGTTTATATCCGGTTGTTCTATGCTTTCTTGAATTATAATCGGTAACAATTTGAGGCAAGATTGATAGCCACTTATATGATCCTTGCATGCTGAATGTTTTCCACATTATTGCTTTAAGGGTACGATTGACACGTTCGACTATGCTACTTTTCAAGGTGGAATAACTACTGTAATGATTGATATTGAATTTTTCATTACTTTTTAAATTCTGCATTATAAAACTCCGTTCCCATATCAGTTTGTATATGCGTAGGCATCTTTTGCAATCCAGATAGCAGTTTATCCATTACCTCCGCGACTAGTTTACCATTCTTGCGTTTGATGGGGAAAGCCCAGACATATTTAGAGAAGGCATTAATTATTACTAAAATATATCGAAATCCTTTATTCACATGAGCATAAGGTATCATTTCCACTAAATCAGCTTGAAAGAGATCATTTAAACCTTTTAGTACTACACAACGTCGCGGAAAATTTCTCCTTGCTGGTTTGTGCAGTTCTTCAACAACATCGGATTTACTCATTTTTACTTTGGATTGTAGTACAATCTCTAGGATGAATAATTGTTCTTTGTCGAAAGTGATATCTTTTGGAATTATAGGTTGAATCACACCTTCCTTACGAATAGTTTTATTATTTAGAAACAGCGGTGTCGTATATATTACAGTATCCACTGAAGATGAATATCTCGAGGTAACCACTTACAATGCAATATTTTTCCCTCTGTAGGAAAGAAATATCTACCATTGATACCCAATGGAATATCTACTGTTGTCTGTTGCAAGACACCTTGCAAGGTAAAATAAGTTTCGTAATATATATCACTTTGCTTCGTAGCATCACTGCGATGCTGAGTAATATGTTTTCCAAATTTATCCACTGTCATTTGTTGATGAAGATGTCTGCCAAATTTATCTATTGGCATAACTGATGGACATGTAGTACTGCCTTTAGTGGTAGTCGGTGTAACAATGAAATGAAAAGGATATAGTAATAGGTTTATAACAAGAGCTGTTACTGTATTACTTTTGCTTCACGTAGTTCATCAATTATATATACTACTTCGTTGTGATTGCTAGTATTTCCTGTCGACATTGATCCTAATAATTTCCGTAGCCAATCTACTAACTTATTCGGATTATTCCACGGTACAAATTCAATAGCTTTGTTATTGTATCGCAATAGTTGCAGTCCACCACCTCTTTTGGAGATAGAAGTTGTTCGAGATCTTGTGGTTGGAGGTGCAATAGATGATGTAGCTGAACGTTTTCTAGGTTGAAGTAATGGTTTAATGATTTCACATATTTTTTACTATTAGTTCCTCGGATTTGATCATCAGGGTTATAATTACGTCGGGCAGCATTAGTACGACGCAATATGTCATTGTATTGCTGTAGGTCACTCTTTTTGTATCCCGTAGGAATTTTTTAAAAAGTAGTTCATATAATCCCGGTGTTCCTTCATAGTCTAGGGATGATCCATCAGGAAGAGCGATTCGAAATTTTCACCAATAAATCTAGTTCAGCATCACCAATAAAAATTTCTCTTCTTCAGGAATGAAATGTACGCCATATGTTAAGTCATACTCGTCTTCTGTATCTCTAAATATACCTTCAACGTAGTACTTAGCTAATCCTTGGTATTGATTTAGATAATCTTCAAAGGCGGGTTGAGATCCAGCAGCTAACAGTTCTGATTTCAATTGTTGTAAAGTAGGAATTTCCACATCATCATCGTTAGTGGTATCAGCAATTACAGTTTCCTGCGAAGGTTGCGCAATGGTTGTCAGGAACAAGAGTGCGTGGAGCCTTCCGTAATCCAGCTGTTTTAGGTGTGATGATGTAAAAACTTCATTTTCATGTGCAATGGACTTCATTTTTGACAGACTTCTGGCGTAAGGGGTTCAGCTTTGATGAGAGAACCATCATTTTAGTAATTAATTGTTTTAATGGTTGTGTAATAGGTTTAAAGTGTGCTCCATTGCACGTTCTGTAAGAGCGTATCTTCTTTCAAACTAGCATATTTTGTTGCACGCTCTTGCGAGCACGCAAAATGTCTTGTACTAAGCGCTCCTTCATTACGACTGCATACCATATTTATAATGCTATAAACAGTCAAATCTCTTACGGTAACCGACCTGTATTAACATCGCTTTCTTTATCAATCAAGAAAACCGAATTTGTCGCCAGCAACAAAACATAAATCTTTAAACCTATCAAAGGACATATCGACATTAACGTGATCATCATACACATGCTTAAGATTAGTGTGATCTTGTTGAAAAGAATAAGTAAATTAGCATTATCACGTATAAGCTGTTTTGGAATTGAAGAATACGTTTGACACAGATAGAAACAATCATTATTTCGATGTCTGCCAAAACAGAAATGATCTCTTATTTCATTTTGCTTTATGACACGCTACATCATCGAAAATCATTATTGAATTTTTACGGGAATCACTAGGGATATAACATCACTATTATCACTGTATTCGAAATACCCGACTTCTTTTATGGGTGTCAGTAAATTTCGTAGGTACTGGTATTTAGGTTGATATAATGATTTGCAATAAATATATACATTTTCAAAACGTAAACCATTTGGATGTTCTAACAAGGTAATCATAACATTTGTTTTTCCGCACCCAGATGGACCAACGATTATACCTCGTTTACATCCTCCTTTCAGTAGACCGCTATGTTTAGAGTAAAGTTCCTTGTTATCAGCTGTGTCATAATTTTTAATAGGTAATTCTGTGTCTTGCGGAATGAAGCGTATGGTGCCTGTCATAGTACTAAACCACAAATTGTATGGTACTAATATATATACGTGTCATACAAAAAGTAGTTTAGTAGTGGAGTGACAGCCAGTCTGGTATGAAGTATACTCTCGGTGTAATAAGAAGAAAAGGTTCAGGATTAATTAATACCTTAATAAATAAATTACCCGTGGAGTTGCATATACCTGGGTATAGATACTGCGGACCGGGTACCCGTTTACAAAACGACTAGCTCGCGGCGACAAAGGTATTAATGAATTGGACGAAGCCTGTAAAGAGCACGATATTGCATACTCCCAGTCAAACGATTTAAGTCAACGACACATTGCCGATAAAACTTTGCAACAAAAGCTTGGAATAGATTTCGTTCCTCAAACGCTACATTTGGAGAAAGGGCAGCTGCATTAACTATAGCTGGAATAATGAAAGGAAAACGGAAAATGGGGATGGGTGGAAGATCACGGACAGGCAATAGAATGGGAAGCAAATCACGAAGAACAAAGCGTACTCCCAAACCAATTTCATTTAACAAAGCGGTTCTAGCGACGTCGTGTTGGTGGTAAACTTCGATCATCTTTACGATCTACATACACCAAGCCTTAAGCGTTCTAAAACACAAAAAATCATGTCACCCAAGAGCAGAATATTACCTATACCAAAACGAGGGGGTTCATACCTCTTATTCCCTATTTGCAGCATTAGGAGCCTTAGGTTCGTTAGGTGGCGGTGCAGCTGCAGTTGCAAAAGCGGTTACCGACGCAAAAGCTGCGACAAAAACGTTAGAAGAAACCAAACGACACAATCAAGCAATGGAAGCAGCAACCGTTGGAAAAGGTTTATATCTAAAACCATATAAACGAGGTTTGGGCATATATTTACAACCGTATTCAAAAAACTCCCACTGAAGCTACCACGCCACGCCTTAAGTAATGTTGAGCTATCAAAATTTGTGGAGCAATTAAAGATTCCCTACTTTAGAGGGATATATATGCGAGATAAGCTACCTACACGAATCCATAGGAATGAATGTGGTATCGTGAATCTGGATAATCAAGCTAATCAGGGAACACACTGGACAGCATATATTAAGCGTAATAGACATATAACATATTTTGATAGTATAGGACATGTTAAACCACCCTTGAATTAGTCCACTATTTTAAAAGTGATGGTAGCAGAAACACAATTGATTATAACTTTACTAAGGTTCAAGAGTTCAAAATACAACTGTGGTCATTTAGTCTTACACTTTTTATATGACTACTCGTACTGATTGTCAGTAGTTGTTACGTGATCGTGATGTCGTACACATTTACCTTCACCGGTAAAAGCAGTATCCTGCAAGCCACATTTAATCCACCGATTTTTCTTGATAATGAGTCGGAATATGTAATGGGGTTAACTAGTTTTGAATCGTTCAATACTATACAAAACGTTACTTCAAAGAACAACATGCTCATATTTGGAAGAGAGAAAATTACAATACCACCAGGAACATACGAAATCGCAGATGTGAATAAATATATTAATGAGTCAGTGAAAGACGATAAGGGGTATATTGATTTACGAGCAAATAATAATACTATGAAAGCAACCATGAAAGCAACCCATAACATTAGTTTCAATGTGGTCCATTCGATAGGGCCTATGCTAGGCTTTAATAAAACTGCTGTTTACCAAGCTAAAAAAGTGTACACCTCTGAGAACCCTATTAACATCATCAAAATTAACTCATTAATTATCGAGTGCAATATAACAAGTGGTAGTTTTAAAATGGTGAGTCATCACACATAATTCATCAATTCTTTCCCAGTGTACCAGCGGGATATAAAATAATCGAATCACCTCAACATGTTATCTACTTACCTATAAATACATCTACCATTTCAACAATAACACTTAAAATAGTAGACCAAGACGGAGATCTCGTCAATTTTAACGGAGAAGTCATAACGATAGGACTACATTTAAAGAAAATATGGTGACGCGGTATAATACATGTGCATGTAACCAGTGCAAAACAAACTATAAAAGAGTGAAGTGTGGAAAGGGTACAGTCAGTAAGCGTTCAGCGACCAAAGCGTTGACAGCGCAGAACAAAGCATTCTTGGAGAGTCTCGGGTTTACAGTACTACAATGAGTGTATTAAACGTTAATGAAAAGTTGTTGTTGATAATGCTATCGTTAATTCCGAACTGCACACCCATCAACCATATACTACGAGATTTGGAAACAATGATGAAATCTGGATACCCATTCAGGAAGACATGTGTACTCTACCATCAGAAAGTTATGTTTATGTAGAGGGAAGATTATTGCGACAGGATGGCACTGTCTCCAATACCGCAAGGTTCGTTAAAAATGGTATCGCATTTTTATTCAGTGAAATTAGATATGAGATGAATGGAATAGTGGTAGATTCCGTAACTAAGGTATTAATTCGTAGTAATATTGATACCGATGCAGTAATTTCAACTGTGGACGAAGCATTAAAAGTTAACATAGATAAGATTTATTGGAAAGTTCCACACATCGTTCCAGCATTAGCGGAGGAATTAGCGTTAACGAAATACATTGATAAAATGTGAATACTCCACTAGCATTTAGAAGTTGGGAAACCCACATATATCCCGCTATACCAACAACAGATAAGCATACATGGGCAATCAAAACATCGACTAGTATTGAAACACCGAGATACATTATTATAGGGTTTCAAACTGGACGAGAAAATAATGTTATGCACGATGCGAGTAAATTCGATAAATGTGCACTAAAGAATATTCGGGTATTCCTCAACACCGACCGTTACCCGTATGATAATTTAAATGTTAATTATGATAACAATTGCTTTGCCACGCTGTATGAAATGTTTGCTAAATTCCAAATGTCATATTATCAAAGAGATGGACAACCATTACTCACACCTATTCAATTTACGACGGCTGCACCACTTGATGGTGGTCGACTGCTCAAATCAAAAGAAGTATTGCACTCAAAGCAGTAGTTCTTCGTGTAGAGTTTGAAACATCGGCCAACATACCCGCTAATACGACCGCATACTGTGTTATACTCCATGATCGTTTAGTTACATACAACGCGTTAACCAAAGCAGTACGACAGTTGTAATACAATGTCCGTCATAATCGATGTACAAGGGTTCAAAATATCAAAAGCGTTTATACCAAAAGAACTCGCCATTTATAATGGGAAACAAATTGCCCATTTTGTTTTTAAATCACCGTATCCCTGGCATACGTTGGATGCAGAGAGTCGTCGTCAAGCTACTTGGTTAATGCAAAACCAGCACTGTATTAAATGGGAAGAAGGGTATACACCACCACACCACTTTCGAAGAATACTCGAGAGATTGATTCAGCCAACAGATACTGTCTATTGAACTTGAGGAAAGTCCACCTCTTCCTGCTATGCAACCCGTTTGTTACTTTCATTGTAAATCATTATGCCACTGTGCTTTGGCTACTGTATATCATTTATATAATATATATATAATGCAATAAGTCTTGTACATATTTTTAATAAAAAATAGTAAATAGTCATTTTCGTTTTTTTTATTTATATCACACAGTATTTGTATAGTATATATTCTCTTACTAACGAATTAATACATAATATTAATATATTTAAACAACTAAAGGAATAATACAACTTATTATTAATATAAGTTTCATTAGGGAGAGATATAGGAAAAAAACTAGCAAGTGTCAGTACCCAAACTATTCTTCTTCCGGTTAATATAAATTCATTTGCTTAGCAACCTGTAATAGTTCGCTCAACGGATCAGCATTCTCCAATTCCGGTATTCGCCAATGCCCCACGCCAATGTGGAACACGTATCACGTAGTCGATATCGTTTGTCATCCTGGGACCTAAAGGCAATTTTGTTTAACATTTCGGTATATATATCATGTAAGGTTGATCGAAACACAAGCATTTTACACATTACTGTTTTATCAGACCCTCCGCGACCGCTTTGTAGTCTACTTCCGTCAACACTTTCTGAATAATAACTTTCTTAACACCTTTCGCTTTCTTAACAACTTCCTTATCAGCAAGCTTCAGACAGTATGACTTCGATCCAGCACCATAAAAATAATGAATCGCTTTCCCTGCATACTCATCTTTCATTCGTCCAACGACGGAAGCAGTCGTAGGAATACCATGCAACTCATTATGATAGTTGGAAGTATCATATTCGTCTAAATTATTTCGCATGTGTGCATACATATCATCAGTTACTATCTCAACAATCAAAGAATCCGTGTCAGTATAGAGCAACGTGACATTCTTGCCATAATGAGCTCGTAAGATATCATAAAAAAACCGATACATTATAATTTTGGAAAGATCTAAAATACTGAATCCGACATAGACGGGTTTGTCGTACGTAACTACCTGTTTCGACAATTCCGCCGCAAACAATTTATCAGTGAATTGAATAAAATTTTTAAATTGCGGTTTTGCAACGTACCGCGCTAGACCTACCCGACGACCGTTATTTTCCCAATGTGTTAACAGTTTAATAACTCTTCGTTTATCGACATTTTCCATTGTTTTACCAAACACGCCATTATTCATGATTTTATAGAAATCCTTTTCAAACTTGTTTTGTGCTGTGTTGCGGAGAGCTGTATTAAGGTCTACGTATGGTATTAGCCACGGACTCTGACGAAATCGTAAAACCCTATGAATACGAGTAACAATTAAGCCATGCTCTATACATTGTTTTAAATAGCGGTAATGTATAACATAGTTGGTCTTATCACACAGGTTCGGGATTAACTTCTCCTCCTGGGAATGTGGTGCGCAGATCATTTCAGGACAAAACGGATAATCGTTGTGTTCGTCATGCAGATGGTGGGGATAATGTATATCAACCTCCAGTACAAATCCAACATCGGCGTCATCATCAATCTTTACTACGTCAAAGTGTTCTATTTCCTCTTGAGGTAACCACATAAACCCATCGTGAGGCAGGTATTGCTTCATACTCCAGCCGTATAAATTCGTGGCATCTAAATATTGTAAAACACTTTCGGTTGTTTAGGATCATAGTTTGGAACAAACTCGTTATTAGCGATGCTTCTCCGCTTGATACAAGTACTTACTCCACCTTGAATACCTTGTTTAAAAAGTGATACATATCCATATCCGTCAGTAATTCTAGCTCTACTTTCGTACATTTCAACATGGCATCCCACGCCAATCCAGGTAAAGTGACATACTGTGCAGGTTCTAACCCATACACACCCATACATAATCTCCTAAAGTTTTCAAACACGTCAGCCAATAACAACACATCTGATTTTAAATAAATATCAGCATAATCACCTAGTGTATTACACTTAAAGTGATCCCATACCAGTAGAACGCGACAGTATTCGTCATCGGAAATATTTGCATCGCGCATTTTATCGTAGAATTTGTCATATGATGGCACCGTGATGTCGTTCAACTTACTAAAGCTGTCTACGTACGCATAAGGGAAACTACCTTTATTTCTCACTAAGTTGAAGTCGCTATCATTACTAAAATATTTCCGTACCTCCATACATTGATCATCTGATAAATTCTGGGATAGAGTATCTAAGGATGCAGCCATGAATCTGCAACTATCGACGAACCGTAAATTAATGTATTTCTTTTCCTGATACCATGACTGTTTACATATTCATCAACAAAATATGCTTACCAAACGTTATATATTTTTCACTGTTAATCCGGAAGTACGGTAATTTCTTCCGTTTCACTCGCTAACTGTTTAATGAACAGGTGAACATCATAACCACTGAGATTATGTAGAAAAACGGGAAGAAATGTAGGTACCTGATAGTTTAAGTTACACGTCGAATGTGCTGCACCACGATACTTACCAGTAACGTGACAGTGATCTCGTACTTTCGGATTTGTCGGATCGTCCGTAAAGTGCTTACCGCATATGTAACAACATACACTGCATTCATACGTAACCTGCTGTTCATCCGTTAATGGTGTCATTGGGACAATAGCTTTGAAATGTTCATTATATATCCGTTTTACATCACTTTCCAGTCGTCTTATAAATATCTCCCTGCATTGCTCCTCTATACAGCTCTAACTTAGACCACGCATCGTTTACACTACACTTAATGTAATAACTAAACGAGTATGGTTCGTGTTTACACGTTTTTATCGTGAACGGTTTTTCGGGATCTGGTTCAGCCGTATCTACCGGTACTAAGAGCGCTTCAAAATCAGCATATATTACGAATGGTAGAACCATTTGTTTCTGATAGTTCCGAAAAGCGAGTATATTTTCCGCGTAGAATTCCCCGGTTATGTCTTTTTTTGTTTCACGCCCGGTAATTTTGTATATACGAAGTTACAGTCGTGTGACACGTGTCGGGTTAATTGCTCCTCGGATCTAAAGTAATACAAGCATGCATCACAAAATACATTGCTCCGTTCCGCCGAGTTATTTGGTTGCTAAGTAAACGAGAAAAATTTTTATCCATACATAATGCTGATTATCTGTTTGGTTACTGACTAATAATAATAAATTAACATGGACTGCCTGTTTGGCTTTGGTGTAGTATAGAGGTCCCACTACCTCCGTGACACGTTGACCATCACGATAGGTATCGTCTAACCCATAAACATTAATGGAAATGTTGTTATTGCTCTCAAACGTTGAAATATTCGTCAGCTTAACAGGAACTGTACACCAGTCCAGTTGAATAACGTCTGGAAATCAGGGTAAGAAGATGTGCGTTGTGGTACTCCCGTTGGTGTCACTAGTGCCGATACAACAGCCCATGCAAAGCAGCAATTATCATTATTTTTACATTGACTATGGCGTGTTTATGTGCGATTTCGGCGGGGACAGCCATATAGGAAGAACCCGTGGTGGGAGCAAATTTAAGCAGGTTTACCTCTATATACACGAATTGCACCAGGGACCACCCTAAAACAGTTGTTAATATCGAGTACACCACGACTCACACTTACCAGAATCTTTATGTTGAAATTTGATTGTTTTGCATCCAATATTTCACTTATTTTTGGAAATACTCTTCTAACACCGTCCCTACACTGAGAATATCATACTTAGTCTGAAACGATTTCAGTTCTGTGCTTTCCTACTGTTCAAAAAGTATAAACCAAACAGCTCAACATTACATTTTAATGAATAGTGTTTCTGCAACTGATTTTGTACTACCTTCAATACATTCCTTTCACGTCTGCCATAAAGGTGAACACATCAGTATGCATATTGCATGGAGACAATCGGTACGACACAATGCGTTGTTTAAACGCATTTCGGATCACTTCGACCCCAGTATCGACAAGGAAACATACATTTGCTTTATGCCTATTGCTTCTGAGGTGTCCTTGGAATGCATACCTAGGTACATCCATTGAACAATCTGTGCAGTGCACATCTCACCATTGTTTTTTGGTTCTACCGGTTCATCGTGTTGGTCAGCCTTCCGCTTCCTTGAGTTGCTAAACCCTGATGGTCCGGGTTTACATTATCCTTCACAGAGTTTACCCCAGATGGTCCTGCTTGCGCAAAGGAATCAGTAACATGTCTATGTACTGCTTTGTTATCGTCGGAAGTGCTTCCTTGTACCACATTGCTCCCTGTGGTTTGGTTTTGCAACGAACCCACCTGCATGCCAGATGGTGGAGTAGATACTGACATCCAGCACGCTGTTTTTTGATGTCTCAGTAAAGAATCCTTTCGACAAAATTTCTTGAGGCATTCACATTGAAACATTTTTGCTGCAACAAAGAATGAATAATAACTGCATGCTGAAGTGTAGGTTGATGTGAATAAGAGTGTTGGATATGACGGGTAGCCGGGAGAGAAGTAATACGAAACTAACACTTACTATTCTTTGAAGACATGATGTAACACCGCTTGAAAACTTTACTTAGTGGTTCATACAGACGGACTAACACTGTAGTGGAACCGCTCTGTCTTAAATACAAAAGTGTTCGGGTTGGGTGGGGGAAAGTGGAATGAGGGACAGAAGTGGAAACGGACAGTTGCGTGCGCAACTGCCGGAACCCAAATCCTACCATGTGGAGTTACATATTAGCAAGGGGTTAAACAGGAATCTGTACAGATAAAAAACAGCTCAAACCAGCTCAAACCAGCTCAAAACCAGCTCAAATATAGCTCAAACCAGCTCAAACCAGCTCAAAACCAGCTTAAATACAGCTCAACTACAGTTCAACCCTGTTTTTTTCCAGAAACTTTGCTCTGACCATTTTCGAGCTACGAGCTATCTCGTTAGGGAGGTCCTATAAGGGACCGGGTTAAAGATGTGTGCCGTCGGGGACGATGTTTGAGTACCGACATGCCATACTTTGCTCCGACCATTTTCGAGCTACGAGCTATCTCCGTTAGAGAGTCCTAGAAGGGGACCAGGTGCAAACGACGCACGCAGTCGGGGATGATGTTTGAGTACCGACATACCATACTTGCTCCGCCCATTTTCGAGCTACGAGCTATCTCCGTTAGTGAGGGTCCTAGAAGAGGGGAACCAGGTGCAAACGACGCACGCAGTCGGGGGACGATGTTTGAGTACCGACATGCCATACTTAACTCCGACCATTTTCGAGCTACGAGCTATCTCCGTTAGTGAGGGTCCAAAAGGAGGACCAGGTGCAAACGACGCACGCAGTCGGGGGACGATGTTTGAGTACCGACATGCCATACTTCACTCCGACCATTTTTCGAGCTACGAGCTATCTCCGTTAGTGAGGGTCCTAAAAGGGGGGACCAGGTGCAAACGACGCACGCCGTCGAGGGACGATGTTTGAGTACCGACATGCCATACTTCGCTCCGACCATTTTCGAGCTACGAGCTATCTCCGTTAGTGAGGGTCCTAAAAGGGGGGGACCAGGTGCAAACGACGCACGCCGTCGAGGGACGATGTTTGAGTACCGACAAGGTACACTTTGCTCCGACCATTTTCGAGCTACGAGCTATCTCCGTTAGTGAGGGTCCTAGAAGAGGGGAACCAGGTGCAAACGACGCACGCCGTCTAGGGACGATGTTTGAGTACCGACATGCCATACTTCGCTCCGACCATTTTCGAGCTACGAGCTATCTCCGTTAGTGAGGGTCCTAAAAGGGGGGGACCAGGTGCAAACGACGCACGCCGTCGAGGGACGATGTTTGAGTACCGACAAGGTACACTTTGCTCCGACCATTTTCGAGCTACGAGCTATCTCCGTTAGTGAGGGTCCTAGAAGAGGGGGACCAGGTGCAAACGACGCACGCCGTCGGGGGACGATGTTTGAGTACCGACAAGGTACACTTTGCTCCGACATTTTCGAGCTACGAGCTATCTCCGTTAGTGAGGGTCCTAGAAGAGGGGACCAGGTGCAAACGACGCACGCCGTCGGGGACGATGTTTGAGTACCGACAAGGTACACTTTGTTCGACCATTTTCGAGCTACGAGTTATCTCCGTTAGTGAGGGTCCTAGAAGAGGGAACCGGGTTAAAGATGCGCGCCGTCGGGGGACGATGTTTGAGTACCGACATGCCATACTTCGCTCCGGTCGTTTTCGAGCTACGATGAGGGTGGTTTCGAAAAATTCGTATTTCGAGACGTCTCCGACGCACCCACCCCGTCCGAATCGGTCAAACGGCTCGAGATACGACGCTTTTAAGGAAAAAACGATCGCATGTTGGATTTTTATCAAAAAATTCTTTACTGAAAAATAAGTAAATAATGAGAGAACGTAGAAAGAAATCTTTATAGCTGCTTTACGACTAGTCTTATAATGTGAAAGTTATAATTACAACAACTAATATAAAACTTAAAAGTTTATTTATATAGGACTCAAATTAACTTTTTTCAGCATTTTAAACATTACGAAAATAAAACATGATGTCCTCTTTAGTGCTTCTTCATTAATTACCATTAATTATACTCGTTCCATAAGATCTAACTAGTATATAATACATTCCAATTTTATAAGAGGACAACATCTACTTTTCAAACAAATAATATATAACCTGATTTATTCATTCATAAAAAATACTGGGTTGACCTTTGCACGTTAAATTTATACAAATATAAAACAATAAAAGTGCAGGTTTTAGAACTCGCATCGTGCTACATTCTTTCTGTAAGAATTAAACTGCAATTTAAAAAACATTATTTGCATTTTACATATAATTTAGTATGTATTTATAGATTTATAAACGAAATGATGTTACTAGTAATTTACATACGCTCTTGTTTAATATGTATAATTTACTATTTAGTAATTATACTTGCAATATAATTACCTAAATAAAATGATATTGTTTTGCAATTCCTAATAAATCAACTAATAAGTATTGTTTCCCAATTCTACTGCAATATTTGCACTACAATGTATCTAAAGGTTAACTTTTCCGCAATACGGCTCATATTCGCTAAAAAAGTTGTATGTTACTTTGTATCTAAAGGTTAACTTTTCTGCAATACGGCTCATATTGCAAAAAAGTTGTTTGTTACTTTGTATGATGCATAATTATACATGCATTGAATTTAGGTCACTTTATAACCAATAGGAGTACAGATTCGCGCTTTCAAGGTATCTTCAGGATATATAGTTGCTTAAACCGAATTTTTCATTATGATCTCGAGTTTTTCCAAGTATTCTCGTCGTTTAGTAAGGCTCCTTGAGACTGGGGAGTTGGCTTGAGATCCAACACTTGGGGTTGCAAATCTAACTTTGCAACCCTAAGGCAACATCCACTTCGGGACCGGGAACACATGATCTCGAGTTTTCCAAGTATTCTCGTCGTTTAGTACGGCTCCTTGAGACTGGGGAGTTGGCTTGAGATCCAACACTTGGGGTTGCAAATCTAACTTTGCAACCCTAAGGCAACATCCACTTCGGGGACCGGGAACACATGATCTCGAGTTTTCCAAGTATTCTCGTCGTTTAGTACGGCTCCTTGAGACTGGGGAGTTGGCTTGAGATCCAACACTTGGGGTTGCAAATCTAACTTTGCAACCCTAAGGCAGCATCCATTTCGAGGACCGGGAACTTCCATCGTCGGTAAGCATACTGGTGAATGTGTGAGTGTTAGTGTAAGTGTGTTTGAGTGTGTGGGTATGTATTGCAGTATGTGTGTTTTAGGGTTGGTTGTTATAGTGTGTGTTTTCGTTTGTGAGAGCGATGAACGGCTTGGTACCACATGTCACATCAGAATACTGCCTCATGTATATGAGGCATATGATCATATATCTGCGTAATACATATTTATAATATAATTTATGTCATGCTTTCTACATGCATTACATATATTTTAACCATGTCTTTATTTATATGAACAATTTGTACATGTACGTCTACGTGAATGAAATATATCCATATCGTTTTCTTTTATTTTTGGTAAATGACGTGAAGGTGAGCAAAAAGCATTTATAATATAATTTATGTCTTGTTTTCTACATGCATTACACATATATTTTGTACATGTCTTTATTTCTATGAACAATTTGTACATGTCTGTCTTTCTATAGGAATTAAATATATACATATCGTTGTCTTTTATTTTGGTAAATAACGTGAGGGTGAGCAAAAAAAGCATACAAGTGGACAAAAAAACATACAAGTGGACAATAAACATACAAGTGTACAAATACCATACAAGTGGGTAAAAAGCATACAAGTGAACAAAAAACATACAAGTGGACAAAAACATACAAGTGGGTAAAAGCATACAAGTGGGTAAAAGCATACAAGTGGACAAAAACATACAAGTGGACAAAAAACATACAAGCGGGCAATAACCTTACAAGTGGACGAAAACATACAAGTGGACAATACACATACAAGTGGACAAAAACCATACAAGTGAGTAAAAAACATACAAGTGGGGTATAGAGTAGCAAGCAGGTGGCTAAGCATAAAGTAGGTCACACGGATGGCCTTGTAATTGTGAAACAGGAAAGCGTGGTCGGATAGCCTTGTAATAGTGGAACAGAAAAGCGGAGCTTGTGACCCTGGTTTAGTGGTACTGATATGTCGCACAGATAGCCTTGTAGTTGTGGAACAGGAAAGCGTGGTCGGATAGCCTTGTAATAGTGGAACAGAAAAGCGGAGCTTGTGACCCTGGTTTTGTGGTAATGATATGTCGCACAGATAGCCTTGTAGTTGTGGAACAGGAAATCGGGGTTTGTGACCGTGGGTTTGTGGTAATGATATGTAAGTAGGTCACACATTGCGCTTTTTGACCTTGGTATGGTGGGAAACCGGTTTTGTGGTAACCTTGGAAATGTGGAAAACCGGTTTTGTGGCGGTGTTCCAGAAGTCTCCAACTCTACCTACTCAGTGAAGGTAAAACTTCCTGCTTATTAGATAAAAACTTGCGGATGGTCAAGCCAGCAGCAGACAAGATAGAAGATACTTCTTCCTTTATTCGAATAACGTTTTGAATACAGCCAGTTGAAAATAAAAGATCATCCACATAGAGGTTCTTCGAAATAACTGCAGCAGCTTCAGGAAGGAATCCTTATGAGAGTCTGCAATATAGGTCAGACAACGAGTGGCTAGGTGACTAGCCAAGTAGTCCCGTAAGTGACTGTATTTAAACGATAAATATCGAGAGGTTTCTCGGATGCTCTCTCCAGAGAACATGCTGGAACTTACTTGATGCAGCATCGACATTGATCATAAGATACACCTTGGCGATGTCACCACAGAGGGCAACCTCGTAAGCACGAAAACGTAATAAGATATCAAATAGATTGTCCTGAACTTGAGGACCGACGATCTGAGCGTCGTTAACTGAGATATTGGTGGAAGTTTTGCGCTAGCATCGAAAACTACGCGCAGTTTCGTAGTTAAAGACGACTGCTTAACAACAGCGTGATGAGGAAAAACTGCGAGGTATCTCTGAGATATTTATAGGACCATCAAACGTTTCTATGAAATGAGCGTTAGAAGGAAAATGTCTCTCCGCATCTGCTACCTTGGTCATGTGACCCAGAGCCTCGTATTCGAACATGAGTTGTGAATATTGCTCCAGAGGGTCTGGATCTCTGTGCAGACGTTTCTTTAAATGGGAAAAAGTGATTCGGTATATGTGTCTAGAATCACCTAGCAGTAGTAATTTTGAATTGAAGGGTATCGAGACGGTAAGACTACCGGTTTCGTCCGTGCGAATGGTATTGAGAAAATGGTTCTTACAAAATCTCTCTGAGGTGAAAGTAAAGACAGCTTTGAAATATGTCTGGGTTTATCCAATTCCCAAAATTTGGTCTAAGCTTGATCAAGATCGGTATTGGGTTCATTGAACTGAGATGTGGTATGACAGCAAACTGTCGAAATACCACAACATAAAGAATTTCAAAGCGTAAGAAAATCTTTAGGTAAATCGCCCGCAATAACCCAACCAAGAAGAGTGTTTTGTAACGTGGGCATTGAGGATCCTAAAGAAATTTTTTGAGGCAAAATTAGTTTATGATTCATAGATGAACCAATCAAAATATCAATGTCGCCTGGCTGATTATCAGAGGATCAGCGAGCCGTAAATTAGAGGAATCTCCAAAAGGTCTTTACTGAACATAATTCGAGGAAGAGGATCAGTAATTTTGGAACGACTAAACAGTCGATATCAGACTTGAAACGTCCGGTTGTGGAGTATGATTCCACAGAAGTGTACTTCAAGCAGCTTGATATTGACTCGCTAATGCCCTTAACGGTAAGGTTGATTGATTTACAAGAAGAATTCAACCTTTTATGTAGATTTTCAGACATAATTAATTTGAAATAACTTCAAATTCCATAATTTTGCTGATTTTTATTAAAAATGAAAATGTCTTGTCAATAATATTATTACTACTACTCTTCTCTCTTTTTTTTTACACATGGCTAAGCTACTAAAACAATAGCAAAAAAAAAATTGAATTTAGATTATACACAATTGTTGGGTCGTCTGAATAACGTATGAACGGGCATTAAGTTGTTTCAATATCTTCGAAGAGCCCTCCTGTTCAGATTCAATTTTGCAACAGATTCCTGTTGACTACGGCATGCTGAGCCTATAATTTCATTGAATATAACGTTCGTGATTTTCGTTTGCATCCACTGTTTCTTTTCGTCCAGCTTTACCTTTTCCTTGGTGTAGCACACTTCCAGTTCTTCGAAATTTGGTTATAATGTTCAATGCATTAGCATTACTTGGCGCCTGTTTATTGGAACGCTTCGAAAATTGTTCACGGAAGAATTTAACGCTTGGACGATTTTGTCTACCTAAACTGTATGAGCGAAATTAGTGCTCACTTAAAAGACTTTTTTTTCAGTAGGTAACATTATTTACGAACTTGTAAACATATTAGTACATCTGACCAAAGCCAAACATCAATGTTTATGTCAAATAAATGTATCAATTGCTAGAGGTTTAAGCAAAAGTGGCCTACCGTTTCAGTACTGTAAATTCTTAGACATATTGTACATATTGAAAACAAACATAGAAAATAAACTCAAGACGTAGTCAGGTAATCTGTACAGGTGTAAGTTGAAGAAATAAAAACTGTAACATAAAACGATTGTGTAGACATTTTTTCAGTGAACACTGAAAATAATAATATTTATGGTCTTTGGTTCTATAAAGAACCAGGACATTGTAGAAACATATATACGCATCTTCCTAGATATAATATTACATTATCAATCGTCAAGACACTTCAGGACATTTCTCTTACACATCGTTTTTGTCAGACAAGTACTTTTTTAGTGCTTTCTTAAATGAAATCTTACTTATATCTTCTGTTTATATGCGATATGTATTGGATTGTATGCTTTGACAGCTTATCTAACCCCCATATCATACATTATACTGTTGACGTAATCAACAGTCCTTGTATTTATGTGTCTATGTTATGTTGAAGTAACGACTGAAGAGGAAAGAATCATTCAAATGAGGTACGCCTGTTTTCAAACTAATTCTATTTTCTCTTGTACTAAATGTTCAAAAAATGTCAGTTTTGTATTTTAGTTATGTACACTTAGTCATTTTACAGATTATTAAGGTAATCACGTGAGCAGACAATGCTATGCTTGCACGACTTAGTATTTTGACATCTCTGCTCTAAAGTTATCATTTTAGGGATCTTCTTGTTTAACTTTTATAATTCTTAACAGCTGCCTGTTTAGGAATGAATATAAACAGCTCTCAAAAACGAACTCCGGTAACTCCACATTTATTGTGCTACTTTAATAATAATAATAACCATTTATTGCCAACACAATTTTAAAGACACAAGAGGTTATAAATTATGCAATAAATGATAAAATTAGAGTAGAAATGAACGTTATAAACTAACTTAAAAGAATTAAATTATGATAATCATGTTTTGTACAAACAGTGAAACTAAGTCATATATTGATTTGTTGTTTCACAGTTTGTGCATATAACAACTAAGCTGTGCTATGCTATTATTTATAAGGATAAAAGATTGATAGAGCACTGTTTGAAAACAAGTTTTAAGTTCTAAGATAATATCTAGGTGTTAACCGAAAGTATCAGGTGTTAAAGAAGAAGTAATTTTTTTTTCTACCCATAAAAGACCTTATGTTATTAGACTCAACAATATCGACTTTATGTGTATTAAGCAAAAAATTGTCAACTAAGTGTAGATGGTGTCCAAAATATGATTGACTGGCACTTTTGGATGTATCAGGTTTGTACGCATATCCAAAAATGTAGTTTTAATCTATTTTTAAACGTATAACGACCAATAGCTACAAAATACAGTTGTTGTTTGACGATATACTAATTCACTGCAGTATGTTTTGGGTTTGTGCAACATTGTTTTTAATAGAAACTTTTGAGCAATTATTAATTTATTTAAGTACTTTTTTGCAGAACCATCCCACACCAAAAGGCCATATTGAAGTAGTGATTGTGCAAATCCAAAGTAAATAATTTTTAGTGATGTAAACTGTATATAATTCTTCAAATTATTGAATAGGTAGATCAGCGATCTAATTTTATTGGTTATGGATTTAATATGTTCGTGCCACCTAAGATGACAATCAATGGTCACACCCAGATAGTTTATTTTGCTGACCCGATCTATACTTGTACTATAAACGCATGATATCATGTTACAGTCGTGAATGTTATTTACTGTTAAATGCTTATGGCCATAGAATGAGAAATGTATGAAGTGAGTTTTGTTAGCATTGAGTGACAAGGTGTTACAATCTAACCAGTGTTTAATGTAAGACATGTTTTGTTGAATTTTATTAAATAAAGCGTTCCGAGGTGCATCTGAAGCAACAAGTACCATATCATCAGCAAATGAAATTATTGTAGAAGTATTTAACTGTAGATTTAGCAAATCGTTTATGTATAGTTTGAAAAGTGGCGTCCCTAAGACAGTGCCTTAAGGTACTCCTCACGTTACTGCCCTACTATCACTGTTTGTCTTGTAAGTACGTACTGTTGCCCATTATTTAAGTATGATATGAGTAATGATAGTGCCACACTCCTTACATCATAATACTCAAGTTTTGAGGAAAGATTATTATGTGGAACTATATTGAATGCTTAGGGCAGATCAAGAAATACAGCTGCACAGCATTGTGATTACTCAAAAAATTCTTTTATGTAAATTATCAATCTAGCTAGCGCGTCTTCGGTGCTCAGACCATCTCGAAAGCCAAATTGATTATCATTCACTAAATTACAGGTATATATATAAGCTTATCAAGTTGTTTCTTAATAATTTTTTCGAAAACTTTGGATATATTGCTTATTAGTGCAATCGGTCTGTAGACTCTCGGCTCCCTTTTTTGTATAAAGGTATTGCAGAATATATTTTAAATAGGTTGGGATATATCCCTCTTTCAAAACATTAGACTTATAGAACTTAACAAAACTTCTAAATCGGTAAAATGAGAACTTACGCTTCTTATATTGGTGTGAAAAATGTTTATAGATTTACGACTATTGCCCTCAAAGTTAAATATTACGTTCTTCTAATCCGTAACACTATGGATGAATACACCTTTAATGCTTGGTAATTCCTCAAATACTTCAATCATAAGAAAATAACAAATTAAAATTTAATAATAAAAAAAATTCTAAGATTACGTATAAAACAAAAAAAGATAGTATTTACTTTAAACTGTACAAAATTTACATGTAATTAATTGAGCGTCGGCCTTTGATACAAGCTTAACAAAATAGTTTAGTATGCATTTATATACATCAAGTACAAGTTACTTCTCACTATATCGGAGAAAGTGCTTGGTTGTTGATGTTTCGCGCATTTCATTATGTTTTGCGGAAGTAATTTCCAGTTCTCTTCTTATTTTCATCAGGATACACGACCCAAATATGTCCATCGCGAGTCCAAAAAGAACGGTTACCAAATACTTTTCTTGCCTCTTTACACAAATCAGAATTGTTTTTAGTGAGGGATTCTGTAATTAAAAATTGTGTCTCTTTCAATTTCTTCTTGTTATCCCACACCTTGCTTCTCATAATATAAGTAGAGAATTTTATAATAATCGGTCTCGATTTAACACTGTTTGCGGTTGTAGAACCTAGTTTGCATTTCAACTTGGATAATAAAATTGCGCTGTGCGAAATTTTTACACATGTGTATGTCAACTTTGACTTATTTTGAAAATAACTTTGAAGTACAGAATTCTACGATGTGTATAAATAATATAATATATACCGAGAGTTTAAAGTACAACTTTTAATCTAGTGAGTGATCACTCGAAGGATTAAAAGGTATTTTAGTACTGCGTGTACACACGATTTTTTTTGGGACCGCAGAGGGTAAAACTTAAAAAATTATGTAAAACAGACCCGAATTTGAAGTGAGCCACCATAAATATGAATCAAGTTTACATATTTATTGATGGATTTTAGTAATTTTTGAATTATCGTTTTACTAAATTATTTAGCCTCAAATGTCAGTTTCAAAATACGCTGCCTCTAAAGGGTGATATATGTGAGCAGGAATTTTTAACTTTTTTCAACGGGGTCTCGCGGTCTTATTGAACACCTTGTATATTCACTGAATGATATAATAGCTATCTACATTTGTCGTCATCATACCAGTTTTTAAATTTTAGCTCTATCTTTTGTAGATCAGATCAAGAGATAAATTGAAGAACATTTATATTTACACTCGTAATTTCCGACTTGGTAAACAAAATTTAACGATTGTAAGGTTGACTTGGACAAGATTCTTTGACGTTTTTATAAATTGTTTGACACTTCTGTCATTTACTCTGCAAAATAATTATTAATTAAAATAAAATGCCTCGATTAGAAAACGTTCTTATGGGAAGGTGTACTGGACTGATTGAGAAAGGTGTCTCACGTAGAGAAGTGCTTGAATTAACAGAAGTTAATGTGTCCAACGCCACTATAATAAACAGACTTAAGGAGGCAAATTTATTATCCAAACGCCCGCTCGACATCCAAAATGGACTGCGGCACATAAAATAAATCGTCTAATTTGCCCGTGACCACCAACACTGGAACGATGTCGACTGGTCAGACTGTCTATTTACAGATGAATCTCGTTCTTGCTTATATTCAGACAGTAATCGTAAACGCGTGTGGAGACGGCATAATAAGAGATATGACCATCATTGCACTGTACAACACGTTTTTTGGTGGACACTCACACAACACACAACACACAACACACACACACACACACACACACACACACACACACACACACACACACACACACACACACACACACACACACACACACACACAAGTACACGCACCTGCACTCACGCTCGCGCCCGCACGCATGTACGCCCACCATACACAACGCACATGGGCACACGCACACACATGACACATACACACACACCCACGCACGTTCGCATCCACATACACACACGCACACATATACACACACACGCGCGCACGCACACACGCGTGTAGGCATGCACGCGCACACACACACACGCACACACACACACACACATACGCACACGATCTAACGTTTGCAAACGTTACGTACTTTCAGCTCGTAGCTCTTTTTAGTTCATAATAATACTTGCAAAATCTTTACAAGTAGCTGTCTGATGGAAAAAGTAAACGGAGCTTTAGAAAATGGAAAATTAGAGCAAGCAGAGTATCGCTGAAAGGCTAAAAATTATTAATACCTTCATTGTGGCACACTAAGTTATGTCAGTACATGAAAATACATTATAGCGTATTCAAGGTGCATTTGTCAATTTTGCGTGGAATAATAAAAGCATTGAACTGATGTAAAAATCTTGTTTACCAGTAAATCAAGGAGAATTATGGCTGGTTTCAGTAAAATCAAAACCAAAGCTTTCCGCATATTAACAGCTGTAAAATTCATAAATAATGTAAGTAACAGAGCAAAAATGTTACAATAGTTTTTAAATAAAAGCACAAAATTCAATCATCCATGACAAGGTCTCTTTTCAATCAACGTGTAAAGTTACTAAATTTTGCTAAGTATGGATCATAATTTCACCAAAATTTAAGAATTTGGATCATAATTTCACCAAAATTTAAGGAATTTACCCAATGTCAACAAGACACAAACAGTAGGCCGCATCTTAGTTACTGTTCATTATGGCCAGAGGACATACGCACACTTCTAAAATGTAACTTATAGAAAAGATTAAATGGAAGCATGAGTCAAGTGTAATTAATGTGTTTGCATCTCAAAAATTAAGAAAGCAGCCGTAAAATTACTACAAAAATCTGAAGGTTCTGTTGGAGCATCACTTTTCAGCTGCAGTTGGCGTGTATGAGCCACAAAATTGACTACCAACAACTTGCTATGAGACTACCTCAGAGAATCAATAAATTGCAGAGAAAGTCTCGAGAAAAATATTTCTAAATAAGATAGTGGGGGTGGTTTTTGATGCAATAGAAAAAGTAAAGGCAAATATGTTTAAAGAATCTACGCTAGAAGGTGATGGAGTAATCGAATAGAGATTTGCCAAAATAGCCTAGCAGAGATGTTTTTGAAAAAAATAGAAGTAAGTGATGATCAAAAATGTATATGGTGCAAACAAGAAGGAGACGCCTGACACATAATTATGTGTTGTACCTTAACAAAAGAACTATGTGAATATGTTAAACAGCTACTTAAAGGTATCATCAAAATATCCACCATAAGAAAGCAGCGTAACAAATCGGACTTCAACATAGCAAACTAATTAATTATTTTAGCAATTAGCACAATACATAGACAACACATCGAATACGTTAAAACCCTGTAAATGTACGCACACACACACACACACACACACACACACACACACACACACACACACACACACACACACACACACACACACACACACACACACACACACAGGCACACACAGGCAAACACATGCACACAGTCACGCACACGGACACGAGCACAGGGCTGACACGGATACGGACACGAAAACGAGCACGGAGCAGACACATGCACAAACACGGCCACAGACACAGACACAGACGCAGACGCGGACGCGGACGCAGACGCAGACGCAGACGCGGACGTGGACGCGGACGCGGACGCGGACGCCGACGCAGACGCAGACGCCGACCCGGACCCGGACGCGGACACGGGCAGGGACACGGACACGGACACGGACACAGACTCAGGCACAGACACAGACACATACACAGACACAGACACAGACACAGACACAGACACACGCACATACTCTAGCTCTCTCACGTGATTAAGTACTTAACAATTGTTTTCTTTCAAAATTTATTCATTTTCCTTAATTTGGGCAAAAAATTAATACACGTAAAGATTGAAAATCACAGCTTACGAAATAAGGTTTGGATTAATTATAGTTTTGAAAAATATCAGACAGGTACTATCGCGCTCAAAGAATACTGATACAGCAACATTTTGATTTGACGGCACATAATCTATGGCGTTAGCAGGCTATGACCATGAAATATTAAGGTGACAGTTTATAAGAATCTTTAATCTATCAAATGTGCCAGTTTGACAAATACTTAACCCGTACTTGAAATGCAATGATATTTTCGCTAAGGTTTTTTTTACTTTAAAGTCTGACACGATGATGTGGTGAATTTTACTCGAAAAGTTGTTCTTTGCTATTTCATTGCATTTGCAAATATAGAACCTGTAAAAGAAGTATTTTATACATACCGTGTGTTTTGATTTAATCCGAACATACCATTTTGTACACAATGTAATTGTCTCTATGTCCAGTTTAAAAAAAAACGCGTCAACCTATTCCAGTAGTTCAAATAAGTGGTAGGGAAAAACTGATAGCTGTCACAAATTTTATTAAAGTACCGCCCTACTGTTTAACTTAGAAAATGCTTTCCACTGAAATTAAAATACAAATTTTCAACGGGTACAAGAGTAACAATAGTTTGTGAGGAGTGCAGCACTTATTTGCTGCACAGTACATTCCATGTATATCAACCATCCATAACATCGTTTAATAAGGATGGTTATATCGCAAATTCCCAAAAAAAGAGCAAAAACCTGCTACGTCCTCAATAAGAAACTATTTGAGCTATGCCGAGGACAATCCCACAGCGTCATTGCGTTTAATAGCACAAGAATTTCGAAGAGTTCGATCTTTAAAACATTAAAAAAATTTAAATGCAGGTCGTACAAATTTCATAATCACCAACAACTGTACGATAACGACAAAATTAAACGCACGGATTTTTATGAAGTATTATTTAATGTATTCAACGACAGTGAGGAAATTTTAATTAAAAATAGTCTTCACAGATGAAGCATCGTTTTCCTTAAATGGGACAGTAAACTCCCTAAATTATCGGTTTATTCATTTCCATCTTCCTAACACACTTCATTTTTTACTAAAAGAGATATTGGTCACAACCAAATCTTCATTTACAAAATCTAACGCATAAACAATATAACGTCAGGCATTTGGATAGGGAGATTCCGTCATTTAACTTGGCCACCACGATCGCCAGATCTGTCCCCAAATGATTTCTTTCTATGTGGTTATTTGAAATCTAAAAGGTATAGTGAAGCTCCCATACAGAATTCCGACGAATTAAAAACTCATATACTTACTGCATGTAATGAGTTGGACCCCATTTTTGCTTATATCCAAAGCCGTCTCTGTCTTAACAAGCAGTGTTCTTAAAATTGGCAACGTCGTATCGCTGCTCGGAAATAGTCCGGCCATTGGGGGCTTTTCACATTCGGCATTCGCTACACGTCACTGAAAATTATTCTGGGATAATAAATAAATTGGGAATTATACAAACAAATTTTTTAATTGGACAATATAAATATAAGTACGTAATAGTTCAGAAATGAATACAAAAATAGATAATAATTTAATCAATAACTATTACTAACTACGTAAAGAACTATTACATAATCAAATATCAGATATAACTTATTTGTAACTTTGAATTTTACGCACTTTGGCTTTACTATGACCATCAACGGCAGTATTGTTTGTATTAACACTTTTTATTTGTTGTATAAATATTTAATGGTATATTAGCAAATGTAGAACAGAACGTCTTAGTTGAATCTTTGACAGATAAGCCGAAAACACAATCTTCAAGCACTTATCACTTAAACTTTTATCAGTAAGTCCCATTAAAACTTTCTTATGATTACACGTTTTAACAAAACATAAATAGTGACTCTCGTATATGCAGCGAAGGGTTTTGAAAACTGAACTGCTAGAAAAACCACAAATATACAATGTTGTTGCATATTTCAAAACTGTGTAAATAATCAGTGGAGAACAAAGAATAAATCGTCAATATTATTATTTCGTGAATCGTCATCCAAAAGTTCCGTATCATTTATAATTTCTTTAAGGGTTAATTTGTTATCTTTTACCAATTCAAGAATTTTTCTTACGCGAATCTTTTTCTCTGATTTAAGAAGCTGTTGGAATGAAATATTGTAATTGCAGCCAGACAAACTTCTATTAGGTTAGGCTAGGAAGTAAAATTTAAAGTTAAAATTTAACGTGATGTCTAGTATGTAAGAATAAACACTTCTTGCGAGCACTGGGCGCCAATTAAAAAGAAACTACAACCAAAATCACTGGAAAGTTGCTATAAAAACTGTTCAATTATTTTGTTTTACACGCACGTAAGCGCATAGCATACCATTGGAAAACGCAGTTGAGTCAGACTACTTTCACTGTTGCCACATTTCTTACAGCACGGCTTGTAAGATAGAGACGGCTTTGGTATATCCTATAGGTTAACGCGTTTTTTTAAAAACTAAACATAAGGATAATTATATTTTGTGCAAAATGATATGTTCGGGTTAAAGAAAAACGGACTGTGTATGTATGTATAATATATATATATATATATATATATATATATATATATATATATATATATATATATAGATTTACGTAATATAAAATTTGTCTTTATTGTGAAAATTGAGGTAGATGCTGGAATTATAGAACTAACGGAAATTCATTTACCCTAATTATATTAATAGTCAATATTAATTATTAAACTTGATGTCATTACCGATATGATTGTGAAGGTAAAATCATCCCTATTGATAGATAACTTTCTAATTTGTGTATTACATAAATTATACATCTAATAAACTACGGATATGATATTACAGTTAAATCGATTTAAGGGTGGACTACTTCCGAGATACACGTAAATGAAATACTGTTGTCTCATTGGTTAGAAAAAAATTGATTACTTTTTCCCGTAAACTATATCATTTACAATTTAAACCTTAAAATGTTTTAACGTGCATAGAATTTTTACTACCTTTTTATTAGTTTTTTTCACATCTGATTTTTTCAAAAATTTACAAAGTGCCTTACTGAGTTTATATGTATGTGTAGTGACATACCTTATGAAAATGTCATCCATATCACCCCTTCGAGTAGAAGAGGTAAATTTAATTTTGGTTTAATTATAGTAATTTTTAATGCAATATTTAATAATCAATAAACTTGGAGTAGTAGCGAACCTTAGCATTTATCGGCACATTGAACTCGGCAAATTATCTTTTGTCTATGGAAACTGTCACCATTTTTATAATAATGGTATTGATTTCGTTTATGTATTCCTTCACGATATGAAAAACAATGCCTTACGTTAGAAGTTTAATCCTCAACTCTATCTAACTTGTGAAATAAACTTGTGAATCACAACTCTTTTAATAAGTATGTGATAAAAAGATAAAACCAAATATAAGATAAATAATAGTAGCTAGTCTATATTATCTTTGTAAAGATAATTAATAGAAAACAATTTAAGCGTAACCAATTCAAAGTCACGGTTTGCATGTAAAGAACAATACTTCTATAACAAAATAGAGGAAATTGAAATGAATCGTTAGTTTAGTTTAATTTTTAGAGTTAGTCGAAATTTTGAGTTCAATATGTCGTCTATTCAAAAGAGTAATGATCAAACCGATGGAAATGTTATCGTAGCAGGAGTTCAATTATTGGTATCCAATTTGGTTATTTAATATTGATAAAAAAAAAATTTTGTTTCAGAAAAGTTTAGATGCTAATAGATATGCAACAAAGAAAACAATCGCTCAAGGATTATTGGATGTTGCTTTATTAACTGCAAATGCGTCGCAACTCAAGTACATTTTGCAAGTCGGCAATAAGCATGAATTTTACACCTTAATGCTCAGCTTAATAATAGTTTCCATTGTTTTACAGGTAAATATAATTATTTTAACTAATCACTGATAATCACCTGCACTTGCATCAAGTTATTGTGTTATTTGGTCTTACGCACTAATTAGTAACCGTAACAGTAAAAATGAAAGACAAACTTATGCAACCCATTATAAAATAAATTAAACTTTTAAAGAAAATTACAGAACAGAAAATACTTCCAATAACGTGACAAAAATAGTCGATCTGCTGTTGGCTTGATGTAATATGTAGTTAGTGTATACAGGGTGAGTTGTTTTTTTATTATTTGTATGGGGATCTCGGAAACCATAAGCGTTATACATTTGCTTAAATAGGGAAAGATTTGCTTCTTAAGAAGACTAATCCAGATACGCTTTTGTTGATTTAAGACAATGCATGGGTTACTAGATATTTGTAAGAAAGTAACATTTTCCAAAATCGTTTCAGCGCTTTAATTCATTTATTTCTAAAGATAGACAAAAATTGTTTAAATACAATTTGTAGATAATTTTGTGCCGAATAACGTCATCGTAGTTACTAGTTTTTTTAATTTTGCTTAACATTTTGAACTTATGAAGCAAGGTTGAATTTTTTTAATGGAAACCATAGTTGGCTATGACTTATTTTAATAGTGCATTTTTTTTTCTGATTGTATTGATGTAAGGGTTGTATCACTTATTTTAATAAACAAAAGCACAATACACACTTTTCTATTATTAGGTTTAACAAAAATCATATCTTGCCATGGAAAACAAAAGAAATTTACAGCAAGTGTTCGAAATGTCCACCATTATTATTATTATCGACACACAGCGACACCTTTTCAACATGGATTTAACAGCTTTTCTAATTTTACGCCCGTCTAATCTGTTAAACGCATTAATAACAGCTTCCTGTAGCTCCTGCTGGGTTGCATATGATCTTTTATTACTCCAAATGCAAAAAAGTCTAAAGGTGAAAGATTATGGAGAACGTGCAGCCTATCCCCGAGTTTAGAAAAATTTCATCTAAACATCTTTTAACTTGCGCCTGATAGAGGGGTGGGGCACCGTCATGTTGATACCACTGTATGTTTGCACGGGTTTGTAAATTTAATTCATCTAGGATATTGCTAAAATCTTCCCTAGGAAATTACAAATATCGATTTCCATTTAGGTAACATTCGAGCATATCAAGTTTCTCGAAATTTGCGTACACCATAATTAATTTTCTAAAGCAACTCCACACTGACAAAACCGATAAGAATTAAAGTAACGAACCAACTGTCAAAGATGAAGATAAACAACGCTTCAGTCCTTTACTTTTGGTTTCCATGGCAAGATATGATTTTTGTTAAACCTAATAATCGAAAAACGTGTATTGTGCTTTTATTTATTAGAATAAGTGATACAACCCTTACATCATTACAATCAGAAAAAATGCACTATTAAAATATGTCATAGCCAACTATGGTTTCCATTAAAAAAAATTCAACTTTGCTTCATAACCTCAAAATGCTAAGCAACATTATAAAACTAGTACGGTGACGTTATTCGGCACAAAATTATCTACAATTTATATTTAAACAATTTATATCTATCTTTAGAAATAAACGAATTAAAGCGCTAAAACGATTTTGGAGAATTTTACTTTTGTACCAATATTTAGTAAGCCATCCATTTTCTTAAATCAACAAAAGCGTATCTGGATTAGTCTTCTAAAGAAGCAAATCTTTCCCCATTTAAGCAAATATGTAACTCTTATGGTTTCCGAGATCTCCATTCAACTAATGAAAAAAAACTCACCCTGTATATACTAACTACCTAATAGAATAGGTATACGTTATATTTAAAGAATTTCTTATTTACCAATGGTTTTCGCGTTCTTGTGCTATTTTTTTTATGAAACGAAATATGCACTACACGTTTCTGATATACAGGGCGATCTTGAACATTTGTCGTTTTGGGATACCCCTGGTATCTATGTTTACATAGAGTCAAGTGGCGTACGTAACTTTTCTATAATTATTGCCGTTTCTTCAAATTAACCCAAACTTGCCTTTTTTTAAATGGGAGAACCTGTATATTTTTATACAATTTGATTCGATTTGTCCTCAGCTTTCCAAAAATTTAAAAACTTTATACTTCTTTTCAACATTGAACTAAAAAAGGAACGTTATTAAAAATTGAAATTTTTGAATGGTTGGCCGGGGCGGAAATAATAAAAAATCTTTTTTCAAAGTTTTATACGATAACGTAATAATAAAACATTATAAATCCAGCTTATAAAAAATTTTCAAATTGATCGCCATTGTGCCTTAAACAAGTTTCACACATTGCTCTGATCCGCCTTATTGCATTTAAAATAATATCAGGCCTGGAAAGTTTTTATCTAGATAGTCCACTCCTCAAAATTAATGGGTTAGGACTTTTAGTGAAAAAAAAACGATTTTCAAGCATTTCACTAAAATTCCTAACCCAGTAATTCTGAAGAGTGAATTAATTAAGGACTGTAAATAACAAGTCCAGCTATATCTAGATAGTTTCTAACAATCTCAAAGTTGTGAGCAGGAGCACCGTCCTGTAAATACAATTGATTTAACGCTTCTTTCGGGTGCATTATTTTCCAAAATGTGTAAATACCTATTTGCAGTATGACCTCCGTCAAAAGCTTGATATACAATTGCACTACCGTATATAAAACAAAATACATTAAAGCCAAACCTTCCTTGTCGTTGTCGTGGAAACAATGCATGTGGGTTATTCTCAGATCAAAATCTATTATTCTGGCGATTTAAAATACCACCGGTGCTAAAGTGCACTTCGTCAGACCAAACGACAAACCTTTCAAAAAGTACATCGCTGTTCATATTTTATAAATACCAATTACAAAAATGTCTACAGAGTTTGAATCGGCGAGGCATAAGTTTTTGAACAAATGAAATTTATATGGGTGATATTTGTGTTTTTTGATAATTTTTTGAACACTTATTTCTCTGCAAAAGATATTTGGATATGTTGCGGTTGACGATAATGCATCTACTTTGCCACTTTCGCAATTTTGTTTGTTGTAGACTTTTGAACGAGATTTATAAAAGAAGCCGTATTCAATTAGGTTTGATTTTATTCTAGAAAATATCCTTTTTTCTGTCCGTTGCCTCTCTGGATATCTATGAGATATACCTTTTTTTTATTTTCGTTCAAGGTTACAAGATAGACATATAGATAGACACTTGTGAAAGTACATTTCTCGTGCATCGTCTGCATTTTCGTTACAGTTTATGTGACAAACAAGTATGTCATATTTTTCTGCGTTTCCAAATGTTATATTAATTGCTAGAATTAACAACGAATGAATTTCCAACAATTAAGTTAAAAATATTAGACAAACCAAAGCCAATAATCAGAATAGCAGTTATAAACTGACAAACCTGACAAATCTGACAGTCGATTATTGTCTTCAAATTCCGCCCCGGCCAATTATTAAAAATGTAAATTTGTAATAACGTAAATTTTGAGCTTAATGTTGAAAATAACTAGAGTTTTATATATTTTTGGAAAGTTGAGGACAAATGGAATCAAATTGTGACAAAATATACAGGGTGGCCCATTTAAAGTAGGTAAGATTGAGTTATTTTGAAGAAAGGGCAATATCTGTAGAAAGGTTACGTACGCCACTTGATTCCACGTAAAAATATCTATCAGTATCAGTTCTCATTTTATTTCTGTGTTATTTGCTAAAAGACATACGAGGGGGGTTTCAGAATGACGAATTTTCAGAATCGCCCTGTATATCGGAACCCAAGCGAGCCATGTAAATTTTGTTTAGTCCATCTTTTGTTTCATAAAAAAAAAGTAGCACAGGAACGCGAAAATCTCAAACCGTTCTTGAGGTACCCAGTAAAACCATCCAAATCTAGACGCACTGCACTATTTTAAATGTCTAACACCAGTTTGATTTATTTAACCAACATCGGCCGATCCTTTAAAAACAATTACATGTGTTGGTTAAGGTGAAGCAGGCGAAGAAACTCATTTTGCGACGTATCATTCTTTTAAATAAAACTGGAATTAGTTTATATAAAAACTATAATGAAGAGGCAACGTAATACATATCATAATCGCAGTAAAGAGCATTAAAACGTAGGAAAGATACTTCTCAGAATCCACATAGTACCCTATTTTGAACACATAATTACGTGAGATTCAGAAACTTCGAAGCTTGTTGGGGCAGGTCGTACACGGACTATTTATAAAAAACGATTGTTTCTATTTATGGTTGTTTTTTACATTCCTGTAAGGCGAAGAAATTTCAACGATAAAAAAATTCGACCTCGAAATTTTGACATATCTTTACGTTTTGAAGGTCCCTGGATCCATTTTGATCATTTTTGGATTGCTGTATGTATGTGCGCGTGTGTGCGCGTGCGTGTGAGTGTGCGTAGTGGCGTGTGTGTGCGTGTGTGTCGCTTGTGTGTGTGCGGTATACGTGTGTGCGTATGTGTATGTATGCATGTAAACTCAATAGCGGTCCGAGTGTTTTTTTTTTATTACTTATAGTATTCCCGAACAGGTTAAGATTTGCCTAACGTGCTAAAGCACTCAGGAACACTGGTATGGTTTAGGGATATTGTTTGGCTGCTGAGAAATGTTTATGAATATCTACCTTAAATTGACTTAAGTCAAAGTTTGTAGGAAAACAGGAACTGGGTAGTGCATTCCACAATTTGGTCGGCGTGTGGAAAAGTGTTGATTGATCCCGTTTAGTGTGACACGATGAAATTTTGTGTGTGAATGGGCAAACCGAGTGTTCCTAGCGAAGATGGCCTGGAAGGTATTAACGAATGTATTTCGGAGGAACACTTGCCATGGTAATAGCAATAGAACAAGGAAAGAACGGAAACGATTCTTCTATGCTCAAGAGGCTGTAGTTCAGAATTCAGAGGCCTGATAGCTCTTTTTCGGATGCGGTTTACCATATCAAGGGCGCATTGGGGAGCACTGACCCAGAGGTGGGAATTGTATTCCAGATGAGGTCGAATTTGAGCCTTATACAGTAAAAGGAGTTGTTGCGATGTGAAGTACTGAAGCCCAGTACGGGCAGCTGTTTTGCTGGTGATAAAATGTGGTCAACCCATGAAAGGTTCGATGATACGGACATACCTAACATAGAAATAGAGTTTTAAAATTTGAGTTCTAATCCATTCATATTTACAGCAGGACACAAGGCGTTGAACGTCAGTAAATTATTCCTTCCCCATTCAAGGACATGTTCTAAGTCACTGTTGATTGAGGCTGCCATTTTCACCTTTACGTCCTGTCTAGAATTATTGTTGTGGGAAAACTGAGAAGAACTACAATGTAGAGTGCTGTCATGCGCAAAGGAATGGATCGGGTTAGTTGTTGAGGAAATGAGGTCATTTATGTACAGCAGGAAAAGTGTGGAGCTATCACTGATCCTTGGGGTGCTCCCGCGTTAATAGTAGTTTCTTTCGAAAAGAAGCCATCGACGACAACGCGTATACGTCTTTTGTCAAGAAAGCTGGATATCTAATTGATGAGCGAATCGGATAAGCCGAACGAAGTGAGCTTGGCAAGTAGGCACATGTGCCAAGCCTGGTCAAAGCTTTTGATATATCTAAAGCTACTACTGCTGTTTCACCGGAACTCTCTAATGTGTTATTCCAAAGTTGGGTGATATATGAAAGAAGATCACCCGTTGACCGACTCTGTCTGAACCCATACTGGTGGTCGTTTAAGAGTTTATTGGAGGAACGAAAGTAGTTGGTGGTTGATGGCTTTCTCTAAGATTTTCGACAGAATGGTAGTGATAGCTATTGGTCGATGGTTTGAGTGATCGGTTTTGTCGCCCTTTTTAGGAATAGGCTGGACATTTTCTAACTTCCACGATGAGGGAAACTCTCCAGATGACATGAAGCTCGAAAAGAGTTTGGATAATACAAGTACTAACTCGGGGTAGCATTTTTTAAGGACGATAGCTGGAATACCGTCAGGGCCAGTCGCCTTGTTTGGGCCAAGTTTATTAATAATTGATTTCAGGAGCTTGTAACGAAAGTGGATTGGTTTAATAGCGTATGGGGTAGATTTGGGCGACGGCACAGTTTTACCAGAATCATTGAGACGTGAACGTGATGCAAAGTAATCGACAAAGAGGCTGGCTTTTTCAGCAGGATACGCTACTACAGCTACGTCGCGAGACGTCAATGGAGGAGAGGAAGATGTATTAAAGTTTTTACTGATGGCTTTAGCTAATGACCAAAATTTACGACCACCCAAAGGACATAAGACTAATTCTTTGCATTTACGTTTTTCAAACATCTTTTTGGGCTTGGTGATGATACTTTTGCAACTATTCCTTGCGGAAATATAGTTAACGTGATTTACGGTAGGTTTATTTGATTTCCATTTGATATAGAGTGTATGCTTTTGCGATAATGCATCAGTGCCAGCCCTATTAAACCAGGGTTGGGAACGGGCATGATCTACATGATTATGTTTTTGTGAATGTATAATTCCATACCCATCAGGATAACTTCACTTATTGAAAGAGCAATTTTTGAAGAGGAGGAACATTTAAAGCAATACTCACGCCAGGCGAAGGTTACAAAAAAATCTCGCAGTTCGCTCCAGTTAGCTGATTTAAAACACCACATAGTTCTATCTGTTTTTCGAGTAACAGTCGGATTGGATACAGAGGAAGTTATTTCGATTAGGCAGTGGTCTGATTGACCAAGTGGGGAAAGGACTTGTTTTATACACAAGTGGGTTAGTTGTAAGGAATAGGTCCGGGAGATGTGGAGTATGGTTAGGGTTTTCAGAGATTCTGGTTGGTTCGGTAATGATTTGTGTGAGATCACAGGATACAGCGAATGCTTCTGCACTATGACCTGCGGGATTAGTTGTAGATAAAAATGAATCCAGTTGGAATTGTGGGCATTAAAATCTCCCAAAATTGAAACATCGCAAGATGGGAGCTGTAATAAGAGGTAGTCTATTTTCAGACTAAGGTAATCAAAAAGATCTTGGAAGTTGTTATCATTGGGAAACCTATACAAACAACAGTAGAATTTCACAAATTGGGGACCAGAATGTTTGAACCAAATCGCGTCAAATTTGTTGTTTTCCAAAGTGGACATCCTCTTACAACCTACGTTGTCCTTGGGATACGCACATACTCCGCCTTTAAGGCGAAAGTTAGAGTGCAGGTTGTATCTGGGAAATTGCAGGTCAGGCGAATCAGTGCTTCCAGGAGACACTTGTGTTTCTGTTAGACACAGAATGTCCGGTTGCACTTGTTCAAGGTGTTGGTGAACAACATTAAGATTCGACCTGATACCACGTATGTTGCAGTAATGAATCCGGATGTTGGTACTTTCGATGACCGTGGTCGCTCACGGGTATCCGAATGGGGCACAATTTTATTCCTGGCAGATCTTGTTCTTCTTAGTCTTGGTTTTGGCATTGACGAATTCCCCGAATCCTTAGGACGGATCGACGAATCGATGTGAGAGTGTGGGCATAGCATCTGTTTTAGAACTCGTCATTTTAAGGGTTTAGCCGTTAAAACCCCACGCTTGGCAAGTGCGTGTTGGCGAGTACATAAGGAATAAAGGAGAAGGTGACCGGCAGCACTTACCGAGCTCAGAAAATTGGAACACCAATAGCCGTATCTTTTCGTAGAAATACGACCATTTAGCAATCCCAAATGTTATTTACGCTCCTTTTTTTACACGTTACAGAAATTCTACTGGTTAGATTATTATTGTCTTTACCCATTATTAACATTCAAACCGCCGGGTATAAAAATTTGTTCAAAAACTCACCCCTACCGTACAGTAACTTTATTGATTTAGAAATTGACATTTTAATCACTAATCGAAGTAGAGGCTGGAGCCAACTCAAACACGTCTTATCGCTTAGATGGTTACACATTTGAGTTGGAATTATGAAATTTGGCATACTGCTATTATGGCAAAATCGTAGATGCCTATCAACTTTTGTGACATATCGGACTACCGTAAGTTTTATTATACACAGGAATTACTTATACATGTGAACTATTTCTCAACAACAATGAAGAATTTATACGGGGCACCAGCTTTTGTATACCCTCCTCGTACCATGTTGCCGCTGTAGTTCTCAACCAATCTGCCACACTGGTTTCGAATTTCTCGTTAGTGTTGAACCGCTGCATCTCTAACCATACTTTCATTTTGGAAGTCGCTTTGAGCCGGGCTGAAGGGCGGGTGGTTGAACTTCCATTCGAATCTCTTGAGCAGTTTCCTTGTTACTCTTGCCGTATGAGGGCGTATATTGTCATGAACCAAGGTAATTCCTAATGTCAACAGTCCTCTTGTTTTGTATTGCTCCTCGTAGATATTCAAGGGTGTTGCAGTACGTCGTTGCAGTAATTGTTGTTCCAGGGTCTAAAACCCAGTAAGAGTCCTCTACAATTCGAAAACACAGTAGCGATAAGCTTTTTCTTGGTCCAGTTTTATATAAACTTCTTTGGTTTGTTAGGTGTGTTAGTACGCATCCATTGCTTCAATCAGTCTCGACGTTCACAAACTCAACTCACGTTTCGTCTCACGTTACGATGATTCCCAAAACTTTTTTTTTCTATCAAACCATTTGAATGTAATGTATAGATTTTAATATCTTGTGGAATTCTGAATTTTTGTTTTAGATACTTAAGATCGTCAATTGCAATATTCTAATTAAAAAATGCTTATTTCTTTAGATATTATTTACACACTCCAGTGTGGTTACGTCGGTCGAAATTACATGGTAGATTCTAAGAAAAAGTCAGGTGGTGTATACATAAGCATTAATGTGACATAAAAATTTGGTCATTTTCTAATTTTTTTGCAAGTATCTCTGATAAGATTAGACTGAATTGAAAGGTTAATATAAAGTTTAAAGAAAGCGTTAGTTTTTGGGCACGACTTACAATCGAATAGTGTTTTAGTAAACTTAAAAATTTGTACTTGAGAAAATATTTGCGAGTATCTAAGGATGATTTCTTTGGAATGAGGATGTATTCAATCGTCTAGTCTAATTAGAAAGACTGCACCCCCTCCACCCGATCAAATCACTGTAAATGAGCACAACAACAACTATACCTATTTCGTGTAATTTTTAATGATTAGCTTAATCCGGTTTATTATACGAAAACGCATTTTGACCTTTAATTATTATAATCGAATTGTAAAATTAATGTTAGTCTGTTCATCATGATTGTTAAATTTCTTCTTTGTCGTCCAATATTAAATTATAAAATGTTTGGAAGAATTTTAAGAACAATTATACATTTAGGTATGTTGGAGAAGTATCAACATTCAAGCGATTACTTGACACTTATGGATATGGTGTATAGTTCGTGATTCACCGAATATTTCTTTTCTTGATAATGGTACCATTAACTTTTACCCTTATTTATAAGTATATATATATATATATATATATATATATATATATATATATATATATATATAGACTAAGGTCTATATCCAGGTATTTTTATATATTTTAAATATGGAGCTGTTTTAGAAATATTTGATAAAAATCAAAAACAACTCCTAATAAACCCTTCCTCTCCACCGCTAAATTTCTCCCAAAACCTAATCAGCTCCAGGAGCTCAAATACAAAATTTTAAGTACGTACGTATTTTCGTTCTGGAGTTAGCGTGTATACATCCACTGACCACTGATACACACATCATGGCCGATCTTGACCAGACGGTGTATGTGTGTATGTGCCAATAAGTCGATTTAGTGATAGTAAAAATAAATTCGATTGTATAACCTTCTATACCTACATAATGTATAATATGTAGGTTGGAAAGTAAAAAACAATCAACGTAGTATGTTGTTTTTATGACTTGTATTGAACATTTTTTGCTGTAATTGTTGGTTTAACGTTATTAGATTATTACTGAATTATGTTTTCAATTTATGGCAATTGATATGAATAAAACTAAATTTAAATAAAAGTACTTTGCGTAAAAAATGCATTAGCTCTCATATATATATGATTCAGAAAATTGTTCGGCTTATCCTGATGTACAAAAAGGGGTTGCGATACACTTCTTAATATTACAGGAATTTTAAAGAAACAAAAAAAGAGTGGTTAAATGAAGGGTTATTATTACTATTTAATTAAAAAAAAAGACAATTATCAAATTAATAATGCCCATAATTTTAGTGTATGGTTTATAAAATATTGTCATGATATGTCACTTTATTATGCAACCTGCTTCTTAATACACCACACTATATTACGTTCATAAAGAAAATACTGAAAATAGGCAGCATTATAAAAACAACAATAATAACCGGTCAGATAGACGTTTAAACATTCCTGTCAGATACTGCTTTATAGACATTTAGATGCCAACTTGAAAAGGTTGTGTAAAATTAAATTTTCTTTAAAATAGTATATCAAAGTATAAGTGGATAAAAGGTCTTTACAACACGCGCGATTTTTCGAGCACGACGGCGCACACGTAGTGCTCGAAATAGAGTAAGTGATTTAAAGACCAGTTATCCACGAATACTTTACGCCCTTTTTTTTTATTGGTGTACCTTGAAATTATAAATACTAGTATTATTACTACAAAAAATGGAAATAAGAACTAATAATGTAAAATATGTAAATAAGAATTACCAGAACAATACCAATTGTACTTTCTATTTTCATTTATAAAATTAAAAGTTAAACAATGTTTAAATAAAGGTTTTGAATGTGTTAGTAATATTTTATTTGGCAAGGTACGCCTGTCAGATCAATAATCAAAAAATTGACATTTAGATGAATTTGTTAGTAATATTTTATTTGACGTTACAGGGTACTCCTGTCAGATCAATAATAAAAAAATTGTCATTTAGACTTCACGTTTCTTGAGTTGTTGATGTTGCCATGGTAACTTTAAAAAACGCGCGTTTTTGAAAGTTCGATTTAAACACGCTAAGCCGTGCTTTAAATAGGTAAAATGGGGCACCAATGAAAAAAAATATATTTACACATTTTTATCTTTCTTCAGTTATTCAACAAATTAGAACTTAATTCTGCCTTAGGGATTTTTTGCCGCTAAATTACACGTCGTATCAAAAAATTGCGTAGAACATAATCGATATGTTTAAGATCTATATGCTGGTATTTTTATTTCTTTGAAATATACAACCGTTTCACAAATATTTGATAAAAATCAAAAACAACTAATAAACCCTCTCTCTCCGCCGATAAATTTCTCCCAAAACCTAATCAGCTGCAGGAGAAATGAAAATAAGCTTAAATACAACATTTTTAGTACGTACGTGTTTTGTTAAGCATAGGTACTTCCACACATCCACACACAAAGACAACATGGCCGATCTTGGCGAAATTTGCCCAACGTTGTAAAATGAGCTAATAAGTCGATTTAGCGATAATGAAAAAAAGTTGATTGCATAACCTTCTAGGTATACCTACATATGTATATATAGGGTGGAAGGTAAAACTAGATTAAAAAAATGAAGTAATGAAACTTATCTTTATTTTCCTTAATTGAAATACACATTAAATTGAATACACAATCTACTAAAATCGGATTGTATTAAATCAGTATTTACACCAACTAATTTCTGGTTTTAGCTAAAGTAGGTATGGACAGCGTTGCTTCTTTCAACCCCACCGGTATGCATACCATTCCACACTTTCGTCGCATGATTTTGATTAATACGTGCTTTTCTTGTGTATTTACCAACATAAGGTAACTAACCACACGAAAATTTTCTATATTCTGGATAAATTTTTGATTTAAAATTTATGTTCCACTTGTGGGTTGATTCATACGGTCTGTATGAACACAAACACTAGAGCGTTTAGCTGAGGAAGTTGCTCCACTCGCTGAAAGCATTTCTACGACTTCAATTTTCTTATTTATAAACGCTTCTATGTAGCCTTCTGCTACAGTGGAGCTTTTCCATCCGCCATCTTGCTTCACTGTAATGAAATCACCGCTATTGTTCGCCAAATGCAACGCTGAGGACCGTCGGAAAGTATATCCAGAGAAGAGAATAGGTTCTGGTACGTGGAGGTATTTAGCAATAATCCTTGTCATCTCGTCCACCTTATTTATACCAGTTGGTTGTTGTGTGCAACGGCCATTATTGTAGTATATAAAAAATCGTTGGTGTTTAATATGAGTTGGCCTCAAGCTATAATAGTTTGTGATTAGATTTATCCCATGGTCTTTTCTTATTACAAACAATCTTGAGTTTTAGTTTTTTCGATTGTGACAAAAACTTTTTCATCTTTATATTCAGTGTTGTAAGTTTGGATGTTAATCCGCTCTTGACGTCTGCAGACGCCCGAGTAACCCATAATTAAAATCACCTAAAAACTGCATTGTTCCATTGTAGGTCACTAAATATCATTAACGCACCTTTATTACAAGATAGTCTATGACAGGTGCACCATTAACAAAATTATTCTATTTCGCTATATTCTAGTATTTTTGATTTCTTGGGCATAATATCTACCGACGATCGTTTAAGAAATGCTTGAAGTTTCATGAATTTTGATATATCCACGTTTTGTCGAATGTTTATTATTGATCGTAGCCTGGGGTAAGTCTCCCATAAAGTGAAACTTTTGTAAGTTTTGCTAAGAATTTCGAAATAAGCGATCAAGACATTTTCTGTAATGGCTTGTGGATTTTTTTGATTGAACCACGATAAAAACATATCATATTCTTTCGATTTTGGAGACACGAATTCGTTCACAGCACTAGCCGCAACTTCGCGCAGTTTAGGCGGCAATAAACTTATTTCCGATGTTAACATTGTTATCTTCTATTTATTGAAATCTAATTGATTAGTTGTGAATGCGTAAAGATTATGATACGTCTCAAATCTAACATTAATAGGGTGGACTATGAATAACACGTTATTAGGAAATTAAATATAAAAGTTGTTTATTATATCAAATTAACTCACTGTTGCCAACCTAATTATTTTACAACCTGATTTTTTACGTCGCCAGTAATTAACAAATAAGATGAAATAAGCCCAAAACAGAGAAAATATAAAACATTCGTTGCAGAAGGCCTTCTAAGCACTCGTCAATTCGAACCCTCGCCGCTTCGCGGCTCAATTTCGAATCTTGAACTCGTATTAAAATAGTTGGCTTCTGCAACTTATGTTTTAATATAGGTACTATTTCACCACACCTAATTATTTTCATAAACTTAGCACACGGACTGACATCGATTTAAAACAAAGTCTCGCAATACTATCTGTACAATCATATACTTTGTAAATTGTTTAGACTAATTTACGCTATTAATTATAGTTACCTTTCCTTGAATTTTTTTTGTTCTTAGGTAATTGTTGGCATTATCAGTCTATCGTTTACTATGATGAGAGATTGTCGACTACATATGGAAGAATATCATTATTCTGCAAACATTTTAAATTACATAACGACAGCCTGTTCCTTTATGATAACTGTGCTTAATTTATTAATTTCTATTTTCGATCCATCAATTGCTAAATATGGCGTATTTGAAGCGCCAGATTTAGCTTAAAGTAGTGGAGGAATTTAAATTAATTCTTAATTTACCCAATTTTTACTACCTACTGTCCAAGATTTTGTAATATATACAGCCAGTCTGATTTAATTGAGTTTGTTTAATTAATCTTTTAAAGTAGGTGCCGTTTTTAAATAATCTAAAATAATACCAAATGGTATGAAACCAAAATCGCTTTTTAATGACTAAATTTGCATACGCTACTAAGAAAAATTTATAGTTTTTCAATAAGTACGTATATAATATTTATTTAGTCCATGCTTTATATATATATATATATATATATATATATATATATATATATATATATATATATATATATATATATATATATATATATATATATATATATATATATAATACATTACAAGGGTAATATATTTAAGCAACCTTTTATCTGTAACTTCAGCACAGGTAAATAACGATTTCCTCTTACAGTTGCTATCTGATAACATTTAATAATATTAAATACTTATAGGCGCTGTATTTATAGGGCTTACCATTTGGGAATTTCAATCAAATAAATGTGTGTGTCTGTACAGTTACACGTGGGCAGAAATCTGATGTGTTTAGTTATAGAAATCCCAGCTCTGTAACAAGTTGACCGCTATAGAAATAAATTATGGGTAAATTTATAAGTGAAGATTTGGTCTTAGTTAGTACTGGGTAAGTCAATGATAGAATAAAGTAAACTAGTATTTTATGGGTTTATCATATTATATGGCTAGTAAATGTGCGCATTTTAAAAATGCTCTTGACTATACAGAGTGTTTATTAGGTTTAATGCATGTGGAATTTACGGTTTTTGAAATAATTTGAATTTTCTCAAAAAAAAGTTACATTTACAGGTATAACTTTATTATTATGTACCATCTTATTATATTTGGACCAAGAAAAGACCAAGCTTAAGCCTATGTTCTGAAGAGGAAATATTATAGATAAATGCTACAGGATGTTCAAGATATATGTTCAAACCTACGAAAGAACTTGCTATGTTAAAGAGAATCAAAAACCACACAATTCTTCATAAGTACGTCCTATACTTATCTCTCACTGTTTTTGAGTTATTTTGATTTTCCTATATTCTTCAATATTTCAGTGGTTTTTCTTATGATTATTCGCAGTAGCCATGAAAACAATTTCTCACCTGACAAATATTTGACCTGTCAAACTGTTGTTGCATTTTGGTAGCCATTTAAGATTTTGAAAGTGTTGTGTGTTTAATAGTAAAATAATGGATTACTTTGAAAGTGAATTAATTGATATAGTTTATGTGTTAGGAAAGGCCCAAAAAATTACCTTCTTGCTCAAAGCTTATACAGAATAAAGTATCCTGCTCGACGCCAACCCATTTGGATTACTTTTGAAAATTCGAAGGAGAGATTCGATTGTACTGGCAGTATAGATTATGTAAAACGCATAGTGAGGAATGTAAACACCAGTAACCAAGAAAAAGAACTTGATTTTCTGCTTCATATTGAAAAAAAAACCTGCATATCAGTAGTCGTCAGACAGTAATATCATGTGAAACGTCACTATCAACTGTCAATCAGACAACTAGAAAATGTAAGTATCGTCCTTACCATATTGAATTACATCAGGAATTACGCAATGATTACTTCGAAAGACGAGTAAAGTTTTGCCATTGGATTAGTGTTCAACTTGAAATTAATCCAAACTTTTATCTTATGTTGTGTTTTGTGATGAGGATACGTTTAGAAGCAATGGCGCTGTAAATCGTCATAATATGCACTATTACGCATTAGACAATCCATTTTGAACCTGACAAATGTAAAACCAAAACCAGCATGTTTGGTGCGACATTCTCCACAATAGAATTATTGAACCGTGTTTTTAACACTCCCCTGACTGGTCGTATCTACCTTTAATTCCTCCAAGGGGTTAACCTAATCTCCTTCATCTGCTGATGAATCACAGAATATGTGGCTCCACAGGACGGTGTCTCTCCGCACCACCACCGCGTGATACATGAATTTTTAGATGGTAATTATCCTCAAAAATGGATTTGGCGTGGAGGGTTTGTGGGGTCGTGCGATCTTACCCCATTAAATTTCTTCTTATGGGGATATATTAAAGAACGTGTATGTCACATCTCCTACTACAGAAGAAGATATAGAAGATATCATATGAGACGCTTGTGGAAGGATAATACTGGAAATGCTGGGAAACGTGACGGAAAACGTAATAAAACGACTAAATGTATGCATTCATCAGGAGGGACACCCTTTCGAACGTATTTTAAGATGATGATAACGTAATATATTTTCTGTTGGAATTAATTTATATCTGTGTTAGTGTTTAGTATTTAATGCAACTTTTTGTCTCTCTTGTTTTCAAATTTTAGGGTTATTGCAAATAATCACAAGAAAAACCATTGAAACGCTGTATAATACAGAACTCAAAAACAGCGCGAGACATACTTATGAAAAATTGTGTGGATTTAAATTTTTTTAACAAAAGATAAAAATATACTTTTAATATTTTTTCTTCAGAACATAGGCTTAAGCTTGGTTTTTCCGTGGTTCAAATATGTTTTCCTAAAAAAACATAAGATGGTATATAATAATAAAGTAAATGCGATTTTTTGGATAAAATTCGAATTATTTCAAAAACCGTAAATTTTACATGCATGAAACCTATATGAAGAAAAGTTTTATAATTGTACGTAGAATCCAAAAATCAAATGCTATACAGGATGTTCCATTACAAAAATACTAACTTTGTCTTGCTCTGCATACCTGCTTGAAATGGTTTTCAACGGTATTTTAGATTAGAACAAATTGGCAATTGATAATTGCAAGTAAAGAAATTATAATATAGAAGTTCATAGTCGGAATATTAGGTGGACTGGTTGTTATGCACACGATCACTTTTGCCATTATTTTTATAGTTTATGAACTAAGTGATTATAAATGATGTGGTCTATTGAAATTGAAAGTACATGTGCTGGATTTTAGACAAAATGCTGGATCCACTCGAAACGGACATTTCTTAGTAATAAATCATACATCCAAAACAATGCTTTTACTTGTGAATGCTATTGATACATATTGGATTTGAAACTAATAAAGTAGTTAATAGCAAAACCAAATTATATGACTACATCTGACTTTAAAATAAAGTGTATTCTATTAAATAGTACTAGTAGTTCATTTTTGTATCGTCCATACATTGTGAATAGCTGACACTCAAATTGTATGAGAAATGGGCGTAAAGCAAATATATCATACATTACGCACATAACATTATTGTTGTATAAGTTTTGTAATCATTTATGAATCAATTTTTCGATATTGAAGTATATGAACAAGTCAATTTTTCTAATATACCTTTCATTATTGACATGTCATAAATGTCTTTACTTTAATAAAAAAAAAGCGGCACAATTGAAATTAAGAAGAGAAAATCACATGTTAGTGCCATTTAGATTATTAATGACAATTTACTTAATGGGTACCTATGTACATTTCCATAATTATTATCGGAATTGTGAGGATATATTTTTAAAGTATTTTGTAGAGGGTTTCTATTTTATTAAGCAGTGTGCTCGATCTATTTTGCACCACTAATTTTCTTCTTCTTTTTTATCTTTTAATTAATAATCAGTTGTAATGTAATGTTAAAAGTTAGAAAGAACATTTTCAAACACAATTATTTGAAATTAATTCTTATTTCTTTTAACAGTTGATTGTGGCCATTCTATTTGTTATTATTGGAGGATTAAATATAAACAAGACACGAGACCACACCGCTGCTATCGTACTTAACGACGTTATCCTTATTTTTGTGTTTCTTATATCCTTAATTAACATTATTATTTCTAGTTTTGGTATGGAATACTCAAATCAACCTCTTAGACTGATTGATCATGACTAATGTATAATAAGTAAAATCATAAATAGCACACACTTCCAAAAAGTATAAGCGTACTTAATTAGACTAATTGTTGGTTTTGTGTTTAGGTTTCAGCTGCATTGCTATCAGTAATAATGGCAATAATGAAAATGCACCACGACGCAAACCAGAGCACAATTGCTGAAATTTTAAATCATGTAGCTCTCGGTTTTGTAACAGGCGCTTTATTTTGTGATGTTATAAAATGAATTTTGGTTTAGATCCCGCGGTGGCTGTAAATATTACAAAAAAATCTTGATAAATCGATTTGTGTTTTTTTTTCTATTTATGTTTTTATTTTATTTATTTTCTTTTTATTTATTTATTTTTTTTGTTTTCAAATCCTTTTTCCTGCAAGACGGTGCAAGCAGTCCTGTGCATTATATTGGGAACGAAACTTAATATAAATAAGGAAACTGATCAGGATCATGCCGATAAGGCAAACAACTTCGTTCTTGCTCTTAACGTAGTTATACTAATTATTAATATAATTATAGATGCGTTTAGAATAACGTTTGATGATCAAATTACAAATAGTATATAAATTTTTGTGGTAGGTAATAACAATTTCGATAATGTAGAAATAAAAGTTTGTTCAATAAATATATCAATATAAAATAAAATTACACTTATGTAAATATTTATTGAGCATACACCCATACCTAAAAAAATATATAAATTGTACTCTTCAAAGTAGCATATTAAGTGTAAACCAATATACGGTAAAAATAATTACTCAATAAATGTAACGTTAATTCAATTTATGTAGTTCTAGTCACTTTGTTAAAATGTTTTGCGATGTCTGTAATTAAACATTATGAAAATGGGTCACACTTTATTGAGAATGTCCAGATTTGCGATTTTGGCTGTTCACTGTTCAGTGTTGCCCGTGATCACTTTTTTTGTTGACAATTCTGTTACTCTTAATTTTTTGATAATAATTTTTATGCTTACATTAATTTATCTTCTTTACTTAATATTAGCGTAAGTGCTTTAGGTAAATATTAGTTTTATACTTGTCTCATTTTAGTCACCAACTAACAAAATTGGTTGTCTTGACCTAATGCCGGTGTAAAATGTGTTATGGCTACATCGAATTTTTAAAATTGATGTTTAATTTGTGAAAATGTAAATCGATGGTAACTTTTAATATTTACATATATTTTAATACAGAAAAATAAACCGGAATAAATGATTAAAAAGCAGTTTGTTTAATTTTCACTTTTCTCCTAGGTACCTAAACAAACATTTTAAACGAGTGGATCAATGCAGTTAATAACTCGGGTACATTTTTGCCTATGGATCTGTGACGTCATTCATAACACCGTGATATAACCTCACATTTAAATTTGCTGATTTTAAATTTAAATACCTTTCGGTCAGAATTTTAACGTATAGATTTGATATGTTCTAGAACTGACATTGATCAAATGTCTTCATGCGCCGTGCAAAGCTCAACAGGTGGTATTCCTGATCATACAAACCTTTAAATAAACATTGACTTTCGATTATTTGTTGTACATACGACCTGATATGACAGGGTGAGACCAAATCAATGTAACAGGTGAGAGAAGAATATCGCCATACGGTGGTAATTCCGCCACCTTCATATTTTGGTGAATGGACAGTTAACGACGCAGTATGTCCAAACTTCTAGCATAGCTGACTCCTGATACGAGTGTTTCATTTCTTTAATAGATTTAATGGAGGTAAGTTATACTTCCTAGTTAATTTTCTGCATAAGCCTCAATCTGAAATGTCTATATTGAAGTAAACTAGTTTGACAAAGCAGTATATACCTACATAGTCACGATGTGTCTTATACTGATACTGGTGTCCAAGTTCAAAGGACCAAAGCGATATCTTAAGACTTCATATAGGTACGAAAAACCGTTAACATAAAATACCGCGATGGATGTCGTTGAAATACAAAGCTTTTGGAGATTTTATACAGATGAGAAAGGTTATTTGTGCTTCATTTATTATGCTCACTATTTTCTAATAGAAGTTTTCAGTAGCCATTCATTTTGATGAAGGCGATATGTCGAAGTTCATCTTTATTTTGCAAAACTAAGAAAAATACATTCGTTAGGATAATAGTCGTCTTCACTGTTCACATCGACAGACCGGTTTCGCCATGGTCGACCATCATCACTACCGTCTATATATCTCATTGGACAATAAAATACTATGATTTTATTTTCAGTTTTACGCTTACGATGCCAACGTATTTCACAATATTAAAGAACATCCGAAAGGGCTTAATAAATGGTCAGTCTAACTGAACTGATGAGGCAGACGAATTAATCCTGTTCGTGCGGGAGCCTGTGATAGAGACCATTGTCAGAGAGAATGCAAACAGTTCCCAGAATCAACTGTTAAGATGTCTATCACCTTACATATTTGCATTTAGTACTACTGATTTGAAAACATTTGTATTGAAGGATATTTGATTAGCTCTTGATACCTAGCGTATCCTAAATGGAACCATAGTACAGCTGCCACGTGAGAACAAGTACCTTTTAAAGTTCGAAAAAGTTCTTATGGCATCTACAGCTAAATAATGACCTCGGTTACGGCTTGCTTCCTCATTATTCGGCACAAATGCAATCCACAACTGGTAACGAGCAGCATTTCAATCAGACTCTTGAGAATATATCCTGGTACCCGATAAAACCGGCTTCGTAGGGCTTTTCATCAAATTGATATTGAACATGGCAGAGTCCTCTATTTCATTGTCCTGTATGAATGAAGATAAGCCTTTAGCAGAATCGAACTAGCCTTAGCAGTTAACTCTTTAAAGGGTATTAAGAAGTGGAATGAAGGGAACGATAATTTCATTTCAAAATCTTGAACATCTGCTTGTAGAAACACGTAACTTGTTCCTCCTCAACTGAATTGAACAACATTCCGTCTTGAAACTTTGAAGAATATTTTCAGCTAGCTCAACAGAAGCATCTTGCATTAAAATGGGTGGAAAATATTTATTTATAATTACTCCAGCAATTTTACGAAAATCAGCAATATTACAAATGTGGGTGTGTTTTATCTTAAAGCTAAAAATTTAAATATTGATTTTAAGTGCCCATTGCGTGCTTCTACGATCCACCTGGTTTTCGTAACGAGACGACTATCATTAGCCTCTTCTGTGGATAACTGTAGCTGACCTCTGGGCAAAAATGCTGGCATTTTAAAATTAATACCTAATTTATTTAAAGCTGGAATAGCATCCAAGTACCCGCGGTCGAGAATGAAAATATCTCCTTCATTAAACCATTCACGCATTCCATTCACATCTCTATTAAATTCACTTATAAGTATGTTAGCATCGTTGTTTTCAGAATTTAAGAAATATGGTCCTTGAATGTCTAGAATAAATCCGCTCGGGGCAACAAGCAGAGATGGCTTGATGAGATGTTTACCCTTATAAGTACAGTAGGACTGTCGCAACACTTTAAAACAAGAACTTTTCTATTTCTAGATAAGTACAGTCATTATACACTATAAATTGAGGCCGATCCAGGTTTTGATTATATAGACGATTTGCAAAAGGAATTACATGATTTTCGATGTAGCTGTCTCTTGTTGTAGCAGTAAATCCAATATTTTGTGGTACAAATCTTGCAGAAAGAGATTGTCTAACTAGAGATATAGCTAAACTGGCTTGTTGTCTTGTGGAATAATTAAAATAACCGCTAAAAACTATCACTAAGACCTGGTCGTAACTTGCACAGGAATGCTAAGAGATCTTTTTACTTACATATCTCAAAGAATTTCCTATTCTAACGGGATCACAAAAGTTGAAAAGATTATTAAATTGATCTTTGGTTATAGGAGAAACTGCTTTAAATTGAGAATCTGTGAAGTTATTTTCGTCTTTGTAAGCCGTGTGGTAGCTTTTTTTCTTAATTTCCTTACGTAATGCTTGTAAAAAATATAAATCTCATTACCTGCTAATAATGGCCGATTTACATATCGTAACCAGGGAGCAGAAACTCAAACAGATTACCATTCTCATCCAAATGAATATTACAGCAGTATGTATTTTCTGGCACGTATATATTCTATTAATTCTACCTTTGATGATTTTATGTATATCATTCCTCGTTACAAATACAGCATAAGTGAGTTGACCTTTGTAGCACATTTAATCGCAAACAATTTGGATTATTGTCTATTGCTTGAATTTCCCTTACAATAGAAATATTTCAGACACTGCAGATTCGAGTTTCTTCTATTATGACCCGCTCTGGTAGATTTGCTTCGTGGCGACGTGCAATCACAATTTCCTGCTTTCTTGCATTTACCTCACCACTTATTTTCACCATAACCCTAGTAACTAAAGCATTTCCACAAGCAAAACAAGGAATTCGATTCATTTTTCACATAAACTCTTCAACGATTTTAATTCAAAAGTAGATTTGCAACTAAGCATCAACAATATCACTTAATTAGTGGATTAATTTTGACGTTTCATAGCCACCTACTATATTGTTGTTATTTTATAAGTTTGGGAATAGAAAACATAATAATTGTAGTATGAAAACGGAAAGAAAAGTGCAAAATCAGAAAAAATCTAGTTGTACGAATAAAAGCAGAAGAAAAGCGCAATACCACATTACGGTTTTGGTTTAAACGAATAAGTAAATACTAAATATAACTTTATTAGAAAATAGTGAGCATAATAAATGAAGCACATCTAACCTTTCTATCTGTCAATCTCCAAAAGCTTTGTATTTCGCAACGACATCCAATTGCAAGGGATTTTTATGTTAACGGTTTTTCCGTACCTATATGAAGTTTAAGATATCGCTTTGGTCCTTTGTACTTGGACACCCAGTATCAGTATAAACACATCGTGACTATTATACAGTTAGCAAATAGTTTATTTTAATATAGACATTTCAATTAAGTTATCAGAAAATTAACTAGGAAGTATAATAATACTCAATTAAATCTATTAAAGAAATGAAACACTCTGTATAACGGACGTCTAGGGACTTAACTTGCATTAATAATTTAAATGGACATATATGTGTTAACTTCCATTCACCAAAATATCAAAACAATACCACCGTATAATTCTTTTCAGATACATATATTTGGTCTCACCCTGTATATCAGGTGTATGTACAAAAATAATGAAAGTAAAGAAAAGGTTGTAACCAGTAGCAACAAAAATAACATTTCACTAAGTTTTGCGTTAATATTGGCAAAATGTCCATTTTATGATATATTGAAAGTATCAAATAGTGATATTGCAGACCCTGTATATCAAAAACTGTTGAGCTTTGAGCTTTCGGGCAATGAAGACATTTGATCAATTGGTCAAGTTCTAGAACATATCAAGAATTTGGTTAAATTCTGACCGAAAGGTATTTTACATTTAAAACGTGCCCCTCCTTTGCTGATTTTATTTTTATTTCCACACATTTTTCGTATAGATTGAGTTTTTCTCTAAGATAAAAATGCTTAAGTGCCGCTTGCAGCAGGAGGTGGTATTCTCTCAAAAGCTTTAAATAAACATGACCGCGAATTTCAATAATAGGGAGAGAGAATATCGCCATGGGTAATTTCGCCACCTTCAATGTAAACACAACGACGCGTATCCAAACTTCTAGCATGCGGTCCTGAACATGACAGTGGAGTGGTAAGTTTATGCGTAAGCGCAAAGCCGCCATTTGTGTTAGTTGGCAAGTGGTAGTTGACAAAGCAGTTTATGTGTCGCATGTTCTTATTTGTTGTTCGAAATTAAGAGGTATGTATAAAAATAAAATTACCGCGAGGATGAATTGAATCTATTTGGGATTTTATACAGTTGTGAAAGTATTTGTACTTGAATATTTAAAAGAAAGGCCACCATTTTATGAGATATTTTATTTTCAGTAACGAATACACGTTAGGGTAATATCGCCAGGAATGACTGGGGCAATTTCGCCATGGCGACATTCCCCCGTCTATATATCTCAACAATAAAATACTATGATTTTATTTTCAGTTTTTCGCTACGATGCCAAGACACAGAAAAAGAACATCCGAAAGGGCAAAATGGTCCTCTGATGACTTAAAGGCAGCGATTAATCCTGTTCGTGCGGGGGAGCCTGTGAAGAGAATTTCAGAGAGAATGCACATTCCCAGAATAACTTTAAGAGATCACTTAAAGGAAACTACTTTTGAAAAAGATGTATTGGGACGAAAGCCTGTTTTTAGCGTAGAAATGGAACAAGAAATGGCCGAACATGTCCTTTTAAAGGTAAAAAAGTTTTATGGCATCACAGCTATTGACCTCAGGCGGCTTGCTTTTCAATTTGCACAAAAAAATAACATTCAGCATCCTTTCAATCAGACTCTTGAGTTAGCTGGTACCGACTGGCTTGAGGGCTTTCCATGAAGACATGCAGAGATTAGCCTTAGGAAGCCTGAAGCAACTAGCCTTAGCAGAATCGAACTAGCCTTAGCAGAATCGAAGGGTTTAAGAAGGAAGAAGTTAAGCAATTTTTTCAAAATCTTGAAAATGTTGTAGAAAAACACAACTTGTTAGCCTCAAGAATTTATAATTCCGACGAAACTGGTATTTCTACTGCACAGAAGCCTGGAAAAATACTTGGTCCAAAAGGACAAAAGCAAGTTGGTTGCGTAGTTAGTTGGGAAAGGGGTAAAAACGTAACTGTAAATTGTGCTTTTAGTGCTTCTGGAAATTACATTCCACCGTTATTTATATTTCCGCGGAAGAGGTTAAGTCCATTATTGACTAAAGATGGACCGGTAGGTTCCATCTATAAATGTTCAGACAATGGGTGGATAAATGAAAGTATATTTTATAGTTGGCTAGAACATTTTAAGCATACAAAACCCAGTAAAGATGATCCAGTTTTGTTGATTATGGATAATCACTGTAGCCATAAATCTCTAAGAATCTATGACTTTTGTAGGGAAAATTTTACAACGATTGCCACAATTCCACCACACACTTCCCACCGCTTGCAACCGTTGAACGTATCGTTCTATAGTTCTTTAAAATCGGCATTCAACAGAGAATGTGATCTGTTTATTAAAACAAAAAATTATGCTATGATCTAGCTGGTCTTTTTAATAAAGCGTATCAAAAAGTAGCGACAATCGAAAAAAGTGTTTCTGGCTTTAAGAATACAGGGATATTTCCGTTAAATCCGGACAAATTTACTGATGATGAATTTGCTGCGATAGTTCACGACGTACTTTAACTCCACTGGATGCTGAATCAATACCAGGACCTTCTAGACTACCAGCTGCAATAACACAAGTGCGCAAGCAACTTTTCTGTGAACTTGCTCATATTCCTTTGAAAACACCCTCAAAAATAAACGAAAACAACATTCTGAAATAATGACGAGCATCCCAATGAAATCTATTTTTGAATCTGCTGACAAGAAAAAAAAAAGAAAACGCTGTAAAGAAAAATTCAAAAGTGGAAAACAAGAAAAAAAAGAAAGTCGAAAAAAAGAAGAAAGACACCACACCAAAAAAAAACAGGAAAGAAAAATATCACGTTTGAATCAAGTTCAGATGAATCTATGGAAAGTGTTAAACTTGATGACGATGGACGATTTAGAGCCTTGTTTGGACATTTCCCAGGGAGAAAGTGGTGTCAATGATATATGTCTTATTTGTGATGGACCTGGCAAGAACAACGAACTATGGTACAGATGCACCATATGTACTAAATTGGCACACGCTGAATTCTCTGGATGGGATAGTGCCAAAGAATATAAGTGCGACCATTGTCAAATAATTAAAGATTAGGTTTTTGTATTGTTTACGTTTTTTAGATTTTTTTTGGAGCTTTTGTAATTTTGTATTTCAAATAAAACTCTTAAAAGTATCATGTTATGTTATTATGGCCGTATTGCCCCCTTCTGTGGGGGTAAAATCGCCATTTGCATTTTTTTGTAATTGCATATTAGAGTATTATTAATATAAGAAATTCAATATATTTTTTAGTAAATCTTGTAGGCAAATACCTTACCTAATCAATAGTACAGGGAATTGACTTAATTTTTATTTTGACGGACTTAAAACCACAAATTTTGCTTAACGTGGCGATATTCCCCTTCTCTCCCTATACTTAAGAATAAAGCAGACCTCCGGCGTCACCTCAAGGACCACAAATACGAAACTTTTTCAAGACACCACTGCAGGCAGTGCTCAAAGTGTTATATGTCTAATAAATGTTTAAAGGGACATGTAAAAGTTGAGCATAATTCCATAAATAATGAAGAGGGTGCATTGCCAATATAAGTTTTACCATGTTCATATGTATGTTACGATTGAGGAATTAATTTCAAGAAAAAATGATGGATTTTAAGACACATATGTCAGCAATTGAAAATTGTTGTATGAGGTTTAAAAGCAATTGAGGTAGTATTTGTAAGAAAGTCATGCAGTATCTACAACTGCTGAAATACATGAATTTCAGAGCTTTGCAGGTAGGTAAATGAATAAACATGGCGCTGGCAGACGGTTGCCTTCTAAACGAGTTGTGTAAACCTTGTAACATCTCATTAAAAATAGTGATAAAATTGTTTTATTTGTAACGATAGTTATCATGTGCTGTGTAAAATTAAAAGAACTGAAACGGCAGTGCTACAGTGGCCGGCGTGTAAGAAGACGAGCCCGCCTATGCGCGAAAGACGACTTTATGATGTTCAAATTCCCGCGTTCGTTTATCTCAGAGGCGTCACATGGTGCATAATATATATTTTAATGGTATATTAAAAGCAATTCAAAGAACCATATTTTATGTAAATACGCAATTTATTATAATTAAAAGCTATACTGGAAGTAATACTATAATTAAATTAATAAAATGTAATCGTCTTTAAGACAATTTTCTAATGGGTACCTAATGCTTTCATTATTTAATTTTTATTAGTGTGTATTAAAAATACATTCAAAATTACCTATTAGACAAATGGGAGAGATGCCTACATACTTTCAGGGATAGATGCCTATTATGCAAACATGAAAAACCAAATGTTAAAAAAAACGCATCACCAATGGAAACATTGGAATTATTCATCTTCATACGCATTCTTCCAATATACATATAATTAAACATACAAATGTGATACGCCACTGCTTAGTATTTTTATTATAATCGGCAACCGCCGTAGTTCTTCGCGATGCGCCGGCTCCTCGTCTTCTTACACGCCGGCCACTGTACTTGAAAGTAAAAATTTAAAATCTATATGAATACGTGCATCGATAATAATGCGACAAAACGTAAGTGCGATAATGAAAACCTGTACCAAATGTAGAAATTATAACTCGATTAATGATATAACTAATGCAGTGAAAACGTTACAACAGGAATTTGACAAAGTGATTAATAAGGATCCTAATATAATTAGGTTAAAAAATAACATGTTACCAACAAAATCTCATGAACCCAGTATTAAAAAGAACGATCTTTCTATTAATGCAAATAATACTATCGATCCTCAAGATGAAACTAATAATTATCCAAATGCAGTTTCGACAAAGAATGGAGTTTTAAATGAAACTGTTACAAATAAATCTACGCACAGTGTAGAAAAACAACTCGCCAATGTAAAACAAGATCTTAAACTAGTGATTATCAAAAAGAAAAAACCAAAATCCGATCAAAAGTTAGTCGAATATAAAGATAAGCAGAAAATAAAGGTACTCAAATCGATACAAAAATTAAAGGTGTTAAAAAACTTTCTCATTATTATATTAATAAAGTTAACCCAAATGTGACTACCGAAGAAGTCATAGAGTACCTCACAGAAAAAGGGATTTCCAAAGTTTTATGTCACAAAAAATATCAAAATTTCCCAACCGTTACTCATCTTTTAAAATTTTAGTGCCAACAACAGAAGCAGAAGCTCTAAAGAAAGTGGAATTTTAGCCAGAAGGTGTCTGTGTGAAGCCTTTTTTAGCCTGGTTGACCAAACCTCCAGCTCAAGTGTAAAGAATAAGTACAACGTAAAATCATCTTGTAAAAGTTTTTCTTTCAATGTTATACACATAAATGTTCAGTCCATTAGGAACAAAATTCTCGAATTTGAAGCATTTATTGAACGCAACAATTCAAATTTTGACAGTATCTGCCTTTCTGGGCATTTTTTAAGCGCAGACGAAATCGAGAATTTTGTGCTTAGAGATTATAATGTAGTATCGCATTATTGCCGTGAAAGTACAATACATGGTGAATCACTAATATTAACTAAAAAAAATTAACATGCATCACACGTTAAGATATTGAAGATCTTTCTTTAGAAGTACATTGTGAAATTTCTGCCGTACAAATATATACATTAGACATATTATTAATTTCTGTTTATAGGTCCCCAGCAAGTAACATTCAAATATTTAATGATAACTTTAATACACTTTTCCACATGGTGATAATAACTGGTGACTTTAACCTAAACTTTAATAGTTGCGATAGAGATTTCTTAAGTTTTAAGGATCTTATGACCTCATATTCTTTTTAGGTATGTAATAACACAAAATACAAGGTTAAACCATTGTTTGGACAATTTCCTTACACATTTTGAAGAAAATTATAAAGCAACCGTAATGGACTCAGGACTGAATATCATATGGTCGTGGAGATTAAAATAGATCTTCGTTCTGAAATTTTTATAATGAAACAATTCAAACTAGGAAATATAGTGAGTTAGGCAAACATGTTTTATATCAAAATTTAACTAAAATTGATTGGACATTTTGCAAAGGAGAAAAAGTTGATCTTAATTTACGCTTCAGTCAATTTATGGAAATATTGGTTAAACACTTAGATATGGTTTTTCCGATGGTTGTAAGCAAAAATACAAATAATCCATGGTATACCCTATCACTTTCTAAAATGAAAGAAACTTTGTGCTTTTTAGATGAATATTATAGTACATTCCCTAGCAATGAGTTAAAGCTGTATATCAAAAAGTTGAGGAAAAATTATAAGTCTGACCTTTTTAACACAAAAAGTAGGTATTATCAATCACTTATAGAAAGTTCCAGTAATCAAGCAAAAACTTGCTGGAACATTATAAATCAAAATCGAAGGAGTAAAAGATCGGCCACTAATATAGTCCTCGAACCGAATGAACTAAATGATGCATTTGTAAGTGTAGCAAAAGACATAATAAAAGATTTAGCACCTGGTCAGCTGAGGTATGATGATTATCTTGACAAAAGTAAATCTTACGCTTCTTTTACTTTTAAAGAGATCTATCTCTATTAGTTATGTTAGAAACGTAATTAATAGCTTGAAAAATAAACATAATGCGGATCATTACGGTTTTACGGTACATCTAATAAAAGTGATAAAGGATATCATTATCATCCCTCTCACAACTTTAATAAACGACTGCATTAAAGCAAGTGTTTATCCTGATGTGCTAAAAATATCAAAAAATATACCTACTCATAAAGGTGGAGGCCAAATACCAAACAATTATAGGCCGATTGCGTTGACACCGATCCTCTCTAAAATACTAAGATACTAAAACAAAAAATTTCTCTACGCCTAGAAACCCATAATTTATTATACGAAAATCAGTATGGTTTTCGATCTAACAAAAACACAAGTAATGCTATCATTCACATATTGAAATTTGTGGTCGATAAAATGGAAAAAAATAAATTAGAAAAATTTAAACTGTTGCGACCTCCGCAAGGCGTACAGTTATATAAAATTATATAATTATATTACATAAAGACAAAATTTACATCGATTGGGGCTTGAACCTTGATGGTGCAGTTGGTTAGCGCGGTACTCTAGCAATGTACAGGTCGTAGGTTCAAATCCTACTCGAGGTAAACTTTTTATTTATGTATATAATAAAATTAATAATAATTTTTAATTACATATTTACTTTTGAACTTATTCGTTCATAACAAAATCTTATAATAAACTAAACTATGTTAGGATTAAAAAGGAGAGTAATATTGCTCATCCGATATATGTATGTCCAGGTACTGAATTGTGGCTTATTATGTGGGTTTCACAATGGGCAACAGCAGTCAATGCTTGGACCAAGACCTAGACATGTCACACATATTTAATGGGTAATATGTAAACTATAGTCACATGTATCATTTATTGATGTATTAGGCTGATGCATAAGTAATGGCGTTTCTTTTTTAATTTAAAAGTTGGCTCTGAAATAACAAAATTTTGATTACTCAATATTCAGCTTGTCAGATAATTAGTAGTTCTATCATATAGTGTGTTTGCTCTTGTACTTCATTCTTAATTGTTAATGTTTAACCTTGTTATAATGGAATGTCAAGTAGACAAAAACCAGCGGTACCGACATTATCTTCTTTTTGCGTTTAATCGAGGTGCCAAAGCCAGTGAAGCTGCTCGTGAGATATGCGATGCCTGTGAAGACGGCATAAAACTGGTTTAAACGTTTCAAAAGCGGAATTTTCGACCTTAATGATATGGATCGTTCAGGACGTCCTGTTAGGTTCGATGAAGAGTGATTGAATCAACTTCTTCATGAAAATTCATTCCAATTAACTAGAAAGTTGGCCCAGGAAATGGAATGTGACCAATCAACGATATGTCGACATCCGAAATTCTTAGGAAAAGTTCTGGCGCTTGAGTTCCTCATGTTTTGAGCGAGAACAACAAAAATCAACGTTCCATAATTTCTGCTGGATTGCTCGCTCGGAATCATGCCACTCATGGTCACAATCAGAGGTCCCTCTACCGAATCGTTACCGGCGACGAGAAATGGTGTTTGTATGTGAATATGAAGCAGAGAAAGCAGTGGCTAAGTCCCAATGAACAAGCGACGACTAAAGCGAAACAAGATCTTCGCCCTGGAAAGACGATGTTATGCGTTTGGTGGACTGGGAAGTTATCATTCTCTATGACGTGCTCGGGCGTAACCAAACAGTCAATGCAGAACTATATGTTGAACAAATGCGTCGCCTCTACGAAGCTATTCGGGAAAAACGACCTCATCGGCAGCATAATCTTCTTCTTCATCATGACAACGCTCATCCTCACGTTGCTAATGTAACAAAAAGAGCAACTCAAACGCTTTGTTGGGAAGTATTGCCGCACCCTCCATATTCTCCGTCAGATTTTCACCTATTTCGATCACTTTCGAACAGTTTGCGGGGTGTTTCATTCAATAATGATGTGGAATTACGGACTTGGTTGGATCATTTTTTTGAGTCAAGGGCGAACGATTTTTAGCGTAGAGGTATCGAGAAACTTGCTGAACGCTGGAAGGAAGTCGTTAATAATAACGGAGAATATATAATTGATTAATACATTTTTGTAGTAAAATATATATTTTTTTAAAATAAAAACGCCATTACTTATGCATCAATCTGATACTAAATGACACTACTTCTTCAGCCTCCTATGTTCATTTTTTTTTTGTAGAATTTCAATACTGGAAACTTGAAATGCGAAGATGATAATTGTTTAGTCTAAGAATGAAGGATTAATTTTATGTTTGCAAGATCGTTTTGTGTTTCAACATTATCACCTCAACGATCTATATATTTTGTCTAACGATGATCTAAGGCCTTGATCCCATCGCGAAAGGTGCTTTCTTCAAGGCTTGCAAAATATTCATCAACCGCGAATTTGACCTCTTCGTTAGTAGAAAATCGTTGTCCGTCTAGGAAGATTTTGAGTTTGGGGAATAAGTGGAAATCTGACGGAGCTAGATCGGGCGAATAAGGGGGATGCGGAAGCAAATCATACTCTAGTTTGTCAATTTTTGCCATCGCTATAACAATTGTGTAGGGCCTTGCATTATCCTGGTACACCATGATTTTCTTGTGTGCTAAACCTGGTCTTTTCTGTCGAATAATTTGGTTTAATTTGTCCAACCATTAAAATCCCTTTGGCATCCCAGAATACAGAATCAATCCACTGTTTTGATTGGCGTTTTGTCTCAGGGATATAATGATGAACCCAAGTTTCATCAGTGGTTATCGATCGCCTCATAAAATCAGTCGGATTTGCTCGAAAACGATCCAGGCATTCTTGCGATATTTGCATTCGGTCTAGGGTGAGTAAACGCGGCACCCATCTCACAGAAAGCTTTTTCATATCCAATTCTTGAGTTGCGATATTATGAACCCGTTCTTTTGAGATGTTCACGATGTTAGCTATCTCACTTAAGTTCAATCGCCGATCTTCTAAAATCATGGTATGGACCATTTCCGGAGTAGTGACACTTTTAGGGCGTCCAGAGCGGTGTTCGTCTTTTATGCTCGTACGACCACATTTAAATGCAGCCACCCAGTTCTTTACCGTGACATATGATGGTGCACTTTCGCCCAATACGTTGTACATTTCTTCAAAAATCTCCGCGTTTTTCAAACCTTTTTTAAACAGAAAGATAATAACGGCACGATGCTCGATATTTTCTATTGTTAAAAATATCCAAAACAGTCTGGTAATAGGCGGCTGCTAAGAATAAAGTACGACACTGACGAAATTAATATTTTCAGTACTGTCAAATCAAAGATGACATTTTAGAAATATGCATTTACTTTTTACTTAACAACGCCATCTACGCAGAGGCTAAGCAATTATCATTTCATCCTCGTAGAAGAGAAATTGAAAGCAGATTATGTACAGGATACTAGTAAAACCACATTGAAATGTGTGTGTATTTATGCCATAGATCATATGCTCCACGGCTGAAAGACATTGCTTTTTGTAAAAAAAGAACTAGAAATCTTGGCTCCAACAAAGTTTATGCTGGCGCTAGCAGTTGTTGAAACCAGAAAATCCCCATACAAGATTAATGTTTTATTTTATCCTGTTCGTGTTGGCCATTTATGTAAACTGGGACGTTTATTTATTAGTAATGGTGATAGACAACCTTTTGCAGGTAAATTAACTTTGCAATTCTCTCGTTTCTTAGTGTGCTTCAAACTTACACAAATTTTCACAAAAATTCACGCATAGACTTTTATCATAAACCACATTTTCGGGCTCCTGGGGCCCCAAAACATATATTTCCGTCAAAATCTCAAAGTTGAATTATTTTGTGGGAGAAGTAATTACAAAGTTTATTTTTTCTAACTTTCAATACCAGTAACATTATTTATATGCACATACTTGTATTATTCATTATTTTTAACGAAACTATCCCTGGGTGCCCCAGTAGAACGAATAATGAGGAATATTAGAGGGAAATTGCCTGAAGATGGCATAAAAAGGATACACTTACTTGAGAAGAAAAACGTTTATAATATGAAAAGTGATTTTTCCATTAGCTGTTCTACCAAGAGGCATTAGAATGACGCTATGAGCAATTAAGGATCAAGATAAATATCCTGTTATTTTACAAGGAACAAGGAGCCGAACATGTTTTGTTTCAAAAAGATGACTTTATATTAGTCATTATAACTGAATTTCAATCAAACTGCTTTTAGCATTTGCAAAGGACAAAATATGCATTGATGGAACGCATGGGTTAAATGCCTATGATTTTCAATTATAAACCATTTTGGTCTTCGACGAATTTAGAAACGGTAAACCAGCTGTATTTTGCTTTTCTAACAGGCAGGATTTTGCGATATTTAATTTTTTTTTTTTTAAATAATTAAAAAGGCAGTAAGAAAAATTCAAACAAATGTGTTCATGTCTGACGACTACCCAGCATTTCATTTGGCTTGGGAGTTGGTTATGGGTACAATAAAAAACCGTCTATTATGTTCATGGCATGTTAATAAAAATGGGTTCAAAACTTGAACAGAATTACAAACAGAGAAAAACGAAACTTTAGTTTTTAAATCGCTTAAAGTGTTACAAAAAGAATTGGATGAACAAGTGTTTACTACTCAACTGCAGACATTTTATGAAGGCTTAATAAGGATAATGATACTTCGAAGTTTGCAGAATATTTCTGTAGATATTATTGCAATCGTCCTGAATTATGGGCCTATTGCTACCTAAAATATCTTGGAATTAATACAAATATGGAGTCTCTACATAAGTGCATTAAATATTTTTACTTACACAGCAAAAATGTAGGACACTGGATAGAACTATCCATGCCTTAATGAACCTAGCTAGAGGTCAGTTATTCGAGAGAATTATTAAATTAGAAAAAAATGTTCCGATAAAATAATAAAAAATTGCAATAGCCATAAACTTAGAACTCAGCTTCCAAAAAGTAATATTATTATAATAAAAATAGGTGGTTTTTCCGTAAAATCATCTAATGAGGATCATTGATACATTGTTGAAAAAGATGGCTATGATTGCAATCGGACGTGTGAATTAAAATGTCCAAAATGTGGCATATCTGTGTATTCTATAAATGTGGTCAATTATAATATTTGCAAACACATCCATGCGTTAAAAATTATTATTAATTTTATTAAATACATAAAGAAAAAGTTTACGTCGAGTATATAATTATATTTAGAATTTACATCAGTTCTACATACATCAAGACAAAATTTACATCAATTAGGGCTTGAATCTCGATGGCGCAGTTGGTTTTTTTTTTTTTTTTGATTAGTGTGCTCATGCTTTTGGTCAGTATGCTTAGATCTTATGCTTATATGCTTATTCGTAGACTGTTCAGGATTCCTCCTCTTCAACCCTGGTCATTCCATTATTGTTGGTGTTGCGATGTTTTTGTAATTGTGTGGTTTACAATCATGAGTTTATTATTTTTGGTGTAAAAAAAAGAAAAGATAATTTGTTGAGGGTTTGTTATTTGGTGTAACAAAAAGGTTAAAGGTTTGATTTATTACCGTTGTGAATATTTAGATTTAGGTGTGCGTGTGGTTGAGTGTGGTGAGGGGTGTAAGGGTGTTGACGATTCGTTAGGCGGTATCCTTGCGTGGTCGCTATCCAGTAGACGGTGGGATGCGGAGTGCATATGGGATGTTATCGAGGTTCTCTTCTATCTCCTCTGGGATGTCGTCTAATAATTGGGTTAAGATCGCGGGGGGTGTTTGAATTTAAGTTTGGGTTTTTTACGGGGGAATTTGAGAGGTTGGTAGGTGTAGGAAGTTGTGATGATTTCTTTGGTAGGGATGGTATCGCCGAAAATCCTTTTGTGTGCAAAGTTTTTCTGAAGTGTTTGAATTCTGTTTGTGATTGGTGGTGTTGTGTTGTGAGGTTGCTGGGGTACGACTTTATGATGTTGTTCAAATTGCGTTCGTTTATCTCAGAGGCGTCACATGGTGCATAATATATATTTTAATGGTATATTAAAAGCAATTCAAAGAACCATATTTTATGTAAATACGCAATTTATTATAATTAAAAGCTATACTGGAAGTAATACTATAATTAAATTAATAAAATGTAATCGTCTTAAAGACAATTTTCTAATGGGTACCTAATGCTTTCATTATTTCATTTTTATTAGTGTATATTAAAAATACATTCAAAATTACCTATTAGACAAATGGAGATGCTACATACTTTCAGGGATAGATGCCTATTATGCAAACATGAAAAACCAAATGTTAAAAAAACGCATCACCAATGAAAATATTGGAATTATTCATCTTCATACGCATTCTTCCAATATACATATAATTAAACATACAAATGTGATACGCCACTGCTTAGTATTTTATTATAATCGGCAACCGCCGTAGTTCTTCGCGATGCGCCGTCCTCGTCTTCTTACACGCCGGCCACTGTACTTGAAAGTAAAAATTTAAAATCTATATGAATACGTGCATCGATAATAATGCGACAAAACGTAAGTGCGATAATGAAAAACCTGAACCAAATGTAGAAATTATAACTCGATTAAATGATATAACTAATGCAGTGAAAACGTTACAACAGGAATTTGACAAAGTGATTAATAGGGATCCTAATATAATTAGATTAAAAAATAACATGTTACCAACAAAATCTCATGAACCCAGTATTAAAAGAACGATCTTTCTATTAATGCAAATAATACTATCGATCCTGAAGATGAAACTAATAATTATCCAAATGCAGTTTCGACAAAGAATGGAGTTTTAAATGAAACTGTTACAAATAAATCTACGCACAGTGTAGAAAAACAACTCGCCAATGTAAAATAAGATCTTAAACTAGTGATTATCAAAAGAAAAAACCAAAATCCGATCAAAAGTTAGTCGAATATAAAGATAAGCAGAAAATAAAGGTACTCAAATCAATACAAAAATTAAAGGTATTAAAAAACTTTCTCATTATTATATCAATAAAGTTGATCCAAATGTGACTACCGAAGAAGTCATAGAGTACCTCACAAAAAAAGGGATTTCGGAAGTTTTATGGCACAAAAAATATCAAAATTTCCCAACCTTTACTCATCTTTTAAAATATCAGTGCCAACAATAGAAGCAGAAGCTCTAAAGAAAGTGGAATTTTAGCCAGAAGATGTCTGTGTGAAGCCTTTTTTAGCCTGGTTGACCAAACTTCCAGATCAAGTGTAAAGAATAAGTACAATGTAAAATCATCTTGTAAAAGTTTTTCTTTCAATGTTATACACATAAATGTTCAGTCCATTAGGAACAAAACTCTCGAATTTGAAGCATTTATTGGGAGCAACAATCCAAATTTTGACAGTATCTGCCTTTCTGGGCATTTTTTAAGTGCAGACGAAATCGAGAATTTTGTGCTTAGAGATTATAATGTAGTATCGCATTATTACCGTAAAAGTACAATACATGGTGGATCACTAATATTAACTAAAAAAAATTTAACATGCATCACACGTAAAGATATTGAAGATCTTTCTTTAGAAGTAGATTGTGAAATTTCTGCCGTACAAATATATACATTAGACATATTATTAATTTCTGTTTATAGGTCCCCAGCAGATAACACTCAAATATTTATTGATAACTTTAATACACTTTTCGACAAGGTGATCATAATTGGTGACTTTAACCTAAACTTTAATAGTTGCGATAGAGATATCTTAAGTTTTAAGGATCTTATGACCTCATATTCTTTTAGGTCTGTAATAACACAAAATACAAGATTAAACCATTGTTTGGACAATTTCCTTATAAATTTTGAAGAAATTATAAAGCAACCGTAATGGACTCAGGACTGAATATCATATGGCCGTGGAGATTAAAATAGATCTTTGTTCTGAAAATTTTTAATTCAAACTAGGAAATATAGTGAGTTAGGCAAACATGTTTTATATCAAAATTTAACTAAAATTGATTGGACATTTTGCAAAGGAGAAAAGTTGATCTTAATTTACGCTTCAGTCAATTTATGGAAATATTGGTTAAACATTTAGATATGGTTTTTCAGGTGTAAGCAAAAATACAAATAATCCGTGGTATACCCTATCACTTTATAAAATGAAAGAAACTTTGTGCTTTTTAAATGAGTATTATAGTATATTCCTAGCAATGAGTTAAAGCTGTATATCAAAAGTTGAATTATAAGTCTGACCTTTTAAAACAAAAAGTAGGTATTATCAATCACTTATAGAAAGTTCAAGTAATCAGTCAAAAACTTGCTGGAACATGATAAATAAAAATCGAAGGAGTAAAAAATAGGACATTAATATAGTCCTGAAACCGAATGAACTAAATGATGTATTTTTAAGTGCAGCAAGAGACATAATAAAAGATTTAGCACCTTGCCAGATGAGGTTTAATGATTATCTTGGCAAAAGTAAATCTTACGCTTCTTTTACTTTTAAAGAGATCTATCTCTATTAGTTATGCTAGAGACGTAATTAATAGCTTGAAAAATAAACATAATGCGGATCATTACAGTTTTACGGTACATCCAATAAAATTGATAAAAGATACCATTATTATCCCTCTCACAACTTTAATAAACGACTGCATTAAAGCAAGTGTTTATCCTGATGTGCTAAAAATATACCTATTCATAGGTGGAGACAAAACACCAAACAATTTTAGGCCGATTGCGTTAACACCGATCCTCTCTAAAATTTTTGAGCTGATACTAAAACAACAAATTTCTCTACACCTATAAACCCATCATTTATTATACGAAAATCAGTATGGATTTCGAGCTAACAAAAACATAAGTAATGCTATCGTTCACATATTGAAATTTGTGGTCGATAAAATGGAAAAAAATAAATTAGTAAATTTAAATTGTTGCGACCTCCGCAAGGCGTTCAATTGCGTTTATCATCATAAACTTATATCTAAACTGTATTACTATGATTTCGATTTAAGTTTCTTATTGTATATAAACGACTTAGATGCAAGTGTGAAAAACGCTGACACTGTGCTTTTTGCTGATGACACATCCTTATTAAAGTCAAGTAACAATCTAAAGCTCAGGCTACAGCTGTATGGACGATATGGACGAAGGAAAGACAACCGCACTAATTCTTCTTGCTACTCAAAGGCGTTTGACACAATTAACCACCAGTTACTTTTTCAATTTTACGTTTTATATGTCTATCCCATTGTGGCATAAATTTGATGAAAGCTACTTCACAAACCGTTTTCAGTATGTTGAAACCAACAATGGTCAATCAAATCTTATGCAAATTTGTAGTGGAGTTCCACAAGGGTCGCCTATAGGACCATTACTGTATTGTGTATACAGTTCTATATATTCGACTATTTACAACATAGTAAAGCATAACTCTATGCAGATGATACACAACTGAAATACTCTTTTACTCACTCCGTTCTAACGTTGGCGAATAACAGTATACACAGTGATATGAATAACTTAGAGTGTAAGTCCAGAAAACATAATCTTAGCTTAAATCCTTTTACATCTACATTTTTGGGTGGTTTAAAGAAAAAATAGAGAATGACTTAAAAATATTAGTTAGTGATGTAAATCTTAAATGTTCACAAGTGGTACGAAACTTAGGCTTAGAAATGGACAATAACCTATGCATGTTACAAAATGCGTTAATCGTACTCTAGTTTAAAAATGTTATTTCCTCATCGCCATATACTTTCGCAGGAATAGAAATTACAATTCACCGAGTCACTCGTATTAAGTCATTTTAATTTTTGTGATGTAGTATATGGTCCATGCCTTGCAAGTACAGAAATTATTCAAAGAATACAAAAATCATGTTTACGCTTGGTTTATGGCATAAGGAAATATCAACCCATTACTTATAACTCAAAAGACGCTAATTGGCTAAACATGGATAACAGAAGGGTACTTCATGCCGCTGTACTCTACCATTCAATCATTTATAATGAAGTTTCACCATATTTGCACCAAAAAATCAGATACCGAAGCGACGTTCACAGCGTGAACCTTAGATTTATAGGACTAATTTCGCCTCCATCTTTTCGAACACATATGTTTCATCCATCATTTACATATAACATCTATTCCGTACATAATAAACTGTTACCGTCTCTCAAAAGCCAATCACTATCCAGATTTAGATTTTTATACAGACAACAGTTGTTAACATCGCAAGCATAATTCACCATATTAATGCAATTCAAATTTAAATTCCATATCTGTATATTATTCTTTTTGCACCAAGCTAGCCTTTATTTTTATCTTTTTTTTATGTTACAATTTAGGGTTAGTGCCTTTTAACCCATTTGTTACAATTGTAATTTATAATTTAAGTGCACGTTATTATTATTACTTTCCTTTTTATTGCAAAAAATAAACATTATTATTATTATTATTATTATTATTATTATTATTATTATTATTATTAGTGTTAATAAATATTAACAAAAAAAAAAGTAGATAGTGAAGCAAAGTTTTGGTTCTCTGCTAATGGGTTGAGTTTAAATAAAGACAAAACTGTCAGCGTCACTTTCACTCACCGATCCTCGGATTCGGATGTAAATAACAGAAACCACCTGAAATACCTTGGCATTTATTTTAATGGTAAGTTAAATTGGCATCAACAGATTAATCACGTTGCAAAGAAACTAGCAAAAAGTATATTTGTTATGCGGAAACTGCAAAATTTAGTAAACAAAGATATTTTATTGATGACTTATTTTAGTCTATTTTATTCCCATATGCAATATGGCAATTTAGCTTGGGGTCATGCGCCGGCGTCCAAAAGAATATTCGGATTGCAACGTAAAGTAGTCCAAACAATATGTAATGTTGATTACTAGCCAAATGTAAGACACAAATTTTAAGAGCTGGGTATCCTAACGTTTCCATGCATCTATATCTATCATTGTCTAATATATATAAAAGCACACTGCAATGATTTCATCTTAAATGAGAGCATCCATGGTCACAATACTAGAACTCAAAGTGAAATTAGGTTAGACTACCTCAGATTAACTTCAAGTAGATTTAGCTTAAATTATTATGGACCAAAGTTTTTTAATAAATTGCCATCTTTAATCCAAAAGTTAGATATTGAAAGATTTAAGTCTTGGATTAAAGTTTATGTAACTAATAAATGCTATTATTACACTGTAGATGAGTTTTTATATGAGTGTGAGCAACAATCTAAATATTTGTGTGTGATGCATGTTACATTGTTATGTTACATTTTTATATTTGACGACTGTAATGACCTTATGGTTTTTTTTAAACAAAATAAACTAAACTAAAAAGTAAACTAAACTAAACTATGTTAGGATTAAAAAGGAGAGTAATATTGCTCATCCGATATATGTATGTCCAGGTACTGAATTGTGGCTTATTATGTGGGTTTTACAATGGGCAACAGCAGTCACTGCTTTGACCGAGACCTAGACACGTCACACATATTGAATGGGTAATATTAAAACTATAGCCGCATGTATCATTTATTGATATATTAGGATCATGCATAAGTAATGTCGTTTTTTTAAATTTTAAAGTTGGCTCTGAAATAACAAAATTTTGATTACTCAATATTCAGCTTGTCAGATAATTAGTAGTTCTGTCATATAGTGTGTTTGCTCTTGTACTTCGTTCTTAATTGTTAATGTTTAACCTTATTATAATGGAATGTCAAGTAGACATAAACCAGCGGTACCGGCATTTCCTTTTTGAGTTTAATCGAGGTGCCAAAGCCAGTGAAGCTGCTCGTAAGATTTGCGATGTTTACGGTGAAGATGCAATGCCTGTGAGGACGGCATAAAACTGGTTTAAACGTTTCAAACGCGGAATTTTCGACCTTAATGATATGGATCGTTCAGGACGTCCTGTTAGGTTCGATGAAGAGCGATCGAATCAACTTCTTCATCAGAATTCACGCCAATTAACTAGGGGGTTGGCCCAGGAAATGGAATGTGACCAATCAACGATATGTCGACATACGAAATCTTTAGGAAAAGTTCAGAAACTTGGCGCTTGAGTTCCTCATGGTTTGAGCGAGAACAACGAAAATCAACGTTCCATAATTTCCGCTGCATTGCTCGCTCGGAATCATGTTACTCATGGTCACAATCGGAGGGCCCTCTACCGAATCGTTACCGGCGACGAGAAATGGTGTTTGTATGTGAATGTGAAGCAGAGAAAGCAGTGGCTAAGTCCCAATGAACAAGCGATGCCTAAAGCGAAACAAGATCTTCACCCTGGAAAGACGATTTTATGCGTTTGGTGGACTGAGAAGGTATCATTCTCTATGACTTGCTCGGGCGTAACCAAACAGTCAATGCAGAACTATATGTTGAATAAATGCGTCGCCTCTACGAAGCTATTCGGGAAAAACGGCAGCATAACCTTCTTCATCATCACGACAACGCTCATCCTCACATTGCTAATGTAACAAAAAGAGCAATTCAAACGCTTTGTTGGGAAGTATTGTCGCACCCTCCATATTCTCCATCAGATTTTCACCTATTTCGATCACTTTCGAACAGTTTGCGGGGTGTTTCGTTCAATAATGATGTGGAATTACGGACTTGGTTGGATAATTTTTTTGAGTCAAGGCCGAACGATTTTTACCGTAGTGGTATCGAGAAACTTGCTGAACGCTGGAAGGAAGTCGTTAATAATAACGGAGAATATATAATTGATTAATACATTTTTGTAGTAAAATATATATTTTTTTAAAATAAAAAACGCCATTACTTATGCATCATTCTGATACTAAATGGCGCTACTTCTTCAGCCTCTTATGTTCATTTGTTTGCAGAATTTCAATACTGGGAACTTGAAATACGACGACAGGATGATAATTGTTTAGTCTAAGAATGAAACACTAATTTTATGTTTTCAAGATCGTTGAATTTTTCAACATTATCAGCTAAACGATCTATACATTTTATCTAACTATGATCTAAAGCCTTGATCCCATCGCGAAAGGTGCTTTCTTCAAGGCTTGCAAAACATTCATCAACCGCGAACTTGACCTCTTCGTTAGTCGTAAATCGTTGTCCGCTTAGGAAAATTTTGAGTTTGGGGAATAAGTGGAAGTCTGACGGAGCTAGATCGGTGAACAAGGAGGATGCGGAAGCAAATCATACTTAATTCGTCAATTTTGCCATCGCTATAACACTTGTGTGGGACCTTGCATTATCCTGGTGCAAAATGATTTTCTTGTGAGCTAAACCTGGTCTTTTGTGTCGAATAATTTGGTTTAATTTGTCCAACCATTAAAATTCCTTTGGCATCCCAGAATACAGAAGCCATCACCTTACCGGCTGATTTGACACACAAGGCTTTCTTCGGGGGTGGACAACCATGATCAATCCACTGTTTTGATTGCCGTTTTTCCTCAGGGATATAATGATGAACCCAAGATTCATCAGTGGTTATCAATCGCCTCATAAAATCAGTCGGATTTGCTCGAAAACGATCCAGGCATTCTTGCGATATTTTCATTCGGTCTAGGGTGAGCAAACGCGGCACCCATCTCGCAGAAAGCTTTTTCATATTATGAACCGGTTTTTGAGATGTTCACGATGTTAGCTATCTCACTTAACCAATCGCCGATCTTCTAAAATCATGGTATGAACCATTTCCGGAGTAGTGACACTTTTAGGGCGTCCAGCGCGGTGTTCGTCTTTATGCTCGTACAACCACGTTTAAATGCAGCCACCCAGTTCTTTACCGGCATGTGATGGTGCACTTTCAACCAATACGTTGGCATACTTCAAAAATCTCCGGTTTTCCAAACCTTTTAAACAGAAATTTAATAACGGCACGATGCTCGATATTTTCCATTGTTAAAAATACCCTAAACAGACTGATAATAGGAGGCTGCTAATAACTCAGTATGACACTGACGAAATTAATATTTTCAATACTGTCAAATCAAAGATCACATTTTAGAAATATGCATTTACTTTTTACGTAACAACGCCATCTACGCGGAGGCTAAGCAATTATTATCCCATCCTCGTAGAAGAGAAATTTAAAGCAGGTTATGTACAGGATACTAGTAAAACCCCATTGAAATGTGTGTGTATTTATAGCATAAATCATATGCTCCATGGCTGAAAGACATTGCTTTTTGTAAAAAAAGAACAAAAAATCTTGGCTCCAACAAAGTTTATGCTGGTGCTAGTAGTTGTTGAAACCAGAAAGTCCTTATACAAGATTAATGTTTTATTTTATCCTGTTTGTGTTGGCCATTTATGTGAACTGGCACATTTATCTATTAGTAATGGTGATAGACAAACTGTTGCAGGTAAATTAACTTTGCAATTCTCTTTTGCTTAGTTAAACTTACACAAAATTCAAGCATAGACTTTATCATAAACCACATTTTTGGACTCCTAAAACGTATATTTCCGTCAAAATCTCAAAGTTGAATTTTTGCATAAAAAGAATTATTTTGTGGGAGAAGTAATTACAAAGTTTTTTTTCTAATTTTCAATACCAGTATAATTATTTATATGTACATACTTTATATATTATTTTTAACGAAACTATCTGGTTGATAGAACGAATAATGAGGGACATTAGAGGGAAAGTGCCTGAAGATGATACACTTACTTGAGAAGAAAGACGTTTATAACATGAAAAGTGATTTTTCCATTGGCTACTCTACCAAGAGACATTAGAATGACGCTATGAGCAATCAAGATTCAAGATAAAAATCCTGTTATTTTACAAGGAACAAGGAGCCGAACATGTTTTGTTTCATAAAGATGACTTTATATTAGTCATTATAACTGAATTTCAATCAAACTGCTTTTAGCATCTGCAAAGGGCAAAATATGCATTGATGGAACGCATGGGTTAAATGTCTGATTTTCAATTATAAACCATTTTGTCTTCGACGAATTTAGAAACGGTATACCAGCTGTATTTTGTTTTTCTAACAGGCAGGATTTTGCGATATTTAATTTTTTTTTGAAATAATTAAAAGGCAGTAAAAAATTCAAACAAATGTGTTCATGTCTGAGGACTACAGCATTTCATTTGGCTTGGGAGTTGGTCATGGGCACAGTAAAAACCGTCTATTATGTTCATGGCATGTTAATAAAAATGGGTTCAAAACTTGAACAGAATTACAAAACAGAGAAACACGAGACTAGTCTTTAAATCGCTTAAAGTGTTACAAAAAGTATTGGATGAATAAGTGTTTACTACTCAACTGCAGACATTTTATGAAGACTTAATAAGGATAATGATACTTCAAAGTTTGCAGAATATTTCGTATTATTGCAATCGTCCTGAATTATGGGCCATTGCCGAAAATATCTTGTAATTAGTACAAATATGTACCTGGAGTCTCTACATAACAGCATTAAATATTTTTACTTACGGCAAAAATGTGAGACACTGGATCGAACTGTTCATGCTTTAATGAACCTAGCTAGAGATCAGTTATTCGAGAGAATTATTAAATTAGAAAAATGTTCCGATAAAATAATAAAAATTGCAATGCCATAAACTTGAAACTCAGCTTCCAAAAAGTAATCTTATTATAATAAAAATAGGTCGTTTTCCGTAAAATCATCTAATGAGGATCATTGTTACATTTTTGAAAAAGGTTGGCTATAATTGCAATGGGATGTGAATTAAATTCCCAAATGTCGCATATCTGTGAAGTCTATAAATGTAATTGCTGACAATGTGGTCAATTACAATATTTGCAAACACATCCATGCGTTAAAAATTATTACTAATTTTATTAAATACATAAATAAAAAGTTTACCTCAGTATGTAATTTATATTTAGAATTTACATCAGTTCTACATACATCAAGACAAAATTTACATCAATTAGGGTTTGAATCTCGATAGCGCAGTTGGTTAGATCGGTACTCTAGCAAAGTACAGGTCTTAGGTTCAAATCCTACTCGAGGTAAACTTTTTATTTATGTATTTAATAAAATTAATAATAATTTTTAATTACATATTTACCTTTGAACTTTTTCGTGCATAACAAAACTTATAATAAACATTAATGCATGTTGTATTTTTTCTTGTGTGAAAATTCTGTAGATTTCACCATTGTACCTAGGTATTAAGTATTAGCGATAAGAATAAGTTAGTTTCAGACAACTTTCTATCGGCAGGTCCTTCCAAAAATTTCAAAAGTGAATTGAAGTCAGCGTTTGCAGTTTGTTGACTAATAGTTGTAGCGTATCGGACAAAACTGGCTCGAAAAATCTTCAATATACAAACAATTGATTTATTTAACGACTCTAAAACCACAGCTAAACATAAAGACGTTATTTATGTTAAAAAAAACTTGAACCTCAAGCCAGATTATTTTCAACAAAAATGAAAAAATTGAAGCGTTCTTTAATGGGCATTAATCAGCAGCCTTTACCGTTTGGGTCTAAATTGAGAAAGGTATCTTTGTCTAATAAAGAGTCTTCAGTCAGGAATATAAATACAGGATTTGATCACACGTATCTTTCTTAATGAGCATTTTCGGTGAATAGTAATAAATATGTATTTTAATGTATAGTCTAATAAATGTAATTTACGTTTATAATGACTAAGTCTATGTTATTCACTGTGCTACCTATTATCTTATTTAATACTTAATACATGCTTATAAAAGTAAAGGTCCTTATTCTTATTCAAAAATACCCAAACAAGAAATTGGTACCTACAATTCTCCAGAAAAACTTTTAAAAATCCTTCATTATAAGTATAATCATGTTTTAAGGATTAAGGATGATTGCTGTTAGTACAGGATCAGAAGGAATGGAGTTAGGGTTCTGAGGGGAAAAATCTACCCCAACTTTTGCTTAAATAGCCGCACAGGATGTGCGCATGCGCAGTGATCATGCCCCTGTATGTGTCGGCAAATGTAACAAGTTGAATTTTCATACTCAATAAAAGTGTAAGAAGATTCGTTATAGAGTTGAAGAAGAACGGGTAAAGTTACGTACCATAGAATGAATGTTCCTAATATAACTATAATTGCCTAATCTATGTTCCAGTATGGCTCACTTTCTCAAAATCTTAATAAGACATCTTACAGCAGTGGAGTACAGAGTGAATATAGTTGAATGCTTTTAAATGGGAAACTCCGTAATTAAAACAATTAGAAAAAACGAATTAGGCCGTTATGGGTAAACTTGTTGAAGCAATTAAAATACCGCAACAGACCCTCGATATGTGCCACCGTTTCTAAATTACAGACCAAAAATGTAAGTTGTAAAAAATCTACAAGACAGATATCGAAACCAAGTAAAACCTTCTTAAAACTATTTTAGGTAGAATTCAAATTTAGAGTCAAATTTAAACTATGAACCACATTTTGAAAAATAATAGTTCGCTTTGAGAACTGTGACTAGTTTTATGGTGTTTTTTTTATATATACTTTATTTAACAGTCCTCTTTATTTACTTCAACTGTCAATCGTATACTGGATGGTTTATACAAGACGGCGAGCCAGGTTTATCAAAGTTTCTTAATTTTGGATCGTAACAACTGCTTCAATGTGATTAGCATTAACATGTGTCAACATCGCCAGCGTTATGCCCAAAGAAGAGCATCGGACTCTAAGACCTTTAGGAGACTTCAAAACTTCCTGAGACAGCATGTTACGTGCATAAACGAGAAGCGGTAAGAAAGAAAGAAGAAAAAGGAGATGTGTCACTACTCACCTACGGATGTAAGGAATCGCCGGCATCAGACGGTTCGGGCTAGGTCAAGAAAGTTCCGGTTATAAAAAGGGCACAGGAGCCGCTCCCCAAAAGAAGAACTCTCCGTTATCCCAGTTCGTGAATAACGACGTCAGAAAGGGGCGAGTAGGTAACCGTAGGAAAAGAGACAGGTGAAACGAATAAGGAAAAGAAAAGAGGGTGAAAACAAAACCTATCATTATTAAATCACATAATAAGAATACATATAAAATAAAACATGTTTCAAAAATACATAATTTCTAACAAAGAGAAATAAATTGGCAATTAACGTCCAAAACAAGGTGAGTACATAATTAAACAAAAGTAAATTTATAAGCGTATAACGTAGATACGTTGGTTAATTAAAAATTTTAAAGAAAACAAAATAAAAGAAAATATTATTTCGTAAAGCGTTAAAAGTGTGAAAGGATAATTTTATAGTAAATTATCGTTATAGATAAATAGGAACCTGTTTAATTTCGAAAAGGCCTTCCTAAGGTAAAAAGGGTTTTTAATGCGAGAAAAAAATAATATGCTAAATGAGAATACTTGTTATGTCCTAACAAAATTAAATTTAAGAAATTTGAAAGCGAACTTAAAGAAAGAAATAAAATTTAATCTATTACCAATATCAAATTATAATTTAGAACACACGCAAAATATCTAAAGCTAAATACTGCGCGCAGGTTTGTTTGATAGCTAATACGTCACAAACATTAAAAGTGAAAATTTAGGATACAGTAATACATTAGTTTTAACAACTATAATTATAGATTAGAAACAAAGAAACAAAGAGAAAGGAGAAAGAAACCGAATTTCAGATAAGGTTAGAGGTAAATAATATTTTAGTGAAGCAAGGAGATATCTAGCAGTTTTTCTTATTTCAGTATTAAGGAAAGGAGCAGAAAGGAACTGAGGTTATAAGTTATAGGTGGAAAATTATGATTAAAAACGTATGACATTTTTGTTGATTTACAATCATGGATGGTATTATGCTTAATTTATTTTTCTACCAGATGAACCAAAGATGTATGAAGATGAAATTTCTAGGTAAGTTAAAATATATTCAAATACCGATGGTATACTCTTAAACTTCTTTTAGTTGTATGATCAAGTATGGAACAGTAACGACAATAACCAGGACAAAATAACTGCAATTGCAACTGCGAGGTCAACGGAAAGTTCAAAGCAAAGTACAATAGTAAGTTCAATAGAAAGTTCAATGGAAAGTTCAATAGAAAGTCTAAGCTGAAAATTGTAATGATTCATTAGAAAAGGCCACAGAATAATGGATTCACGTACCTCTAAGATGGAAGGCGAGCTGTTCGTTATAAATTGTCTGAATGGTATACTGCAAAACACAATATGCGAAGAAAACAATGAATACTCAGCACTCTCGAGTATAAACTTTTTTCTTTGTGAAACAATTTCTTTTAAATATCCTTCTAGTAAAGATTGAAAATTACTTCAGAAACTTAAATGCTTTAGCAACCAAACACCAAGTTAACACAATCAAAAACTTTCATTAAAAAAAGAGTGTTATCTATAAGTTAGCCAAATGTGTGTTAAAATGAAGAGATTAGAAATTTTAATATCCAAATGTAAGTTAAAATGTGAGATTATAAATTGTTGAAAAACCCATTGTAAAAATAAAAGGTGTTTTGTTTAAAAGATAGGAACCAAAAGTACTTCAAGGTATATTTAATTGTATAGCATCAAGATTAATAAAAAAAATGTAAAATTCAAACCAAATTAATTGAATAAAAACTTGAGAAATTTTTGTTACAAGCATTGGACTCCATTCAGAATAAATAACTGTCGAAAGTGAAACAGAAGTAGTAGAACAAATTGACAGAATACCTCATACAAGTTAAAGAGTGCTCACCCGAAGGATCTGTATTAATCAGTTCATGCGTAGTTAAGAAAATAAATATCATCCATGGTCCAAGACTTAAAACCGACTGATTACCGAAAAGGATGGAGTTTTGTGTTAATATGCAAAATATGCTACGAGTGAATAATAACTTTTAGACAGCATTCTTTTCACTGATGCAATTAAGTTTTTGTTGTAACGTGCCCATTCTTCGCTATTTAAGTTTTGAATTTGTGTTATTATTGGAAAATAATTTACATTACGTTGGTATTTTAGAACTTCTTTTTTCAATAAATAATTATGGTATATGTCGAAATTTTTCTTGAGTGTACATAACTACGAATTCCCTATATTATCATCTGTAATGGCTATCTTAGCCGCATCAATTTTGTTTTCTTTGCGCAAAGCGAACTTACTTCATTTCCATTAGTTCTACCTTAGAGTACATTACTTATGGTTTGTAAGTTTTACTCCCTTGTATAAGGTATGTAAAGACTTTTGGTTACATTTTTGTATATAATATATTTAATAGGAAAAGTGCTTGGCTTAAGAAAGCACCTGAAATTACGAATTGAGGAACACCCCATGTCTTAATGAATTTGGTATCGTGATTGACGGTATAGGAAAGCGTAGTCAATGATGACGTCAGAAGTTAAATACATACAATGGCGTGCATGATAATGCAATTTTATCTTGAGTAATAAAAATCGCGATACCTTTGTTTTGTATCAATGACGCATGCTGTGGGTATGTCTATGTCTGCTTTCGTGGTCCAAGCCTGCTTTTGTGGTCCCAACATCTGCCTTATGGTCTGGTCTACGTTCCGTTTGTTTGTCGTTAATGAATACTATTGGAATTAATTACCTTAAAGCAACCGTATGTTTATATATTGACATGAAATGAAGTTCTCAAACTCAGTTTGTTTAAAAATGAAGTTAACACATTCTATTTATTTTGAGTGTAAGAAAATGTAAATACGTATTCTTTTCAATGCAAAGTACGTTTTAAGTAGATAAAAAGTCAGTATAGTGTTGTTTTGATACGGTTATAATGAAAAGAAATAGCTGAGTTGATTACATTTTCTAAGATAAAAATATTTGAGTGTAACTGTAATCTTTGTTGACATAGGTCAAGTAGACTTTATTATTAAAGATATACAGTATTGATTATTTTCTTTTGAATTCTATGTAAAGATAGATTATTGTTTTATAGTATTATTTTGTTTTGTTAAATATACAAATAACTACAGCTGCTTAGTGTTATTCAGATTGCCTGTGTTATTAATCTGCAACTTTCTCAATTTTGTTGTATTTTAATTATTTAACCTACACAATTGAGTGGCGAACGATTCAATGCTTAACTGAACATAGCTAGGATATATCTCCCTCCTACAACCTGAAAAATGAGTTCTCAAATTTACAGTAAGTTTCTAAGAATTACCTTTTTATTTGTTATATTAGTAATGGAGTGTAAATACACATAATATGCATTACTATGAAGAAAACTTTCTGGATAATTTACTGGAAATGTTTTTCAGCAAAAACTTTTCATTCAGAAAACGAATCAGCTGCATTAGAAGCAATGAAGCGACTTTGAAGATACTTAACTATGAAACGCACTTTGAAAAGTTAAATTAGATATTCTTTTGCTAATTAACAGTTCATAAATTTAACTACATTGTTTCAAGTTTTGTTTGTTTAATGCGAATGAAAGTATTTTTAGCTTAGATTTTTCTTTAATATTAATAAAGTTGAGAGATCGTAATTAAGATTTAGAAAACTGTAGCTTCTGGTAAGTATTATTTCAATATTGTAGTTTCGCTAAAAGAAATGGATTTGTTCTTGAGAATTAAATTTTATTATTCTGTAATACATTTTAAGAGTAACTATATAATTATATTACGGTTTCGCGGGATTGTTTGTAAGATTGCCATCATCTAAGCTTTCGTGCCTGATAGTGTGAAGTTGATTCTACGTACGTAGTCTACCTATGGTTATAAGTAAAATTGTTAAGGTAAGAATTATTGAAGATTTAGTTGATTATTTGAGTTATGTTATTGAGAGAAGGTTGTTCTTATCAAGCTCTAGGTAATCCGATAAAGTTGGCACAGGTGTAATTAAAATGCATTTCGTCGTGAGAAGTTCCAGTTTGAATCTTAGTATGAAAAATATTAATGCTAGTGATTAGAGGTGATGATGTGGGTAAAGGGTTTTGTTTTGTTCTTTTGTGCGAAATATATAATTGTAGAGTACGCATATGTTTAAAAATAGACAATAAATTGCTTGTGTATAAAATTTGCAAGATTGTATGTAGGTTAATTCCTTTAATTTTAAAAGAAACGTTTTTATCGGATAGGTGGTTCATGATAAGTTACTGGTGCCAACAGTTGCATTATCTTTATCGGATTGTAATATTGTTATATTTTCATTACGTTTAAAATCAATAAAGCACGACACTGGAAAGGATAAGTTAATAATTCTAATAATTATGTCTTTGTTACTTAGAAGACATTCAGTTTCTCCTAGAAGGAAAGTATAGAACTGTTTTCAAGGTTTAGGAATGTCGATACATACTGATACATAGCTTCATAAATTGTCAAACATCAAAAAATGGTGTAATTAAATTTACAGATCAAGCTAAACAACTTTATCCTCCTGAATTTTAAAATGAATATAAATATTAACAAAATTAGAAGCTAACAGGAGTTCACTTAAACATATTAGTTATCAGTCTGCTAAACATAATATAAAGAGGAACTAGTGTTTAATGTTGGTACTGCTTTTCTTCCTTTTATCAAGAGCACTACAGTGAAATTGAAAAAATTAATTTATCGGGCATTAGAACTGTTTTAAACCCACAAAAGGTTAAAGAATATTTAAGGTCATCTAAAGACTTTCGGATTTAAGTAGTATTTTGAGTTAGAAAAGTATACTTTACCACAAAACGTAGCTTTGATACCAGATGTAAAAGCATGGGATATTTTGTAGGTTGGATCATCCAGAGAAATCTGCGGTATCTGAGCATGCTTTAAATAATTTACGTTATTTCAATTTAAAATAAAATATAAGAAAAACTCATTATTATGTATATTATGTTACAAACATCAAAATAACTTCAATAAGCAAACAGAAAATTTCATTAAATAGGTTTTGTTGCTGTCTTTTCCTAGGCCTTGAAGTAAATGCTTTACTAATTAAATATGTTAAGTTTCCATAACACTACAATAAATTAACATTTGGATTTTAACTAGATCTTTAATTGGTGTGTCAAGTGTTTATTTGTGAACGCATTTACCGATGGCAAATTAAAGTTTGATACAACATTACACTTACATCATAACTTGATTAACTATATAATTATAAACTATAAAATAATAACTGAAAAATAATGATTATCAAAGATCGTATAAATTGAACTTCAAAATGAGGCTTGTTCCTTCGCCTATTTACCACCAAGTAATTGTACTTTTAAATACACTCTACCCGTGAAATGTACTGTATTGAAATAAATAGACCTACTGAACAAGATAAGCTTGTTATAGGTCAACTATTCATTAGAGCATCAACCGTAAACAATTTTCACACGGCATAGCTCAGTGGTATGGACTGTTTAATTAATGCTGCAAGAGGGCACTCGTCACAACTCCAAAACGTCAAATTACTATAAAAACTCAAAAGTTGCGACTACGCGCAAAACTATCGTATGCAAAACAAACAGCTGACCGGTCAACGACTGAATTTAATTCTTACTTTTGAATTTTAAAGGACTTTGCTAACTGCAAACTCAAATCAGAAATTAATTATCATACGTTAAACTTAAAAAATGCAAAGGTTACCTTAAAACCTAAATAAAAAATTTAATTAATGAACTTTTCGAAAAAATTTTCTCATAAACTAATTCAAACACTAAAATAACTTAAACGTGGGTCAAAATATCTAATCTCGTAACTTTTTACTTTACAACGGCAAATCGAAGTAACAGAGGACGAAGTCACAATAGATTCATATCTATTAATTATAAACTTATAAATTAAACAGTTATAAACCTTAACAATGGTCCTGTATTATGACATATGTACATCTGAAATTTTAGTACAGTTAGAACAAGATAAACATTAAACTTAGCAGTTCACTTAAGAAAACAACGTGCAATAATAAAGTTCTCTTGACGCTTGTAAACCAACTAAGTTCAATTACCTCATGTTCTGAATAACTACATTTGATTAAGCATAACAAATGTTGGAAATATCTTTTGACAAATCTTCGTGAATAAACTTCCAATACACAAAATTAAAGAAATAAAATTCAGGACATTAACAAAGGAAATTGGATGAACAGTTGAACACCATGCTAAAAGGCGTTTCCATCCCACACTAACATTAAAAACTAAAAAAAACGCACACTTTATTGTATCAACATCGAATAAAATGTAAGATTTTACCTTAACTGACACTACGATCAAAATAGACGGCATAGAATACTGTTCTCTAGACTATGATAAAATAGGTCATGCAACAGGTCCACCAGGTCATGAATATATAGGGCTTCACTGAATTTCTACGGTAACGATCTCATATAGTATCGCAAACGGCAACTTTCAATTTATAACTACTCGAACTAAATTGCTACGTTAATTCAACCAAAAGAACACAAGTAGGTAACATTTTTCAGCTTATTTAACGTCTATTATCCGTACGTGCGAACATTGCTTAATTTACAATGGTTTTATCGTTAATCTATTTACTCTAAACTTTATTAAAGCGACACTACATACAGCAAGTTTATGTTTTACTTGTTTGAGATGTGCTGTATGCGAAACTATTCAACCAGGAACATTAATCTGCATAACCAAGTGCGTTAAACTAGTTCAACAGAATAAAGGTTTAGCACTCGTTAAAACACTAAAACCAATTACTTTATGACCAAAATTGTCACTACTGACAAAACGAAACACAACGATAAAATAAACCGATTGTTGAAACTTTCAAACTCCAACAAGTGGAAGGAGAAACCTACGTAGCGTTCGGTATACCTCACGGTATGATATAACTCTTCCCTCTTACACCAATTTTCGATACATTGCAAAATGCAACAAGGCACAAAAACGTGAGTCTTCTACTACACCTGTAAAGACTGACTTTCAGTTTCATAACTTCCCTATCATTCTCTTATTTAATTAACCAATCATAACATTTATTACTTAACTCTTAAATTGCGCCAAAAACGAACTAAACAAACCGACGGAAAATTAAATCAAAAAACTTCCAACAAGTACTATCAATATAATCGATATCCTGTAGTTGATGATTTCAACGACGTTAGTTAACGCCTCGTATCTAAAAGCAAAACTGTTTGTTTAAGACCAAAAATTTTATCAAAACTGCCAATCTGTTCCTAAAACGTTTAAAAAACGCGATCAACGCTTCTACACTTGTTTGAAACATAGTAACTATTTTAATATAATTAATTTTTCAATGGATTAATTTCATGTAAATGACTATATTTAACGAATTCCAAAATTACGAACTATTATTTACAAAGCAACTTTCAATTTCAACCAAATTCGTAAAAGGAATTTACTAATTATCCAAACCAATCACATATCTTAATTTTAAACTTATCTAACAAACAAACCAAAAATATTTTGTTCAAATTCGATTCTAAATGCTATTACCATTTGTAAAATATAGAATCCATACGTGAAAGACAAAAACGTTACAATTAAAAGCTTAAAGAAATTATGTTATCCAGTTCAGTTTCATGAACTTACACCATTTCGGATTCTTACTAACGAATAATTTATAATTTCAAAACTAACGGCATATATTTGATAAAATCACGACCACGTAACAGGCTCAGATCAAATTTAACCTAAGACGAATTACATGTAAAAATTTGGTTTAAGACGGTTGCAACGTGTCTAACCAACCACGTCACATAAAAAGGGAGAAGAAATGGTTAGCTCGACTAGCAATCAGCCAAACGGTCCTGAGACGCAGAGCACTGGATAGCGTAGGTGTTTTGAAGTGTGATAAAAATAAAGAAGATGGTTTTAGTTAGAAAACAATAGCAAAATGGTAGACAGGCAGATAGGGAGAACAGACAAGAAACAGGCGCTTTAAATAAAGAAAAAGTTGTTATTTCTTGAAAGAGAGACCCTGTTAAGCTTGAAACAGGAGCAACAGGAATAGCAATTAAACGACAATTCAACAAAGGCTATATGCAGAAGTTTAACATAGTTTTATATATATATATATATATATATATATATATATATATATATATATTAATATGGTATCGGGATGCGGTCTAGTTAAAAATGAAAATGACTTTATTTAATTCAAGCTTTGAAATACTTTATTTCTTCATCAGGAATCTGTGTAACATGGACATAAGTGAGAAATAATCTATTAACATCATAAATACTACTTACTAAATGCAGAATTACAAACTAACTAACATTATTATACAGAAGAATTGATGAATACAGTGCTATGATTACAATTTAAAATCACAACTTAAAAAGACAGTTATTGAAGTATTTCAAAATTTTTAAAATTGACATGTATTCCTACTTTAATAATGTCTTTATATTTATTACACAGTACACCATTCAATTCTCAAATTAATACCCAAAATACATACTTGACACAAGCAAACACGATCAACAGAAGGATCCCTTACATACTAAACTTAACATCAATCTTATGTAATGTCTTAAAAAACGAACAAATACGTATAGCTAAATATAACATTAAACCTAACAAAAGCTGTGTTCAAAATTAAAAGACAGAACTCCAATTCTTAGTTACTCTAATGTAGTATATTCCATCCCTTGTAGCAAATGCAATAGAGTATATATTGGACAAACATCACAATGGCTTAAAACAAGGCTTACTCAGCATAGAAGTGACTGTAAAATAGGAAAAAATTTATGTGCTTTAGCAAAACATAGTAAAAACACCAATCACATTCCAGATTTTCCTAAAATTAAAGTTTTAGACACAGAAATTAATTATAGAAGCAGACGATGAAATGACTCACATTTTCAGTACTCAAGATACCAAATTACAAAACTGATCTAGGTAATCTAAGCAACATTTATTCATATATTCTGAGCACTAATTTGAATTGATTCAGTACAACAAGTTTCATAAATCATATCTTCTAAGAATTTTAGTGTAGTAGGTATACATGTCAATTTTAAAAATTTTGAAATACTTCAATAACTGTCTTTTAAGTTGTGATTTTAAATTGTAATCATAGTATTGTATTCATCAATTCTTCTGTACAATAATGTTAGTTAGTTTGTAATTCTCACACTTAGTAAGTAGTCTTTATGATGTTAATAGATTATTTCTCACCATAGATTCCTGATGGAGAAATAAAGTATTTCGAAAGCTTGAATTAAATAAAGAGTCCTTTTCATTTTTAACTAGACCGCATCCGATATCATATTTTCATAATAACTACGGTCGTTACTTCCTCTATATATATATATATATATATATATATATATATATATATATATATATATATATATATATATATATGAGACTAATAACTTAATGGTGGGATTCTGGTTAATTTGTTTCAATAATTATGAACTACAATCTGAAGAAGATGATTATTCTACCTCTAGATTTTATACAGCATCTGCAAGCGCCAGATGTCACACAAAACATTTTAACGCAGATGGGGAACGATATGGATAAAGTTTTAAAAACAAAATGACAGACCATGACAAATGGTAACAGTATAATCAAGTTCTTCAAATATATCTACACTTTTCGAATGATATTAGAGATTTGCCGAAACGCAAAGGTCTAGCAGACGATGAAGTAATATCAACACTGCCGCTTCATATAGGAAGAAAGGTGAGATTTTCTTGCGTATACTGAATACGGACGGTGATATATTTTGGGATAAAAGGGTATGTACAATAAAAGGTGAAATCATCCTCATTCCAACATTATCGATCTGGTTCACGAGACGTTAAAGCAGCGAAAACTACAAACCCGCACGGTTGGCGATAGTTTGCGACGTACATTAAAGAAATAAATATAGGACGAGAGTTTATCGGAAATACTCGAAGACGTGACTGCTGCTGTATCACCTAGCATTGAACGGAACCTCGACGACTATAGGTGAGAATTACGATGCCGATAGTGAATCGCGGGAAACGCCGAGAAGATTCACTAGATTGGGATACGTGGCGAACATAACATGGATGCTGTATCTATGATCCCTACATCCGGCAGGATGTTCGGGTATAACACCTTTATCTAACACAGTAAAGGTAGATATGGTGAAGTAAAAAATTGGCTGTAGGCTCAGGAAGCTTATACGGTTCATAAACCAGTCAGAAAAAGGTTCCTCGCAATAAATATATTGTGAGCAAGATTTACGAGCTGTGACAAGCGGATCTTCGCGATATGCGAACTTTAAGTAAACGCAATAGCGGCTACAACCTTATATAAACGGTTATTGTTGTGTTTAGCATCTGTAGTTGAAAGATTTAAAAAACATTGAAAACAAAGATCTGGCGTTATTTCACCTACAAAATTCTACAGGTATATTGATTGAACTCCAAAAGCTGTGGCTGCTTACAATAGCCCTCATTCAAGTGTAAAGATGTAACCTGCGGCTGTAAACGATGAAAACATTGTAGAAGTGTGGAATAACCTGTACGCGTTAGGTTTAGGCACAGCACGTCATCCTAAATGTAAAGTCCGTGAACATGTTAGAATCGCCAGAACTAAGTACACCTTTGAGAGGGATATTAAACGAATTTGGAGTCAGGAAGTTTTTACAATTAGTGCAGTGATAAAAGAAGACCGCCTGTTTACGCATAAGCGATCTTAATAACGATCCTGTAGTAGGCACCTTTACAAGGAGAAATTGCAAGTTGTTACGATTGATAAAGACACCCTATTCAAAGTCGATAAGATTTTAGCAGAGAAGGGCCGCGGACGATATAAACAATACCTGTTCAAGTGGCGTGGATACAGTGACAAATTTAATAGCTGAGTGTTAGCTTCGCAGCTGATGGTAGTTTTATCTTACCTAATTGAGTAATAGTTCTATGACGTATTTTCCTGACAATATGACGTCAAGTTTTATTACACAACTGCCAAAACGAATAAGATTAACAGGCTCATGGATTGTAGACATATCGGAAATTCAGTACCCTTGTTATTTTGCCGCTGTAAGTACGACAGACAATTTAATTTATTATAGAATTGATCCACCTGCAAAGGACGATTTAAAAAGGCTGCATCACATTTTCAACAACAACGAGAAAATCATTTATATTGAGGATGGATGGTATATGTTACGTATCGCCTTGGAGAATTATGCCAACATAGAAGAAATTACCAACGAGATAAATAACCACGAGCCAATAAGTAAATTGTTAACAATCGAATACCATAACCTAACTAAGCGCGTCAATATGAAATTAAAAACTCCTCTCGTTATTCGGATTCTCACAACGTTTAGCCTACAGTTGGGTTATCGTCCGCATCAAAACATAGCTATGGAACCAATACACCTCACCCTGCTAGTATGTGGATAGGATTACCAACGCAGATGTTTGCTTTATTGCGACATCGTTGAACCGCAAATTGTGGTGATGTTTTATCTCCGCTTATCGGTTTAATAAATATTACTTCAGAAAACTACTTACGGGGTCATAAAGATGTGGTTGATGTGGGTGATGACACGAGAATTTGAAAACAGATTAATTTAAAAACAGATACGGGTGCAGCAATGAGAATCAAATTTAGGACGTCGTGTCTTAAGAAAGCACAATAATGGTTTGTCCTTATCAACAATATTATATGAATCAGGCCGGTAACGGTATCGGCTCCATGTACAGGTGCACCATATCAACGTGGACACGATGTAGGAGCTAGCTAGGTGGTATATTTATAAGTATAACACCGTTATTTAAGTCTGGTAAAGGCTATTGAAAAGAAGCTCTTAGAACGGGTTCCAATATTCTTGGTGACGTCTTAGATGATCGACCTGTTAAGGAATCGTTTCAAGAAAGTTTCACGAGGCAGGTAGAAATCTTAAACGTAAGCCGATGAGAAGATCGATAAAATGATGGAGGGTTCGGGCTATAAAAGTACGTCTGGCCGATAATAACCAGTCCCTACCGAGAGCTGTTGCTGAAGAAGAAGAAACCTACTTACAACGATATATTTTCAAGATAATGGCTTTTCTACATGTCCAATCGTATAAATGCGTCAAGTCCGAATTGGATTTGTTCGCTTTACCGTCGACGCAGACAAGTATCGAGAGTGGTGAATGGATATTTTAAAGCCCTTATCAGCTCTTAATGATGGCGCCCCAATAGAGTTTGTACTACCCGGAAAGGAAACGATTACATAGATTTAAGTCAGACTATGTTGTACTAAAGTTCTAAAGCAAGATGATACAGCACTTACTGACGCGGATGTTGTAGCACCGGTAAACAATTGGATGCATTCGTTTTCTCACAAGTGGAGGTTTACTTAAATCAGAAAATGGTGTCACAACCAACAACACCTACGCCTACCGCTCATATATCAAAACGTTGCTAAATTATGGAAAGGAGGCCAAGAGTTCACATCTAGGTTGTACCTTATGGCACAATGATATAGCCGGATAGATTAATACACTGGGACCCGCAAATAACGGTTTCTCAAAACGTCAAGTACTTGCAGCGACTAGCAAACAGGTTGATATGATTGGTCACGTTGTAACAAACCTTTAAGTTGTGTTGAAATTTGCAATAATTTAGGCAACTTCGTTCACTTTTGTGTCATGTGAATTGCATACCTTAGTGGTTGAAAAGCATGCGTTTAGATATTTTAAAGTGGAGCTTGAACGTGCATTTTCGTTTGCATATTGAGTTCGTGCGCAGGCACCTTTTTGAGGTCGGTTACGATAATGAAATCAAAAAGCGTCGATATTTGCCTTGAATATTTTTAGCAAAAAGTGTCGTATATTTTACGGTAAGAGCTAATTAAACCTATATTTCATTGTTGATACATTTGCCCTTCTTTAGGCACTTTTATTTTACTTTTTATTTTCTTTTTATAACGCTAAATTTTCCTTTTACGTAATTTCATTGTACTATTACGTTTCAATTTAACGAGGATGACGCAGTAGAAGTTTGTTGCTATGCAAAATTATAAATAAATGGTACATTAACCGTTTAAATCAACCAAGTTTGGTTGTTTTGTAAAGGAATTTACTTATTTGGGATCAACGAATATCAAAGCTTGTTATATTTCCATTTCAAGATTAATTGCACAACCGAATTTGAAACGGTGGCTTGTCAGCATGTTGTTATCAGTAACAGTATACCAGTGACAACCAAAATTTAAAAGTACTACATGTATTTTATTTCTAATCATTAGTTTGTAAGGTATTTTAAGTTAATTCAGATTCACTAACATTAGTATTAAGAATTGCTACTTTACAACTGGAGTTAATGATTTTATAATAAACCTTGTTATTGTTTCCAATTTTACATTTATTGTATATACGGTTTACTTGTTTTCCGTAAAATAAGTTGACGTCCGAGGTATTTTAACATTCATTTACAGGTTGAAGTTACCTTTTTGTGAAGCGAACATATCTAGCTACACACACATTTTCTAATTAAAGCAAACCAAATTTTAAGAACATGACCTGTTTAATCGCTGACTGAGCTGAAGGCACAAAATCTACTATTTATTATTAGGAGTATAAGTAATATTAGAGGTGAAATTATTAACAACCCTCAACACCTAACATTTTTATTACAACGTGCAGTCGGATTTGTTTTAATCAAGAAAAGTTTCTCATAAGCGGTGTTGAATTAAAGACTAAATTTGTACGATCAAGAGATACCTTTAGTCTAATGGCGGCGCACTGTTCAACTTACAAGGCGCATACTATGGACGCTAGTTTACTGGTGAGACGTATGCGTATCAACCCCACCATTCTAATTGCACACGCTAAAGCTTTAGAAACAACTGCAGAAAATATCCTGTTACAAGGACCGGCGTAAAAGTGTGAACTATACCTACAGGCATACAGTGAAAATCATTGGATAATGTCTTCCTTGGTCATTTACTTAAATGATGCATCGTAGTTTTGTCGCAAATAAAGCCTTCAACGGTGATTATTCCTCAAATCCATTCAATTTTCATCACAGCAATATTAACTACATGTCCGATATATTGACGGCCAACAAATTCCTTCGAAGGCCTTACAACCAGACTTTACAGCTAATGGTTTATATGTGGGCATATCACCCTTATTCTCCGGTACGGGAATTTATTTTTGAATGGGCAACGATAATCTAGAAGCGATTAAACGGTACTGTTTAATTTGACCTAACCCCTGACTTGTTTGCAAACGCTAGCACGCCTGAAATTTGTTAGAAACGGTTCCTGCCTAGAAGTCGGTTTTGAAGAAGCGCTCGTAAAACGTTAACTGTTTGGTGTACGCCGAATTAGATATCGTGATCGAGATATAAATATCGGAATGTCGGGTTACGACACAAGTTCAATTAGAACAGCAGCTGAAAGAAAGGACGCAACTTGGGTTTTAGAGGTGGTAATAACGAATTCATGCCGAAAGAAATTGCCATGATTGATCATGGTTCGTTACTGTTTATGCTGATAAAGCCTCGAGATTATTTTATAAAACCCATGTCAAGACAGATACATTTAGAGGATAAATATACCATGAAATGACGGTCAGGGTATGTGACCTACAACGATCTTTTAACAAAATTTTAGTTAGTTAAAAACAAAGTTTTTAAGGTTTTAACAAACCAATACTAAACTTGGACGAGATTGATTCCGTGATTAAAAATTGAAAAGGAAGCAAAACCTATATTTGTTTAAACAATAACACCTAGGAGCCTATGTTCTGGAAAACGCATTACTATTAAGACTGGCACAAACCCAAGGATGTATGCGGTACAAGTGTTGAAATGTTTGAAATCGATCCCCAGCCACAAGAATGTGTTTCGACTTGTATGTGCTTCTAATCAGCTACCGACGCACGCACCTAGACCTTGTGCAGTTTTGTGAACACGGATCCTGCAAACAAACCAGGTCAATTGGACTATCTACATTGATGAATGGTAACGGGATTATTTTGATTCCTTTGGACGAACTAGGTTACCATTTACGTTTCCTTGAGAATTCTAGATGGTTTCGTTACAAAAACGACGCTGCAGGATTACCATTCGGATGTGTGGGACTTTATACGATAATTTTTTATATTTTAGAATAAATAATTTACCAATGCTTGATTTTGTACATAAGTTTTTCACTACATGTTTAGTTATAAATCAAATTACTGTATAATGCTTGTTTTCAACCATTCTAGTCTGAAAAAATAAAAGGTTTTTAGTAATTTAGCTGTTTTAATTAGGGGTTCCAAGAGAGAGACCTCATGGAAACATTACTTTAAAATACACCATTAGATGTCGTACAAACAAAATTACCCTAGACATATACCTGGCTGACACATCTTTATTAAAGAAAATTTTGATTAGTCCATACCCACTAGATCGCTAAACAAATTCAAATTTCAACAAGTTAAACTGAGGGCCGAAACAAGTTCTTATATCTTATGAACATTAGGCGCCTTATTATAATACTATTTCCAGCCATGTGGCCCAACAAGAGGGCAACCCTAACACATTCTTATGGTCTTTTTAGCATTTTATTAGAAAATTTCAATTTTTCCGCTGAATATTTTTCTGAGGCTCCCAAGGCCGATAAACACCCAACCAATTCTAGGCCCCAAGAACATGCTCAAGGTCGAACCCGAAACCACGAGGTCAATAAGGTCAACCTCAATATCAAGATAAAATACACCCACGTGGGGACCTTAATTCAAGTCAAAAGTGAAACATAGGTCTTTACTTACATCATAATAGTTTAAAAATTTTAACCAAAGTTCAATCGCAACGAATATTATTTCACTGGCATGCATAAAAAAATTTCAAACCTTGTGCTCTGCAGAAAAAGGGATAAAAAAATTTACAACATGCAACTTCGGAACCTTTAATAATGAACGGGTGCCCAACAAACTTAAAGTATGACGATTCCGATGTATTTCAGAACGCAAAATAAAACATGTTGGCAAAATGATACAACAAGGAAATCATGTAACACAGCTTACAAGAGGTATTGCAGAAAACGACACTTTGTTTAAAAAAAAATGAATATAAGAAAAATCCTAAAACAAAAAGTTGCTAAAGGATTATTGGAATCTATATCAAGAAAAAATTACCTTTAATACTCTAATTTGATATAAACTTTATATTCTAAATATCTAATGGAACAAAAAAACAATATCTGGCAACAAAAAAAAGTGACAACGTTGAAATTACAGAGTCTGTTGAATTTGACATTAAAATCTATTTTAAAATTAGTATTTATATTTCTGTGTGCTTTTTTGTCCTATAGTCATAAGGTCGAATTTTGTATTATTTTTTATCCTTATAAATTTTTAAATATAAATATTATTTAATTTTTGTACTAGTTTCGGCTAATAGTGTTATTACTTTATGATAATTTTAGTTTAGTTTGTTTATATTACTTTTTATAATACTTGTGTACTTTTAGTAATTGTTACGAACTCAAAAAGGATGAGAGCATTTTAAGAGAACTGGTGGTTTAGCTATGAAGAAGAACGTTGATTCGTGGGGTGTTAAACAAAACTGTAAATAGCACCACTTGTTTTACTCTTATCAAGCTCTCAAAAAAGAAAAAATAAATTTAAAGGATGATTACAGTTAAAAAGGGAAAAAGATTAGTTATCGAAGCTCAACACAAATTTTTTATTATTTTGAGTTCAAAAACAAGGATTTTCATCAAAAAAGTAATAAAAACGTACAACTCTAGATGAAATAATTGCCCACTTAAAGGTCCCAAAACACAAATCCCAAATAAATACAGTATAATAAATTAATTCTGCGATAAAGTTGGAACCAAAAAAATATAAAAATAAAAATAAAAGCACTATTAGAAAGAAAGGCTTAGCTAAAAAAAATAAACAAAAAGAACTCGCCATAATCATAAGTGATAAAATAATTTTAAAACCGAAGTGCAGTTTCAGGAAGAGCTCCTTAAAACGATCGTTAACAAGAAAAAATATTTTTAATTTCATATTAGCCTATCCAACGGTAGTTCAATACCAACGGCCAACTTTAAAGTTAAGTTTAAAGTTTAGTTTATTTTTAAAACAAACAACAAGTAAAACAATGGAAATACGACCGAAATTATATCGAAGGACCTATGAATTTTTATAGTTCGTTAACCTATACTGAGTTTTAAAACAGATAAAGCATATCACAGGCAAGAATTGCGGAAACCTGCAAAATTATGTAATGCAGAAACGACAAACGTATTAAGATAACGTTAAAGATTTTACAGCTTGATAAAATGTTTAGCTCAAAGAATTCGATTTAGTGCGAACAATATAAACATATTTGTCTTTCCTAACTGCTTTTATTTCCAGAGCTTTATGACGTAAAAAAAAATAAAGTTTGCGGAAATAAATGCAAACAGACCAAAATGTTACTTAGTTTAAAATTGAAATCGACAGTTATTATAAACACCTTAAATGAAATTTTTGTTAATTTGTCAGCCTCTTTCCGGATGACCTCATAGTGAAAAATGTACCTGCATGTTCATCAATCTAGATTTCTAAAGGTGATTATAGCATGAATATAAATATTAAAAATAAGTAAAATTTCTAGCATTTTATCTTAAAGAATTTTAAATACGCTAAAACAAAATTTCAACCCAGAACAATCAAAACGGCCTCTAAGTTTTTTTTATATAATCCAGAAGTATTTTTAAAAACACCTCGAAAACAATAAAAATAAGTTACGTGCTATATTAATTTGATCAGTAGTATAGGACAGAAGTAACCAAAGAATTTTATTGGTTGAAAAAAACAGTTAAACGCCACGAAGGTTACAGCTTTAAAATGAACAATTAATAAACGCAACGTGTATTTGCTGAAGTAATATTTGTCACCAGTAAATAAAACGTAAAACGCGAATGTAATCAGTAAATTTAAAAATGGTGAAAACAATGATGTTAAATTAAAATAAGGATCGCAAAAGACCGTTCAACTATAGCTAGACTTATAAACCAGTATTAAACCTCCAAAGCGGACCACAAAAAGCATGCTACTTGACAAAAACCCGGGAACTTTACTAAGAAGAGCCAAATGAAAAAAAATCAGGACACTAGACGAGAGGACAGTTAAATTTGGGAGATTAGTCTGGTTCCATGCTCAGAAAAGTTCAATTACAGTTTTCAAAAGCGCAACGTAAAAGAAAATATGAAAGTAAAACAAAAATGAATGTGCAAAACAAAAGGGTATACTAGATTGTTATACAAATAATGGAGATTATATTAATAATCTCCCAACCAACTTCCATGCGCCCATTTTTTAATCATAAAAAAAAAAATCAAAAGAACAAGGATATCAAGAAACCATCAAAAGAGTAAAAATAGTTGGATTTGAAAGGTTTGCTATCGAACGAAAAGAGAAGGGTAAACAACCTTTTTACATAGAAACCCAACCATAAAAGATAGAAGAAAGATAAATATTGACACTTATGGTAACTTAATAAACAATTTCCCAACAAGAAGTATGGAATGAGTCATCTGGACAGAATTTTTTATGAGAAGAAAAATTATTAATTTTGGTAAACTAAATGGTCGATTCCTTTTCATTGGTAAAATTTGAAACACGGACCCAAATTTCCTCTAGTTTGTTCAAATGGGATTTTTAAAAGAACAAATTTTTTAAATTCAATTTATAAGTGACACAAATTATAATTTGATCCGCTAGGAATATATTTTTGTCTAAAACAAAATATTTATAACGGTCAGATTCAAGAAAATTTTAAAAAAAAATTTTTAACATGTTTTTTCAAAAAAATATCCAACTTTTGAACAAACAATTAATAACCTCTATGGTAATGGAATTAAGGCACGAATTAATATAAGACAACAGCATATGTTCAAAAACCCCCTTTTAGTCAGGAGATATTTAAAAAACAAAGATTTTAAAAGTTTGAATTACATATTTCCATAAAAAAAATTAACTTAAGATTAAAAAAAAAAATTTATTTAGAAAAATTGTTTGTCAAAATTTGGATCAAATTTTTTACACAAATCAGAACCTTTTATTCTAAGTTAATACGTAAGTTCATAAACATATTTTAAAAGAATAAGCTGAAACATAAAAAAATTACGTTTATTACGTAATAAAAGAAAAATCTAATAAATAAACGCAAAATGTAGATAACGTAGTAAAACAAAGATCCAGGTGCGATAATCTACCCATGTAACGAAAGAAGACAAGCTTAAAACAACGTAATTTTTGCATTTATGATTTGGTTTTGGTTGCATACCAAAAATTGTAGCAGTAAGTTTACCACTAGCTGTATTAATCTCAAATATAATTACAATACGCAAATAAACTGTAATTAATTATATAACAATGAAATAATTACACCAGATTATAATACTGTTTTAAACCCAAATTTAAAAAACTGTAACCTAAATAAAAATCTATACTGATTACATATTGCACAAAATTGTTTACAAAGAACTAAATTAATGCAATCATTAGTTTAACATTTTATAAAAAAATACAGTTCAATTTATTCAACGCAAAACTGATAGTAAATATTTTGTTTATGCAATTTTATACAATGGGCATTATTCAGTAAAATTACAGATAAATAACTTGTAAAACCCAATGTAAATATAACTTTACACCTCCTTAAAACCATTGAAAATTCAATGGTAAATAGTACTTTTTGTTCCATCTCGTAATGGCAAAAAATTTGCTATTATTTATTTATTACAAAATAATTAATAATCAAAAACTTTCCTTTATTTGTTAATATTTTTCATTTTAGAGTACTCTTTATAGGAAAAATTAGACAAATACAGGTACTCGGACTATAAATAATTAACCAATTTACAGGATAGCAATACAAGTTATCAAACAAAACCAAAGTTTATGAGGTTAATTTTATGTATGATGTTGAATGAACAGCTGTCCAAGTACCTACCTACTACTTTAATATGTTTATATAACTAAAAAAGGAAAAACGTTTTCATTCCTCAAAAGGGGCCTTTAGTTTCCCACAATCATGGATTCAGCATAAAACAATTTATGCATGGTATTAAATTTCAAATAATCAAGGAACAGTTAGAGTTCTGAGGGGAAAATAGTAAGCATTCATAAGCAGCCGCACATGGTGTTTGTACGCAGGGCTACATGTTAAAAACAACCTGAAAAAATCATACAAGATAGACGGTAACGGAAATCGAACCCATTATGAATGCTAACCCATGTCCCACTACGCTACCAGCTCGGTTATAACTAGGCTGGTTTGAATGTATTTTTGTAGCAGAATTTACCTAATAGATCAATTTGCAGAGCCAGTAGCGTAACAGGCCTTAAAAAGGAGCTTCGTGGTTTGAAACAATCGAACAAAACAAGAAATTGGATGGTAATAGTTTAGGAAACGCTTTAGAAAAAAAGCACTAGAATTTTATTTTATAAAATGGGAAATAAAAAAAATTTTTAGCAGAATATACTTTAATAAAATATCAAACAGGTAAAAATAAAATATCTAGAAAAAACAAACTGTACATAAAATACAGTGTAGAACTAAAATAAATTACATCATTACAAATACAGGGAAAAAAAAAAGGGGAAAAAAATTTGTACAACATGGCTTTTAAAAAATCATCTTCGTGTATCGATTACGAACACGATTAGTTTGTTCTGATTCTCGTGCTGCAATGAAATGCCCTGATATTTAAATATTTTTGGGCTATTGCTTTTATGAGAAAATAAATGTATTACTTAATGTTCCAGAACATGGGAAGGGACAAAAATATTTTTTGCAAAAAAATAACTTTGTTGGTGTTCAACAATGAAATATTCTGTTTTTATAGCTTCTTCTTACTGAACTCTTACACATTGGTTTTTACAAATAGCTATAACATCATTTGAAGGGTATATCAAACCACCTTGTTTTTTGCGTTACTAAAAAAAGAATGCCCAATCAGACCCCAAAACAGTCTTCACATTTTATAACCGATTAAATGACTACAAAAAATAAATAATTGTAAATAATATTTTGTAATAGTCGAATTCATTATATAATCATGATTTTGAAAGATATTTCCCAACTAAATCATCACGTTCGCTCAGTGGCAACGATTTGTTTATTTCCTGCTCTGGAATGTCTTCTTTTATACTACTGCTACAGCACGTTAAAATTGGTATTTGTTCTAATGGAACACAATTCCCGCACCTCCCTCTGTGAGTTCTGCCCTTATTAATAAACGCTTATATGTTCCAACAAACTGGCGCGCAGTAGGGTTGTTACTCCATGCTCATCTGGAACGTATGATGAAAAATAATTCTATGTGACCTTGACTTACTTTATATAATGGCAAATACACCAGTTTTTCACTTTTCCGCACTAGTTCCTTAAATAATTCCGCACTATTCAACGCAACCATAAAGCCAACAAATCCTGTTCTCCTTTACAGTTTTCAAAGTTGCTTGATTTAAGAGTTTTAGCACAATATTCAAATCATCTGCTACAGACGAACTCAACAACTGTACAGGGTGTCCCAACGATAGAGTAAAGTAAGTTTATGCTTAACTAGAATTATTTGTGTAAATATTGTATGGACCATGGGGTAGAGGTAAAAGTGTGCATTTTTTAAAATATTGAAGTTATACAGGGTGTGCCAGAAAAGCAGGACGTGAAAAGTATAATTTTTTAAATAGAACACCCCTATTTGATTTTAGTTTTAATTCTACGTGTCCATACAAACATATTTTGTCATACAAAAGATTGGCTGAAAGTTTTAGTTCTTGAGATATTCGCGTTTAAAGATTATTATGGTCATTTTCGTGGGTTGATGAATGGGCAATTGTTCCGTTATTTCACAATAAAAAAATTGATATTTCGTGTGAAAATGAGTGATATTATACTAACGTTTAGACCGAGTAGTATTTCTAATTTTCTCAACAGGGTGTTTGTTATAACCATTCAAATTTGAAAATTCTCAAATAAAAAAAATCAGTTTTTTTAATTGCACACCTATATATTTTTATTTAATTTTATTCGGGATTAAAAATCTATCATTTTGTCAAATATATCCTATATCTATCTTTGATAGTTTTCGAGTAATTTCGATTTTTTCACACTAGCTACTTTATTTTCGATAACATTGCATTGCATGGATCTTGGTAGCCATGGAAAATAATAATTGCGTTACTAAGATACAAGGTTTCCTACTTGTCAAAATAAACACATATTAAATTTGTCGTTTTCGGATTTAACTTGTTATCAATTCTTGTATCAATTATGGATTATTCGACAAATGAATTAATTGATATGATATACGTGTTGGGCGAGGCTGAAAACCCTTTATTGGCACAACGAATCTACAAAATGAAATATCCTGAACGTCGAATACCTACTACTGTTGGCTTGGAAAATTTGATGGATAGATTTGATTCTAGCGGTAGTGTTAAATACTTCAAACGTAAAGTTGTTAATAAAAGGGCAGCTAATGAAGAAAAGAACTTGAAATATTATTAAATATTCAAGAAAATCCCCAAGTGGGTTCTAGAACATTAGCGACGATATGTGATACCTCAAATCAAACGTGAATCGAACAACGCAATGTTGAATAATTATTGAATTACTGTTTCTCATTAATAAAACTGTTAATATTCTCGCTTAGGTGGTTTGTTTTATTTAGTCGCAATTGTTTTCCATGGCTACCACGATCCACAATAATGTTATAATATCGTATGTAACGTAGCTAGTGAGAAAAATCGAAATTCCTCGAAAACTATCAAAGATAGATATAGGATATATTTGACAAAAATGATAGATTTTTAATCCCGAATAAAATGAAATAAAAATATATAGGGTGTGCAATTAAAAAACTGATTTTTTAATTTGAGAATTTTCAAATTTGAATGGTTATAACAAACACCCTGTTGAGAAAATTAGAAATACTACTCGGTCTAAACGTTAGTATAATATCACTCATTTTTCACACGAAATATCAATTTTTTATTGTGAAATAACGGAACAATTGCCCATTCATCAACCCCACGAAAATGACCATAATAATCTTTAAACGCGAATATCTCAAGAACTAAAACTTTCAGCCAATCTTTTGTATGACAAAATATGTTTGTATGGACACGTAGAATTAAAAACTAAAATCAAATACGGGTGTTCTATTTAAAAATTATACTTTTCACGTCCTGCTTTTCTGGCACACCCTGTATAACTTCCAATATTTTAAAAATGCACACTTCTTACCTCTACCCCATGGTCCATACAATATTTACACAAATAATTCTAGTTAAGCATAAACTTACTTTACTCTATCGTTGGGACACCCTGTACAGCTAATTTCACCTTCATCTTCTGTTCAAAAATGAATATGTGCACTTTGTTAATTTAAAACTGTGTTAATTTGTTGCCGAGATGAAGACCTTCCTCTGCTGTAAATCATATAAGTATTAAATATTTCCAATCTATAAATAAACCATTTTCATCAGTAAGAATTTTCTTGAGTATCAATTTCAACATATGCGGGGATCGTAGAATACGTATACAATTATATACAAAAGATGTTTTCAGATTAGGGTATCTTATTTCACATGCTAACATGTTCGACATCGAAATATTTGACTGTGCACCGTCGAAAGTTGAGGAAACACCACCGTTTCTGCTACAAGATTTATACATTTGCACACTGAATCTCTTTTTTGCAGACCACTAAGCCCTGCTAAAAAGTACCCACCAGGAGTTCTCCATCCATACAAACTACAAGCATAACAAAACCTCTTTGGCAAGATCATTGCTATCATCTTCTAAGTCTATACCGAAATTAACGTTTCCGTAGTATCTCTTGCCATCCCATCTAAATGTCGACGGATAGCCATTTCATCAATTACAAGGGCACACACTAACTTTCTTGGTCATTCAGCTACTACTCGCTTTAAAACGTCAAAGGCCTCAGCTGTAAACCCAGGTTCACAGTTAATATTTTTGAACCATTTACCAATGCTAGAGGCATGCAAAGAAGTACTAAATGCTTCACGGACATAATTGTAAGCTTTTGAACTCAAAAATTTAAAGTAACAGCGAATCTCCGTACAGTAGGTGAATATTTTGTTTTTGACCGTGGCTTTTTTGCAACATTTCTTTGTTTACATCAGTCATGTTTCTTAACAATATGGAATGCTATGCAAATAAAAATTTTGTTTTCTAAGGTAGAAACTATTTGTTTTAAAATACCACCTTCTTCTTATACCGATTCAGCGACTGCGTGAGAACTTTATGTGTTTTCTGTCAAGACGATTGGTTTGTCACGATGTAAAGACCAGCATCCATTACATGAATTAATTAGTTACTAATTAGCCTGTGTTAATCTAATTTCGCAGAAATTAACAAATAATTAATTTTATAATCCCTCCGACGTATATTTAAAAACATCGAATGTTTTACGTAAGAGATCACACCAGTATATCAACCAATCACCGCATTGGCATCCCTGCACAGAAGCCGTCCCGCCTACCGCGGATCCTCTATAAACTGCGAGACGCGCTACCGTACAAAATGCTTGTGTCGGGCCTTTGCCACGATCACTTGTTACTCGTGCGCCTATCCGGTACATAGTCTACTTCCTGCTTGTGCATCGGGCTGTTGCACCGACCGCTTGTTCGTAAATCCGTTCCGATGACGCTACCGTATAAAGTAAATTCTGACAAGAAGCCTGATCGCTTATTGCGATAACCCAAGCTTGAATAAGAAGCCTGACCGCGCGCCAGCCGCTCTGAAACGCGTTATAGTTCCGCCGATCTGTCGACCGACGCGTTGGTTCATCTCTGTTGTCGTGCATCATTTATCGAGATACTCCGCCGCCGTTCCCTGAGAATCTCCTTCATATAACCGAGCTGCTGATTGATACACTCTAAGGTTAATAGCACGTAAGTTTTTATTGCACCACATTATATAATACACATACCAGCCGATGTTACGATGGGATTAGATCCGAAGTCATCTTTCATTTACTCCGGTGAGAAGAAAGGTCATCGCCTTAATTCTACCACCTTCCGGAAGACCCATTTATACATCACTAAACGGGTTAGTCCCAGATTCTTATAACTGGTCTTTTGCCAAACATGTATTACAACCTACTAACACCAATACTGCCTAATTCAAGAAAATTAACAATAAAACGAGCAACGCCTGCAACCTGAAGATAATATCACGAGGCGTCCTTTAAAGATAGCCTAGTGATCATCCAGATATATAAAACGCTGTGCGTTTACGTAATTGATTGCATCAAACGTGATGAAACGCCTCGCGAACCGATTACAATTCAGTTAGATATCCACGTAACGTGAGTCCTTCTGATAATATTTCTTAATAAAGAAATCCAGTAAGATAAACGTACCTGTATCGCGTAGTATTTTCACGCACCTGAAACACCAAACTAATTCGTTTCCGAAGGTTTGAACACACTTACCAGCATCTTCATCAATTACGAACGTTGTACTTATAAATTCTTTCATTTTAATACGGAGGATAATCGAAAGTAATAAACATTAGTTTATTTTATTCCAGACAATTGAAAGGTTGCTTTTCTTTTAAAACAATTAGCCTAAATCGTAAATAGTTAAGTTACTCTAAACCGAATTAATGCAGAAAGCATGTTCCAGTCGTATAATTTACATTGGTTAACATCCAATATTAAATGAATTATTCCTTAATAATTAGAGTAACTACTTCCCTAATTAATCCACAAACCCGCTACGCCTGTAGTTTGTTTATTTAAATCATCACAAACAGTAACAGTTACATTTTTATATCATACAAGTATAAGAATTCATTTAATAGACGATCCCTTTAAAGTAATACATCTATTCGGTCTAAAAGCAAACTCGTCTACGAAAATAGTCATGCGCACGAACGTTACTTAAGTATTGATTTTTATCGGAACTGACCTTCTCACGAACGCTATCGTTTCCCTCAACTTATGTAATACTGAGCTCTTAATAAATTATAAAAGTCATCGGTATTAGGATTTTTTGTTATAACTCTAGTACCCAATAAACATAAGTGTAATATTAATTCCCACAGAAACGTCTCAGGATCCAGTGAGCCGACCACATGCCGTCCTAGGGCGTCCATCCAGAGCGGGCGTTCCGGGGAAGGTTCATTTGTATTTATTTAGTGTACCTATTTTATTTTTATTTTTCATTTTATCTTTGTCTTAAGTTCAGATATTTAGGGTTGTAAGAAATAGGTCAATATAAGTATCAAAGCCTTGCCTTCTAATTATTTAGTGTGAACAGTGTTTAGCCGGAACCATCTATCCAAGCGAACCTAACCCTTCTTACTAGTACGAGAACCGACTGAACTAGACCGAGGCCATTAAAATAAACTGTATTAAAAGTCGTCAGCCAAGCGGCTTGCAATGAACAGCGCCTTTCTGGGTTTTGCTGTGAGTATCGACAATTGAAGATAGCAGTAAGTGACGGAAAATGGTAGCGACAGCTTCAGGTAAGAGGCATCGCGTCCTTTCTGTTCTGTAAAACCATTTCTTCTCAAAGTGAGTCGAACATAGGCGATCAGTCTCAGCTGGTAACGTTCTCAAAATCCGCATACCGCTAATCCATAATCTCCTGCGGACCACATTAGCAGGGAACCTGTTTTAAAAATTTATATTTAGGCAAGAGTCATTTTTCAAATATTTTAAAACAGAAATTCAAATAAAAATCGTAAATGCATTCAAACTATGGTGAAAACTAAAATGGCGGCGAACACGGCGCACGTTTGTGTCCTAGGTGTGTATGACTCATTGGCCTTGAATTCGTAAATAGATTATCTGTGTTGAGATACAATTGTAAAATTCCAACCACATACAATTTATTTTTCACTTCAATGTGACGGCAGCGTGAAATAAGTACAAAGACACAGAATATAAACACAGCAACTACCACTGTAAGACAATGCATCATTACTATAAGCACGGCGTACTCTATACCAGGCGGAATATATAGTAGGAGACGTGACGTAGGTAGGTCTAGAAGTTTAATGAAATACATGCAGTCGCGTCTATAAATCGTGGAATTTTAGGCTTGGCCAACAAATTCTAATAATATCTGTGAATATGATTCGCATATGCCATGTACCGGATTCTCGAAACACCTGTCATAGTACTACTTTATTTAATGTTACAAATATTGCATTGTATAATTAAAATTACGAAACCTCTATAAATCAATTGTGATCATCAAAAAGTTTAATATCATAGCGATAATTTAAAGCAGTGCAATAAAAGTCCAGTTAATAGTTGTATTTACTGAAATTGCAGTTACATATGTGTTTATTAAAAAAAATACATGGGTATTTTATTAAATTTTAAGAAATCTGGTTGATTAATAATAGGAATAAGATTACCAGCTGTTTACTACAGTTTCTATCGGTTAATGAATTGATACAATATCCATTCATATCAAATCATATTTAATCAATTTTTTTATTTAGTTTGCTTTGTATTAAGAAACTCTATAAAGAAAAGTTTTGTACAATTATATTTTCGTTAAAAATATGTTTACACATTTTCTTATAAAATTAATCGTTATTCAGCACACGCAACGCACACGCACACGCACACGCACACGCACACGCACACACACACGCACACGCACACGCACACGCACACGCAAAACACGACACGCACACGCACACGCACACGCACACAACACGCACACGCACACGCACACGCACAGCACACGCGCACGCACGCGCACGTACGCACGTACGCACCAGCACCCACGCACCCACGCACCCACGCACCCACGCACCCACGCACCTACGCACCACACACACACGCACGCGCACGCGCGCGCACACGCACACGCACACGCACACGCACACGCACACGCACACGCAGACGCAGACGAACGCAGACGCAGACGCAGACGCAGACGCGGACGCGGACGCGGACGCGGATGACGCGGACGCGACGGACGCGGACGCGGACCGGACCTGACCGGACGCGACGACGCTACGCGACGCGACACAGACACAGACACAGACGCAGACACATACACACACACGACATCATGGCCGATCTTGGCTAAACTCTGTCCAACGTTTTAAAATGAGGAAATAAGTCGATTAAGTTAGTGAATAAAATTCGATTGCGTAACCTTCTATACCTACGTATGTATATGTAGGTTGTAAGGTAAAAAAAGGAATAAGGGCGTATATGGATGTTGCACTACTTACTTATTATAAAAGAAAGAAAAGGTGAATGCAACCGCTAACAAGATACCCACCATCAACGTGTCCCAAACAACTTTCCATTTGCGACTAAATGTGCATTCGACGGGTACCTAAAAAAGCTATGGGTATAAGCGCGTGGTTATCACATAACTCAGCCTCTTCCAAAAAACGTAAGAAAAAAACTTAACATGTACCCAGCTGATATAGGTAATTAACGTCAATCACACTGAAAAGAGAACAAACTGTTAAATCTTGATGTAGAGCATTGGACATATCAATTGCCTTTGTTCGTAGGTGCGTGAGCCCAATTTCTTGAAATCTGACAAATTTTGGAGTTAGTTTGGCATTGGAATTATCTATGGCACTAGATACTCTGAACTTATAGTTTTGGAGATATAATCGAAGTAGGTATTACCGAATCCGATATATTTGCAACCGAAATTTACGAAAAACGGCATATTGCTTATATTTTCGCGCTTTGATATTCGAATAGCGCAAGATACAGCAGAAAACGGTTTATCCCATTTGGTTTCGTTGGTTTCATTATCATAGATGATATAGTTCCGGTTGGTCTGCAGTGTTTTCGTTGTGTAAACATATATGGATTAAGAAAACATATTTGCTAAAGTAATCGGTAACAACTAAGATCTGTTTGTAGCGCGTAACAATCGAGACAGTGGCCCAATAAAATCTAGACCGATAGATTGTCAAGGTGAGATCTTGCTCGGGCTTATGTTCTGCGCATACCTTCAACACGCCTAACCTACAACGTAACGTAAAAAAGAAGGAAATTAGTGAGCACGGGTGAGAACTCAGTCTAACGGTCAAATAACCGCACAGCACTTTGTTGACATGGGTGGTTTTGAAGTGTTGATAAACTGTAGATATATAGTTAGGTTAGCTAGACGACAACCAAAGAAATATTGGTAGTAAAAGCGATGAGGAGATTAAGTAAAGTTTGAGCGCCACAAGCTTTTAAAACCGAGAATTACGATTTAATTAAAGAGGGCCTATAAAGCTTGAACCAGAGAGAAGAAAAGAAAAGAAAGAAATAAAGTAATAAACACCAGTTCCCAGAATAATCTTGTTTTATTAAACTTTCCACAAACAACAAATTCAATCACTTTGACAAAAATATATGTCGGGTATATTAGTCCCACACACCTATCATAAACGTTATTATATTAACCTGAATTAATTTTCCCCAAACGGCTTACACAAACTAGATATAAGTATCGAGCATAGCGATTGATCGTACTATTTGATAACACAATTAAATATCACAAAGTGTAATTAGTAACGGACGAAGGCAATTTGACCAACATAAATAATGTTCCCGTCAGCAAGGTTAACTTTTCTGAGTTTTTTCTTTTAATTTAACTTATCGGGCCGTTGAAAGATCTTTCAAGGTTATCTGAAAAGGAAAATGTTTCACAGCGAAACAGGCTAAAGATCTATTTAAAATTCGAAACGTGCCGTTGTTTCACAATTTAGTTTTTTGTTGCTTCCTTCAATAACACAAGGCTACTTGAGTTCTTTGTATTTTTAGTTTACTATTTTAATAGTTACCTGAAGTTTATCAAGATTTCTTGCATAAACATGAAAAAAATTTTCAAATAAATGTATTAGACAATTCAAGCGTTTTATAAATGTTTCTTTTTTAAAAATTCATCATTTGTTACTTTTCAAAATATGAAAATAACTGTAAAAACAAATGTTTTAGAAAATCAAATGCCAATTTTAAGAGTATTTGAATTTTTAAAATATCATTTTAAATAAGCAAGAGTTCCCAAATCAAAATTTGTTACTAAAAAAAGTTGTTTGTTTCGAAGAGTTCTAACTACTATTTTCGGATGTTACGACTTAATATTTACACCCTGTACTTTAAGGGACTGAGGAACTACTTTTAATCCCCACGTGAATGTTGTAGTCCTCGAGTTTGTCTCGGGCTACAATCACTCGAATGGTTAAAAGATTCTTCAGTCCTGCAGCATACAGGGTGGCCAGTCGAGGAGGGGATGGAAGATTGTATAAAGACGAGATAAGTTAGAGAAATGATTTTTGGAGCATGGGTAGATGCCAATAGGTAGTACATACAAGGTGTTTCACGTTGTTGAGCAGACTAAACTTATATTTTTTAATGCAACACACTGTGTAGGGTTAGAAGATTCTTCAGTCCCGCAGCATACAGGGTGGCCAAACGAGGAGGGGGTGGAAGATTGTATAAAGACGAGATAAGTTAGAGAAATGATTTTTGGAGCATGGGTAGATGCCAATAGGTAGTACATATAAAGAGTTTCACGTTGTTGAGCAGACTAAACTTATATTTTTTAATGCAACACACTGTGTATATTATTACATTTTAAGAAAGCCCATAAAATAAGCTTTTATTTGATACTTACCAAATTGTATAGGTCTATCTCCTTTGGTTTTAGATATATTCAATTATTTCTCGAAAAAATTTTCCCACCTGCGGTCGCCGCCACTTATTTGTTAGGCGACTTTTGCTTATTTTCAACTGACAAAAAAAATTTTGGTGGTCCTGTAGTATTTTGAAATATCTCAATTTTCAGATCTTTTTAATAATGTACAGGGCGTGTCACTGTTAAATTTTGTTAAATGACACCCCCCCATATTGTTCGTGTCATTCGATGCTTTGTTTGATATTCTTTCTTCTTCATCAAGCATGTCTTATACCTAAAATTAATAATTTTCAAAATATTTTCGGTTTATTTGTGAAATTGCGATTGTAATACACGAACATTGAGAATAGAGGTAAGTTGGCCATGGGATTTACTAAAAAAAAATTTTCAAGTAAAAACAAGAGTTAATAAACAATTACAAGTTGATGCAATGAATTATTTTAAATTTAACAGACTGTTTTGAACAAAATTAATGCATAAAACACTCTAGCTTCTAGGCAAATTTAAATCAGTCCTTAGTAAAATTTCTGAAGTACTCAGTTTGATTATGTTCAGATCAACGATTTCATTTTTTACGTCTTTTGGTAAATGTAAACGTATAAAGATGGTCATGGAATTGTAGTTTCATGCTAAAGAATTTTTTAATCAAGTTGTATTAATTTGTAAAAGACACCTTGGCGTTCTTTTTCCAAGTAAAAACAAGAGTTAATATAACAACTATAAATTTACTAAATTAATTTACTCTAAATTTAACAGAATTTTTTGAACAAAATTGGTGCGTACTACACAAGTCACTCTTCCGTTCAAGGCAAATTTAAATCATCTTATGAATATTATCTTTTGTTTAATGGTGTATTTAAATTATCAATCTAATTTGATAACACTCAGTTATCTTCGTCACACCTTTAACAATTTTAACAGATATTACTACTGACGAAGATAACTGTAAGTGTTATCGAAACGTTTAGATTGTATAATTTAAAATACACCATTAAAAACCCAAAAAAGATAAGTATTTTATTATGTGTGATATTGATGAAAGTTAACATTTTCATAATCCTTAATGAAATTTCTAAATTTAAATCAATCAGTTAAATTTCTGAAGTACTTTTGGGTTTTAATTCGTGAGGTTTTAATGAAACGCAGAGTTTCTGAATAATACACTTTATTATAATAAACGCATTTAAAATACGAAAAAAAACTTTACAAAACGAGAACTCAAAATAAAGCTAACCGCCCGTACATCCTTACGCTTTTTTTTCTTCTGCAGAGGGCGCCAGGACAGTGAACAGTAATTTATGCAGTGTTACCAATACACATATATTTTAGAATGCGTTCGAGAACGTGCATCAATGTGACTTAAAACACAGAAGCGTTCTCCAACAGTACTCAATTTGGCTATATTCAAATGAACTCTTTCATCTTCTTTTGTAGATTTAAATTGGTTACTGATAAAATAACAAAGATTATTTGGAATTAATGTTTAAACTCGATATTAAAAAACAAGAGTGCCATGACAATATTGCGTTGAAAAAAGACAAATTGTTTGTAACAATTGGTTCTATTCAGTTTAAACCTACTTTGTGTTTTAATTTACCTATTCAAAGTGTTGAAAATGACTCTAAATATTCAGGAAATGGTTTTAATGATTTTTTATTCTTGGAGAATATCAAAAAAATTGTTTATTGGCAAGTAGAATTTATGCAGCAATATATCCCTATGCTAAAAAAAAGCCGTGACCTAAGGCGTTTCAAGATATTTTACAAAGATTTGAAGAAACGGGAAATTTAAAAAAGGAAAAGTAGCTAATAAAGTAGTGACAAATGATGAAAACCAACTTACTGTTTTATGCAATCCAAAAAAATCTTCATGTAAGTACTTCACAAATATCACATATGACTGATATAAAAAATCTAGCGTGAAAAATATATTAAATGCTCATAAACACCGTGGATATCATATAGAACTTCATCAAAAATTATATGGTCAAAATTTTGAACGAAAATCAATTTTTGCAACTGGTTTTTGTCAAAAATTGCAGAAGTTTTTCTCAATTCCATATTACTTAGTGACGAAGCTATCTTCAAAAGTAATGGTTTAGTGAACAGACATAACATGCATTATTATAGCATTGAAAATCCTCATTGGATCAGGCATGTTGACCAACCAAATCGCTGGTCACTAAATTTGTGAGGGGGAATTCTTGGGTCCCATGTTGTAGGTACTTATTTTTCTTAAGATACTCTAACAGGCGAGATGTATTTAAATTTTTAAGAGATGTGCTACCTAACCTTTAAAATATTAATGAAGCAGTTTATGGAAATATGTGGTTCCAGCAAGATGGTTCACCCGCCTACTACCATCGAGACGTACGAACATTTTTACACCACTAGAAAGAACATCAGTGGATAGGTCGCGGAGGACCCATTTCTTGGCCACCGAGGTCATCTGATCTGATCCCACTCGATTTCTTTTTGTGGGGTTACGTAAAAGATTATGTGTATAAAGAAATTCTAACCACACCAGAAAATATTAAGGAAAGAATCAGAAATGCTTTTCAAAATGTCACAGGGCCGAAATTAGAGTTAGTGAAAAATAATTTGTGCGACGTGTTAATAAATGCGTTGAAGTTGAAGGAAGAACATTCGAGATTTAATGGGAAATTGATTTTTGATATCTTTTTCTTTTTCATTTTATTGTGCTTGTTTTGTTGTAATCTGTATTTGCTAATTTTATTACACAGTATTGCATATACAAACAATACATATTTACAGTTATTTTCACTAGCCTAATTTACTGAAAACAATACATACCTAGTTAATTTACAATATTATTTAATATTTAAGAACACCAAAGTTTCTTTTATAAATTAATATAAAACTTTACATTTACAAAAATACGTAAAAAATGAAATCGTTGATCTGAACATAATCAAACTGAGTACTTCAGAAATTTTACTAAGGGCTGATTGAAATTTGCCTACAAGCAAGAAATCACGAAATAACCATCGTCTGTAATTTAAAGCAAAAACACAGAAGAATTCTTCTGTGGCAGAAATATGAGCACTGATACCAATCTTTCCTTATTTGCTTATCTATTTGTTGATTGAGGTAACGTACCCGCACTGGTTTGTCTATTTCTTATTCGTTTTTCATTGCTTCTTGAGTGAATATTTTAAAAGATCGGTTCTTTTCAGAACCACATTACTGTCTAGTGTTCATTTAAGGTAAAGACTAATTCGTTTTTACAGAAAGAGATAACATTACATCAACATGCCTCGTAGGTCAATTACCGTAGACGAATTGATCCATAACTTAGTGGAATACTTTAATAAAGAAAGACAGAACAACGGGCCCTTAACAACAGTGCATTAGCGATTCTTTGAAAATTGACACCAAAACTATTTCTAATGCCCGGTATACACGACAACGATTTATCGTAGCGATCCGACTGAGCAGTCCGTTTGTGCAGTTTTATCGAACGTGTATACGGAAATTGGCGCAGATTTTATTGATTGGTGCAAACGATCGAGACAGGTACAAAATCTATTCGATAAATCGTAGTCGATCGCGGTTGCACAGTTTTATCGCAGTGTGTGAACGGAAGTCGGGCCAATCGTTCAGTTCGTTCACAAGTCTTGCTATAGGCGGACGTGTCCCTGTACGTTAAAACATGTCGCAAGAAGATTGTAGCGGAACCCGTGAGTTATTGGAAGAGTTTATCCAGTGCTATAAAAGTGAAGTTTGCTGTGGAATAAGAAAAGTAAAGATTATCACGACCGCAATAAGAAAAATGCCGCCTACGATAGGCTAATTCATAAGTACAAACCTATTGATCCTAATGCCAATAGGGAGGCCAAAGCCAAAAAGTTCTTAAAATCCGGAGCCGGAACTGATGAAATCTATATTCCTCGTTTGTGGTATTTCGACTTGATGAATTTTTTATATGATGAAGAAATACCAAGGCGGTCTATATCAAATGTTATGGAGGATAAAAATGAGGTAAGACTTTATTAATTTATAGGTTATCTGGTATTTATAGGTTATCTTATTACTTATTAATACAATAACAATAATAAATAATAATACATGCAGCTATATTTAAAACGTTTAATATGTATAATATAGCCATATTAATGAATAAAATGATCTTACCAGGGGACTTTTCCGTCGTTGACAAAATAACTCATAAATTCATTTCTTATTTGGTTTGCTATCTCAGAGTTTCCTTGACGAGAACGTTGTAATGGTTCAAGCGTTGATCTTCTTGTTGTAAGTCCTGACGACGTTGTACCCTCTTCAAAGTTTGCTCTATCAAAAGAATCTGACGAAGCATATGAAGAAAATGATGTTGTCATCAAATAATTATGCAAAACACAAGTTGCTCTAACAACTGCTTCTATGTTTTCAGTTGACATATTAATTTGTGTTCTGTGAATTCTAAACCTTGCTGCTAGTATGCCAAATGCGTTTTCAACTATGCGGCGTGCTCATGATGTTCGGTAATTATAAATCTTCTTCGCTCTACTATCCAAGTCAATAGAAAATCACAATGTGAAGTTTGTTTAGAGGAAAGCATAGCAGAATGCCGTTCCCAAAAGTGAAAGTAAAACAAAAGTGCATATGGACGTATGTGGTCCTATGGAAACCCTAGCATTGGTGGAGCTTATTACTATTTGGTAATAGTAGACGATTTTTCAAGAAAATCATTTGCATATATTATGAAACATAAGTCTGAAACGGTTCAGCATTTTATAGATTTTAAAAACATGGCTAAAAATGAAACTGGTAAGAAGTTAAAATCAATTCGCTCAGACAATGATTCACAACTGGTCAATTCAAAATGCTTACATTTTTAAAAGCAAACGGAATAAAGCATCAACTGTCTGCATACACCTCAACAAAATGGTTTAAACGAGCGTAATATAAGATCTATTACAGAGAAGGTGTACTACGTTATTTGATGCAAAATTGCCAAAATAATATTAGGTGGAAGCTGTCCTAACTGCAGTATATTTGAAAATAGAAGTCCAACTATAACTGTAAAAGGAAAGACTTCAGAAGAAGCTTGGACAGGTAAAAATCCAACTTAAGTAATTTAAGAATATTTGATTGTAAAGCCATGGTTCATGTCCTTCCCAAAAAGAAAAAGTGGATGCAAAATCAAAAAACTATTGTTTATGGGATATGGTGAAAACTCAAAAGCTTTTAGTTTTATTGATGAAAATACAAAGAAAATTATAATTAGTAGAGACGTCGAGTTCTTTGAGTGTACACTTGATAACCATGGTATAGAAAAGTCAAATAAAGATGAACAGTTAATTATTACTATTCCAGAAGTTGAACCAGTGGTAACTACTGAAGAAGAGAACTCCCATAAGGACACGTTAATTGAAGAGCACTCTGAGACGGATTATTCCATTTATGAAGAGAGAGTAATTCTGAAACAGGTCCTACATCTCATGAGTATTTTTAAGACATATCAACGCCAAATCGGTCTGGTTCTGAAAGAGGCACGCTGCGACCAAATCTTTCAAAATCCACGAAAACTGCATATGAAGAGGCACTGCTAAGTGTGAAAGAGCATTTTAAACGTCGGAGGATTCCGGAAAATCGTTTTGAAGTATATGGACGAAATGTAGGCATGAAATTACAAGAATTACCAAAACAGCAAAGAATTATTGCTGAAAAAATTATTAATGAGACATTGTTCTTAGCCGAAATGGGTGATTTAACTACGTCACATACTGTCAAAACCAGCGATTTTATTAACACATTTTTTCCACTCAGCCACACATTCAAGTATCATCTAATCAACCAAACGTTCAAACTGTCTCCACTCAGCCACACATCGTATCATCTAATCAACTATACACTGAAACCTTTTCCACTCAGCCACGCATTCAAGCATCATCTAATCAACTATACGCTGAAACCTTTTCCACTCAGCCACACATTCAAGCATCATCTAATCAAGCAAACGTTCAAACTGTCTCCACTCAGCCCCACATCGTATCATCTAATCAACTATACGCTGAAAACTTTTCCAACCTTGATCAACAACATGCTCAAACTCACGATTCTCTACTCCACACGGCTGCTTCATTTGTACGTAGTTTCACTGATAAATGATTATTGAATTTTATTATTAAGATTTCATTTCTTCATTGTTGAATAATTTCTGTTCGTTATTTCATTCTATTGATTTAATTAATAAACATTAAATACGATCACAATTGTGTTTTCTTTATAGCATCATCATCATCATCAAAAATATTTTTTATTGTTTTCCAGATACTACTAGACAGGATGGTAATAAAGCGGTCAAACTCCTCCCTCGTCCTCGTTCGACCTGTTTCTAAGCTAAATCAGCCCAGTAGCTTCGGAGCCTATTCAATGAAAACAAACAAATAAACAAACAATCAAATCTTTCCTCTTTATAATATTGGTATAGATTTAAAACTTGTCTTTAAGTAATCTTTTTGTAGAATTTTGTACAAAGCATCACAAGTTTCAGGAATGATTCGACTGAGGGCCTGTTTTGATATCATCGTAGAAAACTTCATGCATTCGTATGAGCGACCTGTAGCTAAAACCTCAGTGTTGCAGACAATCTTTCATGAGGAGTTATTGCTTCTCTCATCACGGAATCCCTTTTTTGTATAAGCGGTGTAACTAAACACAGGAGGTGTCTTCATTCATTCTTAAATAATTATGCCAATCTTTTGGAGCAAATTTCAATTCATTTAATAAATTTATATGAGAGTATGGCTTCCTTTTAGGAAGCCTTTTTTTCTTTTTTTCACAAAATAAGCCTAGGCTAGCGCGTCATCGTCTTCCATCACGGATGACATGTTTCTTGTCTGAGTTTCTGCGGAGAACTGATGATCGACGCAAATATTTTGGACGTATGGACAGTCTATGGACGTTCGATAAACTGCACAAACGGACTGCGCAGTCGGATCGCTACGATAAATCGTTGTCGTGTATACCGGGCTTAATACTTTACGACATCAAAATCTAGAAGAAAGCAAGGAAAATGAGCCTCAACGAAAAAGTCTAAAAACAAGATATGAGTAAATGACAAAAAAGTGGGATCCGTACTACAATTTATAACATATATATTAATCATGAACATGTTATATTAGATACGCTCTTAACAAAAATTATGGGGATGATAATGCCAAACAGATGTGGAAAGAAGCTTTAGAAACCTTCAGTTTGGTTAAAAACGATTAAACATACAGAAGCTGAAATTTTAAAGTGTTGGAAACAAGAAAAGTTTAAGATTTCCAAGTCAATCCAATTATAATAAATCCAAACGATGACAGATACAGAAGATGAACTGTGGTGAACATTTATAATTTCTTGTTTTAATTGAGTTCTTAACGCAAACAAATATTTTTCTCCAAAACTTAATAATAATCTAATTAATAACATATATGTTATTGTACATTAATATTATATTTTATAATAATAAATTATTTTCAACACAGTCATGCTTAACTGCTTAACTGTACGTTAAGTTGGTATCAAAACTGTTCGTACAAGAAAACGGAATTTATTGTTGATGTTATTCTTGTTAGTTACTTGAGTTAATAAGACATACAAAACGCCACTCTTGGAATAATACGTTAGCTAATAATGTACCTATACATTGTATTCAATATGTAAAAAAGGATAGTCATACACTAATGCGCGTTTCCATCAATCGGGATAATTTAAACGAATGTACTACATATACCTCTATTTTCAGTATTCTTGTATTATAATCGAAATTTCACAAATAGACTGAAAATTATTAATTTTAGGTATAAGACATGATTGATGAAAAACAAAGAATATCAAACAAAGCATCGAATGACACGAACATTATGGTGGGATGCCATTTAAAAAATAAAAAAAGTATTTATAAACAGTGGCACGCCCTGTAGATTTTTAAAAAAAATCTGAAAATTAAGATATTCCCAAATACTCAGGACCACCATAATTTTTTTGTCATTTTAAAATAAACAAAAGTCGCCTAACAAATCAGTGTCGGCGACCGCAAGTGTGAAATTTTTTTCGAAAAACAATTGAATGCCTCTAAAACCAATGGATATAGAACCATACAATTTGGTACCAAAATATTTTTAAAATGTAGTACCTATTGATATCTACTCATGGTTCAAAAATCATTTCTCTATTTTATTTCGTCTTTTACCATCTTCCATCCCCTCCTCGTTTGGCCATCCTGTATATGCTAGTTTTTGTCATTGTGAAATTCATCCCGAAGTTTTAAAATCACAGATCTGAAATGGTGCGCGATTCATCGTTAGGAATCTAGTTTGTTATCTTGCCAAGGTTTTGCTTCACATTATGTTCCAAGGGATTAAATGTTACATTTAATCCCTTGACACTTAAAGGATACTTCACTCCATAGAAACAGGAACTGGAACAATATATTTAATCTTGGAATGAAAAAAAAATATTTTTAATCATCAAAAACATTTTTTTGTGAATTAATAAAAAATACGGCTTATAACAAATAATTGAATACGTCAGTCAAAAAAAAAATTCATGGATTAAGTCGGAGAGATGTGTAAGGTACCAATTAAAAGAAAAGTTTCATGACGTATGAATGTTTTATACGTATATATTCAGTTTTATATAAATCGACCACCCTATTTATATTCTAAGCGTTTATATAACGATATACCGTAGGCCTATAACACTATAATTTTTTTGCACTTCCGAGACTAAAATAGATACTTTAGTCTCTATCTACAGGGACTAAAGTGGGTCATTTATTCCCTAGGGATTCAATATGGAGTGAACCCCCTAGAGAGTTCATTGACAGATGTCAAATTTCAAGTATATTTTATTATTTTTTTTACGAAACATTAACATTAATATTATTACAATTAATAAATATCAGGCGATTGATTTCCGAAACGATACTGCTGGATGTAAGGTTGAACGCATTTCCAAATGAATCAGTGCCTGTGGGCCGTTCAGATTGGCACGAGGGTCCTGGGAGTGAGGTAGTTAGTGTTTTTTGATCACCTCCACCTCCAAAAATTTTTTCGGCGATAAGGTTCTTATTATTCAGGAGTTTTCCACATACCCTTCTGCAACAGTTGCAGACTTCCATCCCCCATGTCTTTTTAAAACGTCAACAGTCGCACCTGAATCAGCTAGTAGAGATGCAGAGGTTCGCCGCCAACAATGTCCTGTATGTGACAACGCATCTGGTAGGTTTAAGACTTTCTGGGGCAATTTTCCAAATATATTCTTTCCTACAGGTTGCACTGTACACTGCTTGTTAACATAACGAACAAAAAAATCTTGAATGGGGAGTTTCGGCTTTTCTCAATGACTGATTTGCAGATTTTTGTATAACTAATGATAGTTTTATCTGAATCTTTTACAACGAAGTTCCTCTCTGTTCCATTTTTGGTAGCTCTAATGTTAACAAGAAGTCTGTTGCCCAAATCAGTCACATCATTAATTGACAATTCGACTAATTCAAGTCCTCTACAAGCCCCTGCCACAGCAAATATGAGTGCTACCTACAAAAAAACCATTTTTGAAAGTAGGTACAATGATTTTTGGACATACTCACTTTTGTCATTAAAAATGTGTCATCTGAAGCTTCTTTAGAAACGTACCGTAGATGGGGGTAACTAAAGCCTACGGGGAAACTAAAGCCATTACAACAGGTAATTTTTGGACGGTGATAGTGGCAACACTGTTTGAAATTAACAGCTGATGTTGTGTTTTTCTAACAGGAGCTTACACGTGCTTTCCAAATACTTATCTGGATTATTAAAAAATATCAAGGTAAGTGTACAGTAAAACTATTTATTTAGCCTAAAAAATTGATAAAAAAAAAGTTACCTTGCATAACTTCTGCTCTGAACAAGTCGTTGTTAATCTTAAATTCTCATAACTCTCAACAAACATAACCTTAATTTATGTTTCATCACACTTTTAAAGGTTATAACCTATAACTTGATTCTTTCTTTTGTTGTGATTTTTTTTTGTGATACACAACATGGGGTAACTAAACCACATCATAAAGGTGGCTTTTGTTACTGTACTTTGTGTGGTACACTATAATAAGTCAAAATTCCTTAAATAATAAATTTTTCTTTTTTTTAGGGCTAAAAATGCCTCGAAACCCAAAGAAGAAGCGCTGAAAATAGCTGTAGAAGAAGTGAAGAAAGGGTCATCTTTAAGAAAGGTTTCTGAGAAATTTGGTATATCAAGATTTGCTCTCACTGCTGCCCTGAAAGGTAGGGTTAACAATTGTGGTAGGCCTCAGTTCTTAATTTTGAAGAAGAGAGAAGATTAGTTGAATGTATAAGCATGGCTGGAGAGTGGGATTCTCTTACGGCGCTAGACATAAGACTAATACTCAAAGGTTACCTGGATCGTTGCGGCCGAAATGAAATCAGGTTCAAAAACAATATGCCTGGTGTTGATTTTATTGACAGTTTTCTGAAAAGAAACAGTAAAGATCTTTCCAAACGGTTGGGCCAAAACATTAAAAGAAGTGGAGCGACTATCAGTAAGGACATCGTGAATAACTACTTTAATGAACTCGAAAAGACATTAAAGGATGTTGTTCCATCAATGATAGTTAACTACGGTGAAACCAACATGACTGACGACCTAGGGAGAAAACAAGTGATCGTGAGAAGGGGATCACGGCATCCGGAGCGTAGTAGATTTTTCAAAATCTAGTACGTCAGTAATGTTTTCTGGAAGTGCAACTGGAACGCTACTGCCTCCTTATATAACTTACAAGGCAGCACATCTCTATGACTCATGGACGGGAATGGTCCAGCAGGCACTGTATATAATAGATCTAAAAGCGGGTGGTTCACACTGGAAATTTTTGAATATTGGTTTCAGAGTAGCTTTGCCCTATTTTAAACAATTTGGCAGTGATGCCAAGAAGGTTTTGATAGGAGACAATTTGTCGAGCCGCATCTCTGCCCATATTATTGAAGAATGCAACAAAATAAGATCAAGTTTGTACTGCTACCTCCTAACAGTACGCACTACACACAGCCCTTAGATGTGGCATTCTTTAGGCCATTAAAAATAAAATGGCGCCAGACTTTGACAGAGTGGAAAGAGGCCAATCGTGGCTCTATTCCAAAAGACAGGTTTCAAGACTTTTAAAAGTACCTTTATGCTTTGGGTGAGGAAAACATAAGTAAAAACTTAAAAGTGGATTTAAGGCAGCTGGTATTGTACCCTTAGACCGAAATAAAATTCTGAAAAGGCTTCCTGATGGTGATGCCACTGCCAAAAGTAACTCAGTTGTCTACAAAAGTATCTGAAGAGTTTAATTCAAGCAACAACTGATTCTATCAAATCCTTTTTGAAGAAAGTAGGAAGAGAGAGACCGAACCTCTGGAACAGCGGAAGAAGAGGAAACTGAATGTTCCTGCAGGAAAGGGGATTGAAGGGATTGAAGACATAATTCTGATCAATGATGATGATCCTCAACTGAGTACCGGTACGTCCAAAACACCTGATACCAAAACAAAGGAAAGCCACAGCAAACTGAAGACTATGAAACATAATAAGAAACTTGCGAATGCCGACTTAAGTGACGATACTGATGACCAGTATTCTTTAAGAGACTCTAATTCAGATATGGATCCAGAAACATTTAGTGACCTGGAATCGGAGATAGATCTACAATTAGAAGAAGCGACTTATGAAAAAACTCAAAAAGGAGTCTCTAAAGAAGAACTTAAACCTGATGTTTACGTCATTGTTGAGCTCATCTTCAATAAGAACACAAAAAGAAACCACCAAACAGTTCTATGGAGTCCTTCTTAGAACTTGTTTTGAGAAGAACGAAGTTAAAGTGAAGTTTTTCAGAAGAACCTCCAAATCAAAAGGAAATGACTATATATTTCCAATTGTTGATGACGAAATGGACATTCAGTTAACAGATGTCATTTCAATTGTGTAACCATCCAAAGTGAACATAGGACGTTATACTTTTCCTTATGAACTAAAGCACTGATTTTTAACAGGTCTATTTTAAATAATTTTTTGTTTTTTTTGTTTTTTTGTTTTTTTCTTAAATAATAAAGCTTTTTTAATGTTAATAGCTTTCTTTATTGTTACATATGCCTGATTTATGGTTTTAGTTACCCTAGCACTCTCTAACTAAAGCCAAACATTGATTTTTAATGGATGGCTTTTGTTACCCCTTTTTCATGGGCAACTAAAGCCACCATGTTTTTATATTTTTATTTAAAAAATATATATTTTTATCAATTTATGAATATATATCTTTAATATATGACCACAGACCCAAGTTTTGCAATTTTTATTTAACCTATAAATTAAAGGGTCTGACTTGGGCAGAAGTTTGAATTTTGAAAGTGGCTTTAGTTACCCCCATCTACGGTATCAATCTGTTCTATAGTTAGTACCTTTGACTTCTTCGCTTTGTAACCAAAATTTTTCCTTTTCAGAAGCGTCGTTAATTTGTGGAATTTACTTATATCAACATTATGTTTAACGTTAACCCTCATGTGCGCAATTTTTTTTATCATAATGATTTTTTTTATTTTAACCTTAGAACATTGTAAGAAACCTCAAAAAAATCAAAAAAATTAATGTCTTTATTTTTGGTTATATTTTGAAAAAAAACTAATGATTCATAAATGCATCATTGCGCACATGGCAACGTCAGCATTACTAGTGGTATGAAAATAAAATATCATGCTTTATGAAATTCACTGAAGCAGTTATTGTCTTTATTGAAGCACAAGGCTGCAGAACATTTCTCACACACCACGTACGTTTGGGAACTGCAGTTTGGTTTCTTGCAACGTAATCTTGAGTTGTTCCAAATTGGGAAATGATTTGTAAGGTCCAAACGAACATCTTGTGGAGGCAATGGTAGTGAAGTAGTCTTTTTTCGTTTAATTTCTATGGTACTTTGTAAACTAGACGGTCGTCCTCTTTTCACTGAAGTTGGTTCGCCTATTGATATCAGTGTTCTCGCTATATCAGTTCGAAATTCTTGTAAAGTCAACAGTTTCTCTTGTTTACCGGCGTTGTTACAACGATATAGCATCCAGGCGTTTATAATGGTGATGTCAATTAAGTGGTAAAATAGCCGCATATACCATTTATGAGTCCTCATTTTTATTTTATATCGACCTATCATACTGTCCAGTAGGTCGACTCCGCCCATGTGACGATTATACTGCTTTACAATAGCTGGCGAGTCAATTGTTATTTTTTTCTTTTGTTTTCGGTCATATCTCTCCGTATTACTTTTTGGATCGACACCTATAAAAGACGACAAAAAAAGTACGATTTTGTTATCTTTCCAATATACATTTGTTATATCATTGCCATCATGATTTGTCACATACTCTCCACAAGTACCCCTTTCAAGTGTTTTCATTTCTTTTTCTATAAGTACTTTACACGAAGGAATTCTGTTTCTTTTTACTGTTCCTAGAGAGTGGATGCCTTGTTTTGCTAGATAGGAAATCAGAGGAACGGAAGTATAGTAGTTATCAAAGTATACTTTGTAAAAGCAATTTCTTGTGACTTCTCGAACGAGACGTATCACTACATTACTAATTGCGCCTAAGTCAGGTTCATTTGGTAATCTTTTTTCTATATTATTTTCTGTTCCAGTATAAATTTCGAATTTGTAACAAAACCCCGACACTCCTGATAAAACATATAATTTATAACCCCATTTATGTGGTTTTTTGGGTAGGTATTGTTTTAAATGGTGTCGAGCTTTAGTCGCACAGATTTGCTCATCAACAGACAGATGTTTTTCAAAAGGTATGCTTAAAAATTTGGCAGAAAGGGCATCTATAATTGGTCTCAGTTTATGTAGCTTATCTCCTGAAGAATCTACCCCATTGTCATTGAAATGCAACATGCTTCTTATTTTCTCAAATTTTGTTTGGCTAAGTGCATTACGTATCAGATCTGATCCCAAAACGTCATTCCAGTACATTCTTGTATTTGAGATAGAGTTGACAGAAGTCAAAATAAGGATACCCAAATATTTGTATAAATCATATTTTTTAAAATCAAACGGCTTTGCTGGATCCTGTTGTACACTGTAGCGAACCGTTTCTTCAACTATTTTTCAACCAATTGATCATCAAAAAGTATTTGAAGTACTGATACGGTGTTTGTAATGCTAAAACCACATTTGGCAATATGATATTTCCGGTAAAAGTACACGGTACCTTTCCAAAACTTTTGCCTCCATAACAACTCGTTTTCTTTTACTGACTTTTTCTTTCTACTCGTTTTTTCCTCCTACTCTGTGTTTCTTTCTCAGTTGGTAACATTTCTTCAGTTTGTGCAGCAGTCTCTGTTTCTGGATTTTGTAACGCCTCTTGCTCTTCTGCTGTACTTGTTTCCATAACAAATATTTCATTTTGGTTGGTCACAAGGTCTTCATCAACAACTTGGGTTATTTCATTAGTGTTCAGTTTTGTCCAATATTTATCTAATATTTCTTCTGATGTATTCGATAAAGTCGGTTTGATAAATTCTTCATCATCACTTTTATCTAATTCAACCTCGTCTTCCGACCCACTTGGAATATCATCAATTAAATCAAATAAATCACCTTCATTCAGAGTATCTAAGTCCACCGTTTTATTACTATTTTTGTAAATAAAAGGCATCTGTAAGAAAAAAAAGACACCGTTCAGCCTAACATAGAATAATTTCCCAAACACACAGTGATGCATATGTGAATCGTATAAACTTAGTAAAAAATCTCGACAAAATGATAGTTTCAAGAGCTTTTATGTATACACACTTAACAGTTAAACATTATTTTGATTCAGAAACAAAACTGGTAATACTCACATTGAAATTTCCTCGTATTTGTTGTTTTTAGTCTTTTGGTATAACGATGTCAACCACCTGCTAACACAGATCACAGAAATATGACTAATTTTTAGGTTATTTACGCACGTGTTTATTTTAACATGGAAAGTTACCGGTTCAAATTAGAACCACTGCGCGCTGTAGTCGAAACCAAAGTTCTGTGATATTTTAATAGCGTAAATTGACTGTGATTCATATCTGCATCATGACGCACGTGAGGGTTAAGCATAGTTTTTAACATTGAGTACTGGGCCCACAATGTAGAAGCAGCAAATTTGTTTACCTTTTCATTAAAAAATACCGGCAAAGCATCTTCGTTAAAATTTGTAATTTTCTTTTCACAGCACCACTTTAAAAATATACCTATCATACTTTTATCGTAAATTTTACGAGATTTGGAAGGCAGTAAGTCTACTAAAGCCTTTTTCTAGATCCAAATTCGTCGTACATATTTATTACCCTTTCGTCAAATTTTTTCAAATATGGCTACCGCTCTTTACTAACACCCATGCTAACCGACTGTTTTTTTCAAATAGCAAGATTTCTAGATAATTTTATAATTTTATATTGGAATTATTGTACATAAAAATAAATATTTTGAAGTGCAAAAATAAGATATACTTCGGGACAAAGTGACTTGAATATTGCCTCGGCTTCGCCTCGAAGCAACAAAATCGGATTAAATGCTGCACTTTGGTCCCTCTATATATAATATACTATACCAGTCTAAATCTTTCCATAATGCACCTGTCTTAATATTTAATAATATTGAGTAAAATGTACGTTAAAAAAAGAAAAGTGTTATAAATGAGTGAGAACGTCCATTGGGTTTATCGTGCATTGTGAGTACACGGTATACATTACATAATTGCATAATTGAAGTAGAACTAAATCTGTGAAAAACATGACCTTAATTAAGTAACGTCGTTAGTCAATTGTTTGTGAATAATGAAAAATTTGTCAAAATTCAGAACTAAAATTGAATTATTAAATTATTTGTAAATGAATATTTTTGATTGAAATTACGTGTACGAAAAAACACCATAAAGTAGCATGCGCATTAAGACTAGTAGGTCAATCAGCTGGTTGTATTCGTATTTAAATTTTAAATCGTCTTACCTCGCGTGCGTGAACTTACTGTCTTGGAAGGAAATAATATCATTTGATAACAATGAATTTGTTTCATTTATCAAAGAGATATTCGTTATAGCCTTTAATTTTAGTGTGTTAAGTGAATGAACAGGATTTTTTTTCTACTTTTATTCAAACAAATCAACCATGACTAAGGTAGGTTAATTTGCACATAAAACTTATTAATAATATAAAACTTTCTAGAATTCAACCCTTCGACAACGTTTTAAACCGTTACCTGCCAAGGATATTTTAAATGAGCAAAAAGTTACTACAGGAACTAGGATAAGTCACGAAGCTCCATTGCGTACTTCACATTTTTTTGCATTGTTAGGACTTATGTTTGCAGTATTACCTATCGTGATAGTAGTAGAAAAACAGTTACCTCCTGGTATAAGAATTTCAGAAGAACATAAATATCAGAATAGATTTATAGCAGAAAGAGCATACAATATTTTAAAAAATTTAACAGCATTGGGTCCAAGAGTGGCAGGTAGTTACGTTAACGAAGTTTTAGCTGTAAATTTTTTAAAAAACCAAATTCAAACTATTATTGAAAATGCCAAAGATCATAATGTGATTCAATTAGATATACAAAAGGCTAGTGGAGCTTTTAATCTTGCCTTTCTTGATGGAATGACAAATGTTTATAGAAATATGCAGAATATCGTTGTAAGGATAGGATCTCGTATTAATTCTCCAAATAGTTTACTTATAAATTGTCATTTTGATACAGTTTCGCAGAGTCCTGGTAAGTATCTTTTTTTTTTAGATTATTTTTGACTAAACTATCAGGTACACTCCTTAATTTGACTGTTAATTTGTTTAGGTGTGTTTTTATTGTTATCAAAGATAAGTTAATGGTTTTAATGATACATCTATTTAACTCCAAATGTAATCAATCTGTAAATATACTTCAACACTTTACGACAATAAAGAAGCTGTTATAAGGAAACATAATAGATTGCATTTGACGATTGATTAAATTAAAGTTCTAGGGATCTCTAATTGAGAATTCCTATTTACACATATAGCTATAATCTACCTAAACAGTAAATATGGATTTTAGATTAAGTAGCACTTGTAATACTTATATGGATATTGAACCAACAATCAAGGTGAACATATTTTGTATTAACTGTGTATTTGACTTAATTTGTAACTTTCGGAATATAATGTGATTAGTAAAACAAATCACAAATTTTATGTCTCAACACTTGCTAAAATTGTTACATAGTAGTTGTTGGTAGTTTGATAACTTATCAAAAGTCCTACATATTTGGTAAGTGATATCAAGTGTATTGTAATCAATATAATCGTGTATGATTTGGAAAAAAAGGTTTTTTATCAAACTTAATTAATTTTTAAATATTATTTTTTTTTATGAAGGAATAAGTTCAAAAGTAAATGTGTAATTAAAAATTAATAATAATTTTTAATTAATTTTTGATCAGATAAGTTTTATGCATGTATAATTGGGATGTGTTAATTAGTAGAAAGAAGATACAGAATGTTAAAGTTCATACCATTTTTTTTCTGAATTTACGTGTCCCAAGTTTGATGGTTTTGCAGGGTATCTCAAGAATGGATTGAGATAGGAAGTTGCGGTTTTCACGTTCTTGTGCCAATTTTTATCTTCCAACCTACATAAGTATAAATATGTAGGTAAAGGAGGTTGTGCAATCGACTTTTATTTCACTATCGCTAAATCGATTTATTAGCTCATAATACAAATTTTGACCAAGTTTCGCCAAGATCCGCCATCATGTCTGGATGTGTGTGTGTGTGTGTCTGTGTGGATGTGTGTTAGTATCCAGCTACAAAACGAAAATACCTACATACTTATAATTTTGTATTTAAGCTTGTTTTCATTTAGCTTAGAGCTGATTAGATTTTTGGGAAAATCCATTGGGGGTGGGGGGAAGGTTGTTATCAAATATTTCTGAAACAGCTACATAGACATAGACCCTATACATACCGGTTAATTATATTCTATGCAATTTTTTGCAATGATGCGTAATTTAAGAATTTAAGTGTTCAAATTTTTTCTTTCAGTGTCTGGATAACGATTAATTTTTTGAAGAAAATTTAATTTTACATAGCTTTTCTTTGAGTTTTAATATAAAGCGAAATAAATGCAAAAATTAAATAAACATCATTGAAAATGCTGAAGCTGTATTATTGATATTTTTATAGAAGCGGGCGGCTTTTTACGTTAACATGTATTTATGTCTAATAAACTCTATCTGACATGAAGTTTTAAATGTCATTCTGACATAGATTGTTGTTTTTATTTTTACAATGTTGCCTGTTTTCGTTATGAACGTCTAAAAAAGAGGTTGTATAGTTATCTTAAAAATCAGTGGCGTATTTACAATTTGACTTTGGGGGGGGGGGGGGAGCTTGCCGATTTCGGTGCTCATTAGTGATCTAAAACGATACCAAAAGAGGACGGCAAGAAATGTGGTAAATACGAGTTGTACATACAAATAAATCAACAAAAAATTTTTATTAGTTGAATATCTTAATAACTTATTGGTATGAACACAAACAAAACATATTAGTGTAAAAGAACAATTCTTTAAATAATAAATTCTAATCTTCGAGGTTTAGCTGCCAATTCATTGATGGTTACTGTTAAATTTACTGATTTGTTAAACGTTATTAATTGAATTAAAGACAATTTAAACGTCTTGTCACACACACACTTTTTACTATATTTTTTACTTCAATGGCAATAATGTACATCATTCAATTGTTATTATATATATATATATATATATATATATATATATATATATATATATATATATATATATATATATATATATTACATGATCTAGAAAATATGATTTTATTCAACACCTCTTCTAATTTCTAGCTTATGTATTACATTTTAAATTCATTGATGGTTATTGTTAAATTTACTCATTTGTTAAACGTTATTAATTGAATTAAAGACAATTTAAACTTCTTGTCACACACACACACTTTTTACTATATTTTTTACTTCAATGACAATAATGTACATCATTCAATTGTTCTTATATATTTTTTTTTTACATAATCTAGAAAATATGATTTTATTCAACACCTTCTAATTTCTAGACTATGTATTACATTTTAAAAAAAAATTTACATGTTATATATACATTAATTTACTTTTTATATAATTAAACTACACATTGTTTAATGGTTTGGTTAGAATGTCCGCAATTTTTTTTAGTTTCACAATATTTTAAGTTTATTTTTCCTTTTTGTACTTTCTCTTTAATTACATTAAGTACATTACATTAATTACATCGATATGTTTACTTCTCTTATCGAATTGAGCGTTTTTAATCAATTTGATTGAACTCTGATTATCCACGTTTAAATCTATTTTAATGTCTCCACCAGTTAGTTCATCGATAACAATCTTTAAATACAACACTTCTTTAACACAATCAGCTGCTGCTATAAACTCTGCTTCTGTAGTTGATAATGATACAATTGGCTGTTTTCGAGATCCCCAGTATATTGGTCCACCACAGTAGAATATAACATATCCGCTTATAGTTTTACGTGTTGTTTTATCACCCGTGAAGTCAGAATCACTATACGCAATTAATTTTTTACCATTCAAGTCACTTCCACTTTTAAAAGAAATTCCATCACTTTTCGTACCAATTAAATAACGTAAAATTCTTTTAACATTCACGGTGTCTTGATTAGTGGATAGAGGGATAATGAATTGCCAATAGATGCCTATGAACAGCTACCTTAAATTTTCTTATATCATGAGTGAGAGGAAAACAGGAACTAGGGAGATCATTCCAGAGTTTAGAAACCGTGTAGAAAAAGGTGGATTGTGCTCGTTTGGTACGACAAGTGGAGATTGGTACTGCATACTGATGATGTGAATGAGCGAACCGAGTGTTTCTCGCAAAGATAGCCCGAGATGGTATCAAAGAATATAATTCAGCAGCACAATACGATAATACAAAGAAAGAACTGAAACCATCCTTCTATTATCCAGGGACTGTATGTGAGAAGTTAAGGACGGGTCATTTATAAGCCTAATCGCTTTCTTTTGAATACGATCAACGATATCGAGAGCGTATTGGGGAGCACTAACCCAGAGGTGAGAATTATATTCCAGATGAGGCCGAATTTGGGCCTTATACAGCAGAAGCAGTTGTCGTGAGGTAAAGTTTAGATCTGTACAAAAAGCCTATTTTACGAGCAGCTGTTTTGGTAGCTGACAGAAGATGGTCAACCCATGAGAGATTTGAAGATACAGTCATACCCAACAGAGTAATAGAGTCTGAAAACTTAAGAACTGAGCCATTCATACTTACAACAGGAAATGATCGATCTTTTTTGGCGGACATAAGGCAACACTGAGTTTTGTTAGCATTAAATTTAACTAGATTATTGCTTCCCCATTCGAGAATACGTTGAATGTCTTTGTTGATTGAATTTGCCATTTCAGTTTTAATTTCTTGATTTGACATAGAAGGTGGATTATCACTATGAATAGACTGAGATGAACTACAGTGAAGAGTGGTATCGTCAGCAAAGCAATGGATGGGGTTAGTTGTTGAAGAAATAAGGTCATTTATGTACAGCAGAAAAAGTGTAGGCGCTATAACGGAACCCTGTGGTACGCCCGCGTTGATGCGTTTTGAAAAAAAGCCATCAACCACGACACGTATTCGTCTTTTATCAAGGAAACTAGAAACCCAGTTGGTGAGCGTATCATTTAACCCAAACGAGGTGAGTTTGGCAAGTAAACACTTATGCCAAACTTTGTCAAATGCCTTAGAGATATCTAAAGCGACTACAACTGTTTCACCGGATTGCTCTACTGTATTGTTCCAAACTTGGGTCACATATGAAAGAAGATCGCCTGTTGAACGACTTTGCCTAAACCCATATTGGTGGTCACTAAGGAGTTTGTTAGTTTCAAGGAACGTGAGCAGTTGCTGATTGATGGCTTTTTCCATGATTTTAGACAAAATGGAAGGATGGCAATTGGTCGGTAGTTTGAAGGATCGGTCTTATCGCCTTTTTTGGGAATAGGTTGAACATTTGCTAACTTCCATGATGAAGGGAATGCCCCAGAAAACATAGAGATCGTATAGATCTTAGATAGGACTGGTACTAGTTCGGGGGCACATTTCTTTAACACAATAGCTGGGATACCGTCTGGGCCAGTCGCCTTATTGAGATCAAGCTTACTGATGCTCGATTCCAAGTGCTTGTACCGAAAATGAATTGGTTTCATAGCGTATGAAGAAGAGTTGACTAGGGGCACGTCTTTTCCAGAATCATTGAGACACGAGTTTGATGCAAACAAATCCACAAAAACATCGGCTTTGTCTACAGAATCAGCAACTACCGATCCGTCAATGGACGTCAGGGGTGGGGGGAAATGAAGATGTTCGAAAGCAAAAATTTACCGCAAATGATAAATCGGGTCTAGTTTTATCTGTCAGGTATAACAATGTTCCAATTGCTTCTCGATAGGACATACCTTGAGTTTTTTCTAGTTATTCTTCGATTCTCGGATGATAAATCATTGGTGTACTTGTTGGATTTGCTTTATCCATCTCAAATTTCTTCAACACGGTTTCTGTATATTTTTCTTGCTTCAATATTATCATGTCTTCACTTCTTTTTATTTCTATTCCTAGAATTGTCTTCTGTTACTTTAAATTCATATTCTTCTTCTAGTTTTCTTAGTAATTATTCAGTTTTTTTTATTATCCTTGCTTATTAAATAAATATCCATCATCCACATGTATTTCTAAAATCATTGTGCTCCCTTCATTGTTGAATAAACATCTTTCACTTTTTAATGAGTGCATTCCGCATTTTTCTAATGTTTCTGTTCTGGTTTGTATCCATCTGGTATTTCCATAAAAATTCTTTCTTTTGAAGATTTCCATAAAGAAACGCTGTTTTTATATCAAATTTCACCATTTTGTAATTATCTCTGATTGCCATTGCAAAAGTATTCTTAATGAACTCATGTTTGTTACTGGGCTAAATAACTCTTTGTAATCCACTCGATATTTCTGTTGAAATCCACATACCACAAGTCTCGCCTTGTAAATTCCGTTGTCTTTAATACGAAAAACCCATTTACTGGTAAGTATATTGTGTCCTTCTGCTTCATTTCAGTTAACTAACTTCAATGTCTTATTTTCTTCTAGTGATTATTTTACTGATTTTATTGCTCTTTTCCAATCTTTCTTTTCGTATCCATTTATCGATTCTTTGTAGCTTAACATTGCATATTTCTCATTTTTTATTTCATAGTCTTCGAATCTTCTTGGCAAAATTATTTTTCTTCCACTTCTTGTTTCTTCTCTTACTGGTTCATTTTCATTTTTTTTTTTGATTTTCTCCTTCTAATGTAGAAACTGTTTCATTCAATATTTCATCTTCCAGAATTTCTTCTTCTTCTGTACTATCTTCGCTAAATATTTGTATTTTACTATTCACTTTTTCCTTTTCATTTTCCTTGAATATTCTGTAAACAACAATTTTCCTATCTTTGTTTTATCCCATAGACGATAGCCATTTAAAGCATTGCCTACAAACTGATACTTCTTGCTTCTTGTGTCAAGCTTCTTTAAATGTCCTAACATTTTTGTATATGCATCACATACAAATATTTGTAAATTTGTTAAATTTGGTTTCTTCTCATTCCATTTTTCCATAGGCGTAACTTTTAAAGAATCTGTGCGACTTCCATTTGTAAGATATGCAGCAATGTATACCGCTTCTCCCCAAAGTTCCTTGTCGACTTTAGCGTCGAAAATCATTGCTCTGGCTTTGTCGAGCAATGTTATATTCAATTTCTCAGCTTTACCATTCAGTTACGGTATTGTGAAATCTAAAATAATTCCTTCTTTCTTACACCATTGTCTAAATTCTGTATTTGAATATTCTCCGTCATATCTAATTTTTAATACTTTCGTAGTTTTACTTCTTTCCACCTCTCTAATGAACTCCTTTAAATATTCTTTTGCGTCATCTTTAGTTTTTAATAAGTACACTTGGCAGTAGTGTGAATAATCATCCAAAACTATCAAAAAATACTTCTTTCCATCCCATGTAATAGGATCTATCGAACCACATATATCAGTATGTATTATCTCCAGCATCCTTGTTACCTTTTTTCTTACTGTGTTGAATGGTAATCGAGTTTGCTTGTTTGTGTCATATTTCACATCCTTGTACATTTTCACAATCTATTTTATCAATTTCAATTCCTGTAGACACATCAATCAATTTTTCCATGTCTTTATTTCCTAGGTGTCCTAGTTTTTTGCAAAATTTCCACTTTTTCATCGTTTTTCCATCAAATAACTTTCTTTTATTGCTTCTTTCTTTATTTAGTTTTACTAAGTATAATCCATTTTCTTTCTTCCTTCTAGCACTTGGTAGTTCTTTTCAATTATTACTTTGTTTTTAGTGAAAATTACTTTACCATCATTTTCTGTAATTGAATTAACTGATAGTAAATTGCTATTCTACTCTGGTATGTATAAAACATTATTTAGAATGCATTCACTTCCTTCGATAGTCCCCTTTTCCTTTGATACCATCGTTTGATTCTTCTTTGCTACTTGTATTTTTGTTTCACTTTTTATCATGGTTTTATACAACTGTTTTGAATTCGTCATGTGTGCTGTGCATCCAGAAACCACATGAATATGTCGTCGATGTTTTCACTACTATTTGTGTTCATATAAAATGCAATCTTATTTTTATTTTGCGTCTTTTGCTGTCTTTTTCTGAAGAAACAGTCTTTTTCCTTATGATTTGTCTTCTTGCAAAGTCCACATGGTTTTATGTTTGATTTTACGTTTTCTCTTGATGTTGTGGGTGGTTCATATGTACAATTTCTTGCAAAATATCCAGTGTTACCGCATTTGAAAGATTTTAGAACTGCTCCCCTGTCATTATTGCAGTTTCTGGTTGTGTGATTTTATTTTTACAATTATAACACACTTTTTCGCTGCTTCTGAATGCTACTTGATACTCGCTTTCCTTACTATTTCTTCTCTGTTCTTCTGCTAATAGCCCTGATGTTAATTTAGTCAGAGTTCTTTCTTCTAGTGGTGTTGATTCCCAAGCAGTAGTAAAATAGCTATATTGTACTGGTAGAGTCGACAAAATTTTACTAATTATCATGTTCTCATCAATATTTTGTTTCAACATTTTTAATTTATGCACGATACCTTCTATTTTACTTATATGTAAGGTAAAATGGCCAATAGATGACACTCTTTAGAAAAAAAGATACAAAAATATTCATAATTTGTTTAATTTTGCAAGAATGTAAAAACCATCTTGTACATATTTAATTTGAATCCTCTTTTAGACAGGGGACATATTAACTCGACTCCCAATTCAAAACTATTATGAAAAAAAAATTAAATGAAAAATACTTTACAAACTTACCTATAGATGACACTCCTAAATAGGTATGAGCCAATAGATGACATATCTATTCGCCAAAAGATGACATGTTTGCTATTTCTATATTTTATTCAACAAAGATGTTTTAAAATATGAACATAAGAAACCTTTTGCTAAAAATAACTAATATTGCCGTAAGAACTCATAAAACTAACATTAATCCTAAAGTATGTAAAAAACGTATTTCAGATAGACTTATTTCTAAAGCACGTTTAGATTTCTTTGACAGGTAATGGCTTTTTAAACAGGTAACTGATTCTTTCTCCTCTACTTAGAATTTCTGGGTAAGGAACTTTACCAATCACTTGGTCAATGGTTATTGTTGAAATATCCTTTTCATTTGGTACAAACTCTTTTTTAACTTTGTCTGTGGATTTGAGGCCCATTACTTGAATAAAATTACTTCTTTCTTGTACAACACATAAATATACAAACTTTGTTTGATTACGTTTCCCTCCAAGAAATTCACACAGTACGTGGTCACCTTCAATAAGAGTGTCAAGGGAAACAGGTTGGATTGAGATGTCGCCCTCCTCGTCCTCATCTTTAAAATCTTCATCCCATTGTGAAAACTCACTGCTCTCAATAGAAAGTGACTCGGATGTTGTAGATTCATTATCTTGATGTGTTCTGTTTTTTTTACATTCTTTTATTTTATTTTATTTTTTTCTTCATCTTTTTTTTTCTTGGTCTCTTCCAACCTGCTCCTTTTTGCTTCTAATTCCTGTTGTTTTTTTACTCTTTCTTCTTTCCTCTTTATTTGTTCATCTACCTTCTTCTGTTTATTTTCTTCCTTTTTTTGGTAATATCTCAAAGCCTGCGACGATGTTAACACTGAGGGAATTTTTTCACGTTTCATTTTTTTATTAGACTCGGGTTTTTGCTCTGGCCAAAAGTACTCGCTTAAATGGCGATGGAATAGTAGGGTCAACAATGTTTGCCGAACTGTTACACTTTTGATTATCAAGATTCACTATTAGCTGTTTTAGAGGTTTGGAATGAGTTATTGTCACTCCTGATGACTTATCTAGATGGTGAACAGTTTCTGGTAATTGTTCTGGTTCTCCCGTTGTATCTTCAGCTGGTGGCAACTAAAAACATATCGAAAGTATGGAAACATAATATGTTAAACAACACGTTTGAATATTACATTCTTTTTACTTGCTTCCGGACTTATTTGACGTGGATATGATTGGATTCCAGATGGTCTCGGTTGTTCTTCATTTGGTTGGTATTCTGCTTCTGATGTTTCTAAATTGTTAACCGTCACATTATTGGTAACATCTTCTTGATTTTATGTAAGTCGTTGACCTGAACTCCTTGACGCAAATGCTAAAACAAAACAGAAGAAAATGTAAAAGATCGTCGTAAACAATATCTATTATAACTATACCTGCTCGTTAAGCTGACTGCTATTTTTCTCCAAATATAGTAAAGTGAGGAGTCCTCTTTGGACCTTTCCAATCACCATCATTGTTTTTAAATTCCAATAATTTTTGTTCTCCAATTTCACTCTCCAGGCAAACTAGAAATGTTCTTATGTTATTTAGTTTCTTCTGTACGATAGGTATTGGATTTAGATTTGCTGAGTTAGTTATTGGAATTGGGATTCCAAGGTGATAACCCACATTTTTTAAAGCCATTGGATATTATCCCAGGTTCAATCTTTTGAACCGTGGTTTGAAGAAGTCGAGGGAAGTCTTTTTTTTAGTTCTTCGCCCATGTGAGACATTCGCCAATTTTGTACCTGAATTTTCCATTTTGACTTGACACTATGAAAAACAGCAACATCGATAGGCTGCATCAAATGAGTTGCATTGGGGTACAATGCTATCAACTCAGTTCCATTTTCAAGACAAAAATTTGATAAGTGATAATACAGGTAATTGGATCTTTTGTTTTTGAACCCATGGAAGAAAAATGTTAACAATGTACTCATAAAAAAGCTACTGAGTCATCCATCCTTTTTCGGACCTACCTATTGCCCAATCCTCTGGTACAGCTTCAGCAATTTGTTGTGGAATTCTTTTATACCGATAAACGATCATAGGAGGCGCAATCTGGCCAGCAGCGTTAGCTGTCATTAATACCGTTACATTTTCTTTTTCGTTATTTACTCCCGCAAGGTAGACAGATTTACTACCTTTTTCGGCCAACACTTTTCCTCCTCTGGGGTTTAAATAAAACGCGGTCATTCATTATATCTACAATTCCCTTTTTTTCTATATAAGTCCAGACTTCATTATACCAATGAGTTAAATTTTCTTTGCTAACGTTTGCTCTAGATCGGGTTAATGTCTGATAAAGTCGATCTGCAATTCTGTTATGTCTTGCTCGAAATAATGTATACCATTTTTCTCCTGGGACTTTTTCCAAACCCAGTTTTTGTGCCAACTTTGATACAGTTATCATAAAAACATTTTTAGTAACCGGAAAACCAGCCTTTGCCATGCTTAGAACCCATTCTACTAAAATTGCTTCTTGTTCAGGTGGAAAAATACTCTTTGGACCCATTCTCTTTCCTAGTGGTAATTTTCCACTTACTTTATATGTTAAAGTTGTTCTGGGTATTTTATATTTTTTAGCTGTTGCTTTAACAGATTTTCCTGATTTAACCGGCATCAAGCATTTCTTATGGAGTGTATTTCAAAATTTTTTATCGTGCCGTTGCATCTAAAAAAGTTGAAACAATATAATCCAATACCTGACATTAAAGAAACCAATAGATGACATCCTATGTCATCTATTGGTTCCCAATATTTCATAGTGTTAAAATAAATATCTAAACAAACAGTTTTGGAAACTATGCTGTATGACAAACTCAGTTGAAAAAATTATCAAATCTAATGTATGACACTCAGTGTCAGCCTTTGGTTTAAGTTGTGTTAGCTAAGCCAATAACTGACACTATGTTAACACATTTCAGAGCTGTAACTGTCTTAAAATTATATAACAAAATATGAACTAGTAACCTATACTGTACTCGTACATTATTAAAATTGTATTAAAAAACTTACAATGTCACAAAAAAAATATTTTCTACTTACCTTCTTACCGATTCGTTTAAAATTTGTTAAAAAATATCCCGAAATCGACACTGCAGAGAAAATGAAGATGTACACTGTACCATATCCAAAAGATAACTGAAAAATGGAGACGACGCGATCACATAATGGCCGAAGAACCGAAGAAGTGTTTGGATATGTTATAAATTTTGATTGAATACGGGGTGTCACCTATTGTTATAGACAAGATGGGGTGTCATGTATTGGCCATTTTACCTTACTGCCATATTGCTGTTCTTTTCGAAAATAAAATTGTAGAACTGCTGTAATAAAGTACATAACTGATCTTCAGTACTTTTCTCGAATATTTCTTTTAACTGTGTTAAACATTTCACATGCTGTGTCACAGTTGATTATATGTAGTAGCAATTTCTTCTCCCCAGACATAACTATTAATTTTTGCGCCCTTGCGTCTTTCCGTTTCCATGCTGATTTTTGTTCTTCATTACTACTATCAGTGTTAATTGTTGTTCCAGTAACGATATCATATAAATCACTTGCTTTTAACACTACCGTTATTTGATATTTCCATATTTGATATGATTCTTCATTTATCAATTTTTCAATATGCACAATTTCTTCAGTTGCCATTTTTAAATATTTACACTGTCAATGTCTATTGGTCTATTTTTACGTACTTTTTAGTTTTTACTTTTTAGAGCACTGGGCTACGTATCCTGAATTAAAGACAATTTAAACTTCTTGTCACACACACTTTTTACTAATTATATTTTTACTTCAGTGACAATAATGTTACATCATTCAATTGTCCTTATTAGGGTGAAGTGGGTAAATGTAATCAAAAAATGATAGTTGCAATTTAAAATTTTATAACAACAAAACCAAAAGAGATATCAGGGTCGTTTTTCGCAGATCACAGCTTATTTTATTATTAAATCAATGTAATATTTATTTATTTTATACCTGTCTTAGATTTTTTTATAAACTAAAATAAAAAAACAATGACTGATTACCCTTGCCCCCTGCTAATGGGGCGAGTGTAATCACACTTGTAACTGCCATATGCCTACTGTGTTATGGATCTGGCAAGTGTAATATAGTATGGAAAATTCTGGTTTTAACAAAAAAGGTTGAGCTTGATATGTTAATCTATATGGAAGTTATAAATTTTTAGTGGGGCCATTATGAATAAAACTCAAATATGTTTCTTAGAAATGTATATTTTGTAAATATTTGAGCAAAACAGAATGTGAGTTGTTTTTTATTTCACGTTATATGAGGTAAAGGATACTGGAAAAGTTAGTTCTCCTCTTCGCCCTAAAACGGGTTCTGGTAAAACTAGCTATATCCGATGCTGTCACTGTGTGATGGTCCTCTTGTTTAGCCAATGAAAAACTGAATTATGCGAGTCTTGGTGTGATTTTTTAAAACATAATGGTAGCTTCGATTCTTCATCGAGTGCTGTTATTTGACCAACATAGAAAAGTACACTTTTCTTTCCTTTAAATGAGACCAGAACCCAGCTTCCAACTTTAAGGCTTTCTAACCCTTTGAGTAACAATTCGTCTTCTTTTAATGCTTTTTCATCTTCCTGTAACCTTTTGCATTATCCTTAAAGGTGGCTTCGTCTGATTCACTGTCACTTAAAATTTGCAGTTCGTCTTCATCTGAAGAGCTCGATACAAAAGTATATTTTGCTGTTCTTTTTTGATTCATTCTTTGATTTTTTGCTAAATCTTTGCTTTCTTTGCATTGTCTTTCGCTTTCCTTGCATCTTCTTTTTCTTGCATAGCCTTTATCTTTTTCTATGCTTTCTTTTGCTGTTATAATTTCTGCTCCGAAGATACCTTTTTCTTCTTTCTTTTCGTTAGCGGGGCGATTGTCTTACGGTATCCAGCAATTCCTCAAATGATACATCTGTTACTTGGTCCTGCTATTGGCTCTGGTTGTGTGCTGGTGCTAGCTGCAAGGTTGGTTGTTCTCGCGATGGCTCTTCATGGCTGCTTCTGCTTGGCACATTAAGAGGTTCTTGGGTGGCAGGCTGGAGACTTCTCAAATGTTCTTCATATCTTCGTAGAGCTTCTGGATCATATTTAGTGCGGTCAATGACAGATCTATTAAATGGACATATTCCTCCTTTACGAAAACCTGATGTCAGTAAAGCTGGATCTGTGTCTTTCAAATTGTGCTCACAAGTACAGAAAAATCTTTCTTTGGTATTTTACGACCCACATGTTTTCTTTGGTACTCCGCTAATTTAGAATCCCACCGTGACTTAAGACTTTTAAAGACCGTTAGGTCCATGGGCTGTAATAGGTGGCTGGAGTGTGGTGAATTTAAGTACAATTATATCATTTTCGACGGCCGCCTCGATAAGTTTCTGATCTAAATGCGTTGAATGTCCATCATACAAAGGCAGGATTGGTCTTTCAGGTACAACGTTGGGAATAAAAGTTTTTGTAAAATAGTTTACGAAGATCTCGGTTTCATCCAACCATTGGGCGATGCAGCATAAGTAGTACCTGAACGGTAGATTCATAGGAGCCATCCAAGTATCCATATATTCCTCCTTTAAACACAATTAATGGAGGCAATTTATCCCCATTTGCGTTTCCACCCATGAGTACTGTCGTACTTTCTCTAGGCCGGTGGTTATTCTTGAAGCAGGGCATTTTCTGACCAACAATTTTAGTTTTACTTGGATCGAGCGTAAAACTAGTTTCGTCGATGTTATATATCTGAGAAGTCTTGTTTTACAGGTCGTATCTTTCAGAGTTTCTTTTAAAATGTCAAAATATTGTTCAATTACAAAGGGATCATTGGCTTTTTTCTGGCGTACTCAGTCCTTGTGGTTTTTAAAGATAGCCTGCGCCTTTCTTTAAAGCCTAAGAACCAATCTTCGCCCGGGATTCCATCTGTAAATGGCGTTTTTAAATTATTTTTCGTAACATACTTTCCACTAATTCTACGATTCTTTCTGCTCAGAACCCCACTTCTCCAAGGTTTTTATGGCATTCACTAATTTCTCTTCATCAGCTGCAGGTATTGCCGTAGATCTTCCTTTGGACGTGCTCTTTGATCCTCGGTTCCTCGTAGGTGTTTTTGAAGAGTAGAAAATGGATTTGATACCTCTGGGCAGCACTACGAATACTGATACCGCTTTGTTTGATGTTTCTAAGCGCATCTTTTAAAAGTTCAGCACTATACGAAGGACCTGGCTTTTTTTATATACTTTCTCACCATGTTGAATAAAGAACTCACTAGGAACTGTATAAACTAGTCTTTGGTAGGTAAGTATTTAGGTAGGTAGGTATTTTATATTTTTATAGTTTACTTTAGTCACTGTTTTTATAGTTTACTTTAGTCTTTGGTAAGTATGGACACTATTTTTTCATACACTATTCTTATTAGCCTGTAACAATAGAAGTTTATAAATTAAAGTCATGAAGAGGAGGCTGGGGCAAATGTAATCAGTGATTACATTTACAATCTTCAATTACACTTACCCACATGCGCATTTCAGTGGGGTAAATGTAATTGCTGTTATAATTTTTTGTTAGTATCCAAATCAAAATCTGACAGCAGAATCAGCTTCCTTGTTGAAAATTACCTAAGAGAGCAAAATATTACAACTACTAATAATATTTGCGGTAGTAACAGGAAACTCAAAATCATAAAAGACACTCACAAAATTAGTATAAATGCAGTCAATATAAAATAAATAGTGAATACTTCAATTGGTACTAAAATAGCTTAATAAAAGTAATGTGGGTATAAAGGGTAATATTTTCAATTTTGAACAAAAAAGCTCAAAACGTTATAAGAAAATTACAGGGGTGTGATTACACTTGCCCCATGATTACATTCGCCAGACTTCACCTTATATATTTTTTACATATTCTAGAAAATATGATTTTATTCAACATTCATCAATTACCTCATCTAAAGATATGCCCATATTTGCATGTATAGATAACTTAGCGAGTCCATTGGGTCGTCCCTTTAAACAAAAGTGTCTGTTAATTAACTTAACCAATTTGGTTCAAAACTCAAAAAAAAATTAAATTTATTGCTTATCTCAGGTGTAGTGTTCCTGAGATAGGTTTTTATTCTCTTTAAGGTAGATAACGATCTCTCTGCGGTTGATGTTGACACTGGCAAGCAAGCCAATATTTTTAATAGTTGAAAAATATTCGGGAAAATCTCTGAATTGCAACTATAGAGAGCAGCCATTGCGTTTTTAGGCTTATCTATTTCACCTATCTCCAAAATATTTCTGCGCCATGGTATAAATTCAGATTTTGCATCATCTTCACAAGTACTACGATCGGTTTCATAAACGTTGAGCAGACTTTCAAAGTCCACAAGATCTTGTTCGTTAAAAGATTTTGTAAATAGTGACTGAAATTCAATCAACAACTGATGATGATTAAGAAAACGTTCTTTAATTTGCATAATAAATGTGTCTAAAAATGGACAGAATATGGTTATCCTAAAGTAATCCTCTGGGCAACTCGAACTCAATTGAGGATTAGCTCTATGTGTTTGGTACCTTGTAAGCCTTGGAATAATCAGTGAAAACGCTGAGTTTATCAGCAATTTTTAAAATATCTGCATATATCTTTTTAAAAATCTGTTCTGAATCCTCTCGATGACTTTCAATTTCTTTTAACGTGGTATCAGCCAAGAACACTGCTTTTTTCAAATCTATAGCTTTCTTTTGAAAGCTTTTACTTAAGAGTAAGGCAAGACTGAATATTTTTGCTGTAACAAACAAAGATACCAGAAAATCGCCTTGGAGTATTGCAGAGCGCAAAAAAACAGCATTTTCTGGAAGTCTCCAAATCATTCCATTCCAAGATTGCATCCAAAGATGCTAAAACTGGCTCGAGTAATTCAATGAAGTCGCTAATGGAATTGAATATCTCAATCCATCTAGTAGCACAGTGTCTTTTTCACTTTCTGGTATGCTGCTGTTCTATAGCGTTTATATTTTCATTTAAAACAGCTTTTCGTTTCGGAAATATAAAAAAATTGTGTGCTTTACCCACAACCCCAATGCAGTTTCGCAAGATTTTGATACCACCATATTCAAGCTGTGTACATATTGGGCTAAAGATGGACTTTTTAATATTAGGTTGTACGCCATTTATTTTTCCTGTCATGACAGCTGCCCCATCGTAGCCCTGTCCACGTAAGTATAACGTTTCAATGCCAAATGATTGAAGCCTTTCTAGAATAAGTTGAGCAAAACCTTCGCCAGTAACATCCACTGCAGGGATAAACTGAAGAAAGTCTTCTTTAGTACACATTTTTCCAAATCCACATACCTTGCACATATAGCTCAATACCACATATACCGGCTGTTTCATCAGCGAGTACCGTGAAACACTTAAAACTAGTTACATTATTTGCAATTTTTTTGACATAACATCATTGCAGGCAATAACATTTGCATTTTGACTTACAGAGCTAATATATTTGTTTCTTTTGCCGGGTCCCTCCAAGAAATTTTTTAGTTGTTCATCGCCACGTGCACGACATCGTAAAATTGCTCGAAAATTCCCTTCGTTATGGTCAATGTGTTCATCAACAACAATAGCGCCCCCTTCTCTGTGACCCCGACTTATTGTTGTCCACATAAAATTATGGCGTCAATAATTGGCTTAATATTTTTTCTATTTTCTAAAATCTGTTTATTTCGCGCGCGAGTATTGACCTATGTCTTATAAGTTAGCAATAGACCTCTTATTAGAATACAAGTTCAAATTTCTCGCAATAAGTAATCAGAATGTAAAAACTTAAATACAAATCCAAATTCAAATTTCCCGCCAAGGGACCAGGGACTAAGATCCGAAAACAAGTTGCGAAGCCCTATGTCTGCCTTATGAGTTAGCTTAGGCCCGCTTATTATGATACAAGTTCAAATTTCCCCTCATGGATGGCACCGCAAACAAATTCAAATTTTTGGTCGAAGGGCATGGCCCTGAGAGTAAGTTGCTAAGCCGTACATCTGTATTACAAGTTAGCATTGTACCCCTTATTACAATAGAAATTCATATTTCCAGCCATAATCTGCAGGCTTAAAATACAAATTCAAATTTTCTGCTAATGGGGCTTCGACAAGGGGTAAAGCTCCGAGAGCAAGTTGCGCAACCCTACAGCCAAGGGTACCGCGACATACACGAAGGCCCATGAACAAGTTGCGATCACAAGGGGCGAAGACCCGAGAACAAGTTGCGACGTTCTACACTTGTCTTACAATCTCGATTATGTTCGAGGAGGGTTGGAGTGGGGACCGCCGAAACAGCCTTCGTCGAAAGCCTCGCGTCGCGAAATTTTACCTATATGAGGCATGCAAATAACGGTTTCTCGAAACGTCAAGTACTTGCAGCGACCAGGAAACAGATTGAGATGATTGGTCACGTGCACTAGGATTTATTTAATCAGGAAAAGCTTCTAAAAAGTGGTGTTGAGTCAAAGGTTAAATTTGTACGATCAAGAGATACCTTTTGTCTAATGGTGGCGCACGGTTCAAATTACAAGACGTTGATTATGGACGCTAGTTTACTGGTGAGGCGTATGCGAATCAATCACACCATTCTAGTGGCGCGCTCTAAAGCCTTAGAAACAACTGCAGCAAAATACTCTGTTACAAGGACCGAAGTAAAAGTGCTAACTATACCTGTGGGCACACAGCGAAATTCATCGGATAGTGTCTTCCTGGGTCAGTTACCTAAACGATTCATCGCAGGTTTTGCCGAAATAAAGCCTTGAGAGATATAATGTGTAAAGGTTATTGACTTTCGCATTAACTATAACCCCGTTAGTGCGATTTTTACCTATATGAATGCATCGCATCGCTGAATTTTGCCTGTATGGTTAGATTTGATGTTTGTTAAAGAATTGCTGGACACTTTTCGCAATAAAGTCCTTGCCCTTATTCGTTTGTATACTTTGACGTATCTTTTCGCATCTTTGAAAAATAACCGAAAATATGTCGATTATAGAACATGTAGTGTTTCAGCTTCAGAGCTCGTGTCCACCCCATCTTGCTAAATACATCGATAACCGCCAGTATATAATTATACCAGTCAATATATTTACTTAGATTTCTCATATCACAAAGACCCCGCCTGTCAACTCAAAAAAAAAGAAATGTTACCCACAATGTACCTGTTTCGAGTAAATTTCTCACTACAGGTTTATGTATAGTGTACGATACTTGTTTCTGTAACCACGATCTAATATCTTCACTAGGGGCCTGTTTATAAATCTAAGTTCCTTTTTGACAGGGGGTATTTCTGCTAAGGCAGACTTTTATGTAAAATTGACTTATATGATGGTATGACAACCCCATTATCGGTAAAACCCGAAAATTTAAAAATAGTACTCTAGTAAGCGGTCAGCATGCATGCTTAACCTGATTATAAAATCTAAAACCGTTTTTTTTACAGAGGTATTTTTGATGAGTCAGAACTTTTATGTATGTAAAATAATATAGAGGCGAAATCTACCTTAAAGAAGAGGACACAGGCAATTCGTTGCATACATCGCAATATTAAATAACCTGTTTGCGCAAATATATATTTGGTTTTGGCTGTTGACGGTTTACACGAAGAGTTTATTCCAAGTTAGTTAGTAATTTAATATAATTATAACAGCTTCACGTTTGCATTGCACCTCTCTAACTAATCTAACCTGTGATAGCTAAAAGCCCCGATATATACTTGTACGTAAAATGTGTACGGTGTTTATTATTATTGTTTACGTCCAATTGCGAAATCGTACATTTACATTTGTATAACAAGTTAATTAACTGATTACGCAATACCCTTACCTGTTTTATTATCATTATATGATTTAACATCGTATTTAAAAATTTATTGTGTATGTTATCTTTATCTTGATTAACTTGTTTAATATCAAAAATAATCTAGTTGTTTATTAGCTTTACAAAATAGACCAAAATACGATCCCCACGTGGGCATATAAAAAGGAGCTATTGCATGAGGGTAGAATGATTATTATTATTTCATCTAATATTTAATTTAGACCTTAATGTTTTGTTGCAGCAGCAAATTTTTAAAATATTTATAAACACATTAATGCGATGTCGACGACTGATTGCTACTTTCCAATTAATATAAATGAAGTTGTATAACTGTTTAATAATAATAAACACATATTAAGGAGCCCGCAAAAATTAGAATACAACCCCCAATGCATAAATAAATTAGATCACAATCTGTAGATGGGGTTAAAAGAAATGTATAATAATTATGCAATATCCTTTGATAAAAACCGGTCCTAATTAATAACAGATTAAATCTTTTTTATTCTCAGGGAAAAAATACTATCCCCACGTGGGCATATAAAAAGTGGAAGGGAAGGTGTTCCAGTGGGCGGGGATTGTGACGCAAAAAAGTGGAGGGGATGGTGCCTGTATTCTACTAACGTTAATGTTCCAATTCAAGATTCAGTAAATTTAAAACGTTTCTAATCATTTCCTTACATTGCAGATATCTCTAAAAAAGTTGATAAAAGTCTCTTTAGTAATAAAGCAAACAATGTAACGATTTCAAATAATTACATTTTAACCGTCCGTAAATTGTTCTCTAAATTAAAAGACAATACTAATAATACCTTTGCCACGATTATTATAGTATTTACATAGGACAAACTTGCAGACGTTTTAAAGATAGATTTGCATCTCATAAACGTAACACTAAATCATGCATGTTGGCTGAACATGCCTGGAGAAAAAAAAGACCATCATATTAATTATGATAATGTAACAATAATTGATAAAGAAAAATATTTACACAAGTGATTATTTATAGAAATGACTCACATATCAAGAGAACCTAATGTTATGAATAAAAGAACAGATATTGATAATCTAAGTATTATTTACACGTATTTATTACATTTTGATAAAATTCATAACATTTTTTAAATTATTTACCATAATTATTAATTGTGATTCATTTTCACAAAATTGATAATAAAATGAATGGAACAATAAAAATTACATTTGTTAAAAGCAACAAAAAGTGTAATGAAAATGACTATTGAGTATAAAAAAAATTTTAACACTTTTCGTTGATGTTTTGTTACCTACTAAAAGAAATTGTTATATTTATATACTAAGTTAATATGTTGCCAATTTATTTAAAAATCTGCAATTGTAAAGTAATTGTAAAGTAACGTTTTTATTTTGATAATTGTAAACTGTATTTAATTACTTTAGATATCCTGATAAAGAATCAATAAAGATTCGAAAGCTTGATAGAAATAAAGTTTTCTTTATTAGAACCCGTCGACTGCAATACCTACAGTAACTATAATATACAGCGTGTTCAGTGAGGAATGGGACAGTGCAATATCTCGAGAGCGGATGAAGATTTTAAATTATGAAAATATTTTTGTAAATATCTTCCAAGGGCGCACATTTGTTGGCACAAAGATTTGAATCAACGCCCATCACCGCCAGGTGGCGCTATCTCACTTCAATTTTTTAAATGCAATGCCCTATTTTTTATTTCATTTTTGGATTCTATGACATATTTGTGATGACTTTTATTAAGACTCCTATCTAAACCTATCTTTTGTAGTTTCTGAGAAAAAAAATAATTTTTGGAATTTTATTAATTGAAAGCATACAAATTAAATTAAATGTTCAAATGTTTCTCCATCATTTTCTACACACGTTTGATAACGCCTAATTAATGTAACACTAGTTGCCGCTTTTAAAGTTTCTCGTGGTATGTTTGCACAATCAATTATAATTTTGTTTTGTAACTTTCTACATCTCTAGAAGGTGTTTCATACACTACACTCTTTAAATGTCGTCAAAGAAAGTAGTCTAAGGGACTAAGGTCAGGAGAAGGAGCTGGCCACATAATGGGACCATTTGTACCTATCCATCGTTGCAGAAACACTCTACTTAGATAATTTCTCACTACTGCGCTATTGTGCGCCGGTGCGCCATCCTGTTGAAAGTACATCACTTGCCGCAGATTTATAATTACATCTTCAAGCAAAGGAGGCAGTTGATTTTCAAGAAAATCCAAATAGCGTTGGCCTGTTAAGGTACCATTAAAAAATATGGGCCAATCAATTTGTCATCTATCATTCCGCACCATACATTTATGTTGCATCTCACTTGTAAATTGGTTGCTCTTTCCCAATGAGGATTTTCTGACGACCAGTAATGGGTATTGTGGCGATTAACGATTCCATTGTTTGAAAAATTACTTTCATCAGACCACACGATACGACCTAGAAAATTAGGGTCTTGCATAATGTTCCATAAAAACTCCGGTGATAAAATTAAGTCTGCGATCTTGATCTCCTGCAAGCAGTCCATTTACCAAATGAATTTTAAATGGTTTGTATTGATTAGATTTTAATATTTTATGGACAGAACCAACTGATACGGCACACTCTTCAGAAATAGATCTCACAGACACATGAGGATTATAAGCTACACATGCTAATACACCGACGGTGTGTGCTTCATCTGTTGCTGTCTTTGTGCGATTCTCGCACTTACGGTGAGGAAAATGACCGGTTCCCTCAAAATATTTGCTACACGAACAAATGTATTTTTTCCGGGATGACGTCGATCGGGAAACCTGGCAGCATACAATACTTGTGCAGCCCTTGCATTTTTTCTACATTCACCATAAATTATTACCATATCAAAATATTCTTCGTTAGAAAACGTAAACATAATTATGGAATTTGAAGATGCACAGACGATTTTCAAAACTGAAACTGTAAACTGACAGAAACTTGACAGACACTTCATTACGCGTTTGTTTTCATGGCATGATAAATGTTTCACATGATTCTTAATCAACGACTGTGATAAGTTGGTCCCCCTTACAATTTAGTGTACAGCGTATCTTTCATTTGGTATAAAATTTGCTATTTTGTCTGTATCACTCAAATGTTATGAGCACTTCCTGAAATTACGTTTTTGTGCTACAATTCCAAGGATTATTTTTTCTCAGAAACTACAAAAGATAGGTTGGTAGAAGTCTTAATAAAAGTCATCACAAATATGTCATAGAATCCAAAATGAAATAAAAAATAGGGCATTGCATTTAAAAATTGAAGTGAGATAGCGCCACCTGGCGGTAATGGGCGTTGATTCAAATCTTTGTGCCAACAAATGTGCGCCCTTGAAGATATTTACAAAATATTTTCATAATTTAAAAATCTTCATCCGCTCTCGAGATATTGTACTGTCCCATTCCTCGCTGAACACGCTGTATATATATATATATATATATATATATATAAGATACAAGTAAAATTTAACTGATGCTCCATTGCGTCTACTCGATACAAAATAGCGTAAAACATTCGTTTATAATGTGCGATTATAATAGTCGTTTTGTTATAACACTCACTTCGTTCGTGTTATAACAATCACTCCTATCATAATCGCTTACATTATAAACTAATGTTTTAACATATATTAAAATTTGAAATATTTCGATTACAACTCGATAACGGCTCAACTTTTTCAAAATTCGATTTTTGCATTCAATGCACATGAGTGCCTCGAAGTGAATGATTTTCGAGGCGCGCGACCCCCAGGAGAGGCAAATATCCCAGGCGACTCGATCGATCTCGACGGAATTCTGCGGGTAGGTGAGGGAACCCTAGCAGACACGAATAATCGGTTTGAGGCGCCGGCGTCGTGAGGCCACTATAGGGCGTCAATCGAGCAGGCGGACAAATCGCTACGAAATTCGACACCCGATGGTACTTATGGATGACTTGTAGAAAAATGGTCGCGACGCCCTTGTGAAGGCATCTCTCAAACGTCTCGACGGATTTTTGCGAAACTGTATGCTCCTCCATGAGGACTCGACCGATACGGGCCAAATTTGCCGTGCAGAGGGGGCTGGTGGCGGTACGTGGGTTCTGAAAACGATGTTTGCGGCATGCAACCTTTGTGTGCAGTCCGGTACGGAAAGTCAGATGAGAGGGGTGGAGGGGTCGTTTGACAGGCGGTGAGTCCGGTATCTATTTTCTCCCGGATCGGGCGAAATTATAGGGGAGCTTGTGAGGCCACGGAGCCCTCTCGGTCTGTCTTCGGCACGGTAGACCCGAATTCGACTAGATAAGTGTTTTGATTCCTAACGACCTCCTGAACTTGGATGAGGTCGGAGGGGGGCAGATGCTTACCATAACCTGTACTACTTCTGTAAACCTTTTCAAGTGGTTTATTGCTCATTTGATAACGTATAAGTGTATATTTTCATATTTCTAGACTGAGCTAGTTGGATCTGTCGTAACAAATCTACTTAGCATTCGGGAGGTGATGGGTTCGATTCCCTTTACCGTTTACCTTGTATGAGGTTTTTCAGAGGGTTTTCTTTATGCACATACAGCGGCATGATCCTTGCGTATACGCACATGCACATGTGAAAGGGCAACCATGAATGTGCGTAGAAGGATTGACGAGTGTGTTGAAGTAAATGGTGGATTGGTAGAAGCTTCGAGAATCATACAGTCTATGAAACGGAATAGTTTATTTTTCTTTTGTTTTAACTATAGTTTTTTATACAAGTTTATCCCTTCGAATTAATGTATGAAAGTGATATTTATTGTGCATTTTTAATTTGGCTACAAAATCATGATTACTTCAAATTATAAAAATTGCTAATAGGTGTTCCTAAAAATTTTCTGACAAATACTGATGTAGTAGGCCTTGGATTTTGATGAAATGTGGCACATTTTGCTCCAAAAAGAGAGTTCATCAGCCTCTACAATTAAAAAAATCTGGTCAAAATCCGCAATAAATAAATATTTGACAGAGTGGGTTATATATATATATATATATATATATATATATATATATATATACCTACAAGGTTACTGAACACCTAAAGAACTGTTCTATCCGAACCCCAAAAATATACAAGATGTTTGATTTAAAATAACAAAGTTGCTATCATCTCCTGTTAAATCGGAAGTTAAATGAAATTAGCAATAGCACCAATGGATTCGCCATATATTAATTCATGCGAAATTTCATGATCCATACTTTTGCCCACCCCTGTATATGTATGTTGGGAATCGATCCCTGTGGCTGACGGAGTGTGGATAGCTCGATCAGCCTGCCAATCACTTTAGGGAGGGAATGAACCACGCTGGCCTTTCCTTTCTTTCATATTTCTAGGTCTTTATTGTTCTCAAAATAATTTTACCGTAAAGTCTATCTGACGGATTGTTTGTTTGTTTAGAATATAATAATAAAAGTACGTACTTTATCTTATTTATATGATATATATTTTATTAACAAAAATAGTATTTAGCAATAATTACACTTAATTAAACAAATAAATGCAATATGAAAATGTAAACTTTCACCATTAACACTCATAATAAAATACTTATCTTTTTTGGGATTTTTTAATGGTGTACTTTAAATTATAAATCTAAACGTTTCGATAACATTCAGTTATCTTGTCAGTACAATGTTTGTTAAAATTGTTAAAGATGTAGTAAACAATTTGTCAAATTTGAAAATTAAACATAAACATAAGCCTGCTATTAATATAACAGTTTGAGAAACGTATAAGCCAACTATAAAATTGTAGTAAAGAATAACTAGGTCATTAAAATTAAATATTGTTCTGCATTGTGCTTTTCATTGTTAATAACACTTCAATTATTGATAAAGATATCTCTTTGTTAGATTTAACTGGGTTATTTTTGATGTAATGTTTGGATTTGTGAATGCTTCTATCATTTTAAATTGAAGTTTTTCACACTTTAATACATCATAACTCAATTAAATTTTTGTTAAATGTGTTTTTTCTGGCAAATTTCATTGTTAGCTTTCGTCAGAGAGTGTTCTGGTTTGTCATCTTTAAGACAGTTTAACAATATTTAATTTTAATGACCTAGTTATTCTTACTACAATTTTATAGTTGGCTTATACGTTTCTCAAACTGTTATATTAATAGCAGGCTTATGTTTATGTTTGAATTTTCAAATTTGACAAAATTGTTTACTACATCTTAACAATTTTTAACAAACATTGTACTGACGAAGATAACTGTAATTTATAAACGTTTAGATTGTATAATTTAAAGTACACCATTAAAAAATCCCAAAAAAGATAAGTATTTTATTATAAATAAATGCAATAATTCGATTATGTTATTATGTTAATGATTTTACGATTTATGGAAAAATTATGTCAAAAATCTTTAATAACGTAAAACAATAACCTTTTTATTTATTCCATTTAAAATGAAGTGTTATAATCCATTTTAAAATTCTTAAAATTTAATAGTAAAAAAAAAGTTTATTCAAGTAATTTAGTACAAAATAGGTGGTGGTGGCTATAAACAAATTTTTAGTTTCTCAAAAAATAGTGCTCCAGGAATGGCCGATTAGGCTAGCTTTTAGTTTTTAAAATATTCTGTTAAATACAAAAGTTTTTAAAAATCTTCAACGTAAGATAAGAATCTGAAACAAAACAAATTTTAGATACGTATATGCAACATTTGTTTTTTAATTTATTTAGTTAAACCAAGGTGTGCACTGTCGAAGGAATTGTCGTTACATTGGTAGAAGCGGTGTAATAGGAAAGCTCAAAGTTGGACATGAGCTGATTTTCTGACCTAATTGGGGTAGAAATTTAGTTTCTGTCTAATTACGCGAAGAGGTAAAATGTAAAAACGGTAACAAATATTATGATAATTTTTAGAATAATCAGACCCATGGTATCATTTTGAAAATCCCCCCTCCCTCCCCCAAAGTACGATTAACTCACATACAAAGTAATTTATAACTAAAAACTCTGACGTGGCCAGCACATAACCTTTTACTGTATGTGTAGGTAATCTTTAATTAGCAAATACATAGAAAATAGAATATTTCAGTCGCAGAACGACCATTTCTAATTGATTCATACTTCCTCTTATATTAAATGTACAAAAAAAGTAAGTCTGTAACGTGCCAATCCTTGTCTATCATTACCTTAATTTAAGCTTCGAGTGTTATTGATAAATATATTTACATTATGTAAATCTTTTTTCTTTCAATAATTAAATTTTGGCATATGTCGATATTTTCTCTTTAGTGTAGATAATTACGAATCCCTGTGTATATTTTAGCTACGTCAATTTTGTTTTTGCGCAAACGCGAACTCACTTAATTAATTTCCGTTTCTTCTGCGTTTTAATGCATATTGTATCTTAAGTTTTGCTCCATTGTATAAAGTATGTAAGGCTTCTAATTACATTTTTGTATACAGGGTGTCTACTGCGTGGCCGGAGGATTGCTCCGTAACTACTAGCGATATCAAAACCAATTTTGGTGTGGTAATACACGATCATTGGCCCTACATTCTAATAATATTTAGGTATATACAGGGTGATTGACAAAAATATGTCAACCCAAACCTGTGTTTTTTAATGAAACACCCTGTATATTTTTGCGTTTTTGGATTCACCGTTACATTTAGAATAAAAGTATAGAAATTTGTATCTGTATCACTAACCGTTATGCATATATCGTCACTTTAGTACCGAAATAGAGTTAACTTTGGAACCACAATGCGAGCGTTGTCACCATGATTTTGTAAATCTCTTTATACCACCGACTATTAATAATAGTCTACTAACAAACAAACTAGGAAATTTTTGGAAAACATGTAAAACTATACAGAAAGATTAACTTACGCGAAATGTAATTTTTCACAATTTTTTCACATTTCGATTCCACGTGAAAAGAACTAATTGATAATAGATTTCATAGCCGTAAGTTCTTGAGATATTGACGCTTTTACGTAAAAATATTCTAAAATACAAATTCACTTTGACAATAGAATTCAACAAAACAAATCAGGTAGGTTATTCGTTCGTAATAAAGAGGAGCAATTGCATCTATTGTTTTGACGTTTCTATAATCATTAAAATATTGTTCCATTAGTTTGTGTTTTTGGATTGTCGTTTTGCAAATTTTTCTATAAAATGAATTTTTCCAAAGAAGAAACGGTCGATATGATCTTTATTTACGGTGAAGCTCAAAAGCTTTGCTGGGTACCCGTTTGTACTGTGAACGATACCCAGTTAGAAGACAGCCGCGGGAAGAACCGTTTATGAATGTAGCTGAGAGATTTATAAATTCTGTAAGTGTGTGTTATCCCAAGCGCGCAAAAACAAGCCAAAATGAAGAAATTGAGTTTCAAGTTGTCGCATCTCTTATAGAAAATCCTCAAATTAGTACCACAGAGCTAAATACACACCTAAATAGAAATACAGTTCGCAGCTTTATAAAAAAAAAACAAATTGCATCCTTGTCATATCGAGCAACATCAATCTTTAAGTGAAATAGATTTTCAAGATCGTGAATTTTTCTGCGAATGAGTAACCACTAAAGTCAATGAAGAACCCAATGTTGTTAATAACATTCTATTTACGGATGAGGCAAATTTTCAAAATAATGGCAATATTAATACAGATAACTATCATCACTACTCAGATACTAATCCACACATCTTAAAAGTTGTTGATCACCAGCATCGATGGTCAGTTAATGTGTGGGGTGGTATAATCAATTTTAATGTGGTTGGTCCTTTTTTCTTTGATGAGAGTCTTACTGGAGAAAGATATTTACAGTTTTTGGAAAATGATTTACCCGAGCTTTTGGAAAATATCGAGGTAGATAATATTCGTACGATGTGGTTTCAACTGGATGGCGCCCCTCCACACTATGCAATCAACGTTAGGCAATATCTCGATAGAAATTATCCGATGAGGTGGATAGGACGAGGTGGTGTGCAAAACTGGCCAGCCAGATCACCGGATCTTACGCCCCTTGATTTCTTCCTTTGGGGTTACGTTAAAGAAAAGTTTACCAATATCCTCCCACCACAAGCGAAGATACGAAAAATAGAATTAGAGCTGCGTTTCAATCCATTTCGCCTCTAATGTTGTTGCGAGTGAATCGTTCGTTCACCAAGCGAATTGCAAAGTGTTTAGGTAGTCGTGGTCAGCATTTTGAACATTTAATTTGAATTTATGGTTTTATTTGTTTGTGTTTACCTGTTCAACTTATTTTTAAGTGTAGCGAGTTATTTTATTGTTTAGTTATTAATTAAGTTTTCCTATCATTTAAAGAATCTATTTGCCATTCGTATTTTCTTTTTGTTCTGGATTTTGTTTTATTTTTGTTTTTCTGTATGTCAATACTAAAGTGACGATATCTGCAGAACGGTTAGTGATACAGATACAAATTTCTATACTTTTATTCTAAATGTAACCGTGAATCCAAAAATGCAAAAATATACAGGGTATCCCATAAAAAAACAGGTTTGGGTTAGCATATTTTTGTCAATCACCCTGTATATACCTAAATAATTTTTGAATGTAGGTCCAATGATCGTGTATTACCACACCAAAATCGGTTTTGATATCTCTAATAGTTAAGGAGAAATCCTCCGTCCACGCAGTATATTATATTTAATAGGGAATAAACAAACAAACATGCAACTAGGGAACAAGGGTACGCCTCTACAGTGAGGAAAACAGATTGTGTTAAGAAAAAGCTCTTATGTTAATGTATTTCCGTATCGTTGCAAAATGTGGTTGATGACGTCATGAAGTGAATATGCATAAAATGGCGTACATAATGATGCAATGTCACCTTCAAGAATTTTAAATGGAGATATTTGTTTTGTATTAATAAAGCATGCTGTTATATCTGCTTTCGTCGTTTAATGCCGCTTTCGTTGTTCGAAGCCTGCATTTGTTGTTTGATCTACATGTCCTGAAAATTATCTTACCTTACCGTACATTTATGATATGAAAATTACGTTACCTTTATATATAGTCTACATTTCGTTTATTTGTACGTTGAATACATTACCTTATCTACTTTACCGTATGTTTATCTTATGAATGGGAAATGATATTCTCATATTGTAGTTCGTTTTAAAACGAAGTTAATATATTTATTTTGAGTGCAAGTAATAAGTAATACGTATCCTTTTATTGCAATATACGTTTTGATACGGTTATAATGAAATCAGCTGACTTCGGTTTCTAAGATAAAAACATTTGCGTTCATAACCTATGGTACTGTAATATTTGTTGACGTAGGTCAAGTATACGTTTTTTATTAAATACAGTGTTGATCATATTGCATTTTGAATTTTAAGTAAAGATAGATTATATGCTTATATAAAATACTTATCTTTTTTGGGGTTTTTAATGGTGTATTTTAAATTATACAATTTAAACATTTCGTTAACACTTACAGTTATCTTCATCAGTAGTAATATCTGTTAAAATTGTTAAAGATGTAAACAATCTTGTCAAAGTTGAAAAATTAAAACATAAACATCAGCCTGATATCAATATAACAGTTTGAGAAACGTATGAAGCCAACTATAGAATTAAATGTTAGTGAAGAATAACTAACATAAGTAGTTGAAATTAAGATTAAAATTAAAAAATTACAAAAAACGTTCAGCATTATACTTGTTAATAACACTTACACTTATTGATAACGATATCTCTTTGTTAGAATTAACTGGATTGTTTTATTTGATGTCATGTTTATATTTGTGAATGCTTCTACAATTTTGAAATTGAAGTTTTTCACAACTTTACACTTACATCATAACTTGATTAAATTTTGTTAATTGTGTTTTTTGGCTGACATTTTTCATTGCTAGCCTCGCCGTTAGAGGGTGTTAGGATTTGTCATCTTTAAGACAGTTTAACAATATTTAATTTTTGATATCCTAGTTATTCTTTATTAAAATTTAATTCTATTGTTGGCTTTATACGTTTCTCAAACTGTTATGTTGATAGCAGGCTTGATGTTTATGTTTTAATTGTTCAACTTTGACAAAATTGTTTACAACATCTTTAACAATTTTAACAGATATTACTACTGACGAAGATAACTGTAAGTTTTATCGAAACGTTTAGATTGTATAATTTAAAATATACTATTACAAAATCCAAAAAGATAAGTATTTTATTATGTGTGATAATGGTGAAAGTTTACATTTTCTTATATGCTTATATAGTTGTGTTAAATTAGAAATGATTTAATATCGTAAATCTTTACGAGAAATATCATTTTAGTTAATTTATGCTAAAATTAATCAGATATTTTGGTTTCTTAAATATACAGTGTGTCCCAGGATTGAAGTTACAAGAGGTGCGACGGACTAAATATGTTTGAATTATATTTTAAGATTGTGGGATTAAGCCCTGCTTGGTTTGAACAGAGTTCTAAGAATATTTTCAGTTTTTAAAAAACATGTCTGCCTTGACAATGAAGCGAAAACTATTTTCTTTTAAGCTAAAGTACCCTTTTTGTTCATGATGCGGCAAAATTTTACTAAGAAAAGTTGTTCATAATCATTAATTATGGCCTTATAAAAAATTTCAGGGAAATCTACTTACTTTGATTAAACCTCAATTTTTTAGATTAAACAAAATAAATTGTATTTTTTAAAACTTCTATTTGAAGAACATTTAACGAAACAAATAGTATTTATAATAAATTTAACTTATGAAAAGTAATAATAACATTGATCTACAATAAATTATTTATTCAACATAATCGCCACCACTTTCTGCACACCTTTCTATGCGATGTCTGAATTATTTGAAACTGTTCCGAATTTCCTCGATGTGTATTTGGTGTACTCCGTATCTTATCCTTTCTTTTAATATTTCTCTATTGTTGGGTATTGGTTGACAGTAAAACAGTTGTTTGAGGCGACCCCATAAACAAAATCTAATATCGTCAGGTCGAACAACCTTTGAGGCCACGCAATCGAACCATTTCTAGCAATACACTTTTCTCGAAACACCAAATTTATCCGTTCAGCTACGCGTGCTGTCGAATATGCCGGGCATTCGTCTTGCTGGAAATAAATTGCTTGTCTTTCTGTCAGCGACAAGTCATGTAAGTACTCTTCCCTGAATCTATCAAGTAGCTGTAGATACTCATTCTGATTTAACCGTCCCTCTATCAAGAAAGGTCCAAGAATTCCAAAATGATATAAAACGGCACACCCAGATTCACTTTTTAGTAATACTCTCTTCTACAATTGATCCGAAAGTTTAGATTTTCTGTAGACCAGTAGCGACAATTTTGAGACGAAATAACACCGTTTGTAGTAAAAGTTGCTTCGTCTGAGAATACGACGTTTTTATAAAAATTTCGTTTTATAATACATTTCTCCCCGATGGTAAGACACAATAATAATCTACGGCGTGCATCATCACCTTCTTCGTTAGTGTGTACAATGGTTGGTTTGAATGACTTCTCGTATTGCAATTTCTGCGAGCCCACAACACTGAGCAACGTAAATTCTTTGCTGTAACGTTAACATAATGTAGGAGTAATTGAAATTTGAACAAAAGGATACTTCAAATTGTAATCTGACAGTACTTAAGATTAGTCAATTGACTTTTCATGGCCCTTTTAAAAAATACAATTTATTTTGTTTAATCTAAAAAATAGCGGTTTAATCAAAGTAGCTTCCTGAAATTTTGTATAAGGCCATAATTACTGATTATGAACAACTTTTCTTAGTAAAATTTTGCTGCATCATGAACAAAAAGGCGCTTTACCTTAAAGAAAATAGTTTTCGCTTCACTGCAAGGCCGACTTGTTTTTCACAAACCGAAAATATTCTAAAAATTCTTTTGAAACTAAACAGGGCTTACTCCCACAGTCTTAAAATAAAACTGAACAATTTTTAGATAATCACACCTCTTGTAACATCAATCCTGGGACACACTGTACATATAAATACAGCTTTTACTGTTATTCAGATTACTTATGATAGTAATGTACAACTTTCTCAATTTTTGTTGTATTTTAATTATTAAACCTATAAAAATTGAGTGGCGTTCAACAAGAAAAAACAAACAAATGTATTACTGATTATAGCTATGGACATACCTCTGCCTCCCTTACATCTGAAAATAAATGAGTTCTCAACCTACAGTAAGTTTCGTAAATATTGCACCTTACTGTGCTAGACCGTGGTGCAACTTACCTTTTTAATATTCCTATCAACGCACCCAATTTTTTATTTGTTATAAGTCGTATATCTTACTTATACCGAAGTAGTTTAAAAATTATAAAAATGTACGGTTGATGATTGAATAAATATTATATAAACCTGCCTGACTAGATTTTCTCTCTTTTTACCTTCCAACCTACATATACATACGTAGGTATGGGTTATGCAATCGTCTTTTGTTTCATTATTGCTTAATCGACTTAGTTCATTTTACAACTTTTGGCCAAGTTTCGCCAAGATCGGCCATCACGTCTGGATGTGTGTGAGTACAGCAGACGGATTTTCGTATGGCCGGTGGGAGAACTTGTAGCTACGTCAAGTCAGAGTCAGTGTTATACAGAGAAAGTATTTGGAAACATGAAATGCAAACTCTTTGTGCGAGTCGAAAAGTCAGAAAATCATATTATGATTATTAGGTACAAATTAAAAAAACTAATTTGAATAGTTTGACTGAATTATTGGAAAATAATGTTTATGCTAATCTCTTTCTCATTATAATCACATTGTAAACTTTCTATATGTTCTAAAGATATCTCGTCAATACAGAAAATAATTAGTTTCATTAAGAGGTCATTAAATTCTAACAACTGAATGTTCGTATACTAATCGCATTCCAAATGTATTGTATAATATTATTATAATATATTTTTGATAAATAAAGTGAAGTAACTTCTAGGAACGCTGAAACGTAATCTTAAATGTAAATTTGACATTAAATTTATTTGGATATTTCGTAGGTATAAACAGAATAATCCAATCCATTACAGGTTTTAAATAAAAAAATACACATAAACGCGTTTCGTTAGACATATCAAGGTTATCAGGAGATGAAGTATAAAAAGTTATTCACTTCCTCTTCACTCTCCGATTCGGAATCTTCACCCAAATTAATAATCAACTGGTCTGTAACTTCGTCTATGACAGGTTTCACTTCCAAAAACTGTTGTTCCCACTTTATCGCGTGGTCACAACATTTTTTCCATTCAGCAGTACTAGATTCATCAAAAAAGTTATCCACGTAACTGTTGAACATCTCTAATAGTGAATGATAAATTTTTTGTGGGTAAAACTGAACTTTCTAGACTCACCTGGTGTTGCTTTTTTTTTGTTCTGATGCTCCATAAAACTCCAAAAAAACATCTAAAAAAGTTCCTTAAGGTCGCGGAAAAACGCTAATTTTACCGCAGAACTGACTTTACCTAATATAACGTAACCTAACTAAACATCACAATGAAAAATCACAGTCTTAGCGGGAAAACCAAATTCATTGAAAAGTAAAAAAAATATGTTGAAACTGACCAAACCTAACCTAATTACACTGAAAAGTCACTGTCTTGGGGGATAATCACAAATAAACTGAAAATTCACTGTCTTGGCGGTAAACACACAAAAAATAAATATATATTAATCAACTAAAACAATAAAAAAATTGCCCAAAGATATTAATAAAAGCTAACTTAACCTAAACTAAACTAACCTAAGCTAACATAACCTAAGCTAACTTAACTTAAGCTAACCTAACCTAAGCTAACCTAATTCTACGGGCATTGTCAATGCCGTGGCGGATAAAGTTCGGCGGCGGCAAGAAGGAAAGCATGAATGCGTTGTCCATACTTGTATTTCGCTTTAAACATGTATTCCGCCAAATACCCGACGAAGTGGGCCTTGTGAACCCCGAACCTTGGAGTAGAGTGACACACTTACCGCCATTGTTTTTCGACGGTGTTTGTGTGGGCACCGGTTTCGGGGTCAACAAAATGAACCGAGTGTCTAACAATGAGGTGCTCGTAGCCTTCGTTTTCCAAGCAGTTGTAAGCTTTCCAGCAATCGCTTATGATTGTTGTTCCAGGCAGAATCCACTCCTTGATGAGTTGAAGTAAGGTAATGGAGTCTCTAGTTTCTGCCGGGACAAGAAACGATTTGCCAGTACCTCGCTGAACACCGCCAAAAACCCATTGTCCTTCAACACGTCTGCCTCGATTGTACTTCCTTTTGCCGACTTTTTCCTCGTCAATCTCGACGACAATCCTAAGACCACCTAGTTTGGAGCTGTGTCTGGCCACGTGGTCGATAAACACTTCTCGGCAGAAGGAGTACCAGTCCACCACGAAATGATCAGAAACGCGTAATTCACGTTTAATGAGGTCGTGTCGTGGTGGTTTCAGGTGTAGCAACACCGCGACCAACTTGAAATAAATGTTTAGTGCCAAATGTGTGTCGGCCACAAAGGACCCAACACGTGCCGATCTTTTGAACGCACAACGTTTGGCCCGTTGTTTCCGAACTGATGTCGTTTTATGGCAGCGAAAATACGTTTCCTTGTTCAAAGGACACAACGCACCGCATTTAACACAATTGGTGATATCCTTCAACACGTTATGTTCAATGAGAAATTTCACAATTTGGTCTTCCGAAAAAGACGTAACCGCAAAAAACATCAATTCGCACTGAGAACAACCACTCTCGACAGCTGTCATTGTGTCAATGGTAAAATGTACACTGTACAGGTGTAAGCTACTCAATATATTCTTACGCTCGAAAAGTAGTTCCGAGGTAAAACGTTCAAAAACGTAATTTCCGCGCTTAAAAAAAAATTTTTTATCATACTATTGCAACTTGAAGAAATTAGCATAATATATCAGTGAGACTAGAAAACTCATAATAACCTTTTTGTGACACGTATTGTTTAAGAGATGCCCATTCTGTCAATCGGATTTAAATCTGGGTGGTATGGCGGTAATCGCAAAATACTATGGCCATGTCGTGTTTCATCCATCACTTCACGAGTTTCACATTGTAAAACAAGTTTATTCAATTTACTTTTAAACTCCATTACTCACTAGTTTAATACGGCACTGCACTATTGTGTTTATCGCTTGAAACGATGTACAAGACACGCCAGAGTCCATAGGACGTACTATAGTCGATACATCGGTTCCTGTTTGAAATCGTTTAAGGATGTTATTTTATTTTCTGTAACATCTTGCACTAACCTTAAAGACTTATCTTCGTTTTCGGATATCCGCTTCTTGTGTTCTTTTTTGAGAACTGCATTCTACCGAGCCAGTTTGTTAAAGTTTTTAAATGATGCGCGACACCGTAGATTGACAAATATGTTAATCGGGATGCCTTTTGTTAAAGATATATCAGCAACATTCTTATGGGGAGTATCTTCTCCACATACGAGAACTATTTCTATTTTTTCTTGCAGAGGGAGCATAACAAAATACCGTAATAATGACAGATTTCTAATCAGACGTAATTTTTATTTGTCAAAGCCGCCTATATTGTTTTGCACAGCCTATTTAAAATACCGGATAAACCGATATCATGCATTGCGGATATATGATTATTTTTTGAAAAGAAACCATTATGTTTACTATTTAAAACACTATATAATGGTGATTATTGGTAAAAGTGAAACGTTTATTTCAACTTTGCATCACTTAAGTATGTTAAAACTTTCAAGTCCTGGTTTTGATATTTTCGAAAAACGAATTTGCTGAAAACAGTGAAAAAATTTAATTCAACCCAGGTGGCCCCAAATAATGACATTTTTGAAAGAAATATCAATTTTGAGAAATAACAGGTGTCATTTTATCAAGCGAGCCTGCATGATTTTTTATTGAATTTTACGCACCAACTAACGCCAAACTCAAATGATGCGGGCTTTTTGAAAGACGGTTTATATTTGGAGTATTCAATGACAAAAACAATTTTAAATATTCAAACGCTCTCGTGTACAATAGGAACTAATACTATACGCATATTAGACCTAATTTGGCCCGAGACGGAAAAAATTGTTAAAAGCTGATTCGTTCTGGAATATGTTCCTTACGTCCCTCAGTACTCCTCCAGAAAAATTGCCAAAAATCTGACATGGGCAACCTCCTTAAATTTAGAAGAAATGTCCGCATCTTGATTTTTTAGGCATAAAATTTTTGTTCTATAAAAATGTCAAGCTAACGATGTGTGTAATGTTTTAGAAAAAAAAACAAGTTTTCTCATTAATAGAGAGTTATTTGAAATTAATACGATTTAAATATAATTATAGGAAGGCTCCGTCTCAGCGACTGTTGTCGAGCCGCACCGGCCCCAGCTTCTCGCTGCCGAACTGCGCGACAAGTTGCCGCCTGTCTGTCAACGGCGATCTCAGAGCGTTCTGCCTGTGTATTTCTGCACGATCTGAGAGTTGTCTCTGTTGTATTTCATTTGTTTTATGAAGCGCAAACCTTTCGCAGGAGTGAAATATATTGTTAGCAAGTGAAGATTTACGTGTTCATCAACTCAACACTACGATTTATGAAACTGTTTATCGGTAAATAATGAAGTTTTATTTTCTAGAAAAGATGTGTAGTATCAGCAATGAATATCCTGAAAATCCAAGCTTTGTTCTCAACGGTGGAGATCTCTTACATCGTGTGCATTGGCCCCGCCCCGCAACGTACGGTTACGTATGCAAAGCCTACTTGAACTATGTTCTTCGTAATTACGGAAGATATGTCATCGTAGTTTTCGACGGGTATGAACCAAATACGAAAGATGCAGGAAAGTCGGCTGCGAGGATTCAAGTAACTTCGTCGAACGCCGTGACTGTTCCAAAAGAGCAATTTTTATCGAACGTTCAGAACAGGAAAAGTTTCTTTAACCTCCTTTCGTTAGAATTCAAGAAAGCACAGTTCCCTGTTTTGCAGGCCTCATGTGACGCGGATGTTGTGATTGTTGAAACGGCGAGAACTCAAGCGGAATCAAAACGAGTAGCTGTCGTCGTAGGCGTCGACTTCGACCTACTAGTAGTACTCATCGCTGCCCTGACACAACCCCAAAGTGCCGTGTACATGTTAGTTCCACCGCTAGGAAATTTTACTGCTGCAGTGAGTTACATGATGGCCAGGTACTGTGACTAAACATATGGCGAAGTGGTCTGTCTTGCACTTCAATGTGCTGTAGATGTGGTGGCGAATCGTGTTTGAACCGTACTGAACCAATCACTGAGGAAGACTTCCCCGATGGTGATCTGGAAGACGGTTGTGAACGCGAAAATATTGTAGATGTGAAACGAAATGGGGCTGAAACGAAGTGGGGCTTTCACTACGAAAGCCGTAAAAAGGAGGAAAGTTTAAGGAAAGCTTATTATTGTGATTGCAATTTCTGTTTTTTTTTTCTACACCACGATATATTATATACAGGGTTGGGATAAAGAATGGAACCAAGTAAATATTTTTAAAACAAAACGGACGATATCTTTGAAATTTTGCAGGTAAGTGCAAGGGGGCAAAATGCATCTGATGTACATTTTTTTGTTAATAATATACTTTTTTAATTGAAATGGGACACCTTGTATATTTTTGTAGATTTTGAAATACCTTGTTATTTAAAAGAAATCCTATATCACGTTCAACAGTTGCTAAAACATTACAAAGTTTTAATGCTACTGGGATGGTCAAAAATTTGTCAAAAACTTAAAGACCGCGGACCGCAACGAACGAAACTATTAGACAAAACATTGCAATTGATTTAGAGGAATCACCTCAAACTTCTACCACAATATTTGCACTAAACCATGGTACAAGTCGATGTTCTGTAGGGAAGATATTGAAAATTGAAAAGTGTCATCCGTATAAGATACAATTGGTTCAAGAATCGTCAGACGATTTTGACCGACGGCTGGAGTGTTGCGAACGACTGATGGACATCTGTAATATCGACGAACATTTTGCATGTTATCTTTTGTTTTCCGATGAGGCAACTTTTTGTTTAAATGGAACAGTTAACCGCCATGACTCAAGGTATTGGTCAAATGGTCATACCCAGCATCCACAGAAGTTGAATGTTGGATGGGAATTGTCGAAAATAGGCTTATAGTCCCATTTTTTATAGATGGAAACTTGAATCGTAACAAGTATTTAGATTTACTGAATAACCAAATTATTCCTGGACTTCAACAGAATGGGCAGTTACCACAAAATGGTTTCAATAAGATGGAGCACATCCCCACTATGATAGACGGGTTAGGGATTTTCTGGATGCGAATTTTCCAAATCGATGGATTGGACGTAGAGGATTCATAGAGTGGCCTGCTCGTTCTCCGGATCTTATCCCATAAGATTTTTTTTCTTTGGGGTTATCTAAAATCACGTATTTACGTTAAACGACCAACATGCTTGCAGGAATTGAGACAAAGAATTATTGATGAATGTGAGCTAATACGTGGAGAAGTCTTGGAAAGAGTGGTTCAAGAATTTGTTAATAGGCTGGTATATTGTCAGGAGGTGAACGGCATTCATTTTGAACATTTGAAATAATTTTGTTTAAATTATTATTCTCATTAGTCTAAAGGAAATAAATTTAGTTATTCTACAACTAAAAGTGAGTTATTTCTCGTTCTTACAAATTATTTCCACTAAACCCAGTATGTACGAATTCGATATAACAAGATTTTTCAAAATCTGCAAAAATATTCAGGGTGTCCCATTTCAATTAAAAAAATTGAGGGTATTTTCGGTTAAACCGGAAGTATATTATTACCAAAAAAGGTGCATTAGACGCATTTTGCCCCATTGCACTTACCTGCAAAATTTCAAAGATATCGTCCGTTTAGTTTTAAAGATATTTACTTGGTTCCATACTTTATCCCAACCCTGTATGAATTGTTTTTTTAACACATTTAACGTTAAAATATGATCTCATTTGAAAATAAAAACAAATGACGAAAATAGAATGTCTATGTATTTTCGATCCCGAGTTATCACCATTTCTAAAGTTCCAAGATGGCGAACGATTTTTTTAAAAGATAACAGCAGTTTACCGGAAATCTGTGTTACAGTTAGAAAAAATGTTTTAATCAATTCTCTAATGCAAATCTTAAATTGTAGTGCAAACAGGGATTTTATGTGACTGTCCGTTCCGCAGTAATGGCCATTTTAGGGAATTCCAATATGGCGGCCGTTGTTAAGGGTGTTCTTGAATTTTATTGTAAAAATGTCATTGTAGTTTATTCTCCTACATGAACAACGCATTTTAGTGCAAACGGCGTTCTCGAGAAATACCAATTTTCAAAGAAATGAAAATGCGGTCATTTTCACAAAATTGAAGGAGGTTCCCATGTCAGATTTTTGGCGATTTTTTTGGAAAAGGTCAGTGGGACTCAAGGAACATATTCCAGAGGGAATCAGCTTTCTAACAATTTTTTCCATCTCCGACCCTAACTTGCCTATACTATAAATAAATACAGCATGAACTAGAAACAAATGAGCGTGTATTTTAGATGTCAATTCAAAAATTATTTAAATCATGTTTCATAATTTGGTATTGCAATCTGGCTAGGCAGTATTTAAATTAAAACTATTTTAAAATATTAAAATGTTTTAATTTTAGTTAATGTAGATGATCTCGCTTTGAGTACAAGCAGAAAAATAAGTGACTAAACTTTAATTTATTTAAAACATTGCGGTTTAAAGCGTTGTTTTCAAAAATATATAAAAAATATATACAATTTATTCCCAGACAACATACGATTAAGTACTTGTAAATTATCAAGTTGTCCATGAGCATAAAATTTCGTTTCAATTTTAGCAATAATTTACACATTAAGTCAATGTTATTTTATTTAATATAGGTGTACTAATATAAAAATGCTTTCGACAAAAACAGTGAAACCTTCTTTATTTGCATTTATAAATAGCGTCTTTGCCTTTCCGCATGGAATTCGCACAATTGAGAAGCTTTATGGAAAGATAAATCGTGTAATTTTACACATCAATATAATAGTTACAAGGTAATGTTATATTTAGCATAATAGAAAAAGGTTTTATCATAATCAAGACATTGTTTATAATTTATGTATAGAACCACGCATAAAAACCATTGCCATAAAGACCTTCGTTTCTGAGTTATGGAGTTTCACGGTTACAAATTAAAAAAATTTTTGGAACCTAATAAAGTTGGGTGCTTATGTAAATTGGCACTACGGAAGTGGTAGAAATCGCACAAGTGGGAATCCCGCGAGTGCACGTTAGACACTTTCGTGCGAGCTTAATGTACACTATTTTCCCACGACCATGAAAAAACAGTCTTCTTAATGTTTTATTGATCACAAATCAAACAATTACAAAATACTTTATTTGCTTAATTTACAAAAACTTTGCAAAGTGCTTGCGTTTTACTATTTACATTTGCCTTCTCTCTTTTCTTTACTTCACTTACACTAACTTCTTCTCTTTTTTCTCTTCTCCCATGAACTGTCTTCTTCTGTTCCATGTTTCTTGTTCACTTCGCTCCCCTTCCTCCTTCTTCGAGTATCTCTTCCACCGTCCTCTCCTCCTCCTTTAATTCCCTGCATTCTTGCAACATGCGCTTAATCGACTCTATCTCTTCTCCGCACAGCCTACATTTTCTCTCTTCGTCTCTTCTCCAGTAACTGTTTCCCCTCTCTTCATTTCCACATCTAAACCTCATCATCATTTTCTTTCTCCCCCCCCCCCTCCCCAATCAAATTTCTCGGTATCCCTTCTCCCGTAATGTTCCTATAGTGTACATTGTAATTCTAATTATGTCCTCTCTCACGTTCACTCCTTCCCTTCTTAGTCTTCCTACTTCTTCTTTTGCATATCGGTTTCTTTCGTAATATTGTTTCCTGGCTTCTTGTCCATATTCTATTCTTCCTTCGCTTATTTCTTTCCAGAATTCTTGTAAAATTTTACACTCATTTCCTGCTCATACTTTACTGCTCTATTTCCCGTCTCCGCCCTTATTTTCTCTACTTGCACCTCCTCTATAATGATGTATCCTGGTGTTTCTCTTTCCACTCCCAGTATTCACCTCCATTATTTTTCTTTCAGTCTCTCTATCTCTTTGAATTCTTTCCAACCCCACACTTCCGCCCCCTACAGTACCACCATTTTTATCAGTTTCTCAAATAATAATTTTCTTATAATTATGTCCATTCCAAACAGTCTTTCCCCTAAACTCCACACTTGTCCTATTAGCTTATTCCCTTTTCTCACTCGCTCTTTTATATGTTTCCCATCTTTATTGTCTTGTCTCATTGTGTATCCCAGGTATGTGAATTCCTTTACTTGCTGTATCTCCTCATTCCTCCATTTCCATTCCTCCTTTTTCCGCCCTCTTTTCTCCATACCATTTCCTTAGTTTTACTTCCATTGACTTCCAAATCTTTCCTTTTCAAATATCTGACCAACGTTTTTAACACTCCCTTCATTTCTTTTTCCTCCCGTGCTAATAACACTATATCAGCGAACAGGCTTGGACTCAGTGGGCATCCTTGTCTCAATCCTTTCCTCGTTACAAATCCTTCGCTCAGTTCCCCATTTACTCTCACCCTGTTCCTTGTTTCTTCGTATATTTCTTCTATCCTTTCGCTTATCTTTTTTTTTTCTTCATTAATTCACACAACTTTTGCCTGTTCACCCTATCGAATGCCGATGTTATGTCTACCAATACCGCTACCATTTTACCTCTTTTCTTTCCTAATTCCTTGTTTGCGATGTGCTTCAATATGTATACGTTATTCGTCGTTCTTCTTCCTTTCCTGAATCCTGCCTGTCCATCTGGTAACAGCTTCTTTTCCTCCACCTCCTTCTTTAACCTTTCTTCCAGAATGTTCGCGTATATTTTTTGTAGGCCGTGTTTAGCAATGTAATTTCCCTGTAATTTGTCATCCGATTCTTGTCTCCTTTTTTGTACACTGGGCAAATGTGGCCTTCCCTCGACCTCTCCGGGAATCCTTCTCCTTTCCATATTTTGTTTATTATTTCCTTCATCCTTTTTGTCACCTTTTCTCCTCCGTATATCCACTCCTCACCTTGTATCTCACCTTCTCCTGTCGCTTTCCATTTAATCTAATATTTCAAGTTTTTTAATAAGAAATCATAGTCATGCCCTAACAAATAGTGTAGTTCGTAATTATTATGAATTTAATTACCTGACTATTTAAACTTGTCAAATCATAAACGTCAAACAGTCAGCAAACAAAACGACTAAAACGAAATACGCCGTTAGATTTGGTGTATAGACGTTAAGTGTTGTACATTTTAAAATTAGAAAGAGAGCGTATATGTATCATTAGTTCTAAATCTTCATATGGAGAGTGTGTTCATTGGACCACACCTCTACATGTCATAAATTGCATTACAGAAAATATGTTTATTTTATTGTTTGTAAAAAACAGATTACATAGAAAAGTACCACAAAAAAAAAAGCCAAATAATAGCAGTAAGCATGGCGACTTTGATCGCGTCCGAATTCCATGTCAGCCCGATGACAACACCAGCAACTAGGTATACCAAATGCACTTTGGCTGCCTGACTTCCGTATGCGCATTGTACGTTTAAAAGTTCAAACTCTGTTACTTAACAGTTATAACATAACCTAAAAGGCCTGTGTTGCTTTTCACGTTGTTTTCATGTTTACTTTTGAGATTTTTCAAATCATGAGCCGTATGTAAGAAAAATGGCTTTGATGTGTACTATATGCAATAAATTATTTTCGAAACATTGCAATTACGAATGCATGTGAAAAAAATTCATCCTGGTAAGTTACACTAGTCTGTACGTCTGTACAAAACAAAAATTCACTACTAAAAGATGTAGACTATTTGCTAAACCACACTCCGACGAAGCAAATAACATTGCGTTAAATCTTTTGTATTACCCACCAGAATCGGACTGCAATTATTAAATTTTTAAAATATGTATTATATAACTTCGTTTTTATGCAGAAAAAAATCCGCCATTGTCCGCGGGATTATAAAGATTGTATTAGCTGTTCAAGAACTCCATTAATAACCAAGGGGGCTTGGGTTGGGTATAAAATCACTTTCATCTAAATTTAAATAAAATTGGTAGATCTGCGCATGCGGAAGTCAGGCAGCCAAAGTACACTTGGTAAGGCTATCTGCTAGTGATGACAACCGATAGTTGCTACGGTAGCTTATACAGGGTTTTCATAAACGCTTGACCGCCACGTGATCAATTTTAAATTTCGCGCTTTAAATATGTTTGCTCTAGATTCATAGTTGTTAGCAGGTCGCAAAAAAATTACTAAATCGTAATATTTAGTTTCATAACCTCATATTTGCGTTACTTCTGTTTGCTGTCTCTTCGAATTTCCTCTACATTTAATCAACATTTAAAAAAGTTCTTTTCAGAGCTCTTAACGTTACGAAGCTATTGTGAAGTAAGTTAGCATTTTTTAAGGTGAATTGTCATTTATCTTAATTGGAATTTGTATAGTGATACTGTACAACAATGGTGTTCTCATCAGAACAAGATGCCTTTATTTTAATGGCACATGATCGCAGTGGCACCCGAAATCCTGATAGAACTTGGAGCTATTCGATGCAGTCCTGCATTGAGCAGTTTCAGAGGCTTTTCCCGATGTTAACATCGAATATGATGTATTTAAAAAATATAAGTCATAAGTCTTATTACATTACACGGTATGAAAACAAGCACCGTATTTGCAAAGGCAGGTCAACAGACAGGCCGACTGTTTTAACCGAAGAGGTTGTTAATGACATTCAACAAAGAATGCAACAAAGTTCTAAAAAATCTATTCCACAGCTATCCGCTCAAACAGGTACGATTAAATATACTGCGTTTATGTAACCAGCAATATGAACATAATTTTTTACAGGTTTGTCACTGATGCTTGCAACAAAGCTTTAATAAAGACGTTACATATGCATCCTTACAAAATTCCTTCTATACAAAAATAACATCCACCCGACTATAATCTTCGAATGCAATATTGTCAATGGTTCAACGATCACCATTATTGTACAATTTCACTATACGAGTTCAAAATAAGACAAATGACAATTCACCTTAAAAAATCCTAACTTACATCACAAATAGCTCTGAAAAGAACTTTTTTAAATGTTGATTAAATGTAGAGGAAATTCGAAAAGACAGCAAACAGAAATAACGCAAATGTCATGTTATAAAATTAAATATTACGATTCAGTAATTTTTTTTCGACCTACTAACAACTACCAACCTAGAGCAAATACATTTAAAGCGCGAAATTTAAAAGTGATCACGTGGAGGTTAAGCATTTACGAAAACACGGTAGAAAAGCATTGCGAAAGTAAAAGGCACACGTGTTTTTTACTTTCATATTGGGTATAATGAGAAAGTGAAACGCACTAGTGTGCGAAATTATTATTTTCTGTACGGTTAATTGTGCATATGATTCACTTTCGTACAAGGTCGTAGGAAGAATCGATTGTGAAAACCAGTAAAAACAATGAAAAAATTTTAAGATGGATATTTATGTGATCTTCATGCTCTTCATTCTTATTTGCAGATTTATACCATAATCAAGTTTTTTATTTGTAGTTTTAAAGTAAATTATAGTTTTGTTATCAACTTTTTTAGATATTGGAACAAAATTGTGGTTGATGACGTCAGTGCTATAATTAATTAATAATAGTCCAAAAATACTTACTATCCTCGCCAAGAGTGTTTACCGCTACGTCATCACATACAATCATATGGTGTAATATGAAAAACATGAGTAAAAATTATTTTCGTTATAATAAATTCTGATTAGAAAATATACCCCGAGATTGCAGCATTTAAAGCTGTAGAATTCCACAATACAATTACTTATTATTGTGATTTATTTTGTGAAAATTAGAGAACGTTGATTAATGAATAACAAAGAGAGTAGTGACTTAAAGTGTGTAATAAGTGATGAATAAAAGAAGTAAATGTAGGAAATGAGGAAACACTCGAAGGATAAACAAACAAATAGAGGTTATCTAGTATTGGTCAAATGAAAATTGAATTTATATGCATATAAAACAAATTGATTTCGCGTTTATAGGTTTTCTCTTTCTACTACACTTGCTTATTTAATACCGTATGTCTTACGGTATGTATTACGAATGTTCACCATCCTTTCTTAATTCACTGTTTTATACGAACAGACAGTATAAACAAATTGGATAGCTAAATTTACAAATAAACGGTAAACACTCCTGGCGAGGATAATATACGTTTTTCATATGCATTATAATAAAAGAGAAATTTCATTCACAATTATTGAACATTTTTGAAAATTGTTTTTGCTCACATAAATGACTTTAATGGTAGTAATTGAAATGTTACGTTCCATGTATACACACACACACACACACACACACACACACACACACACACACACACACACACACACAATATATATATATATATATATATATATATATATATGTTGGTGTTTTAAAAAACTTTACAGCCTGGTTTTGATACTTTAGGATATTTTCTTTTGCTTCGAATTATTGAGTGAACCAAAAATCATTTTTTTATTTATCGAAAGTTTTACTAGGGACCCGACGACTACTTCGAATTATAGAGAGGTTTGAATTATCGAAGGTTTAGATTATAGAGAGTGACTATATACAGTGCTAGTCAAAAGTCCCCCCCCCCTTGTATCTTTTGAACGGTTTTACTTATACTAATGAAATTTGGAGGGTGAATATAAACGGATATAAGCTTCTCAACTAGTCATGACAAGTGACGTAATAGTCATATATGACATCACAGGGCCACAGTGACCAATTTTAAATAGTACCTTATGGCAAGTGACATCTCGTTTGAAAGGTATTAAAATTACCTATTCAGTAATACTAATTTTGTTAGGGTTTAGGTTGATTTTGATAGAAAAATTAAATAAATACTAAAATTATAGTTTGGCATTTAATTAATCAAGATTCAAGGACCCATTCTTATAGTAAATGTTAGAAATGTGCCCCACTTAATTCCTAACAGTAATGCATCCTATTGCTAAACTCTTGTCGTACTAGTTCAAATGTGTCTGCGGAAATTGCTCTACATTCTTCAACAATTCTTTGTTTCAAAATGTGCATACTGCCAGGTGCTGTAGCGTAAACCTTAGATTTTATGTACCCCCACAGAAAAAAATCTAATGGTGTCAGGTCTGGTGACCGAGCTGGCCATTCTATCGGACCTCGTCGTCCAATCCATCTGCCACGATATTCTTCATCCAAGTAACGTCTTACTGCACCATAATAGTGTGCAGGAGCACCATCTTGTTGGAACGTTACTTACAAGTTGCCGAATTCATCTAGATTATCTTCCAAAATTTCAAGAATTAACGGTTCAATTGCGTTTTGTAACATCTCCAGATACACTTCACCGGTTAAGTTAGCATTGAGAAAAACAGGTCCAACTATGTGGTTTCCCAAAATACCTGCCCAAACATTTACTTTTCTGGAAATTGAGTATGTTTTTCACGAAAGATTTGAAGATTTGTGTCACTCCAATATCTCACATTTTGTGTGTTAACGTTTCCATTGAGGAAAAAAGTACTTTCGTCACTAAAACAAATTGATTTTATGTAGTCTGGGTGTTGGATAATTTGATTGGACATATTTTCACAGAATTCTAATCTTCGGTCGGGGTCATCATCTGAAAGTTGGTGCACCATTTTTAATTTGTATGGATGAAATTTGTTTTAGCCAACACCCTATGTACTGTCCTTTGACTGACTTCACAGATAGACGCAACTTGGGCTGTAGAAGAAGTAGGATGTACTACCATTTCTGCAATTAAGTCGATTTTTTTGTCGTCACTAATTGTTGGTCGACCAGATCGTTTGACTTCTTAAACAATACCGGTTGCTTCAAACTTCTGAAGAAGTTCCCTCAAATAAGTCTCGATATAGAGCGATCGGGGTACCTCTCATTAAAAAGACGTTCCGCTGCATGGAAATTGTTTCTACATTCACCAATTATTAAGATAGCTGCTACTTTGTCGGCTACCGTACGTACCATTTTGTCTATGTAGACACTTAAACGTCGCGTTAAAGAATAATTAAACTGAATAGTCAAGGTATAAAAACTTATCAAAGTAAAAACAACGAGAAAATTAAAAAACGTCAACTTTTTTGACAATTAACCAGAGGCAGACTTTACAATCTTGATTAATTAAATGCCAAACTATAATTTTAGTATTTATTTAATTTTTCTATCAAAATCAACCTAAACCCTAACAAAATTAGTATGACTGAATAGGTAATTTTAATACCTCTCAAACGAGATGTCACTTGCCGTAAGGTACTATTTAAAATGATTGGTCACTGTGGACCTGTGACATTATATATGACTATTACGTCACTTGTCCTGACTAGTTGAGAAGCTTATATCCGTTTATATTCACCCTCCAAATTTCATTAGTATAAGTAAAACCGTTCAAAAGATACAAGGTGGAGAGGGGACTTTTGACTAGCACTGTATATATATATATATATATATATATATATATATATATATATATATATATATTTTTTCATATTGAACAAAGGCTTATTGTATATACGAGGAGTGGTAATTCAAGTTGGGAAGTATACCCTTTACTATTTATATCATAGTGCATTCCAGAATTGAGCGCTATAATCTGTTTATTATGTTATTTGCTGTTGAAGAAGCGTTGTGAATATGTTTAAACATTTGTGTTTTTAGAATTTAGTTAACGATTATATCTTTATTATTTTGTAATCAAATAAAATTAATGAACTTATTTAAACAAATTTGTATTATTTTTAAATTAAAACGAATATTACGAATTTTGTGTCTGACGTTCAGTTGGTAGTTTACCGAGATAGCATTTACCTTGTTTTCGGTCATTCAGGATTTTTTAACATCTTGCGCAGACCTTTTGCCAGTGGCATATTATGACATACTTTATCAAGTTTGACATTTATATGAGAGTATGTATCTTACTAAATCCCATAGCTTCTTTCGATGAGATCAGTCGGCAACTCTCTTATTTTAAAAAGCCTACGCGATGCCTACTGTGGATTGAACATGAATTAAAGTTACATTGAAAAATAAATTCGTACAATCAGACTAGATTTCTTAATTTCTATAGTATTTTTACATTTGTGGTTTTACCTAGAAAAAACTAAGTTACCAGTTAATCGATGGCAGAAATTTGAAAAAAAATACTAGCCTACACAGAGCACTAGTGTTTTTGTGGTACTCCATAATTTATGTACCTCGCTTTTCTCGTTACTGACATGTCAGCCTGGCCATATACAAGATTGTAATTGTGAGATCGAGCCTGTCACACATTTGCTGACACATTTAGGTGTTGTCGTGGATCACACCTAACATATCCTCGTTTCTCTGACAATAGTTTATTACATGTTGTATTCGAATAATTAAAAAGATTTGCCTGCCTAGAATTATGTGTACTGATTATTATATTAAAAGCGGTTCATATCTACGTCTGTAATCCTGATAATTAAGAGTGTATGATAATTAGGTAGAAAAACCAGCAATTTATTTTGATAACAATGCAAGGACAACTCAGGAGTAAGTTAAATAACTCGTGGTCATAAATGTGGGTGTAACAATATTCCATTATCAACGGGACGTAGTATTCTTGCCGCCATTTTGACAGAAATTGTTAAACATAGGCGCGCGTTTATTTTACAACCTTTCGTATAATATTGAGCAACACGTTACTCGTTTGTTTAAACCGTTTTCTTATCAAAATTTTACCCGTTTAAACGGCCGTTTATTCGTTTTAGCAAGCATGCTTGAAGTCGATTTGCGCTGGTCCACTGGTTAAACCTGTACTTTACTACCTACAGTTTCATCAAATCTTCACAAACAAAATAAATCTGCCTTGATCGTTTAAAGTTATTTATTAACTTATATGTATATTAAAAGCTTCCTCTGACATCTCTTCAATTAGTTCTTTATCGTCCGGCTTAGTGGAAGCCCCAAGCTCCAATTTCTTTAAATTGGCTTATTTACGTATACATACATTATAATTATCGTAAAGATAATTATATTAAACGGTAGAATGATTATAGATTTTTTAATTGTTATTTTAATTATCGTTTAGGACGGATTTAGCACTTTTTATCCGTCCGTATAATTCGTTCGTTTGTAATTTTCTTCAAAACACCCGTTTATCGGACTGCTACCCTACTTAAAACGTTCACGAAATTGGGGGGAGAGGATAGAGGTTGTAATTCACATTAAAAATATGTTTACTTTGTAGAATAATTGTATCTTTGTACACTATGGGCCAGTTGCTCAAAGGTGGTTTAAGTCTCAACTGCTTTAATAACTGAATTAAAAAATATAATTGGCCAATTTTTGGCAATTTGACGTAATTGTTAATCCCAGAATTAAAATCGTGGCTTAACCCATCTTTATACAACCTCTATGTGTGCTAGATAATAAACCACTTGCAAAGGTTAAAATAGGTTAGTGCAGCTGTAGTAGCACATTATGTTTTCAAACCCCATTTCTTTCCCTCCCCGACCTGGATTGTTTCTTATGATTTCAAGAGGTCCGGGAGGTCGAGACCTCTCTCGTGGAAATCGTGCGAGTCGTCGTAGGATACCCCAGGGCGTCAAATTTTGTTGCGATCCGACCGTCCCTATACCAGTGTCCTGATATCGGTGTTGCATCTTGCAAACGGATTTATGATGTTCGCCGATACGACGCCACACTCATCTGCCAAATTTGGTTGAGATCGGAGATCGCGGGATGTATTCAAAAAATTATACACATCCAGACACTAATATGTGTATCGAATGCAAAAATCAGTCGAGCCGTCTCGGAAATGTACCTCACCGGGCTCAAATTATATACACCTCCAGACACTCGCCATATGTATCGAATGGAGAAATGATATCTTGAAAAAGTAGATCCGCTTTTGAGTTATACCATAAACAGACAGCCTGCAAACAACAGTGACATCTCGGAACTTCATGTTGCTTATTCTTATCTTCAACAGGTTATAATTGGATATTGCATATGGTTTTATAGCTAATTAAGGCTGTTTTATCACTCGGGACAACTTCAGATTTCAAGTAGGCGGTTCACTATTTTTAAAGTCTGCATAGCTACAAGACACTCGTTATCACTCTAATGCAACCATTCTTTTGCGTTGTAGAAAAGAACAAAATATAAGTCGAACGTTTGTCAAGCACCCGCCCCAATTTACGACATGCAGAAGACCTACAATTGGTTGAGGCACTTTCAACTAAATTGACAGGCATATTTCAAATACACGTGGACCGGCAACATCTGGGTTAGTTCTTAGAAACGAATGTACCGGGTGGCCAACTAAGAACGGCCGTCGGCCATATCTCAGGAATGGATTATAGCACAGGTTCGGGAAAAAAATGTTATAACAAAAGTGGCCTCGAGAAACGCCTGGAAATTATTTTTAGAATTGTAAGTCCACCGCTAGAGGGCGTATTTGACAGTTAAAATTTTAAAAAGCAAAATTTTTCAAAAATTACTCAGTTAAGGGGCATATTAAATATTATAATCAGATTCCTCGACAAATTCTGCATATTTTTTATTTCAAATAAGGGGTGGGGGAGAGTGGGAACCTTGTTACGAAAAAACGCCTGTAATTCAGGTTCTGCTTGACCGATTTTAATAAACTTGATGTTGTTTGAAAGAGCTTTTGTTAAACAATAGAAAATTTGTAAATTTGAAGCAATCTGATTAATAACATAAATGCTAGAGGGCGCTGTTTAATATTTTTTTAATATTGTGTTTTTTCTTTATAATTTTAAATGGAAGCATAACAATTTAAGTAGGTCTCTAAAAAGTAGACTAAATTAGTAATAAAACAGTGAAAACCGCAAGTCGATATCTTTTTCCTATTCTGAGATATCGTAAGGAACAGGTAAATAGCGGGAATTGTTCTTCCAACGTCTAGTAACCTAGACTAGTTCTCTTCTGCTGTGGTGCCGTCTGTTTGGGTACAGCAGTGCATACACTCTAGCAGCAATGGTTGCATTTCTCATACATTCAAAACAAACTGCGAACATATCAAATGTTTCTTCATTTGTAAGAATCATTTTGGTACGAAAAGATAAAGAAAGTCTATTAAATGCAACACGATGAATAATTTTTAACATATGCCTGAAAATCATATCTTGCTTGTTTTCATCAGGGAATATATTTTATATCTTACATGGCCCTCTTTACTAATTTTGTTGTCATCAGTAAATCGTAATTCATATTTTAAACTGTATTTGTTGTTGCTGGGCAAATATCGGTTTTTATTGATATTTTATGCTTTTGATTTACTAACACATCGCTTGAAAACAAATATAACATTCTTATATAATTAAAAAAATGTTAGATATATCACATTATTACTTTATAATTTGTTCTCATTGTTAGTAGCGACAGCATTACATTTAGGTAATCTAGCGGCAGCCATAACATTAGTATGATAACAATTTAAATTACTGCAGACCAATGTAAGATCTTTTCATCCAGGCTAAATTGAATAATTTCCGTTAACGCGAACTAGCCTACTAGACGTTGGAAGAACAATTCCCGCCATTTACCTGTTTCTTACGATATCTCAGAATAGGAAAAAGATATCGACTTGCGATTTTCACTGTTTTATTACTAATTTAGTCTACTTTTTAAAGACCTACTTAAATTGTTATGCTTCCATTTAAAATTGTAAAGAGAAAACACAATATTAAAAAAAATATTAAGCAGCGCCCTCTAGCATTTATGTTATTAATCAGATTGCTTCAAATTTACAAATTTTCTATTGTTTAACAAAAGCTCTTTCTAACAACATCAAGTTTATTAAAATCGGTCAAGCAGAACCTGAATTACAGGCGTTTTTCGTAACAAGGTTCCACTCTCCCTCCTTATTTGAAGAGATAACTAAAACTTGTCAAATAAAAATATGCAGAATTTGTCGAGGAATCTGATTATAATATTTAATATGCCCCTTAATTGAGTCATTTTTGAAAAATTTTGCTTTTTAAAATTTTAACTGTCAAATACGCCCTCTAGCGGTGGACCTACAATTCTGAAAATAATTTCCAGACGTTTCTCGAGACCACTTTTATTATAAATATTTTTTTCTCGAACCTGTGCTATAATCCATTCCTAAGATATGGCCGACGGCCGTTCTTAGTTGGCCACCCGGTATATTCGGTTTATCGGTGAATATTTGTGCACTTTTGTGCAAAAAATCACTCTGCTTTTACAGTGATCATTTCACGTACATGTGGAAAAAACCCAATCAGAAGCTTTCATGAAATGTGTTGTGACAATTTAAAATTGATGTGCCAGTCGGATTCATTTGTCAAGTATGAGGTTTTCACTAAAACATAAAAGTTTGTGTCAGCTTTGGAAACAAACCAATAATAAGCCAAATAATAAACCGAAGAAACCAACAAAGTCCAACCAGTTTATGTGACTTTTGTTCTATCTTATTAATTTTGTCTGTGAAATGATTTAAAAAAATATAACTCGTAGCTGATTTCTTTTTATAATACTTTTATTGAAACATTTAGTCAATCGTGTTGCTAGATAATACCACGCGTATTGCGTACTCTGTAGTGTGAAGATGCAACACGAATTTGCATTTCAATAAATCCACAGGACTATCGCAAGAATTCAGCCACTTATTATAATATACTACTGGAAATTTAAAATTTGTTTCAAATTGCTTAGCTATCATAAAATATACGCCATGTACAAAAAAATCAATTGTACTACACTTAAACATCTTAGCAGATGTTTCAAGCATCGGTTTCCAAGTCTGCCTCTGTTGTGTTTGGAAAGCTTCGCCCATGACGTGCATTTCACAATTCTCCAAGAGTTTCCAAGGATGAACAACGATATATCGTTTACTTAATGTTAATTTTTCTCATTGATTTTTAAGTAAAAAATTAAAAAAAGACAAGTAAGGCACTCAGAAAACTACTACCTATGTCGTGCAGGAGTCGAAATTTGGGTTTATAAGGAAATCTATTTTTCTATTATTTTATGTTTTAATTAAATTAAATACAACGAAGGCGAAAATTAAAAAAATAGCTCCTGCACGACATAAATAATAATGTTATATATTTGTGGAAAATCAGGAGAATATTTCTAAAAACAAGCGAGATAAATTTACAAAAAAAAAGCGAATAGCGCCCCGAGAGACCAGCCTTAAGGCTGAGTAAAACGTATAAGCAAACCGAATAATATCTACAATAAAAACAAAAAGGTAATATCATGCATTTGGATGTAAGGTTGTGTCGTTCTACTGTAATTACCGTTTTCTACTTTAGTTTATAAGTGGGTAATTTATTTATAATTTGGCGAATGAAGTGACGGTTTTATCAGAGATAATTTGCAATTATTAGAATCATGGAAAATATGACTTTACGAAGATTAATAAAAATCTATTACAAGAAACCCTTTTTCATTGCATTTTTCAAGTTAAAATCATACAAATACTTACCGAAATGATCAAAACTGTTAAAAGAAATGAATTAACCTGGGATGTTAAATAAAGGATAAAATTATTTTTAAAATAACTTTATACAGTAATGTTAAATTTTATTCATAAATGCAAAAATTTTAAACAAAATTATTGGAACATTGAACATATTTTAGCAGAACTGAACTTTACGTGCTTTGTTCTTTGAAAATTGTATTAATTAACCTTTGTAATTAAATTGTTTTGTAACTTTTCGATGTCTTAAAACGTCTTCATCTTTAAATTTTGGATCGATATGTAATAAAATCGCGACATTCCTAGCTTCTTCTAATTAATCATTAAAACTGTTATCTGACCGACAGTCTTTTAAAAAATCAATTAAATTACTTAAACCAACACACGCTTGCACAATATTAAAATTTTGAGTTTGTAAAATTTTGGACATTATATTAACTTTATATACCATAAAATCATCATACATGCAAATTCAAATTTTTTTAACTTTTTTGCAAATGCCATGGCTACATTCTTTACAGCATTATCAAAAATTTGCGCAGAATCAATTTCAAAACGAGCATTGTATATTTCGCATAATTGATACCTTAAGGATGTTATAGCATCAATTTGGCTCGACCATCTGTTATCTGACAACGGCTTTAAAGTCAAAGTTAAGATATGTTTCTTCAAAATCGCCCAACGGTTGCTTGAAGTAGAGAAAAATTTATAAAGTTCTTGAACTATAGGAAAAAAATTTACAAATAATATATTTGACTTTGCGCCATCGTTAACGACAAGGTTCAAACTATGGTTACAACAGGTTACAAAGAATGCTCTTGGATTGATATTTAAATTTTTTTTGTTAACCATTATGCTTACCCTTCATATTTGTCCCGTTGTCGTAGCCTTGACCGCGTAAATTAGAAATATCTAATCCATAATTTTAAAACGTAGATAACAAAAAAATTGTTAAACCTGTAACGTCCCCCAGGTACCCTATCTTGAAAAGAGTAATTTGAACTTATTTGCAATAAGGCCAATTCAAGAACCAAACAATCGCTAAGTGATCTATCCTGACTTGACTGACAATAACGTCACTATTACTCAAATTAATTGCCTCCCTTACATTGACTTTCCGGGCAATAATTAAAACATTAGCATTTATTTACAAGTCTAATATTTAATTACTCTCAAACCTCAAACCTGATCAAACAAAGAGGCCGTCTAGTGTTAGGTACGTTATGCTATCTAAATGAGATAGTCTGGCTGAGGTACGTGTTGCACCATGCTGACAGGTAAAAAAAAACTACTCAAATTGAAATCAACGAACTTGGCGCACCGGTGGTTCAGCCCGTTAATCTACTATTGTGGGAAAGAACCGCCAATAAAACTCATTTTATTCATAAATAAGCAATTGCACAAATACATTAATAAATCAAATAACACAAAAAAAAACAATGACAGGGTTAAATATGTAACAAAACACCATTAAATCAGGTTAAAGTGCGTACAAAATTATAACATTAAGAGAAAATGAATAAAAAGCAGTTTAGTTACACAGAAACACAATGAGAAAAAAACACATGGTCACAATCACAATTGGGTCATAAATAATCGAAATAAAAATCATAATAAAAATATTAACACCAAACATGTGGTCCTTTTTAAAACGAATCAGGCCAGTCTTTAAGTAAATAAGCACATAAAATAATAAAGCAAATCACGGTACATATAAAATACAACAACAGTAAAATTGCACTGGTAATAAGGTAAATGCGATGATCAAAAGAAAACAGACAAGGAATTTAAAAATTACCCAATTGTTACTACTACAGTGACAACTAAAGCACAAAATACATAAATCACATTGTAATAAAGCTCATACAGAAGAGAAATCAGCTCGCAGGCAAATAATTCAACTTCAACAAACTGAAATAAAAACTCATTAAAACAAAGCCTTGCAAGGGTACGTTATAAATATATCACTAACATCCTGACCGATATATAAGTTTGAGTGCGTTAGCAACATACCGTGCCTCTCTCTCTCCGGTTACACATTCACCTATACAACATATAAAAACAATAAATATAAAATTCGAGGTGTTTAATGGTCTGGCTTGGGAGTGTGTACCAACAGGCAATTGCCTTTTACAATTAATAACCTGCGGCATCTTATACCCATTCACCAACCACTTTTACACCATTATAAATATAAACAACAATCAACAATGCTAATTCGCACAAATACCAAAGGGAGAGTGTCCCGTACTGTCCTTTTATTTTAGCAGATTTCCGCTTAATCAGGCCGCGTACGAATAAGATACTTTTGCAAGACAATGTTAGGTATTTAATATGTTATCTAGACTGGTAAAACTATTTGCTGCGAGCTTTCAGTTATATAAAAATACTTACTTACACAAGAATAAATATTCCCTTAATTAATCACAGGCATAAATCATTAATAGACGCGGTTTAACCCCGAAAGAAAAAACAACTTAGTGTTGGCGAATTCAAAAGAAAAATGTACACACACACGAATTATTTTAAAAACAAACTGTTTACAATGAAGGGATTTAAGTAACCCAAAAATCGTTTTGGTTCGATTGAAAAGCTCGCTGTAACTGCCTTCCCCCCGATCCAAACATAACTCTATCTACTCCCGAAAAACCACCCCCGTCTTTCTAAAGTAATAAAAAAACAAGAAACACTAACTTATGTTGGAATAGTTTTCTAGTAATTATTGCACATCTTAATTTTAAAAATATGCATTCGTCTGTAACAACCTTATATTTATGGGTCTCGAGTTTCCTAGTAACAAAGATATCTTTTCATTGTGGCCCGTTTCGCCACAATTAATCCTTACACCCATGACATTTTTACATCAAGAGCGCGCATAGGAAAAATTCCAATGATTTGTTATGTCCCTTCAGTAAAGCATTTTTAAGCGTGCACCTGCCACTCACCCCCTAACATGTGTTTACATACATATTAGTTACAAACAATCCTACATTCCTTAGATAAAAATATATAAATAAAAATATTTTGAAAACATTAGTAAATTACGACGTATTATCAAGATATTAAAAATCCACTAATTATCTTTTCTATCGTAGTAACAATGGCGATTTGACAAACGTTTATTACAATAATAAAATTTTCGCGGTGCGCCACCTACAAACCTTTACAGGTAACATCAGTAACAGAACAAAAAGATAGGAAGTGTTATTCAATACTAATTCCCAAACCGTTTAAATTGACGAATCTGATACATACAGAAATCTGTTCTTGGTGTCTGACATCGGTTGCGCAGTCGAGGATAAAAGAAAAATATTTAGCTTTTTTCGCCATGTTTAAAATTTTAGATCTAACGTTACTTCCTTATAAAGTTATAACTTCGTTTTGAATTTTGTCCCCAAGATAATGAGGCATATTTTTGTGCACTTTCATTTGAGACCGGTTGACATGTTTAGACATAATTGAATCGAATTTTGCGATCATTTCGATACATTTCAATAAGTTGCCATTATTTTTTTTATATTATTTATTAGTAGTGTCTCAAAAGGCTAAGTTCTGTTCAGCCAAAAATTTAATCGCTTAAAAAATACGCTTAATAACGGCATGCCAATATTTTGTTTCTTTATTGAATATCTTTTGTGGTTCAGACTCTATAGTTTTATTCTATTTCTTTCAATTTAATAGATCTGTCCATTGCCTCAAATTCTGGAACTGTAACTAACTTTTTTCTTGGTAACCCAAATGTTCACTTAAATGATGCCAATCATTAAACCCATTATCGCTACTTAATTTTATAGTTTTCGCAGAATTTGCAACATTAAATATTTTGCAAAACAATATACAGAATTATTTTCAACCATTCTCGTTTAATCTTTTTATTATTATGTAAAGTTCTAATAAAATACGTGTCAGAAAACTTACGTCCTGATTTGTCTTTAGGATAAATCTGATTTTTAATCCGATAATGGCCTGGTTCATTATCTACTAATAATTGAACATCTTTGCTAGAAGTTGATTGTAGCTGAATATACAGACGTGAAGTTAGCAATAGATTTCACCCATAAATTTTCACTTCGTGTGAATTTACTATTAAACCCGGAAATGGATAACATAACAGAAACTAAGTCCATAAATATTACTTTAAACATAATTAAGAAAAAATAATTATGAAAATGGGGAAATGTGTTATTAAGGTACACATATTACGTGTGACAGCCGAACGAATATGTTAATTCCAAAAATTAACTTTCATTGACAAAATTTACTCAAAAACCAATTACACTTTTAGATTCTACATAAAAAAGGCTATCGATATCAATTTGAAAAAATAGTAAAAACATTTGAATTACTTCAGAAAAACCCGGTACAAAGGTACCTACGTGTGAGCGCACGGACTTGTTTATTGCAAAATTTAACTTTATTGGACAAAATTCATTTAAAAACAAATTGAATTTTTTATGCTACGGACACAGTATAATAATGAAACAGTAAGTTCACTCACGCATGCCACCTTTGATCTGTTTCAGACTATAGGCGGCCATCTTTTGGGAAGAGAATCCAGTACCGTATTAAACAAAATAGTGAAACTATCGCTCAGGACCGTACTATATATTCACAAAAGTTATTTTATTTTACTCTAAGTCGATTTTAAGTAACAAATGATTGATTCATTCTTATACTGTGGTTTAGGCACTTAGATGAAAATAAAATAACTTACCTAGATTTGTCTTTTGGAAATCGAAAAAACGATAAAGAACAATTATAACTTTTGTTTCTACATCTTCTCGCCGCACAAACTGTTCCACTAGAGGTTTTATACATTTTGAAAACAAAACACTCTCACTTACAAAGTCTTACACTCCACAAACTTATAGACTCTACCACTGGTAGATCCAAAAACTGAATGCTGTTCCGCTACTGAACTCTTCCAAAAAGATGACCGCTTACAATGCGCAAAGAAAACACTCAGGCTAACCCCCACTCTGAGAGTGGACTTACTGTTTCATTATTGTACTGTGCTACTGACGAAAGGTTGTTGATAACAATTGTAAGGTATATTAAGGTCTTTTTTAATGTTTAATAGGTATGTCGTCAAATAATTCTTTGTATTTGTTAGAAACAAAACTAAAACGTGTATTTATTCTATTAAAGATATTTTTTTTTGGGTAAGGATTATTTCTATAACGTTGAAGTATATTTGCCTTCATTCTATTTAAACACCCCCTAATTTTCCAGGTAATTCGTAAACACTTTACAATATAGAAACTTGTTCTAATTTAGGGTGACCAGACGTACTCTTTTTTACAGTATTATACTCTTTTGTAAACAATATCCTCTTTACTCTTACTTTTTACAAAAAGAAACTTAATATACTCTTTTCGCACTTGGTCGATATTGACCGATTCTAACATCGATGTTTTCTAAACGCACGTGCTGGTCTTATTTTGAGGTTAAGTTAACTTTGTTTTTATTTGTGTCGGTCAAGCTTGAGGTAAGGTAAGTAAATAACAAACAAACTTAATTATTAGTTTTGTAATGTACTTGGTATTAATTTGATTTGTAGCACACAATATCTCGTGGGAGATGCAAATTCTTAGATAGTTTTGAAAAAACGTATACATTTGTCAAACGAGTGAAAACAGATGCCCATAAATTTTCTTGTACTGTTTGCAACACGTCTATTATGAACAAAGGCAAGTTTGACATCGAGCAACATTCGACCTCAAAAAAAGGATAGGCTGACTAACGGTTTTATACCTTTCATGTCTGAAAATGCTTTGAAAAAACTTGATGCAGAAGGATTAATAGATAGACAGTATGTGAATTGAATGGTGGTGCAATTTTATACTGAAATAATAACATACTTATAATTATAGAAAAAAATCATTTTGTCACGTTATTTATAAAAATAAATATAGACTGTGCTATATTTTTGAAAAGCTCTTGGCAAGGGGAAAAAGATTTTTAAAAAATATATAGGGTGCCCCATAAAAAAAAAGTAGGTTATGTCAATATCTCAAAAACTGTTACCTCTGAAAACAATCTGAGTATCGCCACTGGATTCTATGTAAAAAAATCTACCAATACCAGTTTTTACTTTTGTAATATGTCTGACAATAACAGAGTTACAAAGGATGACCGAAAATGCAATTTTTCCAAAATCACCCTGTAGCACAAAAACTAAGAAGGCTATGGCAAATTTGATTAGTGCATCTTTGGTTTCATTAAAAAGTAGCACGGTGTCGCGAAAACCGCAAGGTTCTAACGTAAAAAATAAGCGAGATACCCCGTAAAACATACGAAAATTGGACAATCTGTACACGAAGTGAAAATTTATGGACGGAATCTATTGCTAACTTCATGTCAGTGCTGAACATTGGCACTGCCTTCAAACTCCTTTTCCAGCAGTTCTTCATCAGTAGTTGAGCATACTGTAGGAATCAAGAAATCGTACAGCGTTTGGCTGCTACTTAGTTCAGTTTCTAATACCGCCATTGATGTAGACAGAAAGCCTTTGTTTTCTTAAGAAATGGTTGGTTTTTGAAAAAACGTTGTTATTTTTGCGTTAGTTTTTTCTAAGTTTTCTTTTCGTTTTCGTTTGTTTAATAAATTTTCATATCCGGAAAGTTTCTTTTTTCCTCTTTAGACATGTATATATATATATATATATATATATATATATATATATATATATATATATATAGGGTGATTGATTAGTGCGATAAAGTTCAGTATCTTCTATGTCCTTCGAAGTATCCAAGCAAACGTTACGGGAGATTATAGCCATCATTAAGCTTCATATTTTAAAATTAGTTACAATGTTACAGGGTGTTCCGTAACGCTGTGCCACACCAAAGTTAAATTATTTTAAACAAAACACCCTATATTTTAATTTAAATTTGAAATCCGCTTCACTTCCTCATTACAAAAATATATACTTGTAATATGTTATACAGGGTATTTAAAAAGTTATCACCACTTTTCCATGAAAATCGTAACAAGTTCACCGCCCTGTATAATTTCAAAGGGCTACAAGAACAATGATTTGTTGCAGCCGTAGCTTTTTAATAATTGTCAAATTTTATAAAAATGATTGAGTTTGTGAATATTCGTTAAATTGATTACAGGGTGAGTCAAAACATTAATTCATTATTTTCTTAGTTTTTTCAAATGGATCAACCTGTATTTTATATCACTATCGAAAAGTACTATTGTTTTACTTATATTTTTGTTAAGCATTCCCTATGCCCAAAATTATTAGTTTTTGAGATATTTTCATTTTTATATGCAAAGAATTAATTATCTGTCTAAATGTTTGCCAATTATGAGGCCATAATTTATTTATTTGTCAAAAACTGACAGTTTACCATTATTGTCTGTTAATTGATTGTTGTGGTAAATTTGTTTATAATTTTAAAAAATCTAAAATAGGGCAAAAAGAAATTTTACTCGTGATGAAATACTAGATATGATGTGGATATTGAGTTTATTTTGAACGTTTTCCTGAGAGGCGACAACCTACAAAATCAAGTTTAGAGTTATCCTCGTATAAAAAGAAATGCATAATTATTATTGTTATGCGGTCAATACTTTCTGTATAATTATGTATGTATCAATTTCGCCATAAACATGTATGTAGTTTTTAAGTGAGATTCTAATAAGTTATAGAGCGCTGCTCACTTACACTCATTAAAGAGCCGCCACTGTATCAAGCCATACTCAAATACAAGACTTTTGTAAATTGAAATCTGTTTAGTACACTAATTTTAACAATCCTTATTTATTATTGTAACAATACTTAATTAATAATTGTGAAATTAATAAGAATTCTTAGCAATAACGATTTATAAATAAATAACAATAACACTAGTATGGTAAAATTAGACACTTTGTTCAAAATGTAAACCGTTCGTTTCAATACACATTTCGCAGTGACGTACAATAGAAGCCTTAAGCCATAATTTCTGAACCTTATGTTTCGATGGAGGTTCAGAACTTATTTGCTTATTGTAATAAGTTTTACAACAACCGTATGCCATTTCAATAGGGTTATATTCACAACGCAAAGAGACAATCGTAAAACTTAACACACATCCCTAATCAAAATATTACCAACTACATAATTTTGCCCTCTGGACCTAAGAGGTTGAATTTTGCTCCACATTTACTTTTTTCTAATTTTGCCTCCAATTTCGACCTCATGCGTAACCAACCACTCCTGCAGCTGATCTTTCTTACTAGAAAATGAGGGAGGCTTGTCGAACTGCACCGAATGGAACGGTGCGTAACCACCACACAATTTCCGGGTAGTTTGTACACCGCAGGAATCAGCTGTATAATCACAATTTGAAACTGGTCCCCATTCATAGTTTTATGATAATCTGGATCCTCGTTCCCCGAATCGAATAAATAGTCGCAGTTCCCCAAAAACCCTAAATTACACCCCGCGTATAATACTGTGTACCTTTTACCTTCACTTTTAATTTTAGATGGATTACTTTTGATGTCAGAATTGTGTACCCAACGATGGATATTAGAACCATTGTGATAAACCCACGTTTCGTCTTGATACACAAAACTGAGATCTTGGCCTGAACTTAGCAACTGCAGAAATTTTCTCAAAAACTTAATTTCGTCTACAACGACGTGTTTTATTTCACATAAAATTTTCTGCCATTAACACGTTTGTGTTTGCAACCCATTGATTTCAAAATTGTAAATGTCGTTCGATTCTCATCAAAATGGAACTCTGTTTTAACGTGATGATACAATTTCTCCAAAGGTAAATATTCATTTTTCGAATTAAATTGCCAAGTTAGACGTTGTAGGTCTTTCCGAAATGCGACATCCCAAAATTCAGATTGGCCGCGTTTACCACAATATGTCGATTTTAGATTTTAAAGTCTTGCCGTTATGATGTCTTGGATAGTTCGCTGTTAAACCTAAAACCAAATAAATAAATAAATTATATATATATATATATATATATATATATATATATATATATATATATATATAATGTGCGCACGCAGGAGTGATTTAAGTTCTTACGTACATTAAATAATATCCGACACCATCACTTTTCCCGTTGCATTATTTTTAAGGTGCTTATAGCACTTTGTACTCTGCGGTGACTTTTGGCATTTTTAAAAAATTAGTATTAATTCAATATGAGACTTGCTCATCTTATGCGTTACTGAAGCAGGCAGTACTTCACGATTACTTTTGATAGTTGCGCGCCTACGAAAACTGAAGTAGTAGATGTATTACCGCGTACAGCGATAAACAATTTAAAAAATGACCTAAGTAAAACAAATTGTGCTGCATTTTCAACCGATGCGTAAAATTATGGTGACAAGGATATTTCCTGTTTTGGTGTGGTATTTTCTTCCGTAGGAAGGAATACAAGTAAACATTTTTTATATCCAAGACCAACCAGGAGAAACATCGGACATCATTGTAAGTTATTAAGGCAAAGTCTTAATAGAGACAGTAGTGCCAGTTTGTGGCGACAACAGCAACTGTAACTTTGGGAATTCAGCCAGGCGATGAGTCAACAATGTTTATGCACAGTTAAAAACACATCCCCAAAAACTATTGTTGGTGTCGAATGCGGAGCTTAACAATACACAACGCGTTGAAATCATCTGCTGATAGTTTACCTGTAAACTTTGAAAGTATAATTGTGAAGTTATACATTCATTTCTTTTATATTTATACAGTTAGAGTGGAAACTTTTAAAGCATTATGTAAAAAATCTGGGACAGCAATTGCTGGGCTATACCAAAACTAGATGGCTTGCATTGATGCCAGGCGTTGAAAGAGTGTTAAAAATGTATCAGCCGCTGAGGGATTGAATATCGAAAAATGTCCTGCTATTTTGAAAAACTTTCGAAAAACCTAGCTCAGAATTGTGGCTTTACGCCCAGTCTTCTTGTTTTCACCAAGTTGTGTTAAAGGTCGAAGGTCAAAATATTTCAGAAATTGAAACTGCAAGTGAGATAAATGAACTACAAGACAATAATTGTCTTTTAGTTTAATTGGTCTCAGAAAGAAACAAAATAAATGTTTACGAAAGGGTCAGATGATTTGTATTGGGCAAATTTAATAAAAGTACCACAATGCTCAGTTGTTCAAAGACTGCTAGATGTCTTGATTGAAAAAGGACACATAGACTGAATAAGTAATTTGATAAATGCGCCGGTTGAATGCGTATTTACTTTGATGAACAAATTGTATATACAGGGTGTCCCAACGATAGAGTAAAGTAAGTTTATGCTTAACTAGAATTATTTGTGTAAATATTGTATGGACCATGGGGTAGAGGTAAGAAGTGTGCATTTTTTTAAAATATTGGAAGTTATACAGGGTGTGCCAGAAAAGCAGGACGTAAAAAGTATGATTTTTTAAATAGAACACCCGTATTTGATTTTAGTTTTTAATTCTACGTGTCCATACAAACATATTTTGTCATACAAAAGATTGGCTGAAAGTTTTAGTTCTTGAGATATTCGCGTTTAAAGATTATTATGGTCATTTTCGTGGGGTTGATGAATGGGCAATTGTTCCGTTATTTCACAATAAAAAATTGATATTTCGTGTGAAAAATGAGTGATATTATACTAACGTTTAGACCGAGTAGTATTTTAATTTTCTCAACAGGGTGTTTGTTATAACCATTCAAATTTGAAAATTCTCAAATTAAAAAATCAGTTTTTTAATTGCACACCCTATATATTTTTATTTCATTTTATTCGGGATTAAAAATCTATCATTTTTGTCAAATATATCCTATATCTATCTTTGATAGTTTTCGAGGAATTTCGATTTTTCTCACTAGCTACGTTACATACGATACTATAACATTATTGTGGATCGTGGTAGCCATGGAAAATAATTGCGACGAAATAAAACAAACCATCTAAGCGAGAATATTAACAGTTTTTATTAATGAGAAACAGTAATTCAATAATTATTCAACATTGCGTCTTAGTAAATGCTCAAATAAACGGCCTTCTTGCTGAATACACGTATTGAGCCTTTTCTCATGTTCTGTCTCACTTCGGATAACATAAGAGGGGTCACTGTGCGACAAGCTTCGCGAATTCTATTTTTCATGTCCTCCCTTGTTGTAGGTTTAATAATATACACCGATCTTTTATGTATCCCCATAGGAAAAATCCAGTGGAGTTAAATCGCATGACCTGGTGGCCATAATATAAAGCCATTACGTCCTATCCATTTCTCCGGGTATTGCTGGTTCAAGAATTCCCTTACGTCCCGATAAAATGTGGAGGTGCACCATCCTGTTGCACCCACATATTTAGTCGTCCTTCTAAATTGATATCCTCATAACACAGGCAATTCTTCACGTAAGAAATGCAAATAGCTGCGGCCCGTTAATGGATCATCAAAAAATAGGGACCGATAATTTGGTCATTAAGTATACCACCACACATTTAGTGACCAATAATTTTGGTTTTGAACTTCTCGTAGCCAAAATGGATTATCAATGGCGTAATAGTGCATATTATGCCGATTTACAGCCCATTACTTTTAAACGTCGCCTCATCGGAAAACATTATGGAGCACAAAAGTTGTTATTTCATTGCAGCCGTTGATTAATGATATTGCAGAATTCAATTCGTCTTGCAAAATCCTCTTCTCGCGATTCTTGATGAAGCTCAATGTGATAGGGATGGTACTTATACTTCAGCGTTGTTCGATTCACGTTTGATTTGGAGGTATCACATATCGTCGCTAATGTTCTAGAACTCACTTGGGGATTTTCTTGAATATTTAATAATATTTCAAGTTCTTTTCTTCATTAGCTGCCCTTTTATTAACAACTTTACGTTTGAAGTATTTAACACTACCGCTAGAATCAAATCTATCCATCAAATTTTCCAAGCCAACAGTAGTAGGTATTCGACGTTCAGGATATTTCATTTTGTAGATTCGTTGTGCCAATAAAGGGTTTTATTCAGCCTCGCAACACGTATATCATATCAATTAATTCATTTGTCGAATAATCCATAATTGATACAAGAATTGATAACAAGTTAAATGCGAAAACGACAAATTTAATATGTGTTTATTTTGACAAGTAGGAAACCTTTGTATCTTAGTAATGCAATTATTATTTTCCATGGCTACCAAGATCCATGCAATGCAATGTTATCGAAAATAAAGTAGCTAGTGTGAAAAATCGAAATTACTCGAAAACTATCAAAGATAGATATAGGATATATTTGACAAAATGATAGATTTTTAATCCCGAATAAAATGAAATAAAATATATAGGGTGTGCAATTAAAAAAACTGATTTTTTTAATTTGAGAATTTTCAAATTTGAATGGTTATAACAAACACCCTGTTGAGAAAATTAGAAATACTACTCGGTCTAAACGTTAGTATAATATCACTCATTTTTCACACGAAATATCAATTTTTTATTGTGAAATAACGGAACAATTGCCCATTCATCAACCCCACGAAAATGACCATAATAATCTTTAAACGCGAATATCTCAAGAACTAAAACTTTCAGCCAATCTTTTGTATGACAAAATATGTTTGTATGGACACGTAGAATTAAAAACTAAAATCAAATACGGTGTTCTATTTAAAAATCATACTTTTCACGTCCTGCTTTTCTGGCACACCTGTATAACTTCCAATATTTAAAAAAAATGCACACTTCTTATCTCTACCCCATGGTCCATACAATATTTACACAAATAATTCTAGTTAAGCATAAACTTACTTTACTCTATAGTTGGGACACCCTGTACAAGAGAAATGTCAATTACATTATACTTAAAGCTATGTTAATTATTAAGGTTAATGTTCGAAAATCTTGGTAAGAGTTTTAACATTACAGTTACGCTATTTCCTTGCAAGGTAGGCAAAACAATCCTTGTGTATTGTTTATTTTTCATTTGCAATCTTTCTCCAAGTTTTACGCAGCCTACATACCGATGTCTCACTTCCATACAGTGCTGACGGGACAAACCCGTTTCGTAGCTACGCTCATGCTTTCGTTTTTCATTATCGTCCATATACTTCCAATCACTTTTCTTCCAGCATTGATCAGTCGTCGAATCTCGCCATCCAATGTACCATCTGCAGTGAACATTCTACCCAGATATACGAACTCGTCCACTTGTTCCACAATTTTATCATGCAGGATAAATACTCTACTTTTCACCTTCCAGATTGGACACCACTATATTTGCTTTGTTAATGTTTGCCTTTAGTTCCATGCTCTAAGAGACTATATCAAACTTCCTCAGAGCTGGTTGTAGATCATCCGCATTCTCGCTGAATAAGACTATACCATCTGAATACACCAGATCTCGTACGTTTACGTCACCAACTATTACACCACTTGTGTTGGCACAAGATTACCTAGCACATTCATCCATGTGTATATTAAACAACCACGGTGACATCGCACAACATTGTCGCACTCCTTACTCATTACTAAAGTATTCACTCACACCTTCTCTCACCCTAACACATGCTCGGCTACCGTTGTGTACTTCTCTTATTACGTTTATTAGACACTTGCGCCATATTCATTTCATATTTCCCACTGCTTCTCTCTATTTACTCAGTCACATGCTTTTTTCAGAACTACGCAGTACATCTTTTTTTACACTTAAACAGTCTTAAATCACCTGCTGGAGAGCAACGAACTGATCAACACATCCTTTCCCTGACATGAAACCACCCTGCACATCCCAAATCGTAGTTTGGGTAGTTTCACGTACTCTATCAATCAGTACTTTTCCAAATACTTTACCAGGTGCACTGAGCAGACTTATTCCTCTTGTTCCCCTTACCCTTTTACAGTGCTACAATGATCGCGCTCTTCCAATCACTTGGCACTTTTCCACACTTATCACATGCTTTGAATAATTCACACAATCATCGCACAAGCTTTGCACCTTCATATTTTAGCATTTCACCAGTGGTTTCATCCACACCTTCTCCTTTACCGTTTTTCAACTTTCCTTCCGTTTTCTCTATCTCATTTAACCCAATATCCTCAATTTCGTTCACTATTCTTTCTACATTTTTCTTATTCAGCTCTTCAGTCTTATTTTCCTCACTACCGAACAGCTTTCCGAAATATTCTTGCCAGAATTTCCTCACTTCACAATCGTCCCATACTATTTCGCTGCTCTTATTTGTCACTCTTGCAGCGTTGTGTTTTAGGCCATTCTTTGTATTGTTGACCCATTTCCAGAAATGTTGTTTGTTTCTCTCAAAATCATTCTGCCTTTTCTCTCCTTCCGCAGCCATCACTTCCTCTTTACTTATTTTCACTGCCCCTTTCGCTTCTTTGTTTCTTAATCAGTGCACCTCATACAATCGTTTTTTCTCTGTCTCATTTTTTGCAGCAATCATTTCCATGTACACGTCTTTTTTCTTACACACTGCTTTTTTTACCGATTTATTCCACCAAGCACAGTAATCTCTCTACCTATAGTCTCTTTTCCACATATCTGCACGACACAATTGACAACAGCCTTTAAAGCTTATCCACGCACTTTCAACGTCATTGTCTTTTATTTGTTCTGTCCACACTGCTTCATTCACATTCAACTCTCTACTCACAGCATCTGAATATTTCATTCTCGCACCATTAGCTACCAGTTTATATACCCTAATTCTAGACGTTCGCACTACTGTTGCTTTCCTTCTCCAGACCCACTTTTGCCCTAAACACACTCTTAATGCAACCAAAAAATGGTCCGATCCACACTCCGATCCGCGCATTACTTTTGTATCTCTCACTAGGTATCTAAGTCGTTCATAATACACTATCCAGTTAACCATACTTTTAGATTCACCTTTTTGTCATGTATACATATGCACATTTTTATGCTTAAACCGCGTATTAGATGCAAACAGGTTTCTCTTCATACAGATGTTCACCAGGCGTTCCCCATTGTTATTGAGTCTTTGGTCTCCGAACTTTCGTAAGACGCATTCAGTTCGTTCCCTCTGTACATCCATTCATTTCTCCCAATATCACCACTCTATCGTTTGGCTTACATACGTTCAACACGTTCTCTACATCATTCCAGAAGTTCTCACACTCTTGGTCTGTTTCTCCATTCACCGGTGCCTAGCATGCATTGAGAAAAATATTTATTTTTATTTGTGTTTTTATTTATTCTGATTCGATCTTGTTTGTACTTATTTTTATAAATATTTATTTTATGTTTGCTACTAAACTTAATGGCTTTTCATTGTACATGAATCAATTAGCCTCTTCGGTTTTGTAAAATGTAAAACTTTTTATCATCTTTTTTATACAGTTTGTTTGTTGACTGTGGTAGATGCGTTCGCTCACAAAGCATTTTAAACCTCTAGTTATTGAACCTCATTGTTAATCTTCTAATCTTCCTATTGAATATAACCTCCATAATCCGGAAATTACTGTAACATTAATGTGTGGTATTTACCCTGACTTATTTCTCTGAAATCTGTTCTTGTTCAAGTTTCCAGAATCTACCAATCATGACTCGCCTCTCGTACTGTGTTAATTATCAATTGTATTTTGTACCTTCCATTTTCACCCTTCTTGATTCCAAAATATATTTTCAAACGTCAGTACAAATATATACCTCGTATTATTAACATCGCTTCGCTCTATCAGTTATTACTTAAAATTTATCATAATATATTCTAAATCATGTAGTTGTGACTCATGGAATTTTCGCCTATAATTTGTACCAGTCACTACAGTTATTCGGGCTTATAATATTGTATTGCAAGTAGGCAAGTGTAATATTTTTGTGTTAAACTATGTACAAGGTGTAGAGTAGTTAATATAATTATTAAAATTATCTAACTCTCTTGTTATTGCAAGTATACCTGACTATACGAAATAACGCGAAGGATTGTGGAAGAACTACTAATTAGTAGCCTTCCAATCAATGGCATTTAAGATACATTATCCAAAGAAATAACAGATCTAGTTATTTATTTTTATCATTTAAGCTAATAAAATGAATATTCTTATGATAATGTTTTTGTTTGGGTTTGTAATTGAAAGGGGTTTATTGCAGGTAGATACATAAAGCTTGTACTGGTTTTTTGTTAAATGGGTAAAATAAACTTGTTTGACGTTGTCATGGTGATATCTAAACAAAATGCCAAACAAAAAATAATTGTTTCACTACCTGCTGTCAGAACATAGTAGTGCCAACATCAAATTAGTTAGATTATTATTAATTTTATCAGTTCAATTTTTGGTGAAATCGTCGTGAATTTTCAACAACGTGCATCCTTACGTTTGACGTATGAAGAAACCGTGCGATGTATTACATTGTTAGAAGATGACCGTAGCATGAGGTATGTAACTATACTCCTTGGAGTACAGCCTTCAACCGTAAGTGGAGCAGTAGCGCGATTTACGGAAACTGGGGACTATAGAAAAAGATCTGGGCAAGGTCGTATAAGATCTACTACCCGACGAGATGACCATTTTCTGCGCATAACTGCTTTGCGTACCTGTCATTTTACGGCAAGATTTCTCAATAATGGACTTTGAATGGCTAGAAATGTACAATTTTCTGCACAAACTATCTGCAACCGTCTTCGAGAAGATGATACAGCAAGTCATCTTCCTGCTTAAGGTCCACATGTCACCTGAGAGCACTGGGTAGCCCGACTACAGTTCGCACGTGAATACGCAGCTTGGAGCATAGACCAATTGAGCAATGTCATCTTTTCTGATGAGCCGAGATTTAATGTATGGGCTTCTGATAGACGTGTGCCGGTGTACAGACGACCGGGCGAACGTTGTTCTGTCTGTAACTTTCGTCCACGTGTCCCTTTCTCTGGAGGATCTGTAATAGTATGGGGAGGCATCTCTTTACAGGGCCGTACAGTATTGGTACCATTACTCGGAGCTCGACTGACAGCAGCTCGATATGTTACAGACATTTTAGAACATGCGGTACCTTACACGCCCTTTGTTGGAGAAAATTGCAGACACCCCAAATCGCAGGAATTGTGCAGCAATACTTACAAGTTCAATTTCCAGTCCTAGAGTGGCCTGCACGAAGCCCAGACATGAACTCTATCGAGCATGTCTGGGACCACCTAGGACAAGCTTTAAAACGGCACCAGTGACCATTCCGTAACCTGGAAGAACTCGAGGCTGCACTTTTAGAGGAATGGGATAGTCTTTCCCAAGAATATGTTGCAGATCTCATGCGCGGCATGCCGAGGAGGGTAGAAACTGTAATTCATGCTAGAGGTGGAAATACTTGGAATAATTTTTTGTGTTATATGGGCTGTGCCTAGCGCTACTAAAGTTTTTATGTTTTTCCAGATCTAACATGTATAAGTACCATAGTTTTCGTGTTCAAAATTGATATTTTCTGGAAACAAGTCCTAAAGTCCTAAATCCTAAATACTTTTTACGAGCTACAAAGTCATTTACATATTGCATTCATACTGGTAGCTCTTTTTAAGAGTTTTACATATATTTAAAATCGTCACCTGCAATATTAAAACAGATTTGCGCACCCGAAAAATATACGAAGAACTTAAAATAATCAATTTTCAATAAGACAACTAGAAATGTTCAAAGTGTTTAATATGATGGATGTAACTTTACATTGTAGTTAAATAAATACATGTATTAAATTATTCATTTTATTGTTTGTGTCCAAAATTACGAAGTTAGGTCGATGCCCCGTTTTGAGGTAAAAAAAAAAAATGATCAGATATATTTATTTTTATTGATCACGATACATTCTTTTGAGATCTGGAAACAAAAAATAGTCACTGGGGGCTAAATCTGGTCTATAAGGTGGATATCAATTTCTACAAAGCCACATTTAGCAACGGCAGCTTTTGAAAGTCTTGAGTTATGGGCTAGTGTATTATCTTGAAGCAGCAGGACATTTCGCGTTAGTTTTCCACGTCTTTTCACTTTAATAACATCTCTGATGCATATTAAGCTTTCACAATACTCCCTGTGAATGTACCCCCCCCCCCTTCTTCAGATAATCAATCATTAAAATTCCTTGGCAATCCCAAAAAATAGTTGCCATTATTTTTCCTACAGAAGGGGTGACTAAACTTTTTGGGAGGACTGGAACCCCTAATATATGGACTTTTGTTTCGACTCAGGATCAAAATGATGGACCCAAGTTTCATCTCCGGTGATAAGTCGATTGATAATTAAATCTGGTTCGTCCCCAGAAAGCGCCAAAAATTCTTCACACTTTTCCATTCGAGTAAGCATTTGAAAAGGCGTAAGCATTCGTGGAACCCATCTCGCACTGACCTTTGTCATGCCAAGGTAATCGTGTAAAATTTTGAAAACTGTGGTTTCTGAAACTCTTAATAAAGACGCTTCTTTAATCTTGCATCGTCCAATACCAAACACTTGGTTTTTTCAATAACATCCGAAGTGATCATGTCAACAGGCCGACCTGGAGGGGGATCATCATCTAGTGATTCTCGGACATGTTTAAACAATTTTGACCATTCACAAATAGTCGACTTGAAAAGGCAACTATCCTCGTATACAATCAACATTTCTTCACGAATAACTTTTGGTGATTTTCCTTGTTGTATAAGAAACTTTATAACAGCTCGATATTCAAGCTCGTCCATTTTGAGACGTTGCAACACAAACTGACAGATATTGGAACTAATAATGCTGCAATTGTTTTGTAAATTGTCAAACATGTTACCATGGCATATGTGATTTAAAAACAATAAAATAAAAAATTACATTAACATTGTAAATTGCCTAGTCCGGGAATATAAAAACGACCCCTCGTACATTAATTGTGAGAGTCCCCTAACCCGTCAGAACGCCCGCTATGGGTAAAAATAACGTTTTACGTTATGGGTCTGTTTACGGCCGCCCCTCAGGACCTTCATATTGAACTTCCCCAAACCTGAGTTAGCCGGAGTCGACGGAATTGCCATCGGCTACACAGTTCTGTGACATATTTTGCAGTGGAATTACGTACAAAGTAGAAAATACCTAGTACGCGCGTGATACCGTTGCCCAAAAATTGTAAGTTTTTTATACTATTTTTGTAAATTTACAAATTTTACAGTATTTGTCATTGGTAATACATTAATGAAAAATTATTTTAGACTTATATTCAACATTTATGTGAGTATGGATGACACGCAACCATCTACGAGTAAAAGATACGATGATTTTCGACCGTTATCTGAAAAGAGCTAGAATAAATGATGTACGATGATAGGGATGAAGAAGCCAATATTTGTGAAAGTGATGATTCTGAGATTGATGATATATCTGAAAGTAGTCATAACAGTGTTTCCGGGCAACTCGATTCTGATAGTACCGTTGATATAGACACCTCCGCAAAATGTCCGAACACTTGCGCACAACATTTACACGGGAGTTCCTGGCCTAAAGGAATTGCAAAAAATTCGCATTCGATACTTGATACTTGGCAACTTATGATAAGTGAAGAAATTATAGATCTAGTAGTCAAGTACACCAATATGTACATAGAAAATAAAAAAACTAAGTTTAGTAGACATCGAGATACTGCAACTAAGAAGAAAAACATCAATCAATCATATACAATAGGAGAGTTTGCTACTATTGATGAAAAATTGAAGCCTTTTAGAGGACGGTATGATTTGCCAATACATAAAAAGCAATCCGGCAAGATACGGTATAAAAATATTTTTACTTGCTGGTGCAAAAACATTTTATACTTGCAATTTTGAAATTTATGCGGGTACGTGGCGAACGAAATTTTAAATGCGACTATTTTCCAAGTGCAGTTGTTCTGCGATTGATTGAACCCATTGATGGAACTAGAAGGAATCTTACTATGGACAATTGGTTTTCAAGTATTCCCCTTGCAGAAAAACTGATTCGTGACCACAAGACCACATGCGTAGTTAATTTGCGGAAAAACAAGCGGGACGAATTTATTAACGCCAAAAACAGGGAGAGGTATTCTACAATCTTTGGATTTATAGAAACTATGACTTTATTGTCATATATACCAAAACATGGCAAAACCGTTTTGATTATTTCCGCTCTACACCGGGATAAAAACATTGATGAAAGGTCTGGTGAACAGAAAAAACCTGAGTGTATTAGATTTTACAACAGTACCAAAGGTGGGGTTGATACCGTTGAATTGTGTGGTACATATTCGGTTACTAGAAAATCCCTTCGGTGGATACTAACAGTGTTTTTTTGGTTTTCTGAATATTGCTGGAATAAATGCACAAAGCTAATTCATCTCAAAATTTTGTATCGTCGCCAATTTCTCAAATGTTATCACAAAGTGTTGAGCTGATTTGTGCTGGTGATTTCAGTTTGGACTTATTCAAATGCTTCAACCATTCAATTTTATCAATTATTAGAAATTTTGAAATTGAAGTAAATTATAAATAAACTACATAGACAAGCTTTACTTTAATAGATTTTATCCTTGTTCCTAAATATAAAGAAATTAATCAATTTGGTGCAATTACTATGCATTGTGTGCGGACTATTCTTTAATACATTGTTGCTATCCTGTAAAAAACAAGCGTACCCCTCATTATGTTACTTTTAATGACTTCAGTACAGTTAATTTAAAAGACTTTGATAGAGAATTAGTAAGTATAGGCTGGAATTGTATTTATTCTCTTAATAATGTTGATGACATGATACAATTTCTTAATAGTAATATATTATCACTCATATACCACCACGCTCCAATTCAAACTGTGCGTATCACCAAACCGAGATCTCCTTGGCTGACTGATACTGTGCGTTTAATAATTTCATTACTAATATAGCTCTAAAGGATTTAAAAAAAATCTAAAAAAGTGGCAGATTGGGATTACTACAAATGTTTAAGAAATTATATCACATCAGCCATCAAGAAAGAAAAGAAAGCTTATCTAGAGTTTGAATTATGTAAACACAAAAGTAACGCTTGGAAATGTTTAAAAAAAAATGGACATACGGGGTGTCCAGAAACTCTACGGACAAACTTGCGTAGCGATTCTAGACCCAAAAATAAGAAAAAAAGTTCATATAAACCCAGGTCCAGAAACGCTTCGTTTAGGACCTACAGTGTGTGAAAAAAATTTATTTTCCTCGGTTGATCTGAGAGGCATCGACCAAGTATACCTTTTTTGCTTAGAACTGAAAAGGGAACAAACTGATTCAAACGGAACGTCAATATACCGGGTGGTAAAAAAGTTAAGGCCAATTAACTTTTAGCATACCACTGTAGATGGCGCTCTCTGCAGGCTGCATCAAAATCAATAAAATATTTAAGTTTCTCGACCACAAAAATCCCCGTGCTCCAAATTTCAGGACCATATTCAAATTTGTTCGCAAAATATCGCCATAAAACCGAGGAAAATAAAATTTTTTCACATCCTGTAGGTCCTAAACGAAGCGTTTCCGGACCTGGGTTTATATGAACTTTTTTTCTTATTTTTGGGTCTAGAATCACTACGCAAAGTTTGTCCGCAGAGTTTCTGGACACCCCGTATACAGCAAAAGTAAGAAGGAGGTTCTTCCAAATTGTAATGATATTAACACGTTCGCTGCCCTCGTAGGTCGAAGGTTATGTTTAGGCGCCAGATACGAATTAATTTGTAGAACGTTTCTGTTTTAGCTAGCCGCATACGATAAAACTCGTAGTGTTTTGATTTTCTTTGAAGGTATCTGGCGTTGGGAATTAGAAAAAAACACAACAAACTTGGCGCAATTCAATAAGAAATTTATTATAATCAATATAAATATAATATAATAATAAAAATAAACTGATTATATAGTAAATAACACAGGAACTGTAAAAATAATCAAGTTATTTATTTATTACAAGTGAACACAATAATAGGTACATATCTTATTCATGGTAAGGCAGGTTTCTCAGTACATATTGGACAATAATATCTTTTTTTGACGTCCCCGCCAAAGAAGCATGGATTCATCAATACATAATTGTATATCAGGTACGTAATTTTACGCATTATTTCATTGAAGTGGTCCATAATTGGTTTAATTTTGTATAGTTTGTCATCAGTTTCGATAGTATTATCAACGAAATGTAAATGTCGCAATATTGACTGCAATCTATTGCGACTCATCATATATCGGCGCCAAAAAGAAGTTTTATAAAATACGTTGGTGTTCCAATAATCTCCAATTGAGGGAAAAGATACTGTTCCCATGTGCAGTAATAAACTGAAAAATGGTTTCATTTTTGATAACGTCACATCTTTCCATGTAGCAGTTCTGCTGTATTTCCTTCCTTTTCCAACTCGTCGGATTTCTTGTGATGCATACGGATTTGGTTCATTTACTAACAATGTAATAAATGAATTTGAAAAAAATCATTCACTAAATGTTGTATACTAATACTACTCAAACCTTTTTTCTAACCAGCTTGTTCATCAAAAATAAAATTAGGTGGGGCTTGGATTACATCCGTCCAAATATCTGAATCTACTGGTTGCGAAGTCTCAGCCACATCGTCATCTTGCAAATCTTCTGCATTTATATTGTCATCTGATGCCTGTGAACCGCTCAAGCTCGATCCGCCCGATGTTAAATAATTATCACTATCAGAATCGCCACTGAGAAAGGCATCCTATTCACATTCATCCATATTTGCATAATGTTCCAGTTCTTTCTCGCTTGTTAATCTTTTATTGGCCATATCTTGTACTTTTTTAGCACTATATTACGATAAATATATCACGAAGGAAAGCATCCAACTGCTTCGAAGGTTTATAAGAGACTGAAGCAAAAAAACGCATATATTACAGTACTTGCGCAATTCAGCAACATATTTAGACTAGTTTAGACAGGTTTACACAAGTTCAATCATTTACACAATCAGCTCAAAAATGTATCTTTGTTATAACCAACCACTTGTACGAATATATTCGTTACGAGTATACACGTAGTTGGCGCTGTCATAAAACATTTTATCACAAAAACCAACTACGATATAACTCGTATAATTAATAAATCAATTAAAAATTATCTAAATTCAATATCTTTCCCATAAATACATGTTTTGTATTTTTACTTTACAATTGATTAATTAAAATTTGTTGGCATGGTGGGCGCGTTTTTGAAAATATCGCTCGGCAGCGAACGTGTTAAATAACATTTTTAGTAATTGTAATACAAATTCAAACAAATGTATGCAGACTATCAGCTATTATGAGATGAATATTCATCACAATGTTAGCGGTAAATTTGAACTTAGGGAGGTATCAGAAATAGATGTACTAAAAGAAATATATAGCATTAAAACAAAATCAGTTGGTTCTGATGGCATCAGCATAAAAATGCTTTGTTTGTGTTGTCCGCGTATAGCACCTTATATTACGCATATCATTAATTTTTGCTTGCAGTGTAATAGGTAAAGTTTGGAAAAATGCAAACCCAAAATGAGCAATCCAAAGCGTTATTCTGATTTTCGACCTATCAGCATAGTGTCCGTATTGTCGAAAATTTGTAAAAGGATAATGGCACAGCAAATTAAATCTTATTTAGACACTATTAATGTTTTACCTGAACATCAGTCTGGTTTCCGTAAAGGATATAGTTGTTCGACAGCATTACTTAACATTACTGATGAGATTTTAAATGCTGTTGATAAAAATAAATTAACTTTGCTAGTCATTGGACTTGTGTAAGGCCTTTGACACAGTTGATCATGAAATGTTAGTTAGTATGTTGCATTATTTTGGGTTTAGCGGGGAAGCTTGTTTGCTACTTGAAAATTATCTCACAGATAGGCCACAACAAGTAATTTTAAATGGTAAACAATCTATACTTTCTACACTCAGCTATGGTGTTCCACAAGGCTCAGTCCTTGGACCACTTTTAGTCATACTGTACAGTTCCACATTTTCTATACACATAAAAGACACGACTTGCCATCAGTTTGCGGATGATACACAAACAATGCTTTGCGAATCCTTAGTCTTATCAAACTTTGTATATTGTGACAGTGTTTATGGACCGTGCTTACAGCTGATAGATTCAAAAAGAATTCAAAAAATTCAAAATTCTTGTCTACGTTTGATTCTTGGCATAAGACGAGACATCTTGCATATATCTCATAAATTAATAGAACTGAAATGGTTATCTATGGGAAATAGAAGATATATACATGAGGCTATCTTATACCATAAAATTATAACAAACCAAGTTTCCCCTTATTTACATCAAAAGATACATTTTTCAGATAGATTTGTTAATTTACTAAAACCACCCAAACATCACACCACAATGTTTGAGAGATATTTTTCTTATAAGTTGCCCAAAGGTTACAATTGTTTAAACAATAAATTAACGAGACTTAGCCTTAACCAGTTTAAATCTCAACTCATCAATATCACCTTGAATAAACAATGTTTAGGTTAATTTTTTCTTTTATTTTGTATTTTTGTCGAGTAAACGTAAGTTACTTATTTCATCAACACACTTTCGTTAATTCTAATTCTTTTCTTTTTTTCTAAATAGCCTTATTTTCTTTTAAATTACTTTAAGTTTATGTGATCCTGATGTATATAAAAGTAAATATAAAGAGCAGGGTTAAGTGTAAGATTGATGTTAAGACCTGAATAAATCTTCTTGTACCTAATAATGTAATAAATGAGGCAATGCCAACAGCGAAGAGCAACAGAAAGATGCGAAGATTGTGGCTACAAGAAAGATAGAAAATCTCAGACATCTTGTGGTGCATGCAATAAACTTATTTGCCGAGAACACGTAATACCGTTTTGTTATTTAGTATATCTTGCAGTAAGGGACAGAAAAGTTAAATTACATATATTTGCCGTAATTGAAATACATTTATAATAAATAACGATTTAATAAATTATAATTTACTTTTTTTGATGTTGTTTCTTTATCTATGTAACAATTGAACCATTTAATAACAGTTTTAATAATATGTATATTGTAAAAAAAAAATAGTAATAAAGTTTAGTATGTAAATTCAATGAGTTCTTTAAGAAATTTTTTAAATAAATAATGTATTTGGGGATTTTTACCGCTATGGGTAACATTCACCCTGTGCGCTTCCTAACCTGGCTAAACGCGCGTTCTGACGGGCTAAGTATAATCAGCACGAGCCGTCACTGTTGCATTGTTGATATTTGCTCTTCTTTAAAAAATATTCTAAAATTATTTGTATTAAAGCAATTGAGCATTTGATTTAGGGCGTAAGGGAAGATTATAACAAAAAGGTACATTATTATTATTTACCTTCCCACCAAAACCTAAAGTTATTAATCGCCCACATCTAAAAGCTACAGTTTTAACTTTTAACTTCAACACCCTGTATTTTTAACTGTCTTGTTGTAGGATTGTTGTGCAAATTGCAACCTTGGTTTAAAATGTAAATGGATAGGTGGATTATAGCTGATTTAAGTTTTGCTTTCTCATATACTAACGTATAAAGAGAAAGCTATGTAATCGGTTTAAATTTTCAAATTTTTTTGCATTTCTCGACGTTTCATGGCCTAAACAACACGAAAAGCACATTTTTAGAAGAAAAAAAATTGTGCCTGTCTGTGTGTGTGCGCGATATCTTTTGAAACATTTCGATATGAAATTTGGTACAAAAATTATTTGCCATAAAATCTAGGTCAAGTTCGTTAATAAGCAGAACCCAACCAGTGGTGGGGCATTTTTAGGGGTAGAGAAAATTAAAGAAATTAATTGCTTCAAAGAGTTACAACATTGAAAAACCAAACTCTTAATACTTTTTTATATATGTAAATTCAAAATAAAAAAAAATAACCAGTGGCGCACCGTTTTTAGGGTGCAACATTGTGTATTTTTTAATTTATAAAGATAAACCGATTTTTTTGAAAGTCGGATATTGGGTGTTTTTAAAATCGCTAAGTATAAATCATTTGTCAAAATTAAAAAATTAAAAATGGCAGATCAAAAATGGGGGATTGTCGTATTAAAAAACCGACAGAAATTCAGGTATTGTGGGCTTTTAAGTTGCTTATTACAAATCTTTGGTCAAAATTTGTTTACATATATGTGAAAGCATTATGGCAGATAACTTGGCAGCGGTTTTTAACATATCTAATTGTGTAATTATAAGTTTATATTAACACATTAAATATTGCTTTTACAGTTGATGAAGCAATATTTAAACATGTGTTTATTACTTATTAATAGTTGTAGCTGCATCTACGGTTTCTCCTAGATTCATATAACAATTCAAAATTATAACTTTTACGTCACAAAGATTTAATCTATAACATGTATTCATACACAATTTAAATTTAATTTAATCAATCCTAGAATACGTCAATTAAAATATTTTTTCATTGCTGTCTATTCTTAAACCAAACAATAAAAAACTTAACTCTTGTTTATTAAAATGACCTGCATAGATCAATGAACTATTATTTTTAATGACACGGCTTAAAATTTGTACTTACTAAACAAAATGTTTTATTGCAGGAGCAAGTGATGATGGAGCTGGTTGTGCTGTTATGTTAGAAATGCTGAGAGTACTTTCACTATCTGATAAAATTTTGCGTCATAACATCATTTTTCTCTTTAATGGTGGCGAGGAAAATTTTATGCCAGCATCACACGGTTTTATTACACAACATAAATGGGCCAAAGAGGTGTGTATTATTGAATGTATTATGCTTTTACAATGTGGTTGAAATTCTACAATTATTTACTAAAGCAGAACAAGAAATAAATGAATGCTAGTTGTATATAATACAATGATTTTATTGCCAATATCAAAGATAATAATAATTTTATTAGTTGTAATCAAGTAGATTCATTTTGCATTCATTAATCTGGATACTGCAATTTCTAAACAAAGTGAAAAGATTCTGTCTTAAGCTTATTAAAAGTACCTGTAACGTTAGGTTGTCCACAAAGGTAATAAAACTTTGTGAAAAGAGCGGCCAGCAGCAGCCTATGATTACCGAAGTCACAGTAACGTACCAATGAAGTAATTTGTAGCTCGCACATGTAATGGATAACAGTGGCACCATCAGATTAAATCTTAGGTACTCTCATACCATTTAAAACAATAAAAAAAATTAAAATAACTACTTCTCAAGTTTGTTTAGACGGTAAAAATCGCAAGCAACCCGTATTCTCGATCTTGAAAACCGCGCATAGTATGAAGTTGACATTTTCAGATTATATTATTACTGTCCAAATAGCAATGAACATAAAACAATAATATGTGATGGAACTGCCGTCTAAGAGGGTGAAAATTGAGGCTAACCCCTTACCCTCGATCTCGAAAACCGCGCATAGTATCAAGTTGACATTTTCAGATTATATTACTGTCTAAATAGCAATGAAGATAAAAAATAATATGTGATGGAACTGCCGCCTAAGAGGGAGAAAATTGAGACCAAACCCCTATCCTCTACCTCGAATACCGCGCATAGTTTAAAGAGTCTAAGAGGGTCAAAATTGAGACAAACCGCATATCCTCGATCTCCAAAACCGCGTGCATCAAGTTGTCATTTGCATTATCGAATTAATAACGAAGATAAAAATAATATGTGATGGAACTGCCAGTTAAATGAGTAAAAATTGAGACCAACCCCCTATCCTCAATCTCGAAAACCGCGCATAGCAGTGAAGATAAAAAAAAAATATGTGATGGAACTGTCGTTTATGAGGGTGAAAATTTAGACCAAGCCCCTATCTTCGTTCTCTAAAACTGCGCATAGTATCAAGTTGACATTTTCAGATTATATTACTATCTAATTAATATTGAACATGAAAAAAATAGTATGTGGTAGAACTGCCGTCTAAGAGGCTAAAAGCTGAGACCAACCTCATATCCTCGATCTCGAAAACCACGCATAGTGTCAAGTTGACATTTTTAGATTGTATTAATATCTAATTTATAATGAAGATAAAAATAATATGTAATGGAACTTCCGTTTCAGTGAGTAAAAATTTAAACCAACCCCCTATCCTCGATCTCGCAAACCGCGTATGGTATCAAGATGATATTATGATTTAATTAATAACGAAGATAAAATGTGATGAAACTGCCGTTTAAGTGAGCAAAAACTGAGACCGATCCTCGATCTCGAAAACCGCGCACAGTATTAATTTGACATTTTCAGATTATATTACTATCTGAATAGTAGTGAAAATAAAAAAATAATGTGTGATGGAACTGCCAGTTAAATGAGTAAAAATTGAGACCAACCCCCTATCCTCAATCTCGAAAACCGCGCATAGCAGTGAAGATAAAAAAAAAGAATATGTGATGGAACTGTCGTTTATGAGGGTGAAAATTTAGACCCAAGTCCCTATCTTCGTTCTCTGAAACCGCGCATAGTATCAAGTTGACATTTTCAGATTATATTACTATCTATGAAAATGTAAACTTTCATCATTAAACTCATAATAAAATACTTATCTTTTTTGGGGTTTTTTAATGGTGTACTTTAAATTATACAATCTAAACGTTTCGATAACACTTACAGTTATCTTCGTCAGTAGAAGATAACTGTAAGTGTTATCGAAACGTTTAGATTGTATAATTTAAAGTACACCATTAAAAAACTCCAAAAAAGGTAAGTATTTTATATTACTATCTGATTAATAATGAACATTAAAAAAATAGTATGTGATGGAACTGACGTCTAAGAGGCTAAAAGCTGAGACCAACCTCATATCCCCGATCTCGAAAACCATGCATAGTATCGAGTTGACATTTTCAGATTATATTAATATCTAATTTATAATGAAGATAAAAATAATATGTGATGGAACTACCGTTTAAGTGAGTGAAAATGTAAACCAACCCCCTATCCTCGATCTCGAAAACCGCGCACAGTATTAATTTGACATTTTCAGATTATATTACTATCTGAATAGCAGTGAAGATAAAAAATAATGTGATGGAACTGTCGTTTATGAGGGTGAACATTTAGACCAACCCCCTATCTTGGTTCTCTAAAACCGCACATCGTATCAAGTTGACAATTTCATATTATGTTACTATCTAATTAATAATGCAGATAAAAAAATAATATGTAATACAACTGCCGTCTGAGAGAGTGAAGGTTTTGACTAACCCCCTTTCTTCGATCTTTTAAACCGCGCATAGTATCAAGTTGACATTTTCAAATTATGTTACTATTTAGTTAATAATGAACATAAAAAAATAATGTGATGGAAATGCCATCTAAGATCTCAAACTAACCCCATGTCCTCGATCTCGAAAACAGCGCATAGTATCAAGTTGACATTATCAGAGTATATTATCTAATTGGTAATGGGTAAAAATTGAGAGCACCCCTTATCGTCGATTTCGAAAACCGCGCATAATATCAAGTAGACCTTTTCAGATTATATTATTATTTGAAAACCGCGCATAATATCAAGTAGACCTTTTCAGATTATATTATTATTTAATTAATAATGATGATACAAAAAAATAATGTGATGTGACTACTGTCTAGGAGGGTGAAAACTCATAATCCTCGATTTCGAAAACGGCGCATAGTATTAAAGTGACATTGTCAGAGTATATTATCATCTAATTGGCACTGAGACAACAAAATGATAGAACTGCCGCCTAAGGGGGTAAAAATTGAGACAAACCCCTAATACTCGATCTCGAAAACCACGCATAGTATTAAGTTGACATTTTCAGATTATATTAATAATTAATAATGTACATAAAAAAATAATATGTGATGCAACTGCCGTCTAACAGGGTGAAAATTTAAACCAACCCCCTTTCCTCAATCTCGAAAACCATATGAACATAAAAAAAATCTGCCGTCTAGGAGGGGGAAAATTGGGGCCAACCCCTTATCCTCGCATGTCGAAAACCGCACATAGTATCAAGTTGGCATTTTCCGATTATATTTACTGCCTAATTAATATTGAAGATAAAAAAATATGGTGAAACTGCCGTATAAGAAGCAGAAAATTGAGACCAACCCTCTATTCTCGATTTCGAAAACCGCGCATAGTATCAAATTGACATTTTCAGATTATATTAATGGCTAATTTATAATGAATATAAAAATAATATGTGATGGAACTACCGTTTAAGTGAGTGAAAATTGAGACCAATCCTCTATCCTCGATATCGAAAACCGCGTACCGTATGAAGTTGACATTTTCAGATTATATTATTATCTAATTAATGATGAGCATAAAAAGTAATATGTGAGTGAGACTGCCGTTCTAGAGGGTGAAAATTGAGGCCAACTTCCTATCCTCGATCTCGAAAATCGCGCATTGTATTAGGATCAATATCAATCAATATCAATATCCTATTAAATATCTTAGGTATTGAGGAAATTGAGCTATTGAGACGCGAATGTGCCAAAAACCTACATGTTACGCCAGCAGTGCTCCTGAAGAACCTAAACTTTTGGGAGCCAAATTTTACCAAAAGGGCCTTAAATGCTGCCGAAGCAGTTTCAAGAATTATCCTTGGGCGAAAGAAAGCGACGAACATAGCAGATAAAAATAAGAGAAAGTTGGTGAAATGTGCAAAGAGGGATACAAATAGAAAAACAGGGTATAAAAATAGAAAAAGAGGATAAAAATGTGAAAAAACGGGAAGGAAATAGAAAAATGAGAACATGGGAATAAAATAGGAGATGATATTTGATTTATTGTGATTGTCTTCTACTTGTTGGCGCCAATACGTCCTACCATCGAAACATCTTGACGACATACCGTTTTGGCGCCGAATCGTCTGGGCGACGAAAAGGCGGAGCTGAAACGTTCCATTACGCTATTAAAAGTAGTTTACAATGTTTATTTTTGCAGGGGCCGGTCAAGATTTTATTTTTTCGCGCTGTCTTTAATTAAACAATTAAAGGATAACCACATTTAATATCATGGAGTCAGGTACAGTCTTAAAAATCTGGCATTACAGTGGTACCTTTTTTATTCAGATAACTAAATGTATCGGACGTATCTAGATTTTGGATTTATCGTAACTCCTGTATTTCAATAAAAAAAACAAATATTAATGAAAGCCATCTAGTTAGGTAGGGATTTGTGTGATGATTTTTTCGTAATCCTTGTTTAGATATACAGGGTGCGGCATTAGTGCGTCGAAGTACTATATATCCGTTATTAAATGAGATATCAAAAAAAGTTATTTACAAAAATTATAGACAACTTCAAACTTCACATTATAAAATTAGTTTCGTATTTACAAGGTGTTACATATTACCAGGGTGAACCAAACATACTTTTTTTTAAATGGGACACCCTATATATTATTTCAAATTTAGATTGAGCTCATCTCCCCCATACTTCTAATATAGGGTTTCATTACGTTATACAGGGTATTTCAAAAGTTTTGGTCAATTGTACACGAAAATCATTCTCATTTCAACGTCCTGTATACCTTAGACAGAACAACCTACCAATAATTTTTTCCAGGCATAACTTTTCGACATTGGTACAGTGTTACGAGAAAGTGCTATTTCTTTATTACTGCACTAATAGAATATAGAGCGATCCAAAACTCGAACACATGATTTTGTCAGGTTTTTCAAATGAATCACCCTGTATTTTATTTTAAAAAAAGACAAAAGTGACAAAAAGTTTCAAAGAAATAAATACTTGTATTGATTGTCTTGCAACTGTAATATTTACTATCAAAGTGACAGATCGTTTAAAACTGTAAACTTTAAAAAATATGTTTTCTATTAACGTTCATTATATTCTCTTACCAAATATAAAACGTGTTATGATTAATAATCGATGATACCACCCGTTAAAACCTGTAGCAAATTGAACGAGTGCGAAGCACTTCCTTCACTCGTTCAATTTTCATCGGTTTTAACTTGAGCTATCACCGATGATAATCATAGCACTAGTTATATTATCCACGAAAATATCTTAGAAATTAACGATTTTAGCTATAGGGAGTGCTTAATAAAAATGAAAGAACATAAAGTGTATTTTCACTTTTTAAAATAAAATACAGGGTAATTCATTTGAGAAAATTGACAAAATCATGTGTTCGAGTTTTGGCTCGCTCTATATTCAATTGGTGCAATAATAAAGAAATAGCACTTTCTCGTAACACTGTACCAATGCCAAAAAGTTATGCATGGAAAGAATTGTTGTTAGGTTGTTCTGTCTACGGTATCCAGGAGATTGAAATGAGATTGATTTTCGTGTACAATTGGCCATAACTTTTGAAATACCCTGTATAACGTAATGAAACCCTGTATTGGAACTATAGAGATAAGCTTAATCTAAATGTGAAATAATATATAGGGTGTATGTTTGGTTCGCCCTGGTAATATGTAACTCCTTGTAAATACGAAAATAATTTTGTAATGTGAAGTTTGAAGTTGCCTATAATTTTTGTAAATAACTTTTTTTGGTATCTCCTTTAATAACGGATATATCGTACTTCGACGCACTAATGCCGCACCCTGTATGTACTTTCAGGGTTTCCCGAAGTAAGGGTAACAAACTGCGCCAGAAAATAGTATTAATGAAGATAAGAAGAAAAGTTCTTATCAACTTGAGTGCTACTTCATTCTAGAGATACGGGGCGTTTAAATTGAGAGAAAAATTACTTTTTGTTACGATAATTCAATAATAGCTGAAGATATAATTCCCAGAATAGCGAATAATCAGAATTGTCAGTCTGGGTTATTTATGGTCTCGCTTAATATTCGCGCAACTGCTGTACGCGTTACGTTACGGGGACCTTTACATTAGTCTATTTGCATTTCAATATGACCAGAGACAACGCAGAGACGTGTAACTTAATGTATAATTCTTGGCCGCAATAATGCATTGGTCAACTGTAGTGGAAAGTGAAAGTAGGTGGCGGACATGTCGATTTAAAAATGAGCGGGAGATATAAATGTTTTCATTTATCTTTAATATTTTATTGCTTTTATCATTGAATAAAGAAACTAAAAGACAGTATTAAGTATAATATGTAATTTATTAAAAAAATATACATATATGTGCATACTTATACATTACATAGTTTTACCCACAAATGAAAAATAATTGATCTGTTGTAAGCTTTTACATAATTTACTGAAATAATTTTATTGATAAACCTCTTGTAAGAAGTTCGTTTTAGTTGTATAATTGCTTAGATTATAAAAAGGTACAGATACACCTTTCCATATACGAACATTATTAAAACACTGCCAACACTAACGAGAGAGTGTACACAATATGTAATACTCGCACATCCCTTAATGTTTTCGTGTATAGTTTTCAATAACACATATAGATACTATAGATTTTAATTACTATGTTAGTTGTGATGTTAACAATTAGACAACATTGAATTACAAACTACAATAAATAGACTGAATTACGCTATCCTTGTCCTGCTACAAACTACCATAAATGAATGCATACAACTGCAATTACTCTACCCTTGTCCTGGGTTCACAAACCAATGTAAACAAACGTTTCTGCAGTTCATTTATATTCTTAGTATAATTGCAACTTAAGTGAACGAAATACGGCCTACTCTCGAGTGCTGTATTTCATCCTAAAGTTCAGATCAATAGCACTAATAACAACTGAGATACGACACCCCCTATTTCGTCGTGATTTCAATAGTATCTTAAAAATTGAAATTTAATAAAATAATTATGGTAGTATTAGTAATGATAGTTTATCTGTGGTAATGATAACACAATGTGAATATAAATACATGTTATGAAATAGTACTGAATGAATTACATACATTTGCTTTTAATATTGAATTCTAATTATGTGTGAATGAAAACGAGTGAGCGAAAGTGACACTGTCGCCCACTAGTACCTAAGGTACAGCTCATTTTCTAAGGAGGTATCGAACAAAGTAAATTAACTATAGTAACCTGGTTATTTTCAACTCGGAAGTCTTATCTAATTCTTTGTATGTATCTGACATTTACCTGTGACGTGTTTCCCTTATTTACGTTGGAGTGTTTTCAATTTTCGTTTAGACGCTTTGCGATCCTTTTGTATACGTATATGGTCTAGGTTTTTCCTTTTACACCACCACGGTAGAGCTATTTGGCATATGCCTCTAATTATTAACCGTGCAACGATGTCATGATGTAAATGGCTTGCCAGATTAGAAAAACTCATGCTTTTACAAATATTTCCTTTGATGATCTCCGTTATACGTGGTTGATGACAAACAGCACTTAATGTGTTTTGTGCAACTTGCACTGCATGGCCTACTGCAACAACTAACCCTTCCGATGGATACGTCAAATGGTCTTCTTGTTCTGACCATTCTTTGAAAGAAACGAATAAGTTGTGAGGTGCATCTGAAGTTCCAATTAAGAGCTCATTGCACTCATTGCATTTCAGCTCCCCTGACAGCTTTTTGGCAATAAAACCACTCACGTATGCCACAGGTAGCGTTTCAATTGTCCCACTTTCCACTGCTTTTTGGAGAGTGTCAGCTATAGTCTTCACTACACCTTGGTGGGTATCTACAGCTGCTGAAGACGAAGTACCTGATGTTGTATCTGTCTTCAAGAAACCAGACAAGTTTGTTAACAGATCGTACTCATCTTCCTCACAGTTTGTTCCAACCACAGAACGCTTTGTTAGGCCATTTATAATCTGCGTTTTTAACCCAGCTTGAAATTGAGCAACAGTTGGATTTTGACAGCAACCACAACTGCTTCTAATTACTCCAAACAAATTCTCTAAAGCATCTTGGTTAAGAGAACGAGGTCTTAATGCATGCAAGCCATGTTTAACATGAAGGCGTTCCCAGATTTTTTGAATAGCAGTTAACGTCGACATCCAACCTAGTTGTGATGGTGGTTTGCTAATTTTAATATTCCCAGTTGGTGTTAATCTGTGAAATTTCCATGCATTTACCATATTTCTTGCTTCAGCCCAGTAATTACAATGCTTCGATTGTTCTGTACCTTGGCATTTTAATTCTTTGCCAGGTGGAGGTGCAATGTTGCTGCCATTAAAGCTGTCGAATAATTCATCGACTTGATGAACAAAAGTGGCGGTTGCCAAAGAACATTGCTCAATTTCACCTGTGATAAAAACAATATTTATTAATAACATACGTAACTTTACTTATTCACACATACCTCTACTTAGCAATGTATATAAAAACGAAGCTACTGTACGGCTCATTAGTTGGCCAGCATAACACACTTTCATTGCAAATTGCATAATGGGAGCTAAATGTGCGTCTTTAATTTTATGCATAGCTCGAAATATTAATGGTGACTGCATGTCTATATTATAGGCGTGTCTAATATCGTTAAAACGTGTCTCCATAAGTTGTTTTTCTCCTGCAATTTCCACTGGTAGAAATACATTGTGTTTCCTAAACAACGAAACAGTGCACTTAGGAAGATGAGGTGGGTCAAACATTGTGAAGACCTCATTATTATTATGTATAAAGTAGGGCTGATCTAGAGATGCGCCCATTGCTTTTATAGTTTTGACATTGGTCGAGCTCATGTCACAAATTGTTGCCACAACATTTAACCCTGCTGTTTCTTCACATGCACGTATCACTTTATGTATACACATTTGCAGTACATCTGAAGGACAAGCTCTATTGCAAAAATAGTATGCTACTGGTTGCTTCCATTTTCTTGCAAGCCCTACCACCATAAATACTAAGGCACGATTTGCCAATTTTGTAGGATGATACTCCACACCCAGCCTTTGAAACCCAATTATTTCATCCAGATGTCGATCATATTGCAAATTCTCTTTGATATCCATCTCATCAAATAGGAGAACACAATGTCTGTCTTCCGAATTGGCAGCAAAACAATCGCCAATATGTTTAAAAATATGGGCGTTAATTCCATAATGGAATGGAACCTGTTGCAATAAAGCAAGAATTGTTTTTTTGGATGGTAGTGCTACCAGTTTCCGTAGGAAATTGTAACACCTTGGGCTTTTTTTCAATAAAGCAAGGGCAAAAATTTTCTTGTCTATTGTGCACCTTCTTCGTTGTGGAGATTGTTTTGCACATCGTAGTTGGGAAATTAGAAATTTTGATGTGGTGGGAGGCATTCCATTGAATAAACTTTGTACAGCAGCTGAATTGCCAATGTTCATTAATGCTTTCACATTATCCGCCCTTTCTTTACAAAGCTTTTTTAATTTTCTTATATGCGACTCCTTGGATTTGACTAATTCAATCATCTTTTTCTTTCGAGGTGTTGTGTTAGATGATGTTACACCAAGAATTCCTCGAAATACAGAGGCAGTTGGGACTTCTGAAATTGCTGGTCTCTCCATTGTAGCAGAACTGGATCTGCAGAAGTACTAGGGATTGCATCTGCAGAAGAAGTGCTGGGAATTGCGTCTGCAGCAGATACGTCTTCTGCAAAACAAATTATATTAGCAAAAAATAATATGCCATACAAGATAGTAACAAAGGTTAACTGGTTACCTTTGTTATTTATATATACATCAACCACGCAAATCCCTCTTTCATTATAGAAAAAATAATGTACGTACACAAAAAATATAGTAAGAATGCCTACACCTACCTTCTATAATCTCCTCAATGACAGCAGAACTCACTGTTTCTACATAGCAAGGAAACAAAGTTGGAATCGCATCATGTCGCAGTTTTCTTGTAAATAAATTCATGTAGCATTCATTTGCAAAATGCTTGCTACAAATTGAATAATTTTGCAGTGTAACACCAGGCATAAATTTTATTCCAATGCTCTCTTGCCATACTTTTGATCTAATAAATAAGAATCGGAATTTATGTATGCTCACATTAAGTTCAAACTTACTTTTCAAGATTCCTTGAAAATTATGCATTTTTCGGCTTCTTCTTTGTGCGCCACACACTAAACATAATGATTCGGGCATTTTGAAGCGAATATAGACTCTACAATAAACATTCAGTTTTCAGTTGTTAGGAAATATTGGGGTTGCATACTTACAAATTTTCAATCAAGGAAATACCACTAAATATAATCTAATGTGGTCCTAGTACCAATTATAATAAGCTTACACTTCTATTTTTTAAATTTTAGTTTAAATCTAACTAACACACGCACGTTCACACAAGATATTTAAAATAAACACTAAATAGGATATAGTAACGTATTAATTAGATTAATAACAAAATGTACACAAAATAACCTACAATACGAAAAAGTTCAATGTACGAAACACAAATCACAAATTGACAATTCATATTATTCATTTGACATTTTGACAGACGAGGGAATTACTACAGTAGCGACATCACTAATGCTTTCTCGATTGAACAACAAAGATACACTTATAGATTTTTCTTGTAGTTTAACAAGAACACACAATACAACTAAAAGCGAACAAAATTTCCTATTAAGTTACACGTCTCTGTGTTGTCTCTGATATGACGTATATCTGCGATCAATTGTTAGATGTGTGTTCTCTTAATTATTTTTGAGTGTGTTAATTTTGATTGTTTTATAGTGTTAATTGTTTTGTGATTGTTAGTGTGGACAAAGTAATAAAATTAGTTACGTGTGTTGATAGTTTTTGGCAAAATTAAGGATTTTATCTTTGACCGTTGTAAAAATGGGATTCGAATACAATGCGCCCAGCAGTTGCGCGTAGGTCAACTTGTGACCACTGACATCAAAGGTGCCGACGTTGAGTGACATTTCTGATTATTATCTATTCTGGGATATAACGATGCGATTGCATGATTTTTGATAAAAGATTCCTGTGCCGTAGTTCGTGACACGTACGCTGGCATGTACCTGATGCCTCGTTAGCTCTAAGTTGTTCTCCTGGATATGCACTTTCTGAAATAGAGCAATTTTACGTATTGTGGCAAGTTTTTTTTTATATTTATTTTGTTTGAAACAGCAGATGTGTATAGATAAGTTAAGAATTTCTCCATTACAGCCATAATGCAATCAAATAATAAACACATTCATATTGATCCGTTTGATGTACAAATTCATCTATAGAATACACAGTAGCGGATAAACAAACAATATTTCCGTAATAATAATTACATAATTAACTCGGTAATTAAATAATTCATTAATCTATTATTATATACGTACGGTTTGCGAAATTGAGGTTAAGTGAGTGGTCCCAATTTCGCCTTCTTATACGCTAATGCGATCAGATATAATTTTTTAAAATTTTTATCATTACTGAAATAGTAATATAATCAAAAAATTTCAATTAGACACTATGCGCGGTTTTGGAGATTGAGGATAGGGAGTTGGTCTAATTTTCACCCTGTTCAACGGCAGTTCCATCACATATTATTTTTTTATTTTCATTATTAATAGGTAATAATATACTCTGAAAATATCAACTTGATACAATGCTCGGTTTTTGACATCGAGGATTAGGGGTTTGTCTCAATTTTTACCCCCTTCGACGGCAGTTCTATCACATATTATTTTGTTACCTTATTACCAATTAGGTGATAATATACTCTCACAATGTCACATTGATACTATGCGCGGTTTTCGAGATCGCCGATAAGGGGTGGCTCTCAATTTTTACCCTTTTAGACAGCAGTTCCGTCACATATTATTTTTTACCTTCATTACCAATTAGATACCATGCGCGGTTTTCGAGATCGAGGATAGGGATTGGTCTCAATTTTCACTCTCTTAGACAGCACCTCCATCACATATTATTTTTTTATCTTAATTCATCAATCAGATAGTAATGTAATCTGAAAATATCTACTTGCTTGCAATTTTTACTCTTTAAACAAATTTGAAAACTAATTGTTTCAATTTTTTATTGTTTTAAATGGCGTGCGAGCTACAAATTACTTCATTGGTACGTTACTGTGACTTCGGCAAGCATCGGGAAAACTGGCCGCAAAAATTGGCCGATCTTTTCACACCGGTTGCACAATAAGCTTCAGAGAGCTTGTATAATAGCAAGCATCTAATTAAGCAAAGGCTGAATATATAACTAGTTTCCACGTTCAGAACACAAATGAATTTTTTGATATTTAATAAAAACAAATGAATAGTATACATATTTTCTCATGCATAAATTATCGCATCGTTTTTACTCTGCTCCCGAAAGTGGCCCCATCATATGTCTTAAATGAGAAGAACCATTGAATGTTTAAATAATTGAAAATAAAGTGAATGAATAAATTCTTTTTTTTATTATTGGTAGGTATTTGGGTCTTTAAAGGTATAAAATAATATAAAAATGTTTTCCACATATCTCGAACACAAATATATCAATTTTAAAAAATAAAACGTGTTTTGAAAATTTTTGACTACGATTGGAAACTTTTTGGTAAAAAGATCAAATCAGTTGGATGCACCTTTTCCTGCAGACGGACAGTGGTGGAGTAACAAGCGGTTAAAACTCTAATCAATTAAAAATTATTTTTAAAAAACATAACGGAATCATTTTAAAATTATTCTCATTGTGTTACTGACATTACACCGGCTATAATAACGGTGCTGGTGTGATCTTCCGTTTCGTGACTGTGGCACCAAACCCAAAAATGGGCACTTTTTATCATTCTCGCACAGTAACTGTTAAAATATATCTTTTTTAAAATGTCCTGCTACAACTAAAAAACGTAGAATTAAACAGGCTTTAATTTCATGCCAACCTCGTTCAAATCCGTTAATTTTCGTGCTAAACAAGAAAGTATTGCGGTCGAAAAAATCGAAAAAAATAAGATACGTTATTTTGATGTTTTAAGACTTCCTGAACCCGACAAAAAAATGTTGGAACACTTTTCAAAATGTCTGTCTGCGTGTGTCTGTGGTCATTCGCCAGCCTAAACTATACGGACGATTTTGATGAAATTTGGAATGTAAGCCTACGAGACAATGATGTCGACAAAACAAGCTTTTAAACTCAATATGTGTAGAGGGGGTGAAAATAAGGGTGTATATAAAAGAATTGGAAATAGATATGCGTAGTTAAATAAAGGTTCTTTAAAGAGATTTGTTTACGTAATAAATTATGGTATAAATTTGCCTACATTTAAGGGGTCAAAGTTATCCAATTATTCGAAATTGCTTTATTCAAAATTGTCTCCAAGCATTTTTTTGTTTTTTTATATTTTCTAGGCACTCTTATGAATGCAACTAACCTGCTTCTTCTAAAGCTACTAGTGTAGGAGATATGAATTTTCAAATATTCATATTGGTATCGTTATAACTATTTTGGTTACAAATTTGAGATTTTTGAAATAAACTTTGTTCATTTGCGCTAATGAAATGATATTATCCTGATGAAAACATTACTTCCGGTTTTTCCGGAAATTGGAAACATTACTCGTATTGGTGGTACAACGTACACATATTCTTACTTTATTTGAAAGAGAGCGAAATTTGCTTTAAAATGATATGAAACAATCCATAGTTATCTTGAAAGATAAACGAGATATCTATTTTTAACTTTTAACCTACATATACATATATAGGTGTAGAAGGTTATGCAATTGACTTTTTTCGTCATTATCGCTAAATCGACTTATTAGCTCATTTTACAACTTTTGGCCAAGTTTTGTCAAGATCGGCCCTTGATATCTGAATGTCTTGGGGGGGGGGGGGGGGTATTAGGGTCAGTTTTTTGTTTTTATTAAATATATCTAAAACAGCTGAATATTTCAAAGATATAGAAATAACCAATATATTTTTTAGTATTTTGCAAGAAAGTCCTGTAATGCACTTAATATTCATCTAGATTTTATAACCCTCAAACTTGAGCCTACTAAGTTTTTGCGCTAACAATAGTATATGCATGTCTCATTCTAAGTTCATTTTGATTTGGTTGTGTATCTCTCTCTCTCCTTGTTTATAAAAAAAATGAATAACCGGCAGATACAGGTACATAAATTAGAGGTTAAGATTTAATCTTCATATTTGGCACAGTGTCGATAAAAATGCTCTTAAATTAACTATACTATCATTTGAAAGTCTCACTCTTATAGGGGATGTCTAACACAACTATGATGCTGAGAATCTTGTTTTTTTTTTATAAGACACTGTAATTTTAAGCAGTATTTAAGTCCGGAATTTAATTATTCAGCGAACGTTATGGAACTATTCAGTTTGTTCCGCTCAAATTCCGCCTGGCGTAGTTGACTATGAAAAAATCATTATTAATCGGTCTAGCTAACCAAGATGACATACAATTTATTTGCGTTGCAGGATTTTTGTTAATTTCACGACTTTTAATAGCAATTTGGATAATGAGTTACGAAAGGGATGTATATTTAATTGCCGATGTTATCGATTTGATTTTATGTGTCAAGCTTGCAGAGAAAGTACGTAGTTTATTACGTAGTGAAACAGAAAGCAAACTATTGGCGGTAAAATGGATGTTTCAAAAACGGATTAGCGCTTATATTAATACTGCTTGTGAGGTCATATATCTGTCTACTTCTAATGGCATTTGGGTTGTAAGGTATACAGTTTTTTACAGTTTTTTCCGACATCGGGCGGTGAACTACGAAGAACGCTCTACTATGTTATATCCGTTTTAAATTGAGGTACCTGCGCCAAAAAGAGATAATAAGGTAACGCATATTTAGCGCGAAATGGAAAACATCCACTTAAAAGGGTACGGTGCTCTGTCTGAACGTTTTACTTATTTTTACGTGCATACAGAATTGCACATTACATGCACGATTATAAGAAAAGCGTTAATTTATACAAACACCTATGTGATAGTGATTAATAGAGAAAGACTATTGTGATTTCAATTATACATGTGAAGATAAGTGAATAATAATTATAATCAACGTCTTCAATGCCGCTTATGGATGTCTTTATCTTTCGTAATTGGTTTTCTATTATGTACGATTACGCATATGAAATTTTCATGTACCACTATTGAACGTAATTAGAGTAATTACGAAATTCGTTTCATATTGTGAACTTATATTCTGGAAAGAATAATAGTTTTTTTGTTTGTAATAATTCCGTAATTGCTTAATTATGCGAAAATATTTTTAACCAACTGCAAATGTAATTAATAGAAAAAGGGTTCATGTAATTTTAACAACGTGGCTAGACTATAATTTGTAGGTATAACTATCTAATTCCTAATAATTCTGATTTAGTGACTGAAACACTTATTGAAAATATTAGAAAGTCTATTTTATTTTGTTCTGTAAGTATGTAGGCACATTTCTTCGGTGTATTTCACATAAGTAAATATACAAATAATAAACTAATTAAGAACATTATTAAAAAAACAATTAAGTACAAGCATTTACAAACAGAAACAATGAACATTAAATGTAAATGATTAACAACACAAAGAATTTTTATTTTTAATTAAAAAAAAACGAATTGTTTGGTAGGTAAAAATTATTAGCGTGCATTTTCAAAATTAGATCAATATGTCTCAATAATACCGGATGAAGAAAGAACAGTAAACTTACGAAGGACGGAGAGTATTTAATGTCCCTAGCATGGAATACAATATTATTTTTCTTCATAATCCCCTTGAACGTGAAGACACTTATTTTACCTATGTTCAAGCATAACAACATCTTTCTTGAAAAACTCGAAGTTTTGATCACAGAAGATGTCCTGCACTGCTGCCCTAACTGTGTCTTCGCTCTCAAATTTTGTTCCCCGAAGACTCTTTTAGCTTTGGAAATAAATAAAAATCACTGGGAGCTAAGTCAGGTGAGTAGGGTGGATGCTCCATAACTTATAACCCAGCATCATGAACTGAATTTATAGAAATAAGTTCATAAGAGAACTGGGGCGTTGTCTTGATGAAAGAGAATTCCGCGTCACAGCTTTCCTTTTCTTTTTTCTTTAATGCAATAACGAAGTTTTGTGACTAATGCTGTATAATATTGACCAGTGAGTGTGTGGCCACGTTTCAAAAATCTACCAGTAAAATTCCTTCGGCATCCCAAAAAACTCGCATTATCTTGCCCGCTAAAGCGTGGAGGGGGAGATTCTGGATGATGTCACTCCATACTTTGTTGTTTGCACTCGGGACCGAAGTGATGAACCCAAGTTTCATCAACCGTAACATAGCGATCGAGGAAACATTTAGAAGTACGGTTAAACAAGGCTAAATTGGATATTGAAGAAGTCACTCTCAAACGATTTTGTTCGGGCGTCAACATTCGGAGTACCCATCTTGCTGACACCTTATGAAGCCCTAAATATTCATTTATTATGGTTCCAATCCTATCATTTGAAAGACCTGTTATCTCCGCTACACGTCTTGTCAATCGATGATTTTCTCTGATCATGTCATTCACAAGAGCAATGTTTTCTCGCGTACACGCAGAATGCGGGCGACCAGCACCTTTTGCATGTTCGCAGGTTGTTCCACCACATTTGAACTTTCGAGACTAATTTTTTACTACTTGATAGGAAGGAGCAGAACCTCCAAGCACACCAACCATATCTATAGGTATGTGTTTCTTTAGGTGATAAACCTTTCTTTTGTAGGTACTTGATGACAGCATCAAGCTCACTTTTTTCCATTTCCGTGCAACCACTACTTTCAACTTGTACAAATTTGACACTATTAAAGCTCGACTAAGCAAATTTGGCAGTTTGTTTGCCAATAATATAACAAAGCAAGTGCGGTTACTAAGGGCAATATATTTCAAAGCCTATGCTAGGGACAACAAATATTGTACATCCTTCGTAGTATAATGTGCACTGCGTGATTTAACAGGATGCCAATCGCAGGACGTAATAAATTTAACCCAAGCAGATGCTGTGAATGATCTAATTTGGCGTAATTAGGTAACAAAATGAATGAAGTCCGCGAGGCTCGAAGATGGAAGAAAGATAAAGTTAAGAAAATGACGAAAAAAGAAGGGTTGAAGGCACTTTGAAAGCTCAAACAGACCTCCGTCCCCTTTGTGGACGGAATGAAACACGTTAACTTTTTGCCCTATACGATTGCCTGAAAAATGTATCGTGAACTGAATCAAAAAGCGTGTCACGGAGTTTTTGATCCATTTGTGATTAGGAGGATTTAATTTAGCACAATACAGAAAATATAATATCGCACCTCGCGAGGTACTTAGAGCACTTGGATTGCGCGGTCAGAATATATATTTGCACTAGACTAGTGTAAACGTAAAATATCAGTATTTTGTTAATAATAGTAGGGCTTAAAATAAAACCCTAAAAGTCCAAAAAGGGAATAAGGAAAAGGGAAAGCTGAAAGAGAAAACTTTAATTAGCATATGTACACAGAAACGTGCAAATAAGAACAAAGTTAAGTACCCAATAAAGAATTAGTTTATTTAATTCAATAAAACACAAACAATTTGTTGGTTCAATAAATATCAAGGTAACTCAAATTTTAAATTGGTAACAAAACTCCAAGTTTTGTAGTTGATTTGAAATTAATAAAAAGTGTTAGCCAGACCATTAGTTAATTAGTTAAATTAACAAAATCTTGAGTTTGCAGGAAGCAGCCGCACATCTCAGCAAATATCTAAATATAAAATATTTAATGCAGTAACTGTTAATACATTGTAGAGAAAACTAGAGCGTAGACCGTTGAGTTGAAGGGTATATATGTAATCGTTTAGATGAAGAAATATTAGTTCACGTTAATTTAAACTAAAATGAACAACGAGGCAGGGTCAATAAATACACGTTCGAGCGGTGGTACATATGAGCGGTTTATTTAAACTAAACAAAATTGCCATTACTACACAGGCAGGCACCCCACTGCTTCACAAGACGCTGTATACCGGTGTCGTACCATTCCTCTGACTGTTGACGGAACCATGTCAAAACTGCCTGCTGGACTTCACCGTCCGACTGGAATCGCTATCCCTTGAGTGTCTTCTTCAATGGTCCAAAGACATGGAAGTCATAGGGTGACAGATCCGGGCTGTAATACCTCCCACCTCATCCGCGCTATCTGTGACGTGATGATGTTAGCGATATGCGGACGGGCGTTATCGTGAAGGAGGATCATGCCTTCCGTAAGCATCCCAGGACGTTTGTTCTTTATGGCTGTACGCAAACGAGTCAAAGTTTTACTGTATCGGCCAGCATTGATGTTAACATGAGGGTCTTTAAATCCAAGAAGTAATGATCCACGGTGATCGGTCTTGGATCCTTCAACGATACGACCTGCCGTACTAAAACGCACACAACGAATGCGCATTTTACGAATATCACGAGTCAACTGTCACAGTAGACACCTACATTACCGGCGGCCGTCTTATGCAACTTTCTGCGGTTATAGCAAAAGTAACATTCGTGCTACAGCGCTCGAACGTGTATTTATTGAACCTGCCTCGTATAATAAAATACTTGTCTTTTTTGGGTTTTTAAATGATGTATGTTAAATCATACAATCTAAACGTTTCGATAACACTTACAGTTATCTTCTTCAATAGTAATATTTATTAAAATTGTTAAAGATGTTGAAATAATTTTAATAGATAATATTAGTACTGACGAAGATAACTGTAAGTATTATCGAAACGTTTAGATTGTAGAATTTAGCATACACCATTTCAAAACCCAAAAATGATTTTATTATGTGTAACATTGGTGAAAGTTTACATTTTCATAAAATGAACTATGCTCGATGTTCAACCACCTGCATTTAAAGTTACTTAGTAATAAAAAATAAGCGCTCTTGGTACAAAGTAAATAAAAATCGGTAATTAATTACAAATTACGCGAAGTAAGGAAAACAACACTTTGAGTAACAAGAAGAAATCACCCTTTTAAAAATTTGATTTATTCGTTAAACAGGATTTGCTTATGGATGGTATTTTAGCATTAAAGGGAACAGTAGCGTGGTATTCGACACAAAGTTGAGTGAAGTCCGTGCTGCCAAATTGCATGCTATTATCACTAATGGGAAAGATATTGTCGACCACTAAGCGAAAGCAGTAGCAGTACGAACACGGAACAAACAAGCAAATTTTGGAAAGCACTAAGCAACTACCAAGATGAAGGAGGATTTAGAAAGCGGACCGAACCCTATAGTGCCTATACACCATATTTGCCAAGCGCCAGTTACGCACGTCACAAGCGAGCTGCTTCGTTGAAAAAATGTAGGTATATAAATAATGGAAAGAATACGATTTTTGTGATGGATGACAAGGATGATGGTTCAAGAAGTATTAATTGGTGGTAATACGTGTGCTGTTCTATATATCTACAGTTTAACTTAGTGCTCAAGGCAAAATGTTAATAGTATGATTTTTACAATTTATAAATTGTAAACACGTTTACAATTTATTTAGATGATTGTTGAAATTGTATTTGTTTTTAAATCAACGGTTATTAAGATTACGTAATATAATCTATACTTAATGTAAAAACTACGTGAATTATTTATTTAGACCATTTACACATACATTAAATTTAATGGCTAAAGCATACAGTAATGGTAATAGTAACTTCCTTGGATTTATCATCTTTGATATTAAAGTTGGATTCGTTATTCCAACCTTCTTGAGGGAATTAATTTTAATTAATTTCGCAGTTGTAAGGTAATTTATAAATGGTCAGTTTGAAAAATAAATCAAAAGTAAATGTAGGGTTTGGAAAATTGTTTGTTAATTATAATTAATAAATTCAATAAAATTCAACACAATTATTGATAATCTAAGTGTCATTCTGATATAAATTGCATTCTAGAATTTAGCACATTACTTTTGTTGTGTAAAACAGCGTAGCACACCTGTACTTGTTTATTATGTAAAAGAAGCTAATGAGATGTGGGCAGCGTTTTTCAAAGGCCACAATCCAATTTTTGCATTTTTAAGTTTAAACGTTGTGGCCGCTTACCAGCACAATCTGTAGCCTAGCAAGACACATACGGACGGGTGTGGGATCTAAGTACGTGTTCGGTTCTTTTTACTGAAGAAAAACATAAGTCAGTATTAGAAATTTTAATACCATACTGTAAAATCTGATATGGCCAACACCTGACTTTCTTATGCAAAGACGCACCTATAGGACGCGTTGGTTAATCCAAGACAGGGTATTTTAGTTTATTAATATTTTCGTTTTCATAAAATGTTCATTGCGTAGTCTAATTTTTTATATCTACCTAATCAATCTAAAAGTTATGTGTACCTTTCTGTGTAGATATTTAATTAAGTCCTTTAGTGTAATTACACTTAATTCAAAGCTACAAAATTATATTTATAAATGAAATTGTATGGTTGTAAATAGTCAAAACCAATTGAAAATCAAATGACTTGTATACAGGGTGTCTCACGACCAACGACATCGATCGATTATGGAAAAAGTATAAATAGGAAAAATCTGAAAATTTGGCTACTTGCTAAAGCCGATGGGGGACATCCATCTAAAATATTCTCAAGATTATATCACTTCCGGTTATACAGGAAGTGGATATTCGCTTGCTTATTTTAAATGGCATACCCTGTATATTTTTGCATTTTTGGATTTTACGTCCAATTCTAGGCATACTTTATGTGATGTCATATACCTAACTCTAGCCATTCTTGAGATAAAATGACAGTTGCATCGCCCAACAAAGTTGCCTGTACTGTCCAAACGGCAAATTATCTTACAGTGAAACTCTGAACTATTGTAAACAAAGGCGCAATGACGTATTTGTATACAGGGTGATTGAAAAACAATATTTGCCACTCAAAAAAAAAGTCAATTTTTTTAAATTGGAACCCATACTTTTTGCATCGGATTTGGGTTTAGCACCAGAAATAACCATGATTTTCAATTTAAATGCCTATACCTAAATCTAACCCTTTTCATTTTATTGGAGAAAAAGCCCATATTCGGTTGCGTTGTTGAACTTTTAATCTTAGCTGGTAATGCTGCTCGTTATACAGAAAAATAGAAGTCATCACCGAAAGCCGTGAAGCAAGTTGTTGAAAATTTTAAAAATACCGGTTCCGCTAAAAGAAAAATTGCTGAAAGCTAAACCTATTCTTAACAATGAAAATGTCGTTTACAATGTGAACTTAATAAAAACTAGAAATTAAAAAAAAACATTTCATTAAATTATTATAAGTTTTTGTTATGAACGAATAAGTTCAAAGGTAAATATATAATTAAAAATTATTATTAATTTTATTAAATACAGAAATAAAAAGTTTAATTCAAGTATGATTTGAACCTACGATCTGTACTTTGCTAGAGTACCGCACTAACCAACTGCGCCATCAAGGTTCAAGCCCCAATCGATGTAAATTTTGTCTTTATGTATGATGTCGCAGTTGGTTAGTGCGGTACTCTAGCAAAGTACAGGTCGTAGGTTCAAATCCTACTCGAATTAAATCTTTTATTTATGTATTTAATAAAATTAATAATAATTTTTAATTTCATTAAATGTTCGAAATTGCGCCCTTGAACTTCGTGACATTTTTCGCACCTTCGGATCAGCTGATCGTGGGTTGCCGCTCTTATTGAATTTGGACTCAAAGAGCGAAATGCGTTTTGTACTCTCTCCATGCAGTTTTCCTTCCTTGTTAAAGGAATGTTGCATACTTCACCCTTAATGGCACCTCATACAAAAAATCTAAAACCGACATGTCCGGTGAACGCGGTGGCCATTGAAAAGGGCCGTTATTAGCTATCCAATGGCCCTCAAATGTATGTTGTAGGAAAGTGTTCACAATATGGTCATTGTGAGGCGGTGCACCATCATGTTGGTATAGCACTTGAGTTCTGTCGGCCAGAGGTAAATTATCCAGATACTCAGTTTCCAACTCTTGTAGTATTGCTAAATATCGTTCACCTGTAGAAACATAGGACATATTCATTTCTGAACATTTACATTTTGATAGAACTTACCGTCCAAATTTTCGCCATAGAAACGCACCATAACAATTTGATCGTTTTTTACTGCGCAATAAACATTTCTTTGGAAGTTTTGTTCCCTAAGAGCATGAGTGTTTGCGTCACTCCAATAGTACGAATCATGTCGATTAAGCACGCGATTTTTACTGAATTTCGCTTCGTCACTCAATTATGTTATTCAAAAATCGTTCGTTTCCGCAGTGATTAGTAAGCACAGATTTACTAAAAAGTTCTCTTCCCAGAAATTCATCTCCTTTTAAATGTTGCACTAGGGAAGACGCGAAAGGATGAAACTTGTGCTTTTTCAGAATTCTATTAATTGAACTTTACTCCTGGGTCTATCGAAACCTGTCTTATTGACATCTTTGTTATCATCCGTGTTAGATTATAAGGACGTGTTTAAAAACTAAATGGACATCATTTTTGACATTTCATAACTATTTTTAAAATATGTCGTTTGTGCTGATTGCATTTTGTTATTGTTTTTTCGTTTGAATAAATTGTAAACTGTTGCAAATATTTGCAAAGTAAGATTTGCATTGAGAGTTTTTTGTAAATATCTTTAGTTTGAAAAAATATAGTAATTTACTGTTTTTACCAAATTACTGTTTAATTATAATCATTTTTAAAAATTTTATCACTGTCAAAGAAAATTTGGAGAAAAACTGGAAAAATAGATCTTTTATAAAGTGCTCGTTATCGACGAGTAAGAGAAGTAAAGACAAAAAATATTCCCAAATCTTCTAGAAATTTTTATAGAAAAGTTTGATTAAACTTGCGGTGAGTTGTAGTCTCGACCTTTTCCACTATCTGTATGTTCGCAGGAAACTCAAAGTAGTCGTGTACATCGCACTACAGAAAATCCGAAAAGCTAATGTAGAAATGAAACCCACATGGATCCCAATAATGCGCGAAGAGCTTAGGTGCAATACACCTGCGCAATAGGTTACGGCGTAATATGCGCAATACACTACTGCGCAACCATGAAATAAAAAATGTATATTGGATTACTCAATGGTTCAGCGGTAAAGATGTCAGACTTGTGAGTGAAAGGTACTAAGTTCGAATCTGAGAGTAAAGTGCTTGGGAAAAAATTATAGTAATGAATTTGATTCTAGTCCTTCTCAGGACTAGAAGCAAAGTCCACTTCCGAAACGCCGCGCTGTAAAAGCAGAAATTGTGAAAATAGGACGTTCATTTTAACTAATGTGAGACCACAGCTGCAACACACAATACAGAATTGTTAGTTATGTTATACCGCGTCAATGGCAAATTTAATTTCACTCTAAATGGTTTATCACCATTGGATAATAAAGGCTATTAATATTAGTAATTCATCTGGAACAATTGTATTAAATCACGTTTATCGAATAAAGTATGTATGTACTATGAATATTCAATGTTGCTAAAAGTGATAATGAATTGATAGTATTGTTTTTATAAAGTATACAATAGTATATTAAATACAAGTTTGATATGACGACATGCCACATTGTTGCACTTGTTCTTTCAAAACCAAGTCGCTGCGTCCCTCGTTTTTCTAAGTTTGCGTGTGCTGCAAGGTGCCTTATAAAACGTGTATTCATACTATTTGTTCTAGTTTAAATTTCTTTATCTAATAAAAATGAAATTATTTGCTTTAAATTAATTCAAAATAGTAAATTTCAGTAAGCACGAGTGGTATCAATGATTTTATTTTAAATTCACGTTCCAACAATGAATCCATTTGTGTTATTGTTGTATAATTTCTGATTCAAAAACTAGATTTGACAGAGACAGTTAAGTGAGATAAATTCTTCATTACCGCATACATGTAAACGTGCACGTATCTCACACATTGCGTACAAAATTTTATCTATTACTATTTTTTTTATCAATTGTATATAAATAATTATCCACAACCGTGCAAATATTCGGTATATACCGCACTCACTATGATAACTCTAGCTTATAATCCATTTTTTTAAAATCTACCATTTCGCCTTTTTTAACTTTCCCACATAGAGGGAAAATCGGTCAAAAAATTCGAAATTGAACCCAGAACGGAAATATCATTTTGGAGGTTCCCTGAGTCCCAAAAAGTGGTGTTTGAAAAATGTCAAATATTTTGTGTGCGTGCGTGCGCGTGGATGTATTTAAATGAAACTAGTTTAATGCTATTTCGGCGGTTCTATCAAATTGTGGTTAAAATCGGTTTACAAATAAAGAAGACGCGATGGTACATTTTGCGTGTATCTCAAAAACTTAAATTTACAAAGTGTAAAGACCTTCTTTAAAGGTGATCTAATTCTGTACAAGTTATTTTAATGAAAGTTTTTGATATGGTGATGGATAACTTTGTACGACCTCGAAACCATAGAACTCTTTTTTAAAAATATTTTAAGCCTTAAAAATGAACTAAAAAAATGATATGGACGCCACTGCATGACTTTCTTCGTATATATTCGTAAACTGTTGTCCCAATATTGTAAAAATCAAATGGCTTGTTTATCTACTAATATTTTACACACCTGTTATACGTAGTAATGTATGATAGTGTGATTATTCACTATTTATCTTAGACCGTTCTGCAAAATGTACAATGTTCTGTATAAAGCATTAAGTACAATTTATAAATATTAAAGCTATAAGTGATTTACTAATTTATAATGCTAATATTGATAAAAATACAAATGTATTGCTGTATGTTTTGTGTAATTGCTCTAAAGAAGTGACTTATATTTCTACACAATTACACAATTATCGTCCTCGGTAAATAATAATAGTGTTAAGAATTAAGATGTTAAATAAACAATTACGGAATCTAATTTTATTTTAGTAAAGATTAGCTAGAACTTTAATAGATTACATATAATTAAACTGCTTTGAAAGTGGTAAATTAGAACACCATGTAACAGACGAAGGCTAACAAGGAAAAAATGTCACAGTTAAAATTTAATAAAATTCAATCAAATTATAATTTAAGTCCAAAATTGTGAAAAACTAATTTTAAAGTGATAAAAATATTCACAGCTAAAAACTTAACATACCAATTAGATATCTAGTTAAATCATAACAAATCCAACAAAGAAATAATTTTCCGTTAATAACAAGTGTCTTAGAGAGTTTAGCACTTTTATTTTATTTATAGCTTTAAAGCCTGGCGATGTAAAATTGCAATGGGCATAGTCTTGGAAACTTACTTTCAGAATTGAAAATGTCAACAATGTGCGTGTTGTGTCCGCAAATTATTTAAATTAAATTATTCCTTCTTCGCGGTTCCACGCAGGTTTCGTGCACGCTATGCTCTTCACATTGTGAATGAAACACCTAATTCCAATCTAATCAAGTCTTGGACACAGAAATTTGAAGAAAGGGGTTCGACTGAAAATATTCTCCGTTCTGGAATCTCGCGGAATGTGCACACTAATCAAAATATTGATCGTTCTCGTGATGCAGTTGCCCAAGATTCGCACAGATCAGTTATAAAACAAGCTTCAGTTCTGCAGTTAGATAAGTCTCGTGTTTTGACATATTGAAAATAGACGTGAAACTACACGATTAACGTTTGCCAACCAAATGTTACAAGGATTTGACAAGTTTAACAGAATTTTCTTTTCTGGTGAGACACAGCGTGGATAATACCTCAACAAGCAAAGTTGTCTTTATTGGTCACAAGAAAATCCCTGGGAGAAACATCAAACTCCATTACATAGCCCTAAAGTTACTGTTTGAGTAGTAACATCTTCCAGAGGCATAATAGGCCTATACTTTTTTTTTGAAAATAACAACGGTCAATTTTGACAGGTATGCCGCAATGGCCCTCAAGGAATTTGATGATTTTTATGAGCAGTGGTGATTTCAGCCAGATGGGGCTACTAACCGCACATCAAACACTGCAACAGAAGCTGTAAGAGAGTTGTTCCCAGATAAATTGATACCAAAAAGAGGCGACATAAACTGGCCCCCAAGAAATCCGAACTTCGCTCCAGACGATTTTTTTTATTGTCGGGCTATCTTAAGAGTCGAGTTTATAACAACGCCCCAGCGTTAAAAGCCATTACTCCTGAACTGTGCACAAGCGCCATGGAAAATCTAAGGTAACGCTTGGAAGAGTGCCAGCGGCGAAATGGGTGACATCTCGATGATATTAATGTTAGATACATGAAATTACACTACAAGTAGTTTTAGGTTTTAAATAGAGTTTATAAATCTGTGCAATGCTATGGTAAATTGACGCTATTACGCCAAATGTAGAATCTTTGCCATAACACCATAAGCAATACCATTTGAGGATATAGTTTCTAATATTGAGAGTTATATTAAATCTTTATCCTTTAACGCTGCAGACAAAGAAGATATGAAACAGTTAAAATATTTCGTAAAGCGAAACCTCCAAAAACTAATTAGCCTTCCATCAACGAAGAGCGTTATTAGATCTTAAAAAGATAATTTTGTTATCACAAACATACCGTAAATTACCAAATCCTACGAAGAAGTTCCTTTTGAAAATACAGGAACTTTAATTAATTTAAAATACATGCGGTTCTGTCTCTGAAGCTCTTCGGCTAAAACTATAGGGTTTACCAAAGGTTCATAAATACACTCTGCAACACCAAGATGGCGTTGGAATTTTTTGATCAAACTTGGCAGAAACGTTTAACTAGTCAAATGTAGTAATTGGTTAAAATTTCAAAGAAATTAAACAAAAGTTAGGCATTTTTTATTAATAATGTGTTGCACCACCTCATTCGTCTCACACTCCCGCACCCTTCTTGACATGGATTCCAATAGGTGGTCGTTTTTTTCCTGAGGTATTGCATCCCAGGCAATCTGTAATTCACGCCGGAGAGCTTCTAGTGTGTGGAGGATTGGATAATTGCTTGAGTCTTCTACCCGTCATGTCCCACACATGTTCGCTGGGCGAAAGGTCGGGAGATCTGGATGACCACGGCAAGATATTAACGTTAGCCTCTTGGAAGCGCTCCATAGAATACCTTGCAATGTGGGGACGGGCATTATCCTGTTGGAAAATCGGGTTCTCTAGCTCCTGGAGGAATGGAAGGATATGGGGTTCTACCACTTCATCAACATATCGGTGGGCATTCATATTGCCTAGAATGAATACCAACTGAGACCTGCTTCCATAAAAAATAGCACCCCATACCATAACCCCCACAGTGTGGTGCACATGCCGCTCAACAGAAAACTACACATTGCGACGTTCTCCACGTCTACGTCTGACCCTCATGCGACTATCGTGCATTCCATTTTTTGAGGAAAATGGAATATACAAAGGATTCATTTCGATGCAAAGCAGTGATCCGGATTATTTTGATTAGTGATTCGATTTGTTCTCACAATTGTATTTATATCTTTTAAGAACACTATAATATATTATATATAGAGGGTACAAAGTGCAGCATTTAATCCCGCGAGTGGGGTTTGTTGCCTCGATGGTAAATTTGCACTTGGGTCGTGCACGCCACATGGTCAGCAGTTTTTTCATTATAAGGTTTGGTTGAGATGTATGGTGCAATATTATGGACAGGGGGAGAGGCTGTTTTTTTTGCGCGGAGATTCTTGATCAGACTTTCGTGTGTAAAGTGTGTGAAGTGTCGGAAGTTTGGGGCGTTCCTTTTTTTCGAATACCTGGAGGACCGAACCTTTCCGAAAAGTTGTATGAAATTGTTTCCAACCAAATCACCAGTTTGGTGGATATTTGTATAGCCGTTCATCCCTGCTGGTTATTTCTTCTGAAGTTACGGACAGTGGGGTTAATTAACGAACATTTCACAAACGGATGTGTTTATATATAAGTGCATCTTGCTGGTGAATTTGCGCTAACAGCGGATTTATATTTTCGAATTAAACCATTGTGAAAGCACAACGTTGTGTTTCCCCGCGTAATAAGATCAGCTGCAACAGACGATAGTCTCACTGTAAATAATTTGTAAATAGATATTTTTCGTTTTAATATTAAAAAGACTTGTAAATAGAGCTACCGAATTAGTGGAACATTAAACAGGTAGTGTGTAAATATCTCGTGCGAAAAGCAAATTTAAGAGTATGAAAATTTCACTTGATAAAATTGATTTTAAGTGACTATTTGGTTTCGTATTGTTTTGAATTTTAACCATATTTAGGTAATTCCACTTCCGTAATTTAAAATAATATCTGGTAAGCTTATAAGGTTGACCTACTTATGCTCCCGTATTCTAGAATTTAAGATTTTACATTGAACCGTAAGCAGTGTTAATATATGTATCTTGTGTGTTTTCTGATATACTATTATTCAGGTGGAATAGATGAACAATTAATTGAATTTCATAGTGTTATTTCCGACGTTCTCCCGACCAGTGAAAGCAATAATTTACGAAAAGTGGTGATTTTATTGTTCAAACTAAAGAATTAATTGAGAACTAAATTTTGATTTCAATTTTATTGACTAATTTTAAAAGTAACCAGTGGTAGTTTCCTACAATTGAAGCATTTAGTGTCATACAGTTTTTTTGAATTTTATTAAATATTTTGTGTTGTTTAACGTAACCGATTAGAGGAATTTTAAATGATGTTTATCTAATTTATGTTTAATTATGTTAGTTTGGAGTTCAATCATGACAGAGCTATGGAGTTGAGTAGTATTTACGTGTGAGTTAATAAGATTTAAGCGTACTATTTTAACGTTAATAATTAACGTTTAACATTAATTATTTTTTTAATTATGTTTGAGCGTATTTTGTTCACAAGCGTTGGGGGTAACGTAACGAAATATAAAGTTAAAGAAGTCATTGAAACCCAACAGTTGACTTGCGCACACGCTGCTTTAGTATTTGAGCGTGTGGATATTTTAAGATTTGTTCTAGAGCTAAAGTTTCGCAGCATCTCCGACGTGCACCTGGAGGTACTGTTGAAGGATGATTTACCTACGTGTGTCCAGGTGTATTCTTAATTACGACGCAATCTTATTTGCGACTTTCGACAATACGACTAACCGCCTTCAGTATTTTTAAATTCAAAAACACGCCACGCCCTCGGTCCCACCGAGCTAGTCCGGTGCACTCTAATTATCTGTTACCTGCCGTTTTAGTTTCACTTTTTGGACCGCAACAGCACATTTATTTGAAATGTTTTGAGAATGAGGCATTGGTTTCGTTTTCGCCAATTAAGAACAATGAAGTAACAGTATTTGTTAAAAATTTATTTTGAAATCTGCCATTATACGTTTTTTTTTAACTGAAGAAGTTTCGAAATCATCTTGTATAAAATGATTTGAGCGCACTCGGCTGGACAAAATTTTTCCTTTTTATTTTAAGCATCAAGATTTTATGCCGTTCTGGAAGTTTTTCTCGTGAAGGAAATTGTTGAAATCGCACCGAACCTGTATTTTCCTTCAAATCCTCGGTCGATTTTTTTCTTCTACTAGAGTTACTCCTACAACCAACCAAGCAACAGTAAACCATCTTAATTATTCCAAAATTGTTATTGTAGTACAATCAATACGCATTTTTAATCAAATAACACTATGAAAAAAGCGCGCTTTTATTTATACGTAGAAAGTGTACTAAAAGGAGAAAATATTTTTTTTATTTCCACCAAAATGTGATCAAGAATCTTTACGACTAAAAATAAAAGCGTGGGGCGCTCATCATAATTCATTTCTCGCCGTCACCGTCCCACGCTCTTTTATTTTTAGTCAAACATTTTTTATCACCATGCTACACCTATTTTTTTAAATCCAAGTTCTATGAATTCATTCATAATTTGTTTAAGATCATTAGTTATGATTTAATTTATAAACAAAACTAAAAACATAGTCACTTTGTTAAATATAAACATGAAAGAACAAAAGACAATGGCACGCGGTGTTCCCAAGCGACCGCCCATCCAAGTACTGACCGCACCCGACGTTGCTTAACTTCAATGATCGGACGAGAACCAAATCAAAAACAACTTTATTTACAATTATACATAGAAAATATGTATACACTGACTATATGTACATTTATTATAAAAATTGTGTGTGTTATAAGGTTCTGGTGGCCCATACCTTAAATTTTGATTCATTTGAGCTTTGTGCCTTATTGACAATTAAATTTAATTTTTGCAGAACATATGTGGGTTTTATTTTTACAATTCTATTACAGTGACAGGAAACTCATTATAAATACTTGCCTTACAATATTTTTTTATACGGTGCCTGTGTAAGCCCCTCCCCCAACCTATTATGTGTACCATAAAACTGTATTCAGTGACGTAATTATTAAAAAAGGCGGATAGCCGCCGTTTTGTAAAATAATTTTAAATGGGTTTATTTGAAAGCTCGTTGCAAGTCATTTTCAACGACATCAACAACTTTAAAATATTACTACTGATTCATTAGTTTCAACCCAGAAATGCCAATTAATGTTTTGATGTTTTTGGATTGAAACTCATAAATCAGTAGTAGTATTTTTATGTTGTTGATGTTAGTGAAAAGCACTTGGAACGATCTTTTAAATGAGGTATGACTTGCCATTGATCCCATTTAAAATTATTTTACAAAATGGCGGCTGTGCGCCATTTTTAATGATTACATCATTGAATACTATCAAAAACGTTGTATATGTGCCCAAAATTTTGTTAATTTCAGTTTAATGGTTCAGATAATCACATAATAGTTGGCGGGGGTACTTTAGACGTTGTATTATAGATTTCCAAATTTTCATATGGTAATTTATGTTTTTGTGGTAATTGAGGGTTGGGAGTTAGCGATTAGTCTCGTGCATTTATTTTGTATTCTCTCTAATTTTAGTTTAGCAGTTTTGGTTGCGTTACATCATGCTGGTGCAGCTTAATTCATTACGAGTCTGACGACGGCATTGTATAAAATTAATTTATTGGAAGTGCTCATAACTGATTATTGCATTAATATGGGATAAATTCTTTTTATCACGGAGTAGGTTTTTGACACTATTGCATTGATGTGTTTTGTATGTGATAATCGGTTGTCCATTGTCATTCCCAGATATTTAACATCTTTTTTTGGTTCAATAGTTCTGTTACTAATTATTAATTTTGTGAAGATTCGGTTCCTTGTAAATTTTTTCGTAAAGATAATGTTTTCGGTTTTTTCAACATTTATTGTAATCATCCATTTCTCATAATATTTGGTGTCCAAGTGAATTTGGTTTCTCTTGCATGTCACTTCTGCGTAAAAGGAGTGTGCATATATTTCAGTGTAGCCTGCGAAAAGTTCTGCTTTAGTCTTGGTAAAAACAGGCATGTCAGCGATGTAATAATTAAATAGTTATGGTCCAAGTACCGACCCTTTGGGGTAGGCACACCTGTTTGTATTCTGACGTGTTATTGTTGATTTTAACCCGAAATTTTCTGTCAGTGAGATAATGGATGAATTAGTGCGGCGATTTGTAAAGGAACCTTGTAGTTATTAAGTTTATGGACAAGTCGTCCGTCTATCCAAACGCGATCGAAGGCTTTTTCAATGTCTAGAAGTGTCATTACTGTATTACCTGCCTTGAAATTGATGGATGTCATTTACTATTCTATTTGTTGTACTGTGCTGTGTTTTTGTCGAAAAACAAAATGTTCGTTAGGGATGATTTTCAATTTAAAATGTGTTGCATCCTGCTTAATATGACTCTTTCGGTAATTTTGCTCAAGTTACTGATTAGGTTTATGGGTCTGTAGCTAAGTGGATTGTTAGGGTATTTGTTTGGCTTAAGTAAGGGGATAATTGTAGTTTTTTTAAATACCTTAGGATAATGCGAGAGGATTAAAATAGCATTAGTTACGTACTATAGCTTTCGTAGATAAGTTTTTTATTATGTCTTCGATTCTACCTGGTTCTACCACTTTTCGTGTGGACATGTTTTTAATTATTTCCTTACTTTCACGGGGAGTTGTTTGTACTATTTTCAGGCATCTTATATCAGTTTTTTTTTTTAGTTTTTTGTTACGTCTTGCATCGTTTTGATGATGTATTTTTGTTCTTGTGTTATATTGTCCATGTCAATTGTGTGTACTTCGTCATAGGTAGTAGCAAGCATTTCTGCTTTTTGTGGGTCTGTGAATACGGTCTCTTGTTGTTAGTAAGTGACGGTATCATTGATCGTTGTGTTTTCAAAATGTTGTTTAACTTCCATAAAATGCCGTCGTAGGTTTCGGTAATTCTATTGTTTTATTCCATTGTTAGTTTCTGTAATCTTTAATTAATTCGTTAATTTGATTTTGAAGGTTTTGTAGTTCTATTTTTGTATGGGGGTTTGCGGAAATCTGTCATTTCTTTCTGGTTTTATTTTTTATTTTTATTAACTCATGTATATAGTTTGGAAGAGTACCTTTGTTTAAATTTATGTTTTTTATAAACTTTGCAGTGTATGCTGCTTGCGGGATGATCCTCTCCACAGTTTGCACATTTGGCTGGTAGATTGTTTGATTTGGTGCTATTAGCTGTAATATGATTATCTGCGCATTTAGGTTTTGCGAAGCAATTCTTGGTTGCATGTCCCCATTGTTGACATCTTCTGCATTGTGTTATAATGCGGTTGTTAATATGCCTTTCCCAGTTCATTTTAGTGTAACACAAGTATTTTATTTTTAAGTTTGGAATTTGGTAGTTTTATGTTATTAGAGGTGGCCACGAGATATAATGCTGCGCCTTGTGTTGATATTCTATACACTTTCTTTATCGAAAGTTCGTATTTTTGAGTTAATTCCTCGTAGGTATATATCTTCGGGCGTTATATCCGTATGCAGGCCTCGAAGTACAAACCCGTGTTTTTTCGTTTTTTTTTTCGGTGAAGGTGTGGAATTCAGCGTCTTCCTTTTCCATTTTCATTTTCGTATCGAGTCAATCGTCATAGGTACTTAAATGAATACTTGTACGGTCTTGTGTGTGTTTTTGTTATTAGAGGTATTATCAATTTCTTCTGCACCTTCATTATCATAAACTGTATATTGTTTATAGGATCAGTGTAAATACTATCTATATTGTTTCCGTCACTACCCTGGCCGATTCTATTATTATTTACATTAGCCTTTGGGCGTCCATACCGTTAGGTATGCATTGTGTATCTTTCGACTTCCAGTCGAAGTTCATTCCATGGGTAACTGGACTACACTATTATTATTTTATTGTTAATCTACGTAATTGTACTTATTTTATACTACGCTTATATTCTATTTATACTTTTATATACAATTAGTTGCCATTATTGATAACCGCAGGTATTGTTTAAACCGTATATTAAACGGGGTCGTGTTATGCGTTTTAACAATGATGCATGGTTATGAGATTCCTGAGAACCGCATGTGGAAAAAGGGGAAGGGGCAAGATAAAGAATTAGTGCATAATGAACGAGTGTGGCAAGGAAAAGACGATGATGGATAAATATAAAAGTAGTGCATTACGTTGGTTAGGTCACATTGAGAGAATGAACAATGCAAGATTAACGAAGCAAATATATGTGGGTGAGGTTAGAGGTAAGGCCGTGTCTGGTAGGCCGCATAAAACTTGGCTGAATGTATGATAAAGGAAAAAAAGATAAGGAGTTTTAAAAATAAAAGGGAGGTATGCGGAGATAGGAAAGCATGGAGAAAGATTGTGAATGAAAAATAAATGAGGCAGGGATTGTTTTGCCTATCCCACAAGGGAATGGCGTGAAGGTTAAGTTAAGTTAACAATGATGCACATCCGCACTGTTCAGTTGCAGAGGTAGGAATTGGACGAGAATCGGTGCTTTTAGGTTGTCTTTGGTAATGTCGTTCTTATTATTTTCTCATATGAAAGATATTTATGTTAATTATAGTTTAATTAAAATTTAATTTATGAAACGTTAATGCTAAAAGATTGTGTTGTCATCGGGAATACATAATTTTGGAGAGTTTCAAGTCTATTTGACTTGTAGAAGTGGTCGAAAAATCGATTACAAATTTTGACACATACAAGATTCAAACAGTGTGAGTTAACCCTGTATAGGACCAATTATGGCATTTTCTAATTTTAGGTTTTTTTCGTGTGATTTATGTTCAGTTGTAGATAACATAGTAGTTAATAACTTCAGAAACATACAAAAGCCATATTTTAGCTTTTATAGGGTGGTAAATTATTATACCATAGTACATTGTGTGCAACGACTTAAACAAACAAAACCTGGTAAAATAATTTACCACAAATCGAAACAAATGTTCTGAAATACAAATAAATGTTCTAATTGAAATAAACAAAAAATTTATAATATACATATATTTACACTTAAATAAAGATAATCTATTTAGATTTATTTGACCTGTTTTGGTGAAACGGGTTAAAACAATTTTTATATAAAGCAACATTACAGGCTTTACAAACCAAATTGCTACGTTTTTGTTTCTCCCGGGTGCTGCAGAATGCACATCTTCTGTACGTGGAAACTATTGGTAAGTGACTTCTTACATCCTGTAATCGAATAGAGTTATGTACAGTACTTCTTCCATGTTTATTATTATTTTTTCGGCCAGTTCTTTCTGGATCGGCTGGTCTACCTCTTCGTAGACTACTAGAAAAAGTACCAATAAGCTGATCTAACAGGCAGTTCCTGAACTGCAAGTGTGTCATGCACTTAGAAGTGTGATATTCACTTATATCTTTTGTTTTATACAAGATATAAGAATTTACCACTGCTGCATCCGTGAAATAAAAAAACAGCTTCATCCACCATCTGCGTGACTTCCATACAATATTATATGTTGAATGCAGTTGGTCAAAATGGTCAACACCACCCATGTGCAAGTTATAGTCTTGGATAGCCCTGGGACAAATCACATTTTCTTTCTCTCCTTTCTTATTGCGCCTTTGAACAGCAGCCTTGTCAGAAGGATCATGCATATTACGGGCAACGATAACAGTTTTGAGACTTCTATCTTTCCATTTATACACAGTAACGTTATCACCTGAACTAGCGAAATCAAACTGTCCCAATGATAAGTCTTTATTTTGACATAACTTGTCATGCGGAAAGTTTTTTCTATTTATACGAAATGTTCCACAAGCAAACAAAGATTTTTCCGGTAACAATTTTGTCAGCAATGAAAATGTTGAAAAAAAATTGTCAAAATACAGACAGTATCCATGTCCTGATAGAGGTTCCGAAAGATTCAAAACAACTCTCTCACCTAAAGTGAGCCCGTCTGGATTTGCAGACTTTCCATGGTAAACACTGAAATCCACCATATACCCTGTATTAGCACAAGCCATTGCCCAAACTTTTATTCCTCTCTTGATAGGTTTTAATGGCATATATTGCTTAAGTGTTGTCCGGCCTTTGAAAGCGACCATACTCGCATCAATGGAAATGAATCTGGATGGCGCAAAATTTTCTTTGAATTTGGCCGACAAACGGTCTAATAAAGGCTGCACCTTATACAATTTGTTGTAGTCATCATCTTCCTTTTTAGGCATTTTTTCATTATCAGCTAAATGAATAAATCTAAAGATTTTTAAAAATCTTTTCATTGTCATCACACTTGTAACACGTTCATTTCTAAAATTTGGATTGTTCGACCAGTATAATCTCATGCTTGGTAAACTGTTGATACCAAATAATATCAATAAACCGATTAATGCTTTTATTTCATCAATGTGTAAGCCCAAATTTACACCTTTCTGTGATGCATAAAAATTACTTTGCTCTATAATAACTGTCATTATATTACTATCAAAATAGGACTCGAAAATAGAGAGGACGTTATCAGTAGAAAAATCACACTGTGCTCCAAAAGGTTGATCAAACTTAAAAGTTTTAAAACATAGATTAGGAAGGGGTGACTTTTTTTCCCACTTCATTTTCTCAGGCTCACCACTTGAAGCTTGTATCTTTACCGCTTTTGTTTTGGGTTGGGTAGCTTCTTCTTCACCATCTTCCGAAGATTCGCTTGAAGCAAAATGATTTGAGGGTCTTTTTCGCACTTTGTCATCAACAATAAAATCAGGATCATCCATACTGTCATCTGATGAATAAAATTTCGTGCCTCCATCATCTTCGTCTGACTCGACAACTGCGGGTTTATGTAGTCTTTTAGCTGAGACTGTTGCTCGCAGTCCCTTGGAGGTGGAAGGAGTTTAATCCATATATTCCAGAACGGCAGTAGACCGTCTTGATGATCCAGAGGAGTCATTTGATTCACTCAAGGGGGTCGAGGAATTTCTACTGGATCTATTCGATTGGAAAACTTGTAGTGGAAAATTATCCTCGACACCAGAGTCTCCACCTACATCAGAGTCTATAGCTTGCTGATCCGTTATTTCTTCCTCGTCACACAACTCTGCAAGCAGATCAAATGCTTCTTCATGTGACATTTTTGATAAGTCAAACCGTTTTGCCATATCTGAAAAAAAAACAAGGCAATATTAGACTTGCCCAATATACACATATGCTCTAAAATGGTCAAATCATCTTTGCCGATCAAATATTAGTGAGATTTTGAGCTTTGTATTTTAGAATATTGTTAACAGAATATAGTGCATTATTGAAAAAATTCTAAGCTATAAAATATAAAAAAAAATACTTAAGAAAGTCTGTAATATTTAAAGAAAACTGGCTTCTAAGTAATTGAATAAGCATAAAAACATTTTTTCTAATGAAAATAATCCAAAATACTTACTGATTTTGCTGAAATTCGTAAATTCTGAACCGCTTTAAATGTCAGTAACGCACATTGACACAAATACGTAACGCCATATGACACCTTGGTAAATATTTTTACCACTAAATTTAATTTTAGCCACTGTTACCAATATACAAACATTAAATGGTAAATAATTGTACCAGGGTGCTTTATTTTACCTATAGAAAGCACTGTAGTGCATACAGATCATTTTTAATGGTGAATTTTCTATATTTTGAACCATATGTCGTGCGGTAAATTATTATACCACAGTCCTATAAAGGGTTAAATAAAAGTCTGTAAAATATAAAATAGTAGATTTCGCAACTAGTGCGCTGTTTACACATTTCTTGATGCGAGGTCGTTCTTTTTTACCCGAGGCGTAGCCGAGGGATAAAATATATGACCGAGCACCAAAAAGGTGACAGCGCACGTGTTGCGAATAAAATTTTTTGTAATCGTTTACATAAAATTAGAAAAAAATTAAATTTTGAAATATTTGTTGACAAATGTCAAATTAAATACATAAATAAAAAAGTTTATGTATTTAGTTATATACCACTTTTCGCTTTATGTATTAAAAGTAACGATTACAAAAAAGTATTACCTTGTTAGGTGCAGATATTTCTGTATTAACATAAAATAGGAGTAAATAGTACCATTGTATATAAGCATTGTATACAGGGTGGCTACTTTTTATATTGAACAGTATTGCTATCTTGAAAACCATAGGAATTACAATGTCGGTTAAATGGGACAAAAGTTGCGCATAAAAGGGACTAACAAAATGTTGAACACAAATCTATAATAACTCTTACTGTTTACGATTTATACAGGGAAAACAAAAACTTAAGTATTTTTAATTGTTGTTGTATCTCCTTTATTTTAAAAGATATTAAAAAATTGTATTTAGATTTTTTAATTTAAATTATACACGCTATTCGGTAGTGGCGTCAAATTTTTTTTTACAACGTTTCGTCTATTTAGGGAAACCATCAACATTTTTTTTTTAAATACGGACCTGTTTTTTTTCTACACTACATTAATTACAATACCACCATACATACACCCCCAAAATTATTTTTTGATTACCCGTCGTTTCGTCACATTTCTATCCATCATCAAAAATTTAATGAACATTTCAGCTGAAGCCGTACCTGTTTGTTAATTGAAAAGCCGCTGTTAAGCACTAGTGCTTATCAACAAGAAACAAGATTATTATTATGCACAAATTATTCAATCCAAAAAATTAAACAAATAACTAATATTATTATTGTATGACTTTTTAATAATAATTAACAGAAACAAACTGACATTATTAAATGATACACAAAATAAATTTATAAAAATTGTTCAAAATGGCCACCGGCCTTTTCAACACAAAGTCGCGTTCTTTCACACATATGCTCTGTTGCCCTAGCAATCATATCTGGATCTATTTGCTCGAAAGCTTCGACAATTTGAGCCCTTAATTCGTTGATGCTTTGAAACTCATTATCATAAATTTTATTTTTTAGGTAACCCCACAAAAAGTAATCGACAGGATTTAGGCAAGGGGAGCGTGGTGGCCACTTTCTGTTACCTCTTGTTCCGATACATTTACCCCCAAATTGACGATTTGAGTAACTCTGTTAGCATTATGGGTCCCACAACCATCTTGCATAAACCATGTCATTTGTTTTCGAACCAATAATGGCATTTCATCTAACACTTCTTCTAATAGATTGATGTAATTATCGGCATTTAAATTTCCATCTATAAATTTGGGCTCTATTACAACGTTGCCAATAATGCCACACCACACATTTAATGAAAATCGTACCTGAGGCCACACCTGTCGGGTAACATGAGGGTTGGTTGTTGCGTAATAGTGCTTATTTTTTCTATTAAATATTCCGCAATCTGTGAATGTACTTTCGTCTGTCCATAGAATATTTTTATGGAACAACCTGTTGGTATTCAACTTACGTCTAAACCAGTTACAAAATGTCAGTCTACGGGCAGGATCATCTCTATGTAACGTCTGGACTGGTTGGTATTTATAATCATGATATTTGTGCTTTTTCAATATCTTTTTAACTCCTGATCTGGATATCCCACATTGTGTTGCAATACTTTTTGTCGAATTTTCTGGATTTACGTGTACTAATGCTAACACATTTATGTTGTTTATTGTACCTCTTCTTTGATGTGCCCGATTTAATTTAAACACACTACCTGTTTCAGTTACATTTTTAGATACCGCATAAATCATATTTCTTGCGGGACAATTCCTATTCGGATACAAATTTGCGTATGTCTGCACTGCCACATCAACATTTCTATTATTTTTTATAAAAACATCGTACATATCTCGTTTTTATTCTACAGAATAACGAACCATAATGTAATAATTATTATTTAAGAATAAGTTTAACTAAACACTTCAAAAACGCTGGAAACTGACAAAGTAATTGACATTTATTCAACTATTTGAATTTCACGGCACTCTTAATAACAACAAAAAAATTAAGCAGTCGAACCTACATTGAAAATCATAAATGAATATTTTAAAGAATTTCTTCAGTCTTATCATTATTTCCATGTCATTTTTTTTAATATTGTGTTATTTACCTTTTTGTTAGTTTAAATATTAATTACAACAAAGTAGGTAAACCCAATGAAATGGATCTGTAAGGACATTATTTAATAATTGATCTATTTCTTTCTTCATCGGCATATTACTGAAAATAATCTTCTTTGTACAAAAGAAATAGCGTTAACAAATAGACGAATAATAAATTAAAAAAGGGGGGACTAATGCATATCCACCGAAATTTTAGTTAACACAACAGGTACGGCTTCAGCTGAAATGTTCATTAAATTTTTGATGATGGATAGAAATGTGACGAAACGACGGGTAATCAAAAAATAATTTTGGGGGTGTATGTATGGTGGTATTGTAATTAATTTAGTGTAGAAAAAAAACAGGTCCGTATTTAAAAAAAAAATGTTGATGGTTTCCCTAAATAGACGAAACGTTGTAAAAAAAATTTGACGCCACTACAGAATAGCATGTATAATTTAAATTAAAAAATGTAAATACAATTTTTTAATATCTTTTAAAATAAAGGAGATACAACAACAATTAAAAATACTTAAGTTTTTGTTTTCCCTGTATAAATCGTAAACAGTAAGAGTTATTAAAGATTTGTCTTCAACATTTTGTTGGTCCCTTTTATGCGCAACTTTTGTCCCATTTAACCGACATTGTAATTGCTATGGTTTTCAAGATAGCAATACTGTTCAATATAAAAAGTAGCCACCCGGTATATTACAGGTACAATGACATAACCAAAGAACGTAATATGTATATTACGTTCTTTGATATAATGGATAAGAAACGCAAAAGCAATTAATCAAAGAGCGATTAAAAGTATTATAACGTGCTGAGTTACTGGAATAGTCCAGACATTGTATATATATCGAGATAAGCAGACGGCGTTTAGCTTTAGCACGCGCATAGCACGGTCACAGAATGAAAAATAATTTTTGATTCTGTGGCGCGGGCTTGGCATAATGGTATGAAATATTTACTTATCACGCACAAAAAAAAACGGGGCGATTGAGTCGGTAGTAATTAATTATAAGGGCATACGAAAATGAGAGTAAACAGTAGTTCCATTGTTTTTTATGCATTCGTAATTGCACCATTGTGAGAATTGATAAAATTAAATAAATTATTAGGGCAATAAGGTTGTTTATTTTCTACTAATACGTATAACATGAATCTTTTTTCGTCTGTCCAGCAGTTTACCCATCGGCACGGTGAAGTCATTTCCATGTTACATTTTGTTAGTGTAATTGTAGTTATTTTGTTTGGTATAATTTAATAAGGGAACAATGTCAGGTCATAAGTGCCAGTATATCACGTGCAATAATAGTACACGAAAATCCCCTTACCTAAAAATGTACAGATCTCCCATTCAGAATGAAAAACGCGTAAAACAGTGAATTCTGCATTTAGGTAAGTAAATACACTTGCATTATACTGTACTGTAACGCGTCAAATATTTTTGTAGTTTTTTCATTCTTAGTATCGATTAGATGTAAGGTGGTTGACAATAAATCAGTTTATATTATTCTAGTATAGACCAGACGGTATCTGTTTTAAAATGCCCATGTTTGGATGTTTAATGGCTCCAAAATGGTACTAGCATTGATTAACAATCAATGGTACTAGTAATAATTTCACTATGCGCGGGACCAAAAACGTGTGCTCAACTTTTTATTAAACAGAATGTTAAAAAAACATGAAAAATTTTGCTTTTTTTCTTCTTTGAACTAGAATATCACAATACCTATTCATTTCAGAGAAAAGTTGCAAAGGAAAAAGTTTCGTAATTAAATTTTACACAAGAAACAACTAACTTAACCTTCCAGCACTGGCGCTTACTTACCTTACGCGGATACTGGCGCCGGGTCTGAGGGACCCATAGTGTTAGTTTATTTTTTTCTGATAACGCTTAAACCTACAATTTTGTTTTGAGTTTTTGCAGGAGTTCATAGCACTTGTAATCTGCAATAACCCTAACTTTTGTCTAGATTAACATTTAGTTACTTTTATTTAGATATTTTTTTATAACTCTATATAACTTAACTTACTAACTTACTTAACCTTCACGCCATTCCCTTGCGGGGTAGGAAAAACAATCCCTGCCTCATATTTATTTTTCTCCATGCTTTCCTATCTCCGCATACCTCCCTAGCTTCCGCAAGATTCATACATAGTCTCTGACATGCCCTTTTGTTTTTAAAACTCCTTATCTTTCTTTCCTTTATCATAGATTCTACTACATTCAGCCAAGTTTTACGCGGCCTACTAGGCCCGGCCTTTCCCCTAACCTCACCCACATATGTTTGTTTCGTTAATCTTGCGTTGTTCATTCTCTCAATGTGACCAAACCAACGTAATGTACAACTTTTATATCTATCCATCATCGTCTTTTCCTCACCACACTCCGTCATTATGCATTCATTTTTTATCTTGTCCCTTCTCGTTTTACCATATGCGCTTCTTAGGAATCTCATATCCACGGCATTTATTTTTCTTTCGTGCTTTTTTTGACATACCCATGTCTCACTTCCATATAGTACTGATGGGACAAACACGCCGTTATAGATTGCTCGTTTCACAGCTAGGCTCATGCTTTCGTTTCTCATTATCGTCCACATACTTCCAATCACTTTCCTTCCAGCATTGACCCTTCGTCCAATCTCGCTCTCAATTGTACCATATGCAGTAAACATTCTACCGAGATATACCAGTTCGTCCACTTGCTCCACAATTTCATCTTGCAGAGTAAATACTCTACTCTCCTTTTCACCTTCCCGATTGAACACCACAATCTTAGTTTTGTTTACGTTGACCTTTAGGTCCATGCTCTCACAGACTGTAACAAACTTCGTCAGAGCGGTTTTCAGCTCATCCGCATTGTCACTTAATAAGACTGTGTCATCTGCATACACCAGAAGTCGTACATTTACGTCACCAACCATTACACCATTTGTATCGGTACATGCTTGCTTAAGACATTTATCCATGTATACATTGAGCAACCACGGTGACATCACACAACCTTGTCGCACTCCTTGCTCAATATTAAAGTATTCACTCACACCTCCTCTCACCCTAACACATGCCCGACTACCGTTGTATACTGCCCTTATTCCATTTATTAGACCTTTATTTACGCCATATTCATTTAATATTTCCCACAGCTTCTCCCTATTCACTCTACAAACGCACAGTACAACTTCCTTTTTACCTTTAAACACTTTTCGATCACCTGCTGGAGAGCAACCATCTGATCGACATATCCTCTCCCTGGTATGAAGCCACCTTGCACATCCCACATCTTAGTTTGTGTAGTTTCTCGTACTCTATCAATCATTATTCTTCCAAACACTTTACCAGGCACGCTGAGCAAGCTTATTCCTCTGTAGTTCTTACAATCACTCTTGTTCCCCTTACCTTTATACAATGGTACAATGATCGCGCTCTTCCAATCACTCGGCACTTTTCCACACATAAGGCATACATTGAATAATTCACACAATCTTTGTATAAGCTTTGCACCACCATACTTGAGCATTCACCAGTGATTTCATCTACTGCTCCCTTGCCGTTTTTCAACCTTCCTACCGTTTTTTCTACCTCATTTATTTCAATATCCTTCTCAGTTTCATCCATCATTTCTTCTATATTTTTCTTATATAACCCTTCAGTCTTACTTTTCTCACTACTGTCCAGCTTTCCGAAATATTCTTGCCAGCATTTCCTCACGTCCTCACGTTTCTAGTATTCATCACTCCTACAGCGTCCTGTTTTGGGCCACGTTTTGTATTTTTGACCAATTTCCAGAAGAGTTTTTTGTTTCCCTCAAAATCATTCTGCATTTTCTCTCCTTCCATAGCCATCACCTCCTCTTTACTTATTCTCACTGCCTCCTTCGCTTCCTTGTTTCTTAATCTGTACACCTCATACAATCGCTTCTTCTCAGTCTCATTTTTGCAGCAATCATTGCCATGTACGCATCTTTTTTCTTACATACTACCTTTTTTACCGACTCATTCCACCAAGCACATTTTTTTCTGTCTACCTACAGTCACTCTTCCACATATTCGCACGGCACAATTGACAAAAGAGTTTCTCAAGCATATATATGCACTTTCAACGTCAGTGTCTTTTATTTGTTCGTTCCACACCGTTTCATTCCCTTTCAACTCTTTACTCACAGCATCTGCGTATTTCATTCTCGCACCATTATCCACTAGTTTGTCAACCCTAATTCTGGACGTTCGCAATACGTTTGCTTTCCTTCTTCACACCCACTTTTGCCCTAAACACACTCTCGATACAACCAAAAAGTGGCCCGATCCACACTCCGCTCCGCGCATTACTTTTGTGTCTCACCAGGTTTCTAAGCCGTTCATCATACACTATCAAGTCTATCATACTTTTAGATTCACCTCTTTGCACATGTTTATGTTTAAACCACGTATTGGATACAAACAGGCTTCTCTCCACACAGATATTCAGCAAGTGTTCACCGTTTTCATTGACTCTTTGGTCTCTGAACTTTCCTAGAACGCGTTCACTATGTTCTCTCTGTACACCCACCAATCCGTTCATATCCCCCACTGTAATCACTCTTTCGTTTGGCTTACATACGTTCAACACGTTCTCTACTTTATTCTAGAAGTTCTCACGCTCCTGGTCTCTTTCTCCATTCACTGGTGCATAGCATGCAATAAGAAAAATTCTTCAAAACTCCACTTTCATTCTAACCCATATTACCCGGGGAGATACCAATTCGTACTGTTTAACACATCTTTTCGCTCTTTCACTTATGATCATACCAACTCCTTTTGCGCCATGCACTTCCGTCTCAACTCCTGACCATAGTGCCAGGCTGCCATCCTCCATCTCCACAGCATCATTTCCTTTGCGCTTTGTCTCCGATACACACAGAATATCAAGGTGTCTTTCGTACATTACATTCCCAATTTCAAATTCTTTACCATGCATACCTCTAACATTCCACGTACCGACTCGCCATTCATTCCTTGCACAGTCGTCAGCAACGGGGCCTGTCTGTTTCGACCTTAACCGCCCCTTGTAGCTAGGCCGATCCGAGGCAATTGTATTGTTTTCTTGAGTAATACCATAGCGAGCAGACCGGTTATTGGCCAAATCGTGCCCCGGGCGATGTAGCATTCCCTACTAACGGTGTCGTCCTACTACCGGTCAGTTATTTGTCTACTGTCACGACATAATAGATAGATATAAATAGATCGTATACTTACTGTATGAATCTCAAAATGTACATATATACATGAGCATTTTTTTTTTACCACTAAGCCAATTATGTTTAAAAAACGTGAAAATGATACAGTCGAGACAGGTTAATTTTATGTAAATAATAAAGTACATATATTACACTAAATTATTTATTAACAATAGCTACAACTTCACACTCACAGCACGAAAATTCGGTGTGACGTAAACATATAAAATTTTTTACATGTTTTGCAAAAATATTTCGTTTTGCTATCTTTTTGACAAAAGTAGCACCGGTTTATTTTTGTTGGTGGTACATTTTCTGCTGTTTCCACTTTAATAGATGTCCCAGCAATTTCTGGTCTTCTTTGTCTTACGGCACGAGGAACATTAGTGAATCCAGATCTATTTCTTAGATACTGTTCTGTAAGAGATAAACCTAGTTGTTTTATGTACGGTCATCTTATATTTGTTACGGGGTTGTTGCACGAATAAATAACTTGCAATATTGATTAAAGAGTAAAACACCACCATCGGCCATCGTCGTATATTACGGGCAACATCATATGTTGCACACAGTTTGTCCACTGTATGAACTCCCCCTTTTGTGGAGTTATAAAATAATAATGGCACATTCCTCATGATGCTAAAAGTACGTTCTTTCCTTTTCTTGGAACATACGACACTATAGTAATATGTTTACTTATTAACTGATAAGACGTAAACCTGTTGTCAAAGGTAATATTTCTTCCTGTGCCTGATATAGGACATACTAATCCCTCGACAACGCTTGCTGGATCAGTTTTGAGATTGTACGGACCTGCAGGTTGTTTTCCTGTGTATACTTCTAAATTTAACATGTACCATGTTTTGGAATCAACTAAAGCAAAAAATCCGTACTTATTAGGTTTGCTTGGGATATATGTATATTGCCTAAAGCTGCACCTGCCCCTAAAGGCCTCCAATTTTTCGTCAATGGTACAGTATTCACTTACGGTGTAGGAACGTTTACAATTTTCTACAAATTTGTCGAATACTGGACGTATTGGTGCTAATTTGTCTGTCAGCTTTCGCTCTTCTCTAGTATTGACATCATCAAATCGTATACATCTCATAAGGAAAGTAGAGCGTTCTCTTGACATTGTAAGCCAAAACCTTTCTATTCCGCAACCACTTCTATCCCAGATATCTTTAAGGTTTAGTCGACTTCTTTTGTGGTATCTGGATAAATACAAAAGACCTAAAAATGCCTTAATTTCAATTTTAGCGGTTAAATTGGCCGACCTTTCCCTCTAGTAGTTTTTAACATTAATAATATAAATGTTGGTGTATTTAACAATGTTAGTCAATAAGTCGTCGTCAAAAAATAACTTCCAGCAGTCCAGGATTGATTTTGCGTTTTTTGCGTGAGGTTTCACTCCAGATAGATGTATAACAGTATTTGACTGCCGCGTCCTTACACTTCTTCGCACACAATGTTTTGTCCAAGTTGTGGAGTCATCTTTTCCATTAAATAAAGGAACCTAGTTGGTTTTGTTTTATCGTCATCCATATCACCCTCTTGTTCCGTGTCTGTGCCTGAATTCAAATGCTCCTCTAAAATATCCTCCTCATCCTCGGATACGTCGTCCGGTAATTCTGTATCAGACTCTACCTCCTGAAGTAGTTTCTGTAATCGTGCTCGCTCTTTATCGTAATCCATCTTTTCTATTAGATACCAATTACAGAAATACCGAACAATTTGCAAAATAAATGATTAAAACTTTGCAGAGCAAAACTGTGCGGTACGCAATATATACAAACCTAATATGGAGATAGTATGATTAAAACAACAGACAAATGTTAACTAAATTACTTACCGAAAAAAAAGAAAGCGTAGAAACGATTATTCTAATACGGATAAATTACACAGAACCACCAAGTATTATCTAATTCCATACGTAGAAAGCTAATATACAAATACAATTACTAAAAATATTAAAAATACTGATTTAATAACTTACCAAAAATTAAAACTCAACAAAGCGTTGAAATAAGTACGTAACGTAAACACTGGCGCCAAGTTTGACAAATAGGGTATTTCTTAGATAATAAAGAAGCGTATAAACAACAAACCGTACTAAACACAACTAACCATTAAGTTACATGCTACATGAACCCTCATGTCGGCGTCCCACCCTAATGCGTAATTACCGACAAGAACGTGCGCTCCATATATTTTAGTATACCAATGAACTTTCTGATATGATAAATCACTACGCCAAATTTCATTAAAATCGGTCTCATATATTTTTTGAACAATAATTTTGCAATCTATATTTTGGAAAAAAAAATTGCAATTTTTTAAAATTAAACAGAGCCTAAACTAAGACCTCTGGATACTTGAAAATTTAATTGGTCCAGTAAATACATAATTTTAGGTTGCAAAATTCATGGTAGTTCTTCTTGTATATAAAATTGTTTTATGTTTTTCTGGTCGCTGAATCCAAATTTCCAACTTCCCACCAAAGTACCCCCCGCTTCCCCCCAAATTAAAAAAAAAAAGAAAAAATATATCTGTAAATTCAGAAAGTAGACAAAATTTGCAAGAAAAAGTTCAAATGATATTTTGACGTAGGGCGAATGGGTAGGGCGTTAGAGCGTCTCAGAACATGCGTCTCGGTGTCGTACGCGCACTTGGACACCAGACGTATAACTGAGTCGTGTTGGCGTAAATGTAAATTTGTAAATAAGTAAGCAATGTTTATTGTTTATAAACAGCTGCCCGCCATATTGGTTCTCATTTGAAGGTTAAATTAAATTCCTAATGTCAATCATGTGTCAAGCCAGGGTTTTGGTTTTCACCAGTTCTAGAACCACCTGTCACAGACATGTTAGTCGAGAATTCTGCCCTAGAGCCAAGTGTCGTGTCATATTTATAGCAACTTGTTTATCGCGCTCGCAGTGTGTTTTATAAGATTTGCAGTGTGTTTTTAATTGAATTGTTTAAAAAAAACGTGTTATTGCATATGTAACTGTTTTTAGGAACTGTTATTACTCATAATAATAACCATGGTTGATGTGACATTAAATTGCTCCATTTTGAACTTCCGTTATCGGATGACGGAACAGTCTATGACTCCTAGTGTTGTTCAGGAAAATTTTTTATCCAACAGCAGAAATAAACATTGCCTCATTGAAATGATTAAAAGGAAGTTGGAGATGGAAAATTTGTCAGTGCGACAAGCTGATGAGGACGCAGACTGTCTCATCGTTAATACAGCAATTGAAATGGCATCAATTAATCCATCGGTGATTATTGTCGGCGAAGATATAGATTTATTAATTCTATTAACTGCACTTGCTCAATCCACCAATGTTTACTTCAGGAAGCAGAAAAGCAGAAAACCCATCCCATACTATTCTTACACGCTTTCAGCGGCTGCGACTCTACGTCTACGATTTTTGGCCACGGTAAAACCAATTTTATTAAATCCTCGTCCAAAACCCAGATTTGCTTTCCATAGCTCAGCTGTTTCAGACTCCAAATTCTGACACACAAGCTGTCGCAAAAGCAGGGAATCAATTTTTACTTCGTTTGTATGGTTGCAAGGATGAAAACATGACTTTAAACGGTTTTAGACATCAGTGTTTCATTAGGACTGCATACAATAGTAAACACAATATAGCCTCTTTGCCTCCAACTGACGCTGCTGCTGAGCAACACTCATTCAGGACATACCACCAAGTAGTACAAGTCTATTTGTAAATAATATGTACATGTATTCTTAATTTCCAACTTCAAGGCACCCCCATTCGTCCTGCGTCGAAATATTTTATGACGTTTTTGTTGCATATTTTGTCTGCATTTCAAATTTGTACGTATTTTATTCCTAAAACAAAAAAAAATTTTTGCAAAACAAACCAAAAAAACCATACACACACGCACACCCACATACTCGCACGCACGCACACGCACGTACACACACGCACATGCACACACGCACACACACACGCACGCACGCACGCACGCACGCACCACACACACACACACACACACACACACACACACACACACACACACACACACAGATATATATATATATATATATATATATATATATATATATATATATATATATATATTCAATGTTTGGGGGGTTGCGGAGGGAATTTTTGGTGGGAAGTTAAAAATTTGTATTCAGTGACCCTAAAAACATAAAGCTTCATTAAAAAAAAGCGATGATTTGTCAATTAGTTTTAGAGTAAAAGTTAACCGCCGTTTACGGCGCAACTACGAGGGTAGGAGGGTGGTTTTTGAAACAAATACGTTCGTCATTCCGATTAGTTTCCAAGTATTAAATTTCAGATCTAGCGCCTATGTGCAACACTTATAAAACGGCCGACTCGAAATTGAAATCGCGCATTCAAACTCGCAATTATTTTGAAAAATTAGTTAAATTAATCTTTAATATCGGTGTTTAATGTTACATAAAATATAAAAATAAGTACAAATTTAAAATATAATTTGTGCAAAAAAAATATTTAAGTAAAATGAGGTTGCTACAGATAACCGTGGAATTTAGTAGTAGTGCACAGGAATATCTAATATCTTATTAAAAATTATTATTAATTTTATTAAATACATAAATAAAAAGTTTTCCTCGAGTAGGATTTGAACCTACGACCGGTGGTTTGCTAGAGTACCACGCTACCCAAAAAAACCTAATTTGGACAAACCCCTAATTAGGTAATTACGTAAAAGGTGAAGGTTATTTGAAAATACAAATACCATGCTTTAAGCCTTGAATTTATGAAAAACCTGTGTAGCATCTTTATAAGATTACTCTCCCTGGACATATTAAGATTATTAAGACGGCTACCATTTTTAAATTTATTATAATCTTTGTTCTGAGAATTATACAAATAACAAAATCCTTTTCTGTGTTTGCTTTAGGTGCCAACGTCTACATCTTGTTTCATTATCATCTAAACACTTGATGAAAGTTTAATCTGTTGATATGAAAACAGCTTCTATCAACATCCTACATATAGAAATAAGATTTTAAAATTCAATTCTAGAATGCTGCTTTGATTTAACTTACAGTTTGAACAATTCATAATACCGTGTTATCTACAAAAAATCTAAGACATTTTCAAGGACTTTCATCTTTTACACAATTACCTAATTAAGCGACTTTCTAAAATTTAACTTTAACTTTAACTTTAACTTTAACTTTAACTTTAACTTTAACTTTGACTTTCACTCTACCTCTAACTCTAACTGTAACTCTAACTCTAACTCTTACTCTAACTCTAACTCTGAACTCTAACTCTGAACTCTGAACTCGAACTCGAGCTTGAGCTCTAACTCTAACTCTATTTAACATATTAGCTGTGAGTCTTTTAATATCGAAACTGTGTTTATGTTTTTCATTTAAATTCTATCAAATCATTATCTTAAGGTTGCATTTTAAATCTTGCCTCTATAACCAAGATGCTTTGATAAAAGGTTGTTCCAGATCACTACACAGGTTTTTATAAATTGGATCTAATTATAAGGCTTAAACCAACTTATTTGGATTTATCTTTCATTCTTGCTTTATCCGTAAAAATACAATTCTTTCGTTATCTACAAACTGAAATAGTAATTTTTTTAAATACTCTACCTGCGGTTCCATTTTTCGTGGTCAATGTTCATATATGAAGAATAGTGTCCACTAAAATGTAACCACTTATAGAGTATGTAAAAAAATCCTTATTTCAGGTTGTAGGTAAAGATAAATTATTGTATCTACTAATTTTGAGGTGGTTCTCACAAATGACAAGAGATTAATAAATGTTGATAAAACCCCTTATATATCAGACTCGATGAAATTTTGTCGAAAATTTGCTCGGGATTCGTCTATTTCTTTTTTTACCATTTATTCAAGAAGGCCCTGTGTAGTTGAACACATTTTCTATTAAGTAAATCCATTTTCTTGTAGGAAATGTTGAGTTGTTGGAGTTAAGTCCAAAAGAACTACGTAATAGGTACATATGTGAAGATCACTTTCAAGATTCATGCTTCACCGCCCCTTCTCGTCAACGCTTAAAGAATGATGCTTTACCCAATCGCTATTCCCCATGAAAAGAGTTGCAAGGTGTTAACTCCAGAAAAGACGTACTGTCCTTCATTTTTACCGTCAACATCAACAACAGTTATTCAAAAAGACAATGTTACAGTTCCTACTTGTTATTCTCCAACAAAAGGATTACAACTAATTACACCAGAAAAAACCTACCCTAGTTCAGCAAGTGTTGGTTCTCCAAGCGGGGTATATTCCATTTCCATGAGCAGCGACAAAGATGCTGTTACACGGAATAGTGCGGGTACAAAAGAATAGGCGACAGCATTACATGGTTTGGTCGACCAAAAAGGTATGAAGAGGAAATTATTTTGTGACGTTGATGTTACACCTCGAGAAAAAAAAACTTATGACTACTGTTACAAAGTTAAGACTGGCACAACAAAGTAAAAGGGTAGAAGTTTCAAGGTTAAAAGCAAAACTAGAAATCTAAACCAGTAACCATATTTGAATCATTTAAAAAAGTAGATAATGCATCTAAACACTCGCAAACTTTCGTAAAGATGCAATTACCACATAGAAAAAATACACCCTGGAACAAAAATGAGCAAGAATTTTCCATTCCGCTATATTACAAATCTCCTTCGGCGTTCAAATTTTTATTAAACCATGGTATTATTCTACCTTCTGTACGAACAATTCGTAGTTGGATTCGCGTTTCAAAATTTAGACCTGGATTTAATAATTTATTATTTCGTCAGATACAATGTAAAGCTAATCTATGTCATCAACCGAAAAAATATGTGTCTTACGTACATGTATATATCGGGACTTTTAGCTAGCACAAACTGGATTAGTTAGCGAAATGCAATGCAATTACGAAATTGTATAATTAAATTAAATTACTAACTCAGAATAAAACTTCTATCAAACTTCTCGTGTAAACCGTCAACAGCCAAATCTAATATATATTTGCGCAAACAGGTTATTTAATATTGTGATGTATGCAGCGAATTGCCTGTCTTCTTCTTTAAGCTAGATTTCACCTCTATATTATTTTACATACATAAAAATTCTGTCTCTTCAGAAATACCTCTGTCAAAAACGGCTTTAGGTTTTATAATCAGGTTAAGCATGTATGTTGACCGCTTATTAGAGTACTATTTTTAAATTTTCGGATTTTACCGATAATGGGGTTGTCATACCATTACATAAGCCTATTTTACATACAAGCTCTGCCTTAGCAGAAATACCCCTGTCAAAAAGGAACTTAGATTTATAAACAGGCCCCTATGGAAGATATTAGAGCGCGGTTACAGAAACAAGTAGCGTACACTATACATAATCCGGTAGTGAGAAATTTACTCGAAATAGATACATTGTGGGTAACATTTTTTTTGAGTTATGACAGGCAGGGTCTTTGGGGTATGTGAAATTAAGGAAATATAATGACGCGTATAATTATATACTGACGGTTATCGATGTATTTAGCAAGATGGCGTGGACAGGAGGTCTGAAGCTGAAAAACTACATGTTCTATAATCGACGTATTTTCGTTTATTTTTCAAAGATGCGAAAAGATACCTCAAAGTATGCAGACGGATAAGGGCAAGGACTCTATTGCGAAAGTGTCCAGCAATTCTTTAACAAACATTAAATCTAATCATATAGGCAAAATTTAGCGATGCGATGCTTTCATACAGGTAAGAATCGCACTAACGGGTTACAGTTAATGCGAAAGTTAGTAACCTTTACACATTATCTCTCAAGGCTTTATTAGCGGTAAAACCTACGATGCATCGTTTAGGTAACTGACCCAGGAAGACGTTATCCAATGATTTTCGCTGTATGCCCACAGGTATAGTTAGCACTTTTACTTCGGTCCTTGTAATGGGGTATTTTGCTGCAGTTGTTTCTAAGGCTTTAGCGCGCGCAATTAGAATGGTGGGCTTGATTCGGATACGTCTCACCAGTGAACTAACGTCCATGATTCGCGTCTTGTAAATTGAACCGTGTGCCGCCATTAGACTAAAGGTATCTCTTGATCGTACAAATTTAACCTTTAACTGAACACCACTTATGAGAAACTTCCTGATTAAATAAAACCTAGTGCACGTGACGAATGATCTCACTCTGTTTGCTGGTCGCTGCAAGTACTTGATGTTTCGAGAAACCGTTATTTCATTGTCTCATGTAGGTAAAATTTCGCGACGCGAGGCTTTTGGCGATCCCCAAACCAACCCTCTCCGAACATAACCGAGATTGAAAGACAGGTGTAAGGCGTCGCAACTTGTTCTCGGGTCTTTGCCCCTTGTTGTGATCGCAACTTGTTCGTAGGCCTTCGTGTATTGTCGTAGTACCCATACTGGAAAATTTGAATTTGTATTATAATAATAAGGAGCCTAATGCTAACTTGTAAGACAGGTGTAGGGTTGCGCAACTTGCTCTCAGGGCTTTGTCCCTTGTCGAGGCCCCGATGGCGGAAAATTTTAAATTTGTATTTAAGTCCCTGCAGATTATGGCTGGAAATATGAATTTATATTATAATAAGTCGTATAATGCTAACTTGTAAGACAGGTGTAGGGCTTAGCAACTTACTTTCAGGCCCTCTCCCCTCGACCAAAATTTTGAATTTGTTTGTGACGCCAACTATGAGGAGAAATTTGAACTTGTATTATAATACAATATTTACTCAATAATCGCGCGAGCGAGTATTAACCTAACCACACTCTAATATCTTCCCTGGGGGATGTTTATAAATCTAAGCTCCTTTTTTGACTGAGGTATTTTCTCGAAAATACAATTTAAAATCAATTGTATATGTTATCTTTATCTTGATTAGATTCTTTAATATCAGAAATAATCCAACTGTTTATTAGCTTTACAAAATAGACGAAAATACGATCCTCACGTGGGCATTTAAAAACGACTGCCAAGGTGTCCCAGGGCCACAAAAATCCAAGATAGTAAAATTTTAAAATGTTTGTAAACACATTAATTAAGACGTTGTCGACTTTCAATTGATATAAATGAAGTTGTATAACTCTTTAATAATAAACAAATATTAAGAAGCCCACGAACAGATTCCCGTCTTAAAATACTACGGCCCCTTATTAGAATACAACCCCCAATGCATAAATAAATTAGGTCACAATCTGTAGTGAGGATTTAAAAAATGTAATAATTGTGCAACCTCCTTTGATAAAAACAGATCCTAATTAAATACAGATTCAATCTTTTTGTTCTCAGAACACTGCATATGCCCGTATTTACCTAACTACCCTCCAGGGGCTGAACTTTAAAAACAAATTTCTTAATACAGCCAAAAATAATTAGGGTTGAAAATTCCATCATGGGTTGAAAATGCCCTCCTAAAAGAAACCATAGGGGTGAAAAAATACGATCCCCATGTGGGCGTATAAAAAAGTGAAAGGTGGGTTTTCCCCAGAAAATCCAAGATGGCGTCAGGTGCCTGTCTTCTACTTATAGGGTACTATTGGAATTGTCTGCTACCAACGGTGTTCCTCTAACAATCATACTAAGAAAATTATTAAGGATTGTAATCTGGCGTCCATATACAGACGTCATTTTGAAAAGTGCAGCCAAATTGATGGACGGAAAAATGATAGAATGATGTATATATATATATATATATATATATATATATATATATATATATATATATATATATATATATATAGGTAGTACCTAGTATTTTAGCACAAAACTGCTTATATTTACACCAATCGCATCGAAGTGACGTCACTCGGTAACTTAATTCTTGCTTTTGTACGCTTCATTTACCGATTTCCGAGAAATATATGATAATAGATGTAGCTGAATATTCTGCATCCATTAGGTCAATAACAAATAGTCATTTTTGTCTTCACTGTGCCTTTAAATATTAACGAAAAATTATTTCTTTGTTAGATTTGTTATTATTTAACTAGATATTTAGTTTTTAGCTGTGAATTATAGTTTTTCACAACTTTGGACTTAGATTATAAATTTACCAAATTTTGTTAAATTTGTTTTTTGATTGTGACATTTTTAATTAATAGCTTTCGTCCGTTAGAGAGTTTTCGGATTTCTCATTTTCAAAGCGGTTTAATATTTAATCTATTAAAGATCTTTTTTACTAAAATAAAATTAAATTCTGTAATTGGTTTGTTACTAACTATTATAGTAGGCTTGTATTTACGTCTTCAAACCTAAATATTTAATTGACATTTCAATTAATTCTTAAAACTATTACCATTTACTGAAAACGATAACTGTCGTTGCTATCGAAACGTTTAAATTTGCAAAAAATTAATAAAAATACACGATTACGTTTCCCAAAAGATAAGTATTATGATAATCGTGAACGTTGACGTTCTCAAAAAGTAAGATTATACTTTGTATATTTCATATAAATGAAATACTGGCAATTGTTAAACTGTCAAACGCCACCTTATGACGGGTGCTATATGTGTCGTGTAACAAGATATTCTCTTTATTGTCTTTGCACTATATACTCTCTGCTAACGCAACATGACTAACATAAGAAGTCATGTGCTATTTTCATCAGATTTTTTTTGTTTTTTGTTTATACGGACGTAACAATGTCATTATTTACATAATAATGCTTTTGTAGTAAAAAACATAATGGTTACAAGGGAAACATGTAATTATTTGTCTTTTTGTAACGATAAAATATTTTTTTTTGTTTAGTTCAAAAAATAAACAAATAGTGAAATGGAATGATAACAATAATATTTTTATCTTCATAATTCACAACAGTAAAATAATTGTGCAACCATCATAAAAAATACATTTTTTTAATTTAAACATAGCGATTAAAAGTGTTTGATAAGAAAATCAAACATTAAATTGAAAAGATAAAAAGAATTTTTAATTTAAGGAGTTTTAAGACTTTATCAAAGCTTAAATTAAATGATAAATTGAAGTGGACGAGAGTAAACATTTAATAGATTGAATAGATTTATTAGTGTTTAATGAATATGTAGATAGCTTACCAAATGGCTTCTTAAGATGTTTGAATGTAGTTTCACAAAAAATACGGATATACCCACAATCGAATAATAATTTTCAATGACATTCAAATTTGTTTTAATTTTCTTTGCGATTGATTTAATTTTTAACTAAACTAAAGTAAAGAAAAATGAACACGGTATGATTAATGCTCGTTTGCCACTATTGGAGTGTTTCTGCAATAAGATGTAAATTATCTACTTTTAATGTGTATACGATATTGGAAAATCCCAATATCAAAATTTTATTGAAATTATTTACGGAATGTATAATATACAGGGTTAGTAGAGAAACCGGAACTGTGAATTATTTCAGCAATCATTAAATATAAATCAGCCGAATTTTGTAAATGATGTACTTGGACATGATGAATTGAAAAATCGTATTTGCAAGTTTGCCAAAGTTATACGTGTCCCCTGTTGGTTAGAAAAATTTAAAATTTTAAATTGAACATTGCACAATGTTTTAAATTAGCTGCCTTACATTTTTAGGTTCTTTTTCTACTGCGTATTATATTATTCATTGAGAATAAAAAATTGTCCAATTTTGAAAAATAAATAATAGATATAATTTGTTTTTACGCAGTATGCTTTTTTTATGTAAGTACAGTGCAATAGGTATACCAACATGACCATAAATTTAGTCTTATGAGTGACATACATATATAGGGTAATTTCACTTTAATACGCCAAACTTCAGGAGCGGATTTTTTATTGAAAAATAACTATAGTTTGCTATATAAACAATATTTTTTGAAGGATTCGTTTTTGTGATACAGGGTCTTAAACTTTCCATAAAAATAACAATTTTTTTAAATATCTTCATAACGGTTTATTAAAATAATTCAAAATTTTAGATGGTATTTCTAATAAGTCTTTCATAATTCTAAGTTTATTTCGATAGACTATGTAAGCCAGTGGCGGAGAAACAGGGTTGTCATTACTTTTTTCCAAAAAAAAACTTGTACACCACTGACGTTTTTTCTTATTTAGAGGAAATTTTTGAATTGCGCGATCATTTTTAAGTAATTTGGTATAAAGGTATTTTTTTGATAAAATGTATCAATTTCGAGTTATTCGCTATTTTGTGCGAAGCCACATTTACGCATTTATTATTATTCCTGTGATCGGGGTGGCTTTGTCCTAAAATGTCAGTGTCAAGGTAGTTAATGTTTATTGTAGAGCGCGAATGAACTTTCATTTACTAAAACTTTTTTGATACTGATTATACTATTTGATTTGTGTACAGGATGCCGCATCATTTTACTAATCGGGAATATGCAGACATTCATTTTATTTATCGCTTCTGTAACGGAAATTCAAGAAACGCAGTAAGAGAATATGAACGAAGATTTCCAAATCGCAGAATTTTCGATAAAGGAGTGTTTATAAGATCTCATCAAAATTCTCAGAATATGGATTTAGAAAGATTGCTGGTAGAGAAGTTCAACCAAATCCAGAAGATAATAGAGTTCTCCGATTATTCGACAATAACAGAAAACTAAGTACACGCAAGGCTGCACTTCATCTTAATGTATCGCAAACAAAAGTATTTAAACTACACTACACTACACTAAAACGAGATCACAGAAGGTCTTCACGTACAAAAAGTGCAACATTTGTTACCAGGTGACGCCGAAAAAAGAGTAAATTTTTGTAGGTGGTTATTGGAATCACATCAGCAAGATCGATTATTTTTGAATAGAATAATGTGGACAGATGAGGCAACCTTTACACGTACTGGTATAATTAATACACTTAATCTACGCGTATGGGCACATGAAAACCCCCATGAAATTCGTCCATCATCTTTTCAGCGTGAATTTAGCTATAACGTATGGATGGAAGTTTTTCATAATTCCATTTGTGAACCATATTTTTTGCCCTCTAGGGTAAACGCCCTATCATTTCATCAATTTTTAAACAATGGTTTTCAAGACTTAAGGGATAACTTGTTAGATCACAAATTTGCCTTCCATAATGCGGTGCTCCGCCGCATCATGGAAGGGAAATCTGTGCGTGGCTTGATGAAAATTATAACGGAAGATGGATCGGTCGGTTGCCACCAAGATATGATTTACAAATAAGATTACCTTGCGAAGGGCCAATCAGGTGGCCACCCCGATCACCTGATTTAAATCTTTTGGATTATTTTATATGGGGATATTTAAAAGAAAAAAATTATAGGACCCCCGTGCAAACACGGGAAGATTTACAGCAGCGAATAGAAGAAAACTGTGATATCCTAGGACAGAATAATGTCACAATAGAATTACATATTAATAATCTAATTAGAAGATGTCAAAAGTACATTGAAGTTGAAGGATATCAGTTTGAACAGCTGTTGTAAATTGTGCATTATTTCATTGTTATTAAGTAATATTAACCCATTAACGAAGGGAATTCCTCAAATTGTATTTTTTTTTCGGTTGCCTGGAAAACGTTGAAAATTTGAATTTGGCAAAATAAAAAAAATTGAGTTTAAATTATTTCATTTGCTGAACTTAAAATAATAAATGCATATGTAGCTTCGCACAAAATAGCAAATAACTCGAAATTGATAAATTTTTATCAAAAATTGAAAAATTTTCTCTAAATGAGAAAAAACGTCAGTGGCGTACAAGTTTTTTTTTTTGGAAAAAAATAATGACAACCCTGTTTCTTCGCCACTGGCTTACATAATATATGGAAATAAACTTAGAATTATGAAAGACCCTTATTAGAAATATCACCTAAAATTTTGAATTATTTTAATACACCGTTATGAAGATATTTAAAAAAATTGTTATTTTTATGGAAAGTTTAAGACCCTGTATCTCTAAAACGAAGCCTTCAAAGAGTATTGTTTATCTAGCAAACTATAGTTATTTTTCAATAAGGAAGCCGCTCCTGAAGTTAGACGTATTAAAGTGAAATCACTCTGTATATTTACATATTATGTATATACATGGGCGCTTGCAAGATTATTTTTAGGGGGTTACTTTCTGACTATTATACGAATTTTAGAAGAACTTTCGAGTTTCGCACAACGCACTAAGCTCGAAAACGAAAACCAAAGTATATCAGCTCTACGCCAGTGAAACAACTCCAACATACATTGTGACACTCTTAGTAATTGTTGCCTATTCTGCCAAACTCAATCCCATATGAAACCAATTACAAGAAGTAAATATGAATATGAAGGCAATGCATAACCACATAAATAAATTAACGGACGTGCTTCAGTATTGCGAAGAACTGGATGTTGAATTTAAACGTCTTTGAGTGGTGGCATAGCAAACCTAAAAATTATTCCAACTATCTGAAACGGTAGAAGATTTTTTCAGAATTTCTATCTTCATCCCATATTTAGAATCTATTATTTCTTCTCTCAGAAATCGATTTTCCTCAACACACAAAAAAACATTTTCGCTTATGCAGCTCCACCGAGAATGAATAAGAAAAATGGACAAATCTTTATGTATACTCATGGCAGGAGACATACAGAACCTTTACAAAGGTTTTCTACACAAGTTTATTGCCGATGCTACCACCTGGTATGAGATGTTGAAGACAGATGAAGCGAGTGATGCGGTTTTAAATGTATCCCTTGAATACGCAGATTGGATTACTCAAGCTACCCCATTTACCCAGAGGTATGCGAAGCAATCAAAATTGGTACTCCAGCTATAACATGTAGTACGTTACGACGTGGGCTAGGTCATCGATGGGAGAAGCGAGGTTAAGCGGCATGTGCAATGCTCACAGGAAAGGAGCAGAGGAGGACACTGAAGTCCTTGACAAGGTGATGAACAAATTTGGACGGCAACCTAGACGCCTAAAGCTTTTATTCAAACAGTGACTAAGAAATTTATTTCTTAATCTTTTTCTGTGTATCCTTATCGCAGGGGTGTAATGGGTGGTGCAATTGTACCCCCTTGCACCCTCTTGCCGGTGCTCGTGTGTGTATATATATATATATATATATATATATATATATATATATATATATAGCGTAACAAAATTAAACACTGTGAAACCTAAACTAACGTACAAATTATGTTTTTATAAACTTAGTTAAAAGAATTTAGTTCCATTTAAGCAAATTAAATACGAAAATGACAATACAATGTGAATGACAGTTACAGAGATAAATAAGTACAATACATAACTACGCCATCACTGCACTACACGTGTTGTATCGGCACATGCTTGCCTAACACATTTATCTATATATACATTGAACAACCACGGTGACATCACAGTGCCTTGTCGCACTCCTTCCTTAATCCTAAAGTATTCACACCTCCTCTCACCCTAACACATGCCCGACTACCGTGATATACTACCCTTATTCCATTTATTCGACATTTACTTACGCCATATTAATTTAAAATTTCTCACAGCTTCTCCCTATACACGTGATCATATGCTTTCTCCAGATCTACAAACGCACAGTACATCTTCTTTTTACATTTAAACATTTTTCGATCACCTGCTGGAGAGCAACCATCTGATCAACACATCCTCACCCTGCACATCCCAAATCTTAGTTTAGGTAATTATAAGTTTTTGTTATGAACGAATAAGTTCAAAAGTAAATGTGTAATTAAAAATTATTATTAATTTTATTAAATACATAAATAAAAAGTTGACATCGAGTAGGATTGAAACCTACGCCCTGTACTCTATCAATCAGTATTCTTCCAAATACTTTACCAGGTACACTGAGTAGACTTATAGTTTCTGCACTCACTGTTGTTCTCCTTACAATGATCGCCCTCTTCCAATCACTCGGCACTTTTCTACACCTAAGACATCTGTTGAATAATTCGCACAATCTTCGCACAAGCCTCCATATTTTAGCGTTTCACCAGTGATTTTATGCACACCTAATTCTTTGCCGTTTTTCAACTTACTTACCGTTTTCTCTGCCTCATTTAACCCAATATTCTCCTCAGTTTCATCACTATTCCTTCTACATTATCCTTTTTAAACTCTTCAGTCTTATTTTCCTCATACCGTACAGCTTCCCGAAATATTCTTGCCAGCATTTCCTCACTTCACAATCGTCCTGTACTATTTCGTTGCTCTTATTCACCACTCCTGCAGCTTTCTGTTTTGGACCACGCTTAGTATTTTTGACCCCGTTCCAGAAGAGTTTTTTGTTCTGCATTTTCTATCCTTCCGCAGCCATCACTTCCTCTTTGCTTACACTCACTGTCTCCTTCCCTTCTTTGTTTCTTAATCTGTACAACTCATTCAACCGCCTTTTCTCAATCACATTTTTTTGCAGCAATCATTGCCATGTACGCGTCTTTTTTTACATACTGCCTTTTTTACCGATTCATTCCACCAAACATGTTTTCGGTCTACCTATAGTCGCTCTTTTACATATCTGCACGGCACAATAGACCACAGTCTTTCACCGACCCATGAATAGATTGGCCAATTTATTCATGGGTAAATTTGAGACAGACAAAACGCGATTTACCTTATTTTACTAAAGTTTGAATTGGATACGTGGAGGATGTGTTTGCCATCCTTACTACTACAATTTGTAGTGACAGTCTCCCGTTTCTTACTACTCTGGTGACAAGGAAATTAGCACTTAAAGGTTCATAATAATGACTCAAATCACTGTAGACAGCATAAACTCACTAATTTTTTGGTTCATCGTTCATAGATTGCTTAATTTTCCTCTTTCAGTTCAAAATTATAATAAAGAATTCTGCACTATTATATAAATTGTTGCACACAATGGGTTTTCAGATGAAGTGCTTATGAATATAGTTAGGAAACAAAACACATAAGATGAGGGTTAAGAATGTAACTACATTACGTACTGCTGGAAAACAAATAGAAATAACGTTTTTAAAAGTATCAAACTATCCTTCTTTTATACAAAAGGTCTATCTAAAATCTTTTCCAAAATTAATTTGAAAACAGTCATTACTTCAGAGAATAGTTTGCAAACTCTTTTAGGCAATCCAACAGATCAAGTGGATAAGCAGGATAGGTCGGGAATTTATAAAATTAATTGTAAAATTGTGCACAAATATATGTAGGGCAAACTAAACGACCTATCAAAATTCTCTTTAAAGAATATTTAGATCATATAAAATACAAAGGTTGGGACAAGCCTACCGTACCCCTACATACGTTTTATAAAAATCATGTGGTAGATAAGGTATTCTTAATCAAACATGTTGGGAATAAGCACAAACTTGATTGTTATGAAAGTTTAGACATTTCTTGAGTTCAACCTAGTCGATCGCTGATGATAATAGCGTAGCTATTTAAACGCGTTCGGTGTTTTTTATTTTTTGTCTGGTAGGTACGTAAAAGTAGTTTGTTTGATGCAGCATTATATTTACATGCACGATATTTTTTCGTCTAATACGTATTCGCAACATATGCATTAATTTTCCGGGTTTATAGATAATTTGCAACTCGTAAGCTTGTAATTGAGGAAGCTTTCGTTGTAGCCGAATAGAAACATCAACATCCGAAAACGATAACGTATAGTTCTTTTTCGATTTGCACATACCGTTGCTGGCAAGTCGTGAGTATCTTTAACACGTAAGCAACGGATTTATTATTTTGCAGTATAACTGCATCGACCGCAAATTTTGACGCATTGAGTGATAGTACTATGGGTTGGTTAATATTAAAACGTGAAAGTACAGGTGCTTTTGTTACCGGTGCCTTGACTTACCCAAAACACTGTTGATGGTCGCTGTTCCATTGTCAATCTGAATTAGCTTTGATAGATTCGTGCAGACACACAGATTCAACGGAAAGATTAGGTGTAACACCATGAACTAGCAAATCGTCTAAGTATATGCAAACACCTTGTAGGTTACTAAACAGCTCACTCAAACTCTATGAAATATTTCTGGTGCAAGGTTAATACCAAACGGTAATCTTAAAAATTTATACTTTCCGAAAGGGTGTATTAAATGTAAAAAATTGTGTACAATCTTCTTTAATTGGTGTTGTCCAGAATATAGAAACTGCATCTATCGTAGAGATTATAGTTGATCCATTTATGTGGGATCTTGTTACTTCTATGGTTGGTAGTTGATAATGTGATCTCGTAACTTGTTTATTGAGATTTCATGGATCCATTCAAATTCTCTATTGAACCGATTTCTTCTCAGTGACGACCTTTGAACTTATCCATTCTGTAGGTTCGTTTACTTTTATAATGACGTCATTCTGAGAGTCTATTAAGTTGAACCGTTGACATGCGTTGAGTACCAAAATAGTTGGAAATTTCCAATATGTAAAATGGAATTTTATGATTTTGATTATTTAATTTGTAATAGAGTCAGAGCAAACCACAGGCTGGTACTTCAGTTCCACAAAATGACGTAATTTTTACTTTACTAAGGTGTAAATATTTTTTTTGTGCGATCGTTCATTTTTGTCAACTTACTGTCTGTTGCGAAACATCGCAACAACGCAATTATATTTTTTTTTTGTAATAGATCAACTCTCTCAAAGTTAGTGAAAAAAAAAAGAAAAAATGTAACAAAGTTTTTTTTATATAATTTGTTGTAATAAATTAATTTTAATTACAACTGGTCCTTCGTATTTATTTATTATATTGAAAGTTCGAAGAAGTAGTTGACGCAAACGGGGAGCCTTAACTATCGAAGGAAGCATTAATTTAAAGGCACCGTTTTCGCGCATGGTCTTCATCGAGCCGGATCTCCACTCAAAAATCTCCCACACAAGTAAAAAGATCTCAACGTTTTCCCTATCCCCTGGCACATGGTTGATTTGAAGTTCCAGTTACGTGTGAACTCCTATTAGCTGACGCCCTCCGCATATGCCCAAGTCAAATCCACACTACGAAAGATTCCATTAAGTTAAAGTGATCATTTGTTTGGATTAAAACTCTGAGAAAAGGTTAGTGAACTAAATTGTTTACATAAAACTATTGCAAAAACTCTCAAATAGTAAATACGCATTCACATTTATTTAACTCTGTTATTTATTGTTTGTTTTGAATGGTCATGGATTTCAAACAATTAAAAACTACTCGCACAAGTGCTAAAAGCAAAATCACTCGTATTCAGAATTGGGTGCAGAGCTATCAAAATTTGACATTAGATGTTCAAGAATTTTCATGTAGACAAAAAAGATTGGAAGCCGCGTTTTCTGAATACGAATGTGCTCAAGACGAGATAGATTCATATTTATTAGAATTTGAAGATAATTCAGATGTAGAAGATCGTGAAGAAATGGAAAATCAGTATTTTACAACGTTAGCCCTTATTGAAAAATGTATACAAAAATTATCTCCTCAAAATGTCACTGTAAGTCACAACAATGATTCAATTGGAAATAGCTCGCATATACACAATTCGAATATAAAATTGCCACAAATTAATATTCCCAACTTTACAGGAAATTTGCACGATTGGAAGCCCTTTTTAGATCTCTTTGATGCGTTAATAATAAACAACCCACAATTCTCAAATGTGGAACGTTTTTATTATCTAAAAACACTGGTAAAAGGTGAAGCTTTTAGTTTAATTGAATCATTGTCATTGACTAATGAAAATTTCTCTACAGCTCTTTTATTACTTAAGCAAAGATATGAAAACAAAAATAAGATTGTTAATTCCCATTTCGAAAATTTGTTAAATGCTCCTTGTATAACAAAATGTAATTCACAAACTTTGAGAGAATTAGTTACAACCTGTAAGAAAACCTAGAATCACTAAAAACATGAAGCTCTCTGATAAATGTAATTTTGAATCATTACTTATTTTTCTTTTAAAAAAAAAAACTAGATTTCGGCTCTAAGAAATTGTTTGAGGAAGGTGGTGATTTAAAGACATTGCCAAATTTAGCAGAATTTTTGAATTTCTCGAAAATCGTTGTGTTGTGTTAGAAAACATTTCAGGAATGAAACACTAGTCAACTCAAAATGTAGTAAAGTAACACTATACTCGAAAAGTGACAGTTACGCTGTCTCGTGCATTTTGCGATAAATCTCATAAAATTTACGGGTGTCCACAATTTTGGAAATATCTCCTCAAGAAAGATTAAAGTTTGTTCAAAGTAAAAAATGTGCTTAAACTGTTTAGGCACAAAGCATACAGTGGAAAATTGTTCTTCAAGTGCAACTTGTTTTCATTGCTCTAAGAAGCATCACACTGCACTACACATACAAAATGTCCCTTCAATAGTTCAGGAAAATTAGGTTTTCTCAAACTCATCATAAACCCACAATTTCTTACTCAAATGCACAAAATAACGGTTTCGGCCGTAATGTACCAAAAAATGAACATTCGGTGCATTCAAATAAACCTCAGCCATCAAACAATCACCCAATTTCAACTCCACTTCATTATCAAGACATAAACAGAGCATCAACTTCACAAGCAAATCAGCAACCGGCTGAAAATTTATCCAGTTTTTCCGCTCTTTCCCCCAAAAATTGCCACGTATTACTAGCCACAGCTCAAGTAACTTTGTTTACTGCGCAAGGACGACCTATCCAAGCAAGAATACTACTAGATAACGGAAGTCAGAACTCGTTTTGTACTCAAAAACTGGTTAATCAGCTCCGATATAAAACCTTTAATACAGCTTTGAATATTTCTGGAATTTCTCAAAACAAAACTTTCTCAAATAAAGCGGTGAATATGTATATACACTCAAACGTAGACTGCTCTAAAAGATTCAAAGTTTCTTGTGCTATATTAGAACAGATAACTCATAAACTCCCACAAATAAAAATTCACTCGGATAAGTTACAAATCCCAGATCATATTAAGATGACTCTAGCTGACCCTAATTTTCACACTCCATCCGATATAGATTTGCTTATTGGAGCAGATAGTTACTACACACTTCTCACGTACGGCATAGTGAAATTAGGCAGAGGTTATCCTACTTTGTTAAATACGCATCTGGGCTGGATTATATCAGGAACCTTTCCTAAAAAGTATACATTTGAACCATCTACTTCAACATCCTATTCTCATCATTCCACTAACCACTCAAATGATACAGATCAATTAGAAGCTCTCTTAACAAAATTCTGGAAAATTGAAGAACTCTCCGAACCTCCCTTGCTCTCTCCAGAAGATAAAAAGTCTGAACAAATTTTTAATACTACTTCTCGCATCCTTAAAAATGGACATTATCAAGTAGATATTCCTCTGAAATCTACAAATGAACATCATAAACTCGGCGATTCTCTTTGTTTATCGCAAAAGATTCTTTTCTCTTGAAAAACGATTTGAAAAAGATCCTCCCTCTTTCACGAATATAAAAAATTCATCGATGAATATGTGTCATTAGGTCATGCAAAATATGTTCCACTATTTCCGACTAACAGTAGGTTACAAAGGAAATACTTTATTCCTCATTTGTGCGTAATCAGAAATGAAAGCGTCAGCACCAAGTAGCGTGTGGTTTTTGATGCGTCTTGTAAAACATCTTCAGGACTCTCATTAAACGATGTTACCTTAAAAGGATTTCAAGTTCAACCAGATCTATATGACATTTTGTGTAGGTTTCGCTCGTTTAGGTTTGTACTCACCGCTGACATTGAGAAAATGTATCGGCAGATTTTCACGAATCCTCGCCTAAATTTTCTGCAAAACATTATTTGGCGTGACTCACCTCGTCAATCTTTAAAATGTTTGGAACTTCAAACCATCACATACGGAACAAACTTTGCTCCCTATGCTGCCACTCGGGTTTTAAACGATATCGCTTTCAATAATTCCGATTATCCCTTAGCATCAGATGCTCTGCTTACTCAAACTTATGTGGACGACATTCTGTCGGGATGTGAAACGGAAAAAGATTTACCTAAACTTTATTCTCAATTAACCTCTCTTCTCTCTAAGCACGGGTTTCACTTGCACAAATGGTGTTCAAACTCAAATGATTTCTTAAAAAATATATCTCACCCTCAAACCACAGAAGTTGACTTCAATCTGGAAAATCCCCATGTAAAATTCTCGGCTTGAAGTGGAATCCCTCATCAGACAATTTTCAAATCTTTATTCCTTCACAATCTCTACAAGATTGCCCCATTTCGAAAAGAAAAATTTTATCTTATCTCGCTCAATGCTTTGACCCTATTGGATTGGTGAATCCTCTTATAGTTAAAGGAAAAATTCTTATGCAAAAGTTGTGGTTACATAAGGTAGAATGGGATGAAGAAATACGTGACATTTCGATTTTAACAGAATGGAAAGCTCTCTGCGAACTCTTTTCTCGGTTAAAAAATCTCACAATCTCTCGGTGTTTATTTTCTAGGAAAAATATTGAATATGTAGAATTTCATGGGTTTTCTGATGCAAGTAATCTTGCTTATGGAGCTTGTGTGTATATTAGAACCATTTACTCAGACAACTCGGTGTCTTGTAATTTATTGTCATCTAAATCGCGCGTAGCTCCAATCAAGACAATTACAATCCCCAAACTCGAACTTTGTGCCATGTTGTTATTATCAAAATTGATTAATAAAATAGTGTCGATTTATAAAAATAAACTAATTCCTACCTCTGTCACACTTTGGACAGACTCGCAAATTGCATTATACTGGTGTAAAAGCCACTCAAGTCGATGGGCCGCATTTGTGTCGCATCGAGTGTCTGAAATTCAAGAACTTACTCATGACTATAAGTGGAATTATGTAAAATCAGCGGATAATCCCGCAAACATGCTGTCCCGTGGTCATTTGAACCCTGATGATTTAACTTTTTGGTTAAACGGGCCCAAATATTTGCTCAGTCCTAAATTTGAAGTGCGAAATGTAGAGAATTTTCCTTTCTCGGTTGACAATCCTCCTGAGGAAAGAAAAATATCTTTAATCGTCAATCAATTTTTAGAAAATTTTTGGAATTCAATATTTACACGTTTCTCGTCATTTTCTCGATTGCATAGAACAATTGCATATGTGCTACGCTTTGTTCACAACGTCACTCATTCTCAAGCAAAAACAACAGGCCCTTTGACTATTTCGGAGTTGGATTCCGCGCTAACTGTAATTATAAAAAAGGTTCAACAAGAACATTTTTCTCAATAAATCTTGGAACTTGACTCAAACAAAATTCTATCTAACAAGCAATCTACAATGACTGCCACACGACCATTCCAAAAAGTCGGAGTCGATTTTGGTGGACCGTTCTTCATAAAGTCCTCCCATCTACGCAAGGCACCGGTAATGAAATGCTACATAGCTATATTCGTATGCATGGCGATTAAAGCAGTTCACATCGAGCTAGTGTCAAATCTGTCAACTGAGGCTTTTCTAGCCACTCTTAAAAGATTTATATCTCGAAGAGGAAATCCGTCGGTCATTTATAGTGATAATGCCACTAATTTTCTGGGTTCGAAAAATCAGTTAAAGGAACTATACGATTATTTCCGAAATACGGATGTGAACACTTCTATTCAAATTTACCTTTCTCAAAATGAAACCAAATGGACGTTCATCCCCCCCAGATCCCCTCATTGGGGAGGACTCTGGGAAGCCGCAATAAAAAGTGCCAAATACCACATCTCGCGTGTTGTGGGCACTACTCCACTCACTTTTGAAGAATTTGCCACCATATTAGCTCAAATTGAAGCTATTCTCAATTCTAGACCCCTCATTGCTCTCTCAAACGACCCTTCAGATTTTCAAACACTCACTCCTGGGTATTTTCTAATAGGAACTAGCCTCTCATCATACCCTGAAAAAGACATTTCCAACTCAGCAGAAGCCAAGTTGTCCTTTTGGCAGCGATGTTCAAAACTTCAGCAAAATTTTTGGAAAAAGTGGCCAGTTGATTATCTAAACCGGTTACAAAATCGACCAAAATGGATGACTGAGACCCGAAATTTGCAGCAAAATGATTTAGTCTTGCTGAAAGAAGAAAACTCTCCCCCTCTGCATTGGCCAATGGCCAGGGTCTTGGAAACATTTGAAGGCGCCGATGGAAAAGTCAGAGTTGTCCGCCTAAAAACACAAGAGGGAGAATTCACTCGTTCCATAACAAAAGTGTGCCGTCTTCCACAGGCAGATTGTTAATTTCTCTTGCGAAAGAAAATGCAAAAATATTCCTTTATGTATATTTGTTGTTTGTTTTGTTTATTTTATTCCCGTTCTCTCAGTAACAAATTTATCTCGGACTTAATCCTAACTTGTTCAATAATCTCCGGTCTCTTACGCCGAATTATTTAGTTAACTTCCTGATTTCAATCAGTTGTAAATTCATGTAGATGTTCAGACTTACAATAATAATTTTTTTTGCCAGCACACTATTGCGGTGGGGGCAGTATGTTGCGAAACATCGCAACAACGCAATTATATATCTTTTTTGTAATAGATCAACTCTCTCAAAGTTAGTGAAAAAAAAAAGAAAAAATGTAACAAAGTTTTTTTATATAATTTGTTGTAATAAATTAATTTTAATTACAACTGGTCCTTCGTATTTATTTATTATATTGAAAGTTCGAAGAAGTAGTTGACGCAAACGGGGAGCCTTAACTATCGAAGGAAGCATTAATTTAAAGGCACCGTTTTCGCGCACTGTCACTGTTTTGACAACAGTAGGTGGCATTTTCTGTTTAATGAGTCTAACTGAACGGTAAGTAATTTACTTACCGTTCAGCGAACAGTAAGTGAAATTCATAGTTTACTGAAACACCTGCCAGAGTTTTGGTTATAGTATTATTTATTAATATTAAAATTAAATGTACAATTGTTACAATTGGAAATGGTAATACCGCCCGTTTCAAGAAGATTTGTATTCACAGAATGTATTGCTTGTTGAGACGTAGAAGCCACTGGTTCTAACACTTCATCAACATGCAGAATTTTGTCGCCTTGATTAGCAGAATTTCTGACAATTATTTTACAACTGTCACATTAACATTCAGGTTACTAAGGACACAATACATACGCTTGTGGCTCGGCTTGTGGTCATCTTTTAAGCAATTTTGAGATAAAATAAAATGTGTTTTGCCTACTTTTGCCATCAAGTGTATTGTTGATCGCACAAAAAATAACATAAGCATTTCGAACAGTAAGGAGTTTACCGATCTCCTCCAATATTGGCGACAAACATTATCGTCGATCGGTAAACTGTCCTTACTGTTCTTAATACTTAATATACTATCTTTAACTTTTAAAACCCTAAATTGAAAACATTTATTTATTTCAACGTCAGTTAACCTGTTTGACATATTGGTTGGGTACTTATTTATTGTACTACCTTGAATTGAAAGCTGTCCTGATCAAGTAGCCTTCTACAACCTAGAGATTTTTTACTTACGTCGTTCCATTATTCTTGCCTGTTTCAAGCCCACTTTCTTAATTTAAATCTCCCCGTGCTTAGCAAATTCATTAATTTTTCTTGTAGGAGTTTTGTTTCTTCTATAGTTTTTGCGTCTGTTGGCAAATCGTCCATGTAGTAGTCGTTTAGTGTCACTGATCATGCGTTTGGTTATTTTCTTTCTTTTGCCATGCTAACTAGTGTTACCTCTTGTTTTCTGGGATTGTTTTGCGTGAGAACACATATTTTGTTTTCCTGGCTTGGGACATGGCTTCTAACGACTGGATTCTTACTTTGAGTAACCATTATTTTTTTAAAGCGATGGTGTTTCATTATGAGTTTTTTGAGACTGATTAAAGAGTTTGTTGGATTCTGAATCCTATTTTCTTGCCACTATCCTCATGATCATCCAGGTTTGTGATCGCCTCCAGACAGTCGTGAATCGTGTCATATAGTTACTTTATTGACTCTGCGAGAATGCCTCATGCTGTTACATAGTTGCACTCTACTATGTGGAGGGGCTGGTTTACTTTAGCTGCTTCTCCTGTGACATGGCTTTTTAGATATTACATCTTCTCCGTATCTGTTGCCAACCTATTGGCGTAGATTACCTTTTCGAAGATGTCTTGAAAGGTCTTCCAGTTTTCATAGCCACCACTAAATATAGGTAACTTCACTTTTAGTAGTGCACCGTTGCATGGCTTATTTATTTCTGTTGGCATGTTTATTTTACTTCCGAGCTTCATGCATATTTCGTCACACCATTGTGCGATATCTCAAACTCGCTTGCTGTAAAGTAGGTATCCTGAAATATTGTTTCATGTACCTTGATGTGATTGTGCAATTTCTCAATCGCAGTCCATTTTCGTTGAATTTTTTTCTTTCCACAATGTTGATTTCACCTGTGTTCTCTTCTTACTCTAATTTTTTTCTACTCGTTGTTGTATATAATTTAATTGCTGAATCTGGATGTCTCGTAGTTTCAATCGTTGTTAATGTTCCTTGTTGGTCCTGTCGTCTCTGCTTGGTGGCCGATATATTTGTTTGTAGCGTTTAATATTATTGTATACCTTACTTAACTGCTCAAAATATTTTGACGTGTGGTAGTCATGATCTTCTATTTGCAGTTTAAATAGCTCCTGATGTGTGCTTAATGATCGTTCCCATCACGGCTCCAACGTACTGCGACGCTCGTTTATGTATACCTCGTTCTTCTGTGGTACCGAGTCTTAGTTCATATTTGCTAACTTGCCAATTTCATTTTGATTGCTGGCCTATATATATATATATATATATATATATATATATATATATATATATATATATATATATATATATATAGTAAATCAATTGAATATAATTTTGGTAAATGATAATAATAATTTCTTTTAATAAACAAGTTAGCCAGAGCTTCCCGATAAAAAGAAAGGAATTTGCTGAGCAATATTAAAGTTCATTTACTCAAACGGGAAACATGACAGCGACTAAAATAAATTTTAGTTCATGAATGATATCTTTACAAATTAAAACCGCTCAGATTAAATTAAAAAGTAATCATTTTAAGTCTCACAAAAACAATATAAATTTTTATTAAAGGATTTGGAAATTATTAAATTAAACAAAGAACCCTAAATTTCATTTTTTGTGACAAGTGTAAGCAAACCGAAGAATTAGGTCCATGTTTACGCCCGTTACAAATGGCGCCTAACACGGTATATGTTTAGAGTCACCACAAAATGGCGAACAACGTAGGAGCTGCCGCAAAATGACGCCCAACAGCAGGGCTGAAGGGACAACCACCACAGGTTTAGCCACTTTTTTTAGTTTATTGATTATATGATATAGTTATTTTTGGATTGTTGTGGTATTTCTTTACGAATAGCAAACGAATACCTATCCGTTTTAAGCTTTTAACAGCTAACTACATATCCAGCCTTTTTTAAAGTTGTTCACATTACTGCTCGCACTTCCAGTGACTTTCTTCTGAGAGTGAGCTGCTGATTTACTTATGTTGTGCCGTGTCATCCACTTTTCTGGGAGACACACTAAAGCTTTATCTAATCTTACTGATTTTTATACCATTACGGCAATCTTGAGTGCAAATTATTAGTCTTATGAACAATTCGAATCTATTCAATTTTTTTATATCAATTTGACATAATTTGACACGCTGCTCGTTCGCCGTTAACCAAGACACACCAACGCTTCAAAACAAACTTAAAGGTTATAATATATTTTAACATCAACTTGATTGTTTGTGTGTTAAATTCGGTTCATCCCCTGATGATGGTCTAATTATTTAAAACCGAAACATATATATATATATATATATATATATATATATATATATATAGGATTATTTTTAACTACACCATATAAATATAATAAAAAATAAATGAGAATTTTGACTTTGAGTTTTTCTTCCACTTTAAACTTCATGCATTTTTAATAAATATAAATAGCAACGAAACAATTGAAACCGTTTCAGGAAAATGAAAACAAGATATATGGCTATAGTGGAATGCAATATTGAAACCTATGAAATTATCATTAATAAGGGCTTCTTCAGCTTTGGTTTTGCAACCTGCAGCGTGTATGAAAACTTGAATATTTCTATATGCTAGAAATGTAGTGGATATAAACATAAAAGCTCTGAATGTATGCATGAGGTGTGGGAGTGAGGCGCACTTAACAACAGACTGTAGCTTGACGATGAAGAAGTATCCAAGCTGTGTAGAAGCTAACAAAAAATATTTACTAAATCTTTCAGTTGATCACTCTCCATTTAATATGCAGTGTAAAGTGTATCAGCAGGAACTTGAAACGGAACAAAGTGAAATACAAGGAAATATAGCAATCAACAAGTGAAGCTAGTGAACTGTATAACATAACCAAATACAATAGTGATTAGATTTCAAGGTTATCGAATTAGAAAAAACCAAGTGTTGTGGAGTATATGTATTTGCAGAATGGTCAGTGTTGTGACACACTTTGATGAAATTGAGCACTTTATAGTAACAGAACAGCCTACAGTAATGTGCTTAAGTGAGACTCACGCAACACAGGATGTATTAGAACATGAAGTATGTATAGAAGACTATTGTAGGGTAGATTAGATTTAATAAGTAGAGCGACAGGCGGAGTACAATATTGTATAAACTAAAGGAAGGAAGGACAGGAAACGCGAATATCTTAGTAGGCCTAAAATTAGTAATATTGAATTATTTCGAAAACGAGTATGAACTATGATTCGAGGGCTAGTAATGTCGGTACAAAATAGGATAACTTTTATAGTGGCGTACTCTTTACTATTGATGAATTAGCACCTAAGAGAAAAATAGTACATAAAGCGACATACAAGGGGTGGATTAATGCAGAGATACTAATTCAAATGAAGCAACGTGATACATTATACAAAAAGTTCTTGTTTACAGAGAGTAGTTTAGATTGGAATAAATAAGAAGTGTAGAAGAAATCGTAAATGGTATACCAATTAACACTAATTCAGGAACAATAGACTTAAGTAAGAAGGTTTCTGTGAAACTTGAAATGTTTAACCCGTTGATTAATCTAATTAATTCATCACTGGAAACTGGAGTACTGCCGGTGAAATTGAAAGTAGCTACAGTAATACCTATAATAAAAGTGAGAAACACAAAAAAAGTTGATGAATTTAAACCAATCAATACCGTCTGAAACAAAAATTTTAGAAAAAGTAGTTTATAATCAGCTATTAAAACATGTAACGAAAAACGATATATTGAGTACATATCAGTCTGAAATTAGCTTTACAACTAGTTTTGAGTGAATGGAGACAAAGTATGGATGATAATTTGGTACAGTTTTCTTAGATCTAAAAATAGCATTTGAAACAGATGATCGGAAAAGATTATTATTAAAACTTAAATGATATGTCGTGAAAGGTAAACTGTATGAATGGTTTGAAAACTCTCTAACAGGAAGACTGCAAAGAATGAAACTTGAAGTAATTATATCTGATGGGATAATCATAAAATGGGGTGTACCTTAAGGCAGTGTACTTGGACCACTTCTATTTATATTATATATAAACGATTTTGAAAGCACTGTAAATATAGTTTATTTGCTGATGATGCGGTGGTATACATATCTGGGAATGATTTACCGATGATTGAAAAAAGGTTAATGAGGACATAAATGAATGGTTGACAATGAACAAACTAAAATTGAATATACAAAAAACAAAAGCGATGATCATTGGGAATGGAAGTAAATTTAGGTCTCTAGTAGACAAAGTAAAAATCATCATAGAAGGTTATAACATTGAGATTATAGATTCTATGAAATATTTAGGATTAATTATTGATAAGAATTTAAAATTTAGTGAACATATTGATTACTTATGCAAAAAAAATATCAAGGAAGATTGGAGTATTTAAAAGGCGCAGCAGGTACTTATCACAATGGTGTCGAACCACTATATATAATGCAATTATTTTATGTCATTTCCAGTATCCAGCTTCTGTAATGTATTTAGTAAATAAAGGAGATATCGATAGGCTTCAATTGTTACAGAACAGAGTAGTGAGAGTAATATTAAGCTGCGATAAATATACAAAAATAAGTATCATGTTAGATAGATTGCAATGGGTAGACATGGAAACATTATTACTAATTAATTCAGTCACTTTCATACATAAAATAAAGCTGGGTGTAATGCCAGTATAGTTGGCCAACAGAGTGAAAAGCTTTAGTGATGTGCAGAGCTATGAAACGAGAGGTAGAAATAATTTCATCTTGGATCATAAGCATATCAAAACCGCTTAAAATACTATATTTTTTAAAGGTGTTAAGCAATATAACCTATTATCAAATATACTAAGGGAAATCGAAAATGTGAAATCTTTTAAAAGGAATTTAAGATACTACTATATTAGTAAATTACAGGAACAACAGAAAAGGAAGGACAAAGGGGGGGATAATCGTAGGAATAAAAAAAATGGTTGCTATAGAGAAGAGGTATTGTAGAAAGAAATATACAGTGGGGAAAAGAAAAAATAAAGGTAGTGACGGTATACAGTAGAAAGATGAAAGAGATAAGGGAAAACTTAGTGGTGTTATTATAAGAGAGGGGAGAAGGTATGATAATATTAGAAGGGGATTTTAACGCGAGAATAGGGGAAGAACGGTGAATATAAGAAAAGAGAGGGACAGGAAAAAGGCAGACAAAAGATAAAGTGTTGAATATGGAAGGAAAAGAACTGTTAGAAGTGTGCAACGAAAGGGGGTGGAAAATAATGAATGGGAATAGAGAAGAAAGAGATAGGGGGAGTATACATACATAGGAGCAAGGGGAGAATCAATAATAGACTATGTAATAACGAATGCTGAGGCTGAGGAAAAGGTGAAGACATTTAGGGTAGGGGTGATGGTCGAGTATCAGCCTTTGGAACTGATAATGGATGGGATAGAAAGAAAGGAGAGGAGAAAAGAAGAGGAATTCATAACCAAGAAGGTATAGACAGAAGAGAGTATAAAGAGGTACAAAGAGAAAAGATGGAAGGGGGAGAAAATTGGTTTGGAAGAGATGGTGGGACCGAGAATGCAAGGAGGCCAACAGAACGGCAGTAGAAGAAAGCGAAAGTAGGAAAAGAAGAATATAAAGAAGCAGTAAGGCTATACAAGAAAACATCTGAGAATAAAAAGAAAGAAAACAAAAAGAAACAGGAAGAGCAGGTTAAGGATATAAAAACGGAAGAAGACGTATGGAAATATTTAAAGAAAGAAAAGAGGAAAAGACGGACACAAACGGGAATACAAATAAACGAATGGGAGAGATACCTCAGGAAGCTACTGGAGGGGGAACAAACACATGAAGGAGAAGGAAGACAAATTAAGAAAATATACGAAACAAGGAAGGAATAAAAGAAGAGAAAGTAATAGTGGCAATGCAGAAGGTGAAAAAAGGTAAAGCTTTAGGAGAAGATGGGATACAAGGTGAGGAGTGGATGTATGGAGGAGAAAAGGTAGAAAAAAGGATGACGGAAATAATGAATAAAATATGGAGAGGGGAGGGATTCCAGAGATGTGGAGAGGACATATATGCCCAATGCACAAAAAAGGGGACAAGGACTATAAAATAGACGCGACCGTACTGGAAGAAAAGCTAAAAAAGGAAGTAGAAGAGAAGAAACTGGTACCAGATGGACAGGCAGGGTTCAGGAGAGGAAGAAGAACGATAAACAATGTATATATACCAAAACACATGGCTAACAAGGAACTGGAAAAGAAATGGGGGAAAATGGTAGCGGTATTCGTAGACCTAATAGAGCCATTTGACAGGGTGAACAGGCAAAAACTGTGGTAATACTTGACAAAAAAAGATAAGCTAAAGACTAATAGAAAGGATGGAATAAATATACGAAGAAACGAGGAACAGGGTGAGGGTGAATGGGGAACTAAGTGAAGGATTTGTAACAAGGAAGGGACTGAGGCCCACTGAGCCCAATCCTGTTCACAGTATACATTCTAGACCTGGAGGAGACATTAAGGGAGCAACAAGAAGGAGGCTTTCCTGCTGGGGGGCAGGAAGGTGTGGTCGCTAGCATACGCAGATGACAGTGCTCATAACAAAGGAAGAAAAAGAAACCAAGGGGATGTTAAAAACAATGGACAGATATTTGAAAAGAAAAGATTTGGAAGTAAATGGGAACAAAACTAAGGTAATGGTACTGAGAAAAGGGGGAGGAAAAAGGAGGAGTGGAAATGGAGAGAAGAGGAGATACAGCAGGTAAAGGAATTTACCCACCTGGGATACACGATGAGTCAGACAACAAAGATGGGGAACATGTAAAAGAACGAGTGAGAAAGGAAATAAATTAATAGGACAAGTGTGGGGTGTAGAAGAAAGACTGTTCGGAATGGACTTAAGGAAAAGGAAACTATTATTTGAGAAATTAATAAAAAGTGAGTTGTTGTACGGGGCGGAAGTGTGGTGGTGGAAAGAGATAAAGATATAGAGAGACTGCAAGAAACATGCTGGCAGTGGATAGTGAAACACCGGGATACATTATCAGAGAGGAGGTGCAAGAAGAAAAAATAAGAGTGGAGGCGGGAAAAGGCAATAAAATACGAGGAAAAAATGAGTAGAAGATCGGAGTGCAAATTTCTTCTAGAATGCTGGAAAGAAATAAAAGAAGGAAGAATAAAATATGGATAAGAAGCCAGAAAAGAATATTATGAAAGAAACGGGTATGCGAAAGAAGAAGTGGAGAGACTAACAAGGGAAGGAGTGAACGTGAGAGCGGACGCAATTAGAAGGACAGGGATGTGCAAAAGCAATGTAAACTATAGGAACATTAAGGGAGAAGGGCTACCGGGATATCTGAATGGGGAAGGGAGGAAGGATAGAAAGAAAATGATAGCGAGATTTAGTTGTGGAAACGAAGAAAGGGGAAACAAATATTGGAGAAGGGACGAAGATATAAAATGTTGGTTGTGCGGGGAAGAGATGGAGACGGTAGAAGAAATACTAGAGGAAAAAGGAAGGGGAGCGGATTGGATGGAAGAAATATGGAAAAGAAGAAGGCAGTTAAGGGGAGAGGAGACAAGAGGGAAGAAGACAATGGGGATAGACAAATGTAAATACACACAATAACTTCATAATATTGTATAAATAAGCAAATAAATATAATAGTATAGTATTAGTGAATTAAATAAAAATAGGTAGATGTATATATTGACATTAATTAATTGATATAGGATTAGAATTAAGTGCAATTATAGGTGTACGTAAAATGAAAGTTTTTTTTTGTTAAATAACTAATTATGCTAAGTAAAGGTATTATTATTATTATTATTATTATTATTATTCTATCGCAACAATTAATGACACAGGTTACTTTCAAAAACTAATTTCAATTTACTTTTACTTCCACATACCGATGAGGAAGTATTTTCTTACAATTTTCGCATTGTGATCCAGGTGTAATAAAAAATAGCGTTTAGTACACGTGTATAAGCGCTTTTAAAGCACTCCCTTAAAAGGCACTCGGCTTTGCCTCATGCTTCTAAACCCGTCGTGCGTGCTTTAAAAGCTTGCTTGTACACTTGTATTTTAATATACTATTTTCCGAAATTAGATCAGGTTTTTCGTTTATTTAAAATAATTCACTCTATAAACAAAAAATTTATATGTTAATAAATTTAATTATCTGCAGGTACGAGCATTTATAAATATTGAAGCGTGTGGAGCCGGAGGTAGAGAATTATTATTTCAAGCAGGACCAAATCATCCGTGGATTCTAGAAACGTACTCAGAAGAAGTGCCTTATCCTTATGCTTCTTCATTGGCACAAGAAATCTTCCAAAGCGGATTAATACCCGGTGATACAGATTTTCGTATATTTAGAGATTTTGGAAATTTATCAGGTAAGTAAATGCATAGTATGTATTAAACATTATAAAATTATATTTGCAGGTTTGGATTTTGCCTGGTCTTCAAATGGATATGTGTATCATACAAGGTTTGACAGGATTGATCAAATACCGTTAGGTACATTACAAAGAACAGGTGACAACATACTAGCGCTGGCACGTGGTATGGCTATGGGTCATCAGTTAGGCAATATGGAAAGCCATCGGTCTGGAAATTTAGTGTTTTTTGATTTTCTAGGCGCATTTGTAGTTAGATGGCCTATGCATATTGCAGATTTTATCAATATTTTTTCTGTGATTTTGTCTTTTTATTCTGTGTATAAAAATATGAAAAAGGCATATGTTACTGATGGTACGTATTTATAAATCAAATATATTTTTCTAGTATTCTTCCTTTTTAGCAATATCTAATATACAGTACACTAGTAAGTTAGTAATATGTATGATAACAATTGGAATTTCAGTCTTAGCGGCTGCAGCAGTAGGTGTTACAATTGCTTGCATTTTAAATTGTTTTGGACGTACGATGAGTTGGTATGCAAGACCATTTTGGATTTTCTTTCTTTACATAGTTCCTACTAGTTTAGTTTTATTCACCAGTATACTAATTCACTCTCGAAATTATAATTTGGTATGTACACCTGGTTACATTTTTTTTTCTTTCAAAACTTTTATCTATAGGATATTAACTCGTCACCATGGGCAAAGTTTAGATTATATTTCGATGCTTATCACTTATTATGGACATTTGGATTAATCATTGGAATTACATTTAGAATACGATCTAGTTTTGTATTACTCTTTTGGACATTGTTCCCTGCTATAGGATCATTAACAGCCAACTTTTTAGATAATTGGAAAGGTTTGTTGTATTGTATGTTAATAAAAGTTTTACGCATTGATTTTAGGTTTAAAATGGTTAACCTTATATGTTGGTGTTATGGGTTTACCGTTTGTACAAAGTATTTACTTAATAGTTGGAGCATTGTACTTGTGTATTCCACTTATGGGTCGTTCAGGTGCAGCGTATAATTCAGAAGTATTGATTGCTGTTTTGGTTACATACTATTTTTCACTATTATTAAGTTACGTTGTTCCTTTTATTATCCTAATACAAAGTGTAGAAAGGGTATTTAGTTTATTAATTGGAGCATTTCTGTTATCAATTGCTGTACTTATACTAACACCTCTTGGGTTTCCATATTCCGGTGATCCATCTTCTCCGGCACCACAGAGATTTATGATTGCAGTAAGTATTTATCTTAACATACAAATTTTATAAACTGATACTTCGGCAATACAAACTTAAAAATGGAGAACATTTCAGTCTGAGAGTACAGTGACATAAAGATATGCATTAACAATTAATTTAGTATATTTATGTCAATTGTTACTACATATATGTGATGACAAGGTTGATTTGTAAATTTGCATACTCACACTCGCTCTGGTACAGTTAATTATCAATCAGTATTCTGTTTATAAGTTAAGTCTAACAAGATACAGGGTGATTCATAATATATCCCAGGTAAAATAATAAAATAAATTGCTAAATTAAGGAATATTTATTTTTATTAAGGATGCTCAACAGATTTTGTTCTCAAGTATTATATAAGTTGTATTACAAAAAATTTGAGATTAGGACATCTAAATGTACGATCTATTTTTATAGGTTGTAATGATCTAATAGATTTAATTAAAAAAAAATACATTCTATATTTTTGGATTAACAGAAACATGGTTATTGAACAGCATAACGACAGTGTCAGTTAGTATAGCTGATTATCAGCTTTTTCGGAGGGATCGAGATGATAGTGGAGTGGGTATGTACGTGCGATCTGATTGTCAATGTGAAGTGTTGTTTTTGGCCTTTAATTCATTAGATGTATCGTTTAAGTATTTATTTGTTAAAATTGTTAGTTATTCCAAAACAATAATTGTTGGTGTAATTTATAGACTGCCCGCAACCAATATTTTATCACATTCTTAGATGATATTTTATCTTATTTGATTCCAATTGCCGATGACTTCATTTGTCTGACTGATTTTAACTTTAACTTTTTTAACGTGAACAATTCTATTAGTTCCTGCTGTAATTCGTGTATAATACGGAACAAATCTTAAGTGATCCCATACATATTCATGGATAAATAAGCGAGGTAAGCGGCTGTATCTCAGGACCTGTCAATCTGACAACAATGGGAAACAAATTTTATTATATATGTGGCCATGAGAAAATGCTGGAAATTATTTTGTAACTTATGAATTCCTCCCAAAACTCCTATATAAAGATATACCTTTGCTTACAGCATTAGAAAGTCTAGACAATTCTACATAATTTTGGTTTAAGGTTCATTGGCGTACTTACCATAATAAGGAAGCTATTAAAAGTGTAATCATTAAAACTGCTGTAAATTCTAAACCGCTTATTCACTTTTAGTAAAGTAAAGCTTGTTTGGAAGACAAATGTATGTATTTTAAATTACCATTTCCATTGTTACACAACGTTACGCAACGTGTTTAACCTTATGCATTGGGATAGTCGTGTTTATAATGAGGAACATGAAAAGGTGAATGGTGATTTTTTTTTTCTTCACATATGTTAATTGTGACGGGGCCGAAGCTTAACATTACTAATCAAATTGAATATTGCACCTTGACAGTCCAATCACATACAAAAAGTGAAAATAAATAATTTCATATTAAAGAATATATGAGTGACCTCTGGAGTACCACAAGATTTACACTGTGGCCCTATCTTATTTTTACTTTTAATAAACGATATTGCTTCTTACTTAAACAATTGTCTATACTTACTGTTTGCTGATAATCTAAAAATGTTTAAAACCGTTAAATCTTATAAGGATTGTTTTCTTATTCATGGAGAGCTAGATAATCTTAATAGTAGGTGTAAAGTTAACAATCTAAATTTGAATCTAAATAAAAAAGTAAAGTAAACTATATTTACAATATAATGGTGTTATTCTAGAAAATGTGAATGTTATAAGGGATTTAGGTGTTATCTTTGATAACAAGTTAAATTTTAATAATCATATTGACGCGGTACCTCTAAAGCGCTAAGACTACTTGGTTTACTGTTTAGATCTCGTGAATATTTTACGTCCCACAGTCTTCAAATATATATTGTTCTATTATAAGGTCTCTTCTAGAATATTGCAGTGTTGTCTGGTCTCGTTACTATACTGCTTCTATTAACAAAATGGAAAATGTTTAGCATAAATTTTTAAAAACATTAGCTCGTAAAGATCATTGTTCAGTTGCGAGTTCTGAATATTATAATTTGTTGGATAAATACAACCTTCAATGTTTAAAAGATAGAAGAACTATAGCGCTGATATACCTTGTTCATAAATTATTTTATGGGTTTATGGATAGTACTAATTCGCTTCAGACCTTTAATTTTATTGTGAACCCAAGCTGACATTGGAGACGAAGTAAATATTTGTTCAGATTAGAATACCATTCAACTAATTATGGTAAACATACTATTATTGAGCAAATTTTGAGGACGATTAATGCAGCTAATGATTGTGACATGTTTGATTTGTTTTGTAATTCTATTACTAGGTTTAAACATAGTTTAAGAGTGATTAATTTATCAATGTGATAACTTCGGATTATAATTAGATAGATACATAGGAATAATTTATACAAGTAGATATCTGATATGGTTAACTCATAATTATTTTTTTTATGAGAGTCCAAGGTAAATTTGAGTAAAATTAAATTTTCTTTGGTTTTGTACTTTTTATTACAATAAGATTAGGTTATTGACCTGTATTATTTTTCTTTAATTCATATTGTTTAATTTTAATCATTCATCATAAGCTTGGCACGCTATGTACCAAATCAGTTTTAGTTTCTGTTTATAATATTGAAAAGGAGTTTTTGGTAAATAAAGATTATTATTATTATTATTTTCATAAAAGTGCTCGAGGTCGCAATTTGTTTATATTAGTTTTTTCATTTTACTCCGAAAATTTAAATCACTCGGTATATTTTTGTCTTCACATTCGAAAAGTAAAAGATGAAGATTTTTTAGCACTTTAATTGACATAGTTGGGGTTTGCTGAGCTGAATTGGATAATTGTTGGTCTCATATTAAAGAGATAGTTGTTGTTATTCGAATTAAGGACCAACAGTGATTTTTAATGTCTACCACCGTTGCTAGGGGGCGTTAAGAATAAAAAAATAAGGTTTTTACGCTTTTTCTTTCAATTTTTAATGCATGTATCTACAATTGGATAGGTGTCCAGCACATTTTTTCCCTTAACTTTACAGGATGAGCCACGTTAAAATTAAACTTTAATTTTGCTATAACTCTAAAACTAACAACAATATTAATGCATCATCACACCCTTATCGGGAAAACCGAGTCCTTGGTCAAGAATACGCAGCACTTCGTGTAAACCATCGGAAACTTCCAACCAAACCACGAAGAAATACTGGAGAGCTTCGACATCGTGAGCCTATTCATAAATGTACCCACCGATAAGACACTAACTATCTTAAGGGACAGACTGGAAAAGGATGAAACGTTGGACGAACGCACGCAACTCTCAGTAAACAATAATGAAACTTGATGCATTAATATTGTTGTTAGTTCTAGAGTTATAGCAAAATTAAAGTTTAATTTTAACGTGGCTCATCCTGTAAAGTTCAAATAAAATAAAAAATTTTAAACCCAAAAATATTAGGTATTTAATGATAATATTCAAACTGCCTTCAATCACATTCCAAACAGTCTTCCAATCTTGTCCGGGTGTATAAAAGTGCTGCTTCGATTTCCGCAGTTGGTAGTTGACGAATTGCATCTCTGATTCTGTTTTCCATGTCAAATCTTGTTGTCGGTGGAGTTTGGAATACAATGTCCTTCAAGCGACCCCATAAGTAGAAGTCGAAACACGTCAAATCGGGTGACTTGGCCGGCCAAGGAAATAGGTATCCCCTTCCTATCCAGCGTTCTTGAAAATATTCGTTAATATGGCGTCGCACGTTAAGGGAAAAAATGTGCTGGACACCTGTCCAATTGTAGATACATGCATTAAAAATTGAAAGAAAAAGTCACTGTTGTCCTTAATTCGAATAACAACAACTATCTCTTTAATATGAGACCAACAATTATCCAATTCAGCTCAGCAAACCCCAACTATGTCAATTAAAGTGCTAAAAAATCTTCATCTTTTACTTTTCGAATGCGAAGATAAATATATACCGTGTGATTTAAATTTTGGGAGTAAAATGAAAAAACTAATATAAACAAATTGCGCCCTCGAGCACTTTTATGAAAATAATAATAATAATCTGTATTTACCAAAAACTCCTTTTCAATATTATAAACAGAAACTAAAGCTGATTTGGTACATAACGTGCCAAGCTTAAGATGAATGATTAAAATTAAACAATGTGAATTAAAGAAAAACAATACTGGTCAATAATCTAATCTTATTGTAATAAAAAGTATAAATTACTATTACAAATACGAAAAAATGTCTTATATAAAAGTTATCCACAGTCATAAACTACACGTTTTAAAATTATTTTCAGAAATGGCGGATTTCCGGTTATACCGGAAACTCATGCCAACTTCGTTATTTTAAATAGAACAACCTATATATTATTAGATTTTTGAATTCCTCGTTGAATATAAAGGTCACTTTAATAACCATACTATGGGTCTACGTCGCATTCGTCGCAATGCTTCTGAGTTATTTGACATTTTGTAGAAAAAATGACGTTTGCAGTGCCTCCGAAAACTTTTAATAACTCGAAGACGGATACCGGTAGAGAGATGTGGCTTTCCTTTTTACTTCCAAAAAGGGTACCGCATCATTCTCGTTCATTGCCAAAAATCTTGCTTTTAAAATTTAATAATTTCTATCGCTCCGAAAATAATTTTTTTCAAACATGGATAACTTGATTTTTTAAATGGAACCACCCATATTTTCTTACATCAGCGGATAGGAAATTAAATTTCCTTTCCATTGATGTAACATTATCGATAATTTGGAGTGATAGTTTTCGAGATATTCACATTTTTATCTAATTTCAGTTTTTATTGCGTATTGCCGCGGTGCTTTGGAAAACGTTTGTTAATTGTTTTAAACAACTGATAAGAAACGTCAGTTTCTCGAGCTTTGTTGTGCTTTGCTGTCTTGTGTATCAGTTTAAGTGTTTCTACAAGACAGTTCCATTAAAATGTTGTTGTCCGACGCAGAGTTGATCGACATGACTTTCATTCTTGGAGAATGCCAAAGAAATGCGTTATTGGCGTCAAGGATTTATGCGGTACGGTATCCTGAATGAAGACTTCCCCGAGAAACAGCCTTTCAAAAGTTGTTACAACGTTTTACAAACACCGGACGCTTGCAGTATCAAACGGAGGGAACGTGTCAACAGGATAACCTGTATTTCTTGTGCATTCCTTTTGTATATCTTCTGTAATCGTTAAGTAATTGTCCTTATGTATTTATTGATCGTTCCTTATGTATTTATTGTGTATTTCTTGTGCATTTCTTCTCTATTTCTTGTGTAAGCCTTAGGTAATTATTTTGTATTACTTGTACAATCCTTATGTATTTATTGTTCATTCCTTATGTATTTCTTGTGTACTTCTTTTGAGTTTTGTGTTCTTAATTCTTGAGTATTTATTGTTTATTTCTTGTGCATTAAAAAAATCAAGTTATCCATGTTTGAAAAAAGTTATCTTCGGTGCGATAGAAATCCCGCTTAGGTGGGCCACCCTGTATATACCGGGTGTCTAAAATCTACTCACGTTCTATGGCTATCTTTGTTATTATAAGAGATAGAGTCGGTTACTACATGATAATTCAAATACCGATAAGAAAATTCAAACTTGTTGCCAACTTTCTAAGAGATCTGAAAAGAACTAAAAGTCGTCCAAATTTTCAATCGGCTATATCTTTTTTAATATTCAAAATACGAAAAAGTTATAAGAGAGACTTTTGATGGCTATTTTTACGCAAAATGGGTAATTATTTTTCGAGCTACAACCCAAACATACATTTTTTTAAATGGCAACTATAGGTGACTATGGACTCATTCGATGGCTTATTTTTTCTGAAAATGTATAGCTTTGTATGTTTAATATTATTAGTTAACTCACAATTTTCAAAAAAAAGGTAATTATAATATTTATTAAACAAATTAAAGTGTGCCGTGAACATTTAAATAACAAAATAAGCTCATATTCTACTTCTAAATCTGTGGAAACAACAAGAAATAATGTACTACATTATCAAAATAAAAAAGTTCTAAATAAATTTAAGTTACAACGAAGAGTTACAGCAAAAAATATAAACAGATAACACAATCAGAGAAGTGCTTCAAAATGCCCTCCATTATTTTGAACACACATTTGACATCGTTTTAAAATTTGGTTTTGATCTTTTAATATTTGGGTTTTAATGTGTTGTATAGCAACACTAATTTTATTTTTTAAATCGTCTAGATTACCTGGTTTTACTTGGTACACTTTGTCTTTAATTGCACCCCACAAGAAAAAGTCCGGGTGTGGGTTAAGTCTCGATTTCCTATCCAATTATTAAAACATTCCCGTAAATAGTTACACACAAGTAATCCATTGTGTGCTGGTGCCCCGTCCTGTTGAAAATAATTCTAATTTTGAATTACGTTCAACGGAAGGTCGTCCAAAATTTCTTCAAATTCGTTTCATAAAAAAATTAGATATCTTTCGGAATTTAAATTGTATTCATAAAAAAACAACCAATAATACAGCACCAAACGTTTACTGAAAAAGCATATTGATCTTTCCTCTCAACAGTAATATGAGGATTTTCTTGGGACCATTGGATATGATTTTTTCTATTGAAGTTGTTTGTAAATTTTGCTTCATCGGTACAAAGAATGATTTTTGAGAATTGATTTTTTGCTTGACTTTTATTAATCAACCATGTAACAAAATGTAATCTTTTCTAATAATCTTCAACATACAATGTATTTCCTATATGAAAATGGTATGGCTTAAAATTATTTTGTTTCAAAATAACATGAGCTTTATCTTTGGAAGTGTTGCACTCGTTCGCAATTTCACGAAGAGATGTAGTAGGTTTAAATTCGACGTAAGCTAAAACACGTTCTGTTTCTGTGTTAACATTAATTTTAAAATTTTGAGGTTTGGTAAAAGCCCCATATTTTTTTAAATTCGATTCGGGTTTGGCAAATAATCTCACATCGGGTTGTCTTCTTTCCATATAAGTTTGAAGATATAATTCCGAAGCAGCATTAGCATCTCTGTTAGACACGTAATAGCATAAAAGCATATCATTTATTTCTTCATAAGAATAAGCCATTAATAATTTAAGTACGAACTACAACTGGTTACAACGAATAATTCAATATCTACTATTTGACAGTCAATCAATGAAGAGTTTTGTTTTTAATTGTCACAGCAACCCACGGCAAACATTGCATTTGTTTAGTAAATACTATAATTACAATTTTTTCAAAATTGTGAGTTTACTAATAATACTAAACATACAAAGCTATACATTTTGAAATCAGAAAAAAATAAGCCATCAAATGAGTCCATAACCACCTATAGTTGCCATTTAAAAAAATGTATGTTTGGGTTGTAGCTTGAAAAATAATTACAAAAAAAAAATTTTATTCGCATTTTCCCATTTTGCGTAAAAATAGCTATCAAAAGTCTCTCTTATAACTTTTTCGTATTTTGAATATTAAAAAAGATATATCTGATTGAAAATTTGGACGATTTTTAGTTATTTTCAGATATCTTAGAAAGTTGGCAACAATGTTGAATTTTCTTATCGGTATTTGAATCATTATGTAATTTTTCTAATTTAACCGACTCTGTATCTCTTATAATAACAAAGATAGCCACAGAACGTGGGTAGATTCTAGGCACCCTATATATATATATATATATATATATATATATATATATATATATATATATATATATATATATATATATATATATATATATATACACAGGGTGCCTAGAATCTACCCATACTACGATTGTTTAAACATGACAAATTAAAAATATCAAAAACTCATTTTTTTTTCAAATGGCACCCCTATTTATTATTGTGCTGGTCAAAACCTGTTTTAACAAGCTTTCCATCAATATATACACTGTGTCTCTTGAATTTCTGGACGTAGGGAATTCCCATGTTAAAATAAACTATTGTAAATATTGGCTCCCCTAATTATTTTACAGTAAAATGTCAAATGTAAAACTTCTTAAGGAAAAAAGGCTGCTTCTTATGTTACAATTGCATTTACATTTGGTTCATCCGTTTTCGAGAAATTTAGGAAAAACTTAAGGGCTTTTTCGTAACTGGTCAACGTTGCTTTGCTCAAAAACAATTCATTCATCATTAAAACTTTATTTGGGACAGATTATTACTTTTTAAAGAAAAATTTGTTTATAAAAATGAATTATTACACCATTGAAGAAAAAGTAAAATTTATTGAATGGCATTACTCTGGCAATTCACTTAGAAATATCAGAGATTTGTACTCGGCGAGTTATCAAAACCGTTATTTATTTTCCAATTTTCATAATTAATTTGTTTATTTAGAATATCATCTTCTTGTTTATAACAGACTTATTTTATTTGTGCTCCTTATTGTATTTATCCTGACACTTACATGGCTTATTAATATTTCCGGTTACGAAAAAGCCCTTAAGTTTTTCCTAATTTTCTCGAAAACGGATGAACCAAATGTAAATACAATTGTAACATAAGAAGGAGCCTTTTTTCCTTAAGAAGTTTTCCATTTGACATTTTGCTGTAAAATAATTAGGGGAGCCAATATTTACAATAGTTTATTTTAACATGGGAATTCCCTATGTCCAGAAATTCAAGAGACACAGTGTATATATATATATATATAGGGTGTCCACAAACCCTTTTCACAAAAGAAAACTGCAGATTCTAGAGCTGATTTTATGTTGATTTAACGTAAATTTCCTTAATACAAAAATACTTCCTAAGAGAGCTGGAGCTCTTGGAAGATGGCGCTCTAATATCGATTTAATTCAAATATCTTCAAAATGGTTTCCCATTAAGTGATAGCGTTCTGTACATTTATTTACTGGAATATGCCTAATGGTATGGCGTGAATATGATTTTTTAGTTGTACTCATAAGCGGCTCGTTTGGGCAGGGCATTGGACATTGTTATGTTTTTTGTTTTTCAAAATTTCGCAATTTTAACATAAAATTCACTTTTTTCATAAAAGAATGATGCTCTTGCCTGAAGTCGGTACGACGCACCGTTTTCGAAATAAATCGATTTGAACTTTTCATGTGTTAATCATACTTTTATAAAATTAACTAACGAATTCATTTACAATTATGAAAGATGGCTGTGGAAAATAAGCAAAATAACAATTGCGTGAACGTCAAAATAACTTGTATTACAGATACTAGTTGAGGTTAAAGTGTCAAATATGTTTTAAGTGAAAAATTTTTTAGTTTAGTTATATAAAGCTATCTAAAATCAATAGTATATTCCCAACCAATAGAAACACGCGATCAGCTGTGCAGAAGAATTCAGGATGTCTGCGACGAATTTAGGAACAATAGGGGAATTTTTGCAAAAATGCGGCAATCTTTACATAAACGAATAAATTTGTGCATAGAAACGGATGGTCGTCATGTGGAGAATCTTTTGTAGATTCAGTATTGTGTTTCATGCTTTCAGTTGTCATTTTGAATTTTTTTTATTATTAGTTGTCAGCAACATTTTTTTGTATTAAAAACGATTATTTTTACCCGGGTTTATTTCTAACTTTCTAAAGCAAAATTAATTTATGAGATGAGAGCAGTTTGACGTTCACGCAATTGTTATTTTGTTTATTTTCCATAGCCATCTTTCATAATTGTAAATGAATTCGTTAGTTAATTTTATAAAAGTATGATTAATACATGAAAAGTTCAAATCGATTTATTTCGAAAACGATGCGTAGTAGCGACTTCAGACAAGAGTATCATTCTTTTATGAAATAATCGAAAATTTTTAAAATTTATGTTATTGCGAAATTTTGAAAAACAAAAAAACTTATGAATAACAATGTCCAATGCCCCGCCCAAACGAGCCGCTTATGAGGGCAACTAAAAAATCATATTCACGCCATACGATTGGGTATTCCACTAAATAAATGTAAAGAACGCTATCATTTAAAGGGAAACCATTTTGAAGATATTTGTATTAAACTGATGTTAGAGCGCCATCTTCTAAGAGCTACAGCTTTCTTAGGAAGTATTTTTGTATTAAGGTAATTTACGTTAAATTGACATAAAATCAGCTATAGAATCTGCAATTTTATTTTGTGAAAAGAGTTTGTGGACACCCTATATACAGTGCGTTCAATATAATCGGACGCACTCAAAACTCTTTTGTATGGCGTTTCACAAGAAAGTGTTCAAATAGTTTTTCAATTTATATTTGCTAAAATTACTGAATACCAATAACATGAATATTCCATAAACGTAAATAAAATAATTCGTAACCAATCTACTTTAAAAATTAAAATGCAGTAGATAAGCAGAGTACAGTAAATATGCGTCGTTTGTAAATCTGGATATACATTAAAATATGTAATTACTACAAATCTTAATATTCGGCTGTCATAAGTACTGAAGCTCCCATTATTATTACACTAGTAAGACCCCCTACTTGTACACTAGAACAAATTAATGAAACCTAACCTTTAATTTAATAACTACATAAAATTGTCAACAAACATGTAAGTTATTGGTCAGCGCAAATGAATCGATCATCAGTAGGCTTGATCTCAATAAGACGACTGGCCCAGACGGTATCCCAGCTATTGTCTTGAATAAATGTTCCCTCGAACTAGTACCAGTCCTATCTAAGCTCTATAAGATCTCTATACCTTCTGGGGAATTCCCTTCATCATGGAAGTTAGCAAATGTTCTTCATTTACAAATACTCTATTAAGTGCTTGGTTTAGATAATTTTTTAAGCTTCCGGTTTGACCGGAAGCGCACATAATTTTATTTTTTTAAATCACACTGTATATATATTTTTGCATTTTTGCATTGCCTATTTTTTTCTCAATACATACGTATGAAATTCTTACAGGGTTTTATAAAAAAAATTAGAGAAAAATGCCATCGAAAGTTTTTCAATTTTATTATATGATTAGAAAAATTAAACAAAATCAGTTGTAATTAGCGAATAAAAGTTGCCACCATTCTGTTCTAGACATGCTTCTAATCGTCGCCTGAGTTCATGGTTAGTTGCCTTTTTGATTTTCTGCGTAGTTAAATTAACACATGTAGCTGTAATTTTATTCTTTAAGTGTATAACATTTAAAGGTGGATCGCCATACACCACTGTTTTTAAATGACCCCACAAGAAAAAGTCTTAACGGTGTAAGATCCGGTGATCTCGCAGGCCATTCTACCGGGCCGTTAGTTCCTATCCATCGTTCATTGAACGTTTGGTTAAGATATTCTTTTACTATCAACGCGTTGTGAACTGGAGCTCCATCTTGCTGGAAATACAATTGTTGTCGCAGAAGCAGAGGAAACTCATCAAACATTGTTGGTAGCACGATAACTAAAAATTCAAGATACCTATTGGCGTTTAGATTACCATCATACAAATAAGGCCCTAGTAATTGGTTTCCAATTAAACCGCACCAAACATTGGTACCCCATACGGTTTGATGGTTAGTTTCCATTGACCAATGAGGATTTTCGTCAGACCAATAACGATTGTTTTGTTTATTAATAACTCCATTATTTGTAAACTTGGATTCATCTGTTCATAAAATATGATCTAAAAATAATGGATTGTGATCACATTGCTCAACTATTCATGCAATCAAAGTTAATCTCCGATCAGGCAGCATTTAGAATTTTTTTAATGTCCTGTGAATTGAGCCAACTGATACACCTACTTCTTGCGCTACATGTCTAATAGATGACCGTGGATTTACTCTAAAATAACCCAATATTTGTACTTCAATATCTTCGGTCAAAACATTTCTTTGTTGTTCTAAATTCTGATAATTTACTCCTGGTAATGTTCCACGCATTCTAAGCGATTGTTCAATTTTTCGTATGTAACTTTCGGAAGGATGGTATCTATTGGGATATCTTTGTGCGTATAATTCTACCGCCCGTCGAGAATTACGTTTACATTCACCGAAAATTAACAACAGGTCAACTTTTTCACTGTTATTCATTTTAAACAATTATTTCGATTGAAATCAAATTAAACTTTTATCTGATTGTCAATTGCAATAAACGAAAAAACAATTGCGATGCGATTTTGTTGACGTACGCTGCCTACGGTTTTGTTTGATTCTTCTAATCGTATAATAAAATTGAAAAACTTTCGATGGCATTTTTCTCTAATTTTTTTTATAAAACCCTACAAGAATTTTATACGTATGTATTAAGAAAAAAATAAGCAATGCAAAAATACAGTGTGATTTAAAAAAATAAAATTATGTGCGCTTCCGGTCAAACCGGGAGCTTAAAATATTATCTAAACCAAGCACTTAACCTGGCATTACACGCGCGGTGAGGGATTCCCTCACTCCCGCTCTAAAATTTGTATCACCGCGCACATAATGTGCGCAGTTGATTGGCCCTCCAGGTATTCCTAGTATAGGATCTTTTCTTGCTGTGTTATTTTGTCACTTGAGTTTGAGTAGCAATACAAGAGAGTTGTGAGTGTTTGTTTCCAAGCCTGCGTCAAGTGAGATTTTACCTCACCTTGCGTGTAATAACGATTTTTTTTTTCTTGTATTGATTTTAACAGTTACTAATCAATAAATCTGTTATTTAGTGTTGTTTTAAGTGTGTAACATAACAATTTTTAATTGATATTAATAATTTTATCAGCTTTATGTTTATTGTGGGGTTCTCTAAAGTTATGCATTAGTTTTCATAGCTTACAACGAATCTTTATGAACCATCACTTTCTAATTTTTAGCGTTTCTTTTAAAAGATAACAGCCTTTTGTTTTAGAAACGTTTATATCAATTATTTCGAATTGTTCGTTTTCAGAACATTGCTGAGAATGTTTGAAAATGGAGAAGAGAACTGAAGAACGAATGTTACAGTGGTTACAGGAAGTCGAGGAAGAACTAGAAAAGAAAGGAAAAGATGACAGATGGGAGTTAGGAAGCGACATCAATGATAGTGCGAGTGAAAATGAAGAAGATCAGATGTCCGTCAGTGATCATGATACCGACAGTGAAATTTCAGGCGATGAAGATGATATCACAACAATGAATGATCAGTTAGAGGTAATAGAAGACCAAATACCAGTGTACATAGGAAAAGATAAAACTACTGAGTGGAACGTTCATTATCATAAAAAAATACATAAAATCAGAGAAAAAAATTTGATCCGTCGTTTACCAGGAGCAAAAGGAGCAGCTAAAGACGCTAAGACACCTTTACAAGCTTGGCAATTATTTCTAACGGACGAAACAATAAAAGAAATAGTTAAATTCACAAATATCAAAATTCCCTTACTCAGAGAGAATTACGTCCGACCAAGGGATGCACTAGACACTAACTTTGACGAAATTCGAGCATTACTTGGCCTTCTGTACATGGCTGGGTTTTTAAAGTCATCCCACATAAATGCTGTAGATCTTTGGGCTAACAATTACTCTGCACCTGAATTGTTCCGTCTAGTTATGTCTATCAACTGATTTCGATTCCTTTTGCGTGCAATTCGCTTCGACGATATCAGTACTCGTGACGACCGAAAAAGGATAGACAAACTGGCACCCATTAGAAATGTATTTGATCGATTTGTATCAAATTGTGAAGACAATTATAATCCACACGAATATTTGACTGTTGATGAAATGCTGGAATCCTTCAGAGGAAGATGTAGCTTCCGCCAGTTTATGCCTCAGAAGCCAGCAAGATATGGAATTAAAATTTTCTCTCTTGCAGATGCCAGAGTATTTTACACTGTAAAAATGGAGGTGTATGTGGGGAAACAACCTGACGGACCTTATAAGTCAGAAAATACTCCTTCAGCAATTGTGAAAAGGTTAACCCATCCTGTAAAAAATACAGGGAGAAATATAACGACCGATAATTACTTCACCTCAGTGCAACTTGCTAAAGATCTGTTAAAGAATTTCGGAACAACCATTGTTGGAACACTACGGAAAAATAAACCACAGATTCCACCAGTATTTCTTGATGCAAAAATTAGACCAGTGCACACAACAATATTTGGACATCAAAAAGATATGACAATTCTATCATATATTCCCAAGAAAAATAAAACTGTATTACTACTGTCTTCTATGCATGAAGGTGAAGAAATCGATGAACAAACTGGGGATTTAAATAAACCTAATATAGTAACATTTTATAATATGACTAAAAGTGGAGTAGATACAGTTGACAATATGAAGAGCTTATACTCAGTTTCTCGGAAAACTGCTAGATGGCCACTGAGGGTATTTTACACGCTGTTAGACATCGCAGGAATCAACAGTTCTATCATATACCGTTTCAATTCGAATACTGTTACCCCAAGAAGAATTTACCTAAAAAATTTAGCAATTGAATTTTGCATGCCACACCTGATAAAAAGAGCACAAATACCAAACTTGCCTACACTTCTGCGACTTCAGCTACAAAAGATTACTGGTGTAACTCAAGACGTTCCTGGAAAAAGTGGAACTTCTAATGACGGCGGTAAAGTAAAGTGCAGTTTTTGTCCAAGAAAAAAAAACAGATTTTTTCAGACTAAATGTTCAGATTGTTCAGCGATAATTTGTAAAGAGCACACTGTGGCAGTACTTTGCGTCCATTGTCGATCAAATGAAGTAGCTGAAGATAGTGACTTAGACTAATTAGTATTGTTGAAAAAATTGTTAAATAGTTGTATATGTTACATTTTTATAGAGTAATTAGTTATGTAAGTTTCATTTCTCTTATTTTTTTAAAGTTATATGAGGATAAAATAAAAGTACAGTTTGCGAAACGTATAAATTCTAAAATTTTATAAATACTAGCTTAGTAAAAATTCCTTATTATTTTATTGCTTAAGATTTTATGTATTTACTTTATTGTTTACCTAACCACTGTACCATAAAATAAAAGTTCAAAATTTGCAAAAAAAAAAAAACAAATATATGAACAAAATGACTAAAAATACCTGTTTGACATTCAAAAAATTTGTAAATGAATAAAAAACTATTTAAACACTTTCTTGCGAAACGCAATACAAAACAGTTATTGAGTGCGTCCGATTATATTGAACACACTGTATATATATATATATATATATATATATATATATATATATATATATATATATATATATATATATATATATATAGATGGAAAGCTTGTTAAAACAGCTTGTGACCAGCACAATAATAAATAGGGGTGCCATTTGAAAAAAAATGAGTTTTTGATATTTTTAATTTGTTATGTTTAAACAATCGCAGTAGGCACATCTGACTGAGCAGGTTGTTGAGTAAACACTTAAAAGATGTGGCAAACATTCAGAAATCAAACCGCGTTAATTAATGTGACTTATCTGCAAGAATTTGAAGGGTACGCATTTTTAAACAGACCCCTGCATTTGGAAATTCTAGCAAAAAAGCGCCACAAATCAAAATTGACAGATAAGTAAAAATGGCCTCTATAAAAGTGATTCATAATTTAGCATAGAATCCAAAAATTAATTCAAACTGGGTATATTCCATTTCAAGAAACATAATGTGGTCAACTTTTTTAATGTTATTGTGGGGTTTTGTAATTGGAACAAACTTAGGGAAGTGTCTTTAAAAAATATTATTGTGTAAATCATTAAGTTTGTCGAGGCTACTCAATTTTTTTAATAAATAAAATACTACAAGGAAGTGTTTATTTTAATAGAGTATTAATTAGTCTATTTATTGTACATTACAATTAATAATTGGCACAATTAGTATTCACTCATGGTTATTACTTTTAACACATTTCTACATAAACAGAATTCATTTTGCATTGCTAATCACGCTCTGCTATATTCAGACATTATACTGATATAGTTTTATAAATATTAGCATTTAACAATTATCCTACTTTTTATGCAAGATTTTAGTGAAATGTGAACATGCAGAAAGGATATAAAGTAAGTCCCCTCTTCTTATTTCTTCAACCACTGGAGATAACCAAATGAAATTTTGGAAATATAGTAAACAGTAGGTTTACGACTTTTTTAAGGTGTTTTGATAATGTCAACATTCCAGGCGGCGCTGCGACGTCGAGTGACGCCATTCTTTTTAATGAAATGGGGGTTGAAATTAGGCTCATCCAAAAGGTATTTCAATGTAGTGTACTTCCCTAGAATATTTTTGAATTATTTAAAATTTTCTAGAAGTTATTGCAATTTGAATATTCAAAACTATTTGCTTTAATCAAGGATAATTTAATTATTAACTTAATTTATAGGTGGGCGTGACATTAATTTGCATGTAGGATAAGTAGTAAAACGCAAGTCACAATGCGAGCATTCCACAGCAACGTTCAAAGCAAACAAAAAACTTGCTTACCTTACGTCGCATAAACCAGGTGATTCGGTAAAATAAAATACCTGAGCCGGTGCTTCCTGTAGAAGCTTCAAAATATGCGGACGTAATCAAAATAAAACGACCTACTAAATGACCAGCTGGTAGGTTGTCAACCTTATTTACTCAAATTTTACTTTACGTTAACTTTTATCAAAGGGATTCTGTTTCTAAAAATCTTAATATTAATACAAAATAGCAAAAAAAGCAAACAGTAATATCTTACTAATTGATCAGCGTTAAAATCTGTCGCCAAAATCATAAACAGCAATAATGAAATCGTCGTCACTGCAAGGTCGTGTAACTCAAGAACTACTATTAGAAAATTAGCAACGTGAACGAAATCAAAATATTTTATCTTCTAAATTTATATGATTCGCAAATAATGTTAATACTGTGAGATAGGGCGAAAATTACATATAATATTACATACTATAACGAAATAATACGCTTAAACTTCATTAACACTATATTTTATGATAATAATAAAAAAAAATCAGAATGTTATAAAATCACAAACAAATAAATTCACTTCCGAAAGGGAGTAAAGCGCGACCTTTCTTACGTAAAATTTTAAATATTAAATGTAAACGTCGGGATGAAGCTTGCAAGATTCAAGATCCTCAAGATCAAATAACTTTATACCTTGATTTTAATTATACCTTTTATCCTTATACTTAACACATAGAAAACACAAATGTAGCAAATTTTATGTTTTTATGTAAATATCAGTGCGCAATGCAAAAAAAAACAAAGGTAATGCACAATAGCGTAAGATCACAAGACGGGATGAACGCACTTTGGTAATAGATGCGTTAACCTGAGGGCATCTATACAGTACTAAACAACGAAATAAATCTTGTTCATCTGCGCTATCAGATACAGTTCTACAATTTTTAATGAAATTACAAAAACAAAAGTAACTACCTTAAATTTGCACATTTTCAATCTTAAGCTTCTCCTCCCTGGCCCACAGCAATTGGATGTAATTTTCGTACAATCGACCATCCGTAATTGAACGAAAAATACCAATGAATCTTCAATTTCTTTCTATGGGCACGTCACTGCAGGACTCGACAACTTTTCTAACGTCAATTTCAACCAGGTGATTTAATAATTGCTTCACCAGAGTTTATCTACACGAACATTATTTATTTACACAACGTTTTTGTCTTATATACACAAAATGTCTTAGCAACTTTATTTACAGCAATTTATTGTCTATCTTTAAACAGGGTGGGGATGCAATGGAGAGATAATAGTCTGGCGCACTTCTTATAGATGCGAAATGCATACATGGCACACTGAGCTCAATCTGCTTAAAGCGTAAAATTACACCAAAAAACTAGGATAGCATTAAAATAAGCATTAATCCTCTTGAATGGAAACGAAAGTATTACTATTAATCAACGAACTAAAGTAAATTCAGAGCTATGTGGCGGTTATAGGATTATCTTGTCAGGTACTAAAACCCTCCCTCGAAGTACTCTCCGTCTTATACTATGGCACGTTATAAACAGAGATGGTTATACACAATGCCCAAGATCCAGTAGTTCTCAACACAATTCCACCAGAGTTTTGTATTTTATATTCATTACATAATATTACGTCTTTGATAGAAAGTTAATTATTTAAGGGGAATTACAACAAATTAACAAAACTAAAGTAATGTAATTTAATATGCGTACTGTTCTAAGCGAAATTTGTAACGTGTCCGCTATTCTTTGCTGAATTGCAAATACAGATAGTAGAGGACCGCCATTATTTTTTTCTTTAGGAAAATAGTCCAATACGTTTAGCACTAACTCACGGCTTTGTTTACTGAACTTCTTTGACATCTTGAAAGATTTTGAACTTGTGTAAGTTACACCAATAAATAACAATTTCGATAAGAGTGATTATAAAATGACAAACACTCTTTATTTATGTACACAATTATCGTTATCGATAATTACCGTAATTAGGTAATTTGTGTTACGGAATTTGTACTTATTAGAAATTAATTATATACATTAAATTTTCATTTGAAATCATTTACATAATGAAAAGTAGAAAGTTGTAACTAAAATGTATGTAAATAGCATGAAATGGAAACAATTACGCATATTAAATTACATTACTTTAGTTTTGTTAATTTGTTGAAAGTAATTCCCCTTAAATAATTAACTTTCTATCAAAGATGTAATATTATGTAATCTAATATAAAATACAAAACTCTGGTGGAATTGTGTTGAGAACTACTGCACATACGTATACAATAGCAGGTGTCGCCTTGGGCATTGTGTGTAACCATCTCTGTTTATCACGTGCCATAGTATAAGACGGAGAGTACTTCGAGGGGGGGTTTTAGTACCTGACAAGATAATCCTATAACCGCCACACAGCTCTGAATTTACTACAGACAAAAATTTCACGGGGGTGATTGAATCCTATCTATAATCCACAAGTAGTGAAAATGGTTAACTCCCTCACGATATATTCAGGCAACACCGTGTAGAATATAGGTAAACTTTGCGCGCCCGATAACTACATAACTCGCCCAACTTCCGACCTGTTCTCTTCACAGCCTAACTCTCACTAACTAGTCGACAAGCAAAAACCATTTGCCGCGCTAAAACCACGTTATCTTTTTAACCGCCACTGTAAAAAATCTTCCATACTAAGACTGCACAATAGACAGTTCCCAGGAAAAAAAAATAAACCTGATACCTAGAATTGATATACGAACATCCTGTTTTTCAATAAGAAACCCTATTGTACCAAATAAATCGTTTATAATTTCCCCAATACCAACTTGATCCATAAATGAACTGGTACGGTCGAAAGTACGCAGACCGAATATTTCGCTATCAAACATAACAAAAATAAATTTAAGCTGACACATATTATGTTTCTTAAAACTTTAAAATAAAAATCACGGTAATCTTAACATTAATTTTAAAATTTTACATATGATATCCAAATATACTGATATTAAAAAAAATTCTACGTAGAATTCATCCCCACAAGAAAAAATCAAGTGGAGTCAAATCGGGTGAATTTGCTGGCCACTCGATTGTGCCTCGGCGGCCATCTGTTTGGGAAAACTTCGGACAAATAATCCCGCACCAGTCGAAAATAGTGGGAGAAGCGCCACATTGTTGAAACCAGACCTACCCAATGCCTTCGTAAAACTCTTCTGGTTTGCCCTCCACTACTTGTTTAATTGTTGGTATAATTTCATTTAGCAGCAATTGTAAAAACAGTGGACGTCCAAATTTTGTTCAATCAAAAATGGGCCAACAATGTGGTCACCAAGAATGCTAGTCTAAACATTTAGCTTTTGTGGATACTGCATGGCTGTCTCCTGAATCCATAATGGGTTGATATCACTTCAATACCACAAATTTGGTTTATTTACTTCCCCGTTCAATAAAAAAGTGCTTTCTTCAGAGTACAGGCCTGGCAACTGTGATTTCGGTAATTCTTTCTGTGAATTCATTTCTTCGATCAGGACGATCTTCATTTAGTTCATGTACCAATTACAATTTGTAAGAGTGGTACTTATCCTATTTAAGTAACTGTTAACTGTTTTTTTACAAACTTCTTGGTTTTCAGCGATAATGCGCTTTGGCAAATTAGGATTTTCAATGGTTTCAGTTAAAATGTCAATTTTCTTATTCTCAGCGCTCATTTTGACTGATCCAGTGTAAGCTTTGTTACTAATTTCCTTATGAATCAAACACGATTTTCTGGATTTGCCTGATTGAAAATACGTTCCGTTGTAATTTCTATACTTTTCAAACTTTTTTTAACATTAAAAGACAAAGTAAGTTTGACAGTTAATAACTTATTTTAGACTTGTTTGCAAAGCCTTATTTCTAAAAGTTAAGTACCTGGAAAGAAATAAAAATTGAAATAGCTGACTTCTAGAAAGATTGGAATAATTTAAAAATATTCTAGGGGAGTATACTACATTGAAATACCTTTCGAATGAGTCTAATTTCAACCTCCCATTCCATTTTAAAAAATGACGTCACTTGGCGTCGCAGCTCCACCTGGAATGTTGACCTTATCAAAACAGCTTAAAAAAAGTCGTAAACCTATTGTTTAGTATATTTCCAAAATTTAGTTTTGATATCTCCAATGCTGTAAGAAATAGGAAGGGGGAGTACTTACTGTATATCCTCTCTGTATAGAGGCTAATTCATAATATACGACACGGAATATTGCGACTAAACTATAAAATTTAAAACAAGTTGTGGTTTTGGAATGGATAGAGACTTACTAGAAGGTACACGTTAAAATTAGTTTCATAATGTACGGGGTGTCTCAAAATACGGGAGCATATCAAAGTTTTTTTAAAGGGAACACTGTATATTATTTCAATTTTTGGCATCTACCACAAAAGTAATGGTAAGTTTCATTAGAGTTTACCCTACCTAAAGCTTAAGGTTTTCATATTATTTTGTGTTTTGTGAAAATACAGGAACGATTTTAATGTCGAATTTCTCACGTTTTCTTTTTTTGACCATATTTATTCTGATGCACATTAATTAATTAAAGTATGCATTCTATTTGGGCAAACGTAACTTACTTATACAGAGTGTTCAAAAATTAAGATTGAATAATTACAGATTTTGATTTTTGATAGATGTTAGCTTGTTTGATTTAAATATGTATATTTTATGTCACCGATAAATGTAAAATTTAATTGTCTTTCGAACTACTATATTAGGTTTCCCTATACATCATTATTCATGTTTTCATAAAAACATGCCAATTTTCATAATAGAGACTGGTTTTTTGCTTCACTCAGTATTCACATAGTAGCCTATCTCAATTTGACAAGTCCTGTTAGTCGTGTTCATTTGCTAGTTATTTAAACGCGTTCCTTTAGAAATTGCCATTTAATAAGTTAGAACGTTTTGCTGTTTTTCCTCATTTTGTTACAATAATTCTAAATCAAAGTGTATCCTAAAGAAGAACGGATTGAGATAATATTTATTCTCCGAGATTGTTTTTCAAAGTAGCTCCCTGGTATCTTGCGTTTATGCTGAAAGATTTTTTAATATAAATAACCAAACTAACGCCACTTTCTAAAGCTTGTTAATCCAATTTAAATAAACTGGGCGTGTTCAGGACAACAAAATCCCTATAGGAAATTTCGTTACAGAAAATGAGCATAATGAGTGGGCTGTGCCATGATTGCTTTAGCAGTCGAAAATCCTCTAGGATCTAGGATATGCATCATTATTATCCATATAAGATTCAGCTTCAACAACAACTTTGCAAAAACGGTTACAGTAGAACAGTTGAATTTACGAATATGGTTGTAACAGAAAATTGAAACTTGTAATAGTGTACTGTTTAGTGACGTATGCACCTTTCACATTAATGGATCCGTTCTGTTAGTTTCTATTATGTAAATCTTCATTAAACTAGAAAGTAGTATTAACTTACGATATGGTTAACAAAATTCTGTTATCGTTTAGGACCGCTAAGTTATAGTTCATTCTTTAACGTAAGTTGACCGTTGTAGTGCTGTAGGTTAACAGTGGACTAACTGCCATAGATTACTATGTGAATATTGAGTTCAGTAGAAATCAGTCTACATTAAAATGACATTTTTTCATGAAATTGTGATGAATTAGGTATAGGAAAACCTAATGTAGTAGTTTGAAAGACAAATCAAATTTTACATTTATTGGTGACATAAAATTTAGGTTGTTGTCCTATTTAGATTAAACAAGTAATTGCATATCAAAACCTATAATTATTCAGTTTTAATTTTATATATAAGACAGTTACTTTTTTACTAATAGAACGTATACGTTAATTAATCAGAGCGCTCCCAGTATAAATATGGTAAAAAAAAAACAAAATGCTTGTTAAGAAATTCCTGCGTGTTCACAAAAGACAATAATTTGAAAACAAACATTAAGGTTTAGGTGGAGTAAACTGCAATGAAACTTCGGAACTGAATTCGCTTACAGCGGTTCCATGTTTCTTTACAAAAAATAAATTAAGTTAAAAGTCGTATCGAAAGGGTTAACTTTCTGCGGTAGATTCCTTTATATAATAATTATCAATAGTTTCAATATAGGCATACATTGAAACTGTTGATAATCATTATATCCTGGAAACTACCGTAGAAAGTTAACCCTTTCGTGATGACTTTTAATTATTAATTTATTTTTTGTACTTACTGCATATAGTTGGTATATATTTATAAATTGTAGATAAAAAGATACCAATTTTTTTCGTAAAAGGTGTTGGGTCAAATATATCCCTGTAGTAAAATAATGTGGGACAAATTCGTCCCAGCCATAATAAAACAGGGTATACTTGGAAGAATGAGTGACCAGAGAATCCCCAAAATGTTCTCAAAAGAAATCCCGGAAGCAAGAAATAGAAGAGTGCGACGCTGGACGGAGTGGTTGCAAGATGTAAAGGAAGACTTAAAAGAGCTGGGAGTGGGGGAAAATTGGGAAAGACTAGCACAACAGAATGGAGGAAACTTATCAACAAAGTATGAAAATGTAAACTTTCACCATTAACACTCATAATAAAATACTTATCTTTTTTGGGATTTTAACCATTAAAAAATCCCAAAAAAGATAAGTATTTTATTATCAACAAAGTGTATATGTGTGTGTGGTGTGTGTACGTACATAGTGCAGGGATAAATATATCCCACATTATAAGTGCTGGGATATGTACGCCTCACTCACAATTTTTTTAACCTTTAGTATGAATATCGCGGAGCAAGAGATCCACAACACTGACATCCGATCCCAAAGTATTTCAAAGTGCTGTTTAAATTATCGTGTTACTGAATATAGTGTTGGGACAAATATGTCCCCATAGTGTGGAAAGGGTTAAGCAATGTTCCCAAACAATTTGAAAACTTCCATGCTATTGGTGTGTAAATTCATATCTCTACAGTCGCGTTACAGTAGTCTTGATTTAATACAGTTTCCGGCGTACGTGTCTTAAAGCGTATAACTGGGAAAATTACTACCGGTTAAACATAACCTTCTAAAATAGAGACTATAAATTATAGGGAGTGTCTACTGCACTGTCCAGACTGAACCGCAAAAAAATTAGTGAACTGTCCACTTGCGCTATGAATGTCTTGCGCTATGAATGTATTACATACATAGATGGCTTAAATAACAGTTTCAATGTCAAAATGATAGAGCAGTTCTGGTCTAGTGGTAGGGGTCGTCTGCCACACGATTCCCGGCCGATGCAATTTTTTTTAGGTTGCAGTGGTTTTATTTATCTAATCTTCTTCTGTTAGGTTACAGTAGTTTTGTTTATCTAATCTACACTAGATAAAGAAAACATTTCTGCACATGTGGACAGTTCACTAATTTTTTTGCGGTTCTGTCTGGACAGTGCAGTAAACACTCCCTAAATTATAGTAATAGTATTTTATTGTGCAGAATATATTATTCACTAATTGTTAGTACAGAATATTCATTATATTTTTGTTTCAAAAGAAAATAGTTTCAGCCATTTTACTGTGAACCAACCCTAAAAATTGATTTTGATTGTTTAAGATTTCTGATAAATACTTCTTTGTCTTTCCTATTTTCAAATAGCTTTTAAGTAAATTGTTTGACAGCATGTGAAGAGAACATTCCATGATGCCAATGGTAGTATATCCAGTCAAAGTTCAGGTTACTGGATACCAGATATGGATATCAATAGTCCCCATAGTGTAGATAGATACGTTCCAGAAATGAAAAATGCAATATTAGTGGATGAAGACTGTGTTAAATATCTATACTGTGGATTACCTTACCTTGTACCTGTACGAAACTTTATTTTTAAAACACACTGGCTGCCGGGGCCCTCAGTAACAGTTAAAGAAATTAGTAAAATGGAAATAGTTAGTCGAGAGATAATTGAAAATGGGGAAAGATTAACAGTGTCCATAACTGGTATATTTATCTCATATTCTAATTTTAAAAATAATGTTCAATTGTTGTAGGCCCTGATCACATGGGAATAATGGTTTCTCCTGTACTAGGTGTAACATTAGAAAAATGGAGTTTAGTGAATTCTACACCTTTAGCTGCGGCACCTTTATGGAATAATCGTCAAACATATTTTGTTTATTACTGTTATGCAGGAGATCGAGCTCCACTGACGTTTTCCATGGATTTTAAGGTAAAATTAATTTGATAGTAGACATCATAATTAATAAAATCCCTATGGAAATCTAGGTACCAGCTAGTCATTCAGGAGTAATAATAGATTTTGGTATTATATCGCATTACCAATTTGAACCATTAGCTACTGCGTTTGAACACATGCTAAGTAAGTTCCCACCATGGACAGCTACTACATATTGGACTTCTACTGTCGAAACATGGATTTTTTAGATTATACCTACTTAAGTTCACTTAAATTATTCTAGTCTAATTACGGTAAAAATTACCATTTAAAAATTGGTAACAAAGATACTTTTTTATTACACCTTCCTTTTAATCTTTTTATTTTTTGTGCTACTATGATGATTATGTTGATTATTTCAAATTAAATTTTAGTTTATATGCTCTATTCTGTTGCTTTAGTATTTGTTTTTTTGACATTAGATACTCCACAATATATGGTTAGATAAAATAAGTACAATATTTTAAAAAAATTTAGGATAGCATAGTCCATATATTCATAACCAGTGGGCATGTGATTAATAAAATTGCAAATTTTATCCATGTATGCTTATTTCATACATTGAAATTTGGAATTTAATTTACTAATTAAAAATTGTCAAATATACCAAAGTAGAAAAAAGTATTAATAATTAGTTGCTAAAACCATGCTTGGATTTTTGGACATTCCACATAACATTTTGAATCATGTAATTCCTTACTAACCTTAAATTTGTATAATACATAACTAGGTCCTACTTGAATGAGGGCTGAAGATGAATAGAATGTTTTTAGCAACTTTAGAAAAAGTAACCTAACCTCAAGGTTTGTAAATTTTGGGTAGTAATTCCTTTATTTGTTCAAAATGTTCAACACGATTATGTACTAAATTGATAGGTAAGATTTAAAATATCAATCTGCTATCTGGGGGGAGGATTCTGGTGACATTTATAGGCATTTATTGTTGCAAAATTACCTTCAATATACAAACTTTGATATAATCTAATTGCTCATATAAGAGTGAATTTTTATATAGAACTTATAGAGAAAATAGACTTACACAATTATATTAAAAATGAACGACTTGTATATTTATTTTTAAAATTTGGTTACAACTTGTATACATTGTATTCTCTGTAATTATCAATTCAGCTTTAAAAAACTGCTTAAACAAAATTTTGTATATTAGAATAAGGTACATATCATAAGAATGTCTCTTAAATTTGCACTTGAATAACATTTTGAAGGGTTATTGTTAATAATATTTAATTCCGAGTTTAAGTTTTTGAATGAGATAATATTAAGTTTGACATAATTAATGTCTACGTGATGATTTTTTAAGCTGTACATACTTTGTATATTAAATAATATAATTAAACTAACTTTGTGATATCAAACACCATTAAAATGCTAGGATCAATTAATAAAGTTTAAGTTGGTTATCAGATTAATGTTAAAGTTTAAATAAATTTGGTACATTGTTGTGTTACCTGTGTTCTTATTGTCATATAAACGTACCTGTTTTAAATGTCTAGACTTATTTTTTAATGAAGTGTAAGTATATTTCACATGAATATCTTTTGTTGAAAATTTACAAAGATTGTTGCAATAAAGTAATAAGAAAATACTTTGTTTACTTTCTCTCTGAGAAAATTTTAGAAATTGTAGATGTGGGACTAATTGTTAGAGAAATTAAAATGTGGTAGCACAGCAAAGTTGGAATCGATTAACTCCAATTATTATTCAAATTAATCAAGATTTGTCTGAAAGTAGATGTAGCAGTTAAGCATAATCAATATTTACACTATACTGTTATTTTAGAACTTATAAACAAACAATATATAATTGTTTAGTGTTTATTGATAACCCAATATATATTGTATACTAATTATTCCTCAGTTACTTTATGTACTATTGCATCTTAATTAAATAGCGGCTTGCTATAAGCAGCCATAGCGCTACCTCAATGTCGAAAACAATATCTTTGACTTCAACAAATTCTTGTTTTATATATTTTGATTTATTTCTACACACCAAGGAAAAGGTACTGTAGAGCTATAAAGGCTCCTTTTGTGTGGTTGCCTTCAGGGGAGTGTTATAAAAAATCGCAAACTTCTATAAATTGAGCAATTTTAACATGCTATCAGAATTTGAAAATTGTATTTCTGGATAGCTTCAGATATCGCCTTATTAAAACAATCTTATTGTTTGGAAAAATTCCGGAACAAGTAATCATACTAAGAAAATGAATCATCACGTCAAACGTCGAAGGTTTGTCGCCGAGACTACGAGGGAATTCACCACTACTACCGCATCCGATCGGGCGAGCTTTTTGAATTTGTTCATTGCTGTTTGCACTTTCCATTGTTACTTCTAAATAAATACTATTTGTGTTTAGTCAGTTGTGTTTCAGTACTCTTCCAGGACAATTATTTTATTAATTTGATGTAGGCAACGACAAGTTTAATAATTTAATGTATAGGGCACATCAAGTTAGCAACGAAAATCCCCAGCAATGAACCAGTATGCGTTTAACGCAAGTTGATCTTATAATATATATACCTAGTTGCCAGCAGGCTTAGCAAACATTGCAAAATCTTATAAAAGTGTCAAACGGGTTCGGTAATCCATAAATGCAGAGCCTCTTGGTGGATGTGATCGTAACGATCCATTGCATATTCCTAACAAATCTGAGTACGTTTGTTGTAAACCCTAAAATGCTGATCGTCTCAGTAGGCGTGGGCGTAAGGAGCCATTACATATTCCTAACAAATATGAGCACGGTTGTTGTAAACCCTAAAATGCAGACACTGAGTGGGTGTGGGCATAGCGACCCATTGCATATTCCTAACAAATATAAGTATGATTGTTGTAAACCCTAAATGCAGACCCTCTCAGATGGGCGTAAGGATTCATTGCACATTCCTAACAAATAGCATGATTATTGTAAACCCTAAATGCAGACCCTCTCAGTGGGCATAAGGACCCATTGCATATTCCTAAAAAATTGAGCACGGTTGTTGTAAACCCTAAAATGCAGACCCTTTCAGAGGGCGTGGGCATAAGGACCCACTGCCTATTAGAGAATTTTATCCAAATTGCACTTTGAATGTATGTTCAAAACTAATTAATAAGTTACTTAAACTGCTGTAATTTACATGTATTCGGAAATTTTAATCATAAGACGGATGGTCATGTTATACACAAACAAATTAGAGGTCACGCTCATACCTAGCGAAGAGGGAATTAGAACATATGAGCACTCTTCACTATAGACAACGTAAAATATTAGCAGCAGATGAAATATTACTTGCTTAGAAAACAGTTCCAAGTGTCGATGTGGGTAGGTAAATAAAATTGGAGGGGAACTGTGAAAACGATTTCTCAGCGAATGATTTTGAAGAGGTATCGATGATGTATCGACATCAAAAAGACGCGCATTTTCACAATACCGATCATATTGTGGTGCATTTACGTTTCGATTGGTACTTGGCAGCATGTACGGAATTATATAAGAAACATCTAAATCAGACTTTATATTTAGATTGCACAGGCTCATTCATTAGAAAATTTTCTGAAGATAGTAAGCGGGTTTTTTATTATACAATATTAAAAATATTATATTGCCCATAGTTGAATTGATTTCGAGTTCTCCCACTTCGGAAACAATTGGAAAATGGTTGTATACCACTATAGACCTATTAGCAATTCCGTTCAACAATGTCGTCACAGATTTCAGCTGGGCCCTTATCAACGCGATTATAACAAAGTTCGACGACATGAGTGTATTAAGTAACCTTTAGGGAACCTACAAATGATTGCATGACAATGCACAAATACCTACCAAATGTTTCACTATTCATATTGTTGCGCATTTTGCCAAAATTGTAACAACGGATGCAAAGAATGTTGCTAGGGCCAATACAAAATTAAGATCCTTTTGGGTAGATTGTATACTTAAACTTACACTTACTCAGAGTGTAAATCTCTATTTTATGCTATCGCTACCATTTTATTAAATAGGTATCTCACACCCAACGTAATTGCGTTATTGCATAGGTTTGAAACGCGTGATGATGCTAACGCAGAAATTCCATTGTCTGAGCCATTGTTTGATGACGAGGAAAACATAAATGTCAAAACTTTATATGCCAAGAGTCTTTTTATAGAAATTGCTTTCATTCTACTCTATTGTGGTTGATTACAATTCCAAATCTGAATTTCAAATTTATCTACTATACGTCATTTCTTTAATCACTCTTCAAAAATATATGTCATATCTGCCATTTTGGAGTACATTGTTAGTTAGAAGTGATTGTAAAGACGTCCTTCCCAATTCACTAATTGAAGTGTGATTTAATATTGTCAAAAACCACATTTTAAATAAGCAGGTGAATATGAAATGTGTCCGTTTTATTCAAAAGCTACGCGATTAGACGCCAAAAAAAAGGGAAACTCGATTTAATTTGTTAGTTAAAAAACCTCGTAAAGTGTGTGTAACTGTTCTACTGAACTCTCAAGAGGAGATCTGGAATAAAAAACCTAAGCGAATTCATCTTCCTCAAAATGCCCTTATGTGTGGTACTGATTCCAAGGAAAGTGCTCCTGGGGATGGTGTGGACACTGAGAATTTCTTTGAAAACAAAGTTTTCTAATATCACGCTGTAGTTTCAAAAGTGAATTATTCAACTTCGGCTTACATAGCTAAATATGATTGATCTGGTTTCTATTACGTTGATTTAGATTTTCAAGGTTATGTAACACTCCATAGTCAAGAATGGGTAGTATTATATATCATTGATTTATTTTTAAAACTTATGATCAAAGAACATTCACAATATTCCTTCAGGACGGAACGGGCAAGATAATTAATCTCGTTTTTTTTTTTTGTTAGTATGCTCATGATTATGGTTAGTTTCTTACTTATTTTAGCTTATCTTGATGTTGTGCGTAGACTGGTCAGGAATCCTCCTCTTCAGCCCTGGTCATTCTTTTCCTGTTGGTGTTGAGTTGTTTTGTGTAATTGTATAGTTTACAATCATGAGATGCGGTTATTTTGGTGTTAAAAAAAAGATTTAGATTTATTTGATTATATGTGTTAATTGGTTTAAGTGTGCGTGTCGTTTAGTTGGGTTTGAGTTTTAATTTGTTTTTTTCCGTGGGAATTGAGGAAATCGGTAGTTGTAAGGATCTCTCTGGTTGCGGTTGTGTCGCTGAAAATTCTTTTGTGTGCAAAGTTGCTTTGTAATGTCTGTATTCCGTGTTTGATGGTTGGTACGTTTGCGTGTTGTATTGTGAGATCGTTAGGTACCTTCAAAGTATGCGTCTGAGTATTCGGCGTTCACAGGAAGCGATAGAGGAAAGGTGATTTGTGTTTATGTTAGTGTATGTGGGTGATCGGAAATCCATAGTAGGGCGTATGTATGTTTTGTAGGTGTGTTATAGTGTTTTGCGGTGGCAACCCCTGACTCTACCACGAAGGTTGCCCAGTAGGTTTGCTTGGGCGAGAGGCCGTCCGCTGTCCCGATTAACCGACGTGTCATCCGCAAGGACTACTCCGGGTTGTGTAACCTTACGGTATGGCTGCTGTAGGTTGAAAAGCATCGGAGAAGGTGTTTCCTACATTGACTCGAACTGATCGATTAGTCAGGTACAAGAGTAGGAGTTTGGAGAAGGGGTTGGATATGTTGAGGCTGCGGATCTTGTGTAGGAGAACGGCGTGCTAGACCCTGTCAAATGCTTGATTACTGTCCAGAAACCCAGCCAGATTGCATTGCTTGTGATTAAATGGTCTGCTGGTTTCCGTAAGCAGCTTTAAGAAGAGATCGTGGCACGTTCGGTAGGGACGGAAGCCGAATTGGCTGTTGGGAAGGAATTAATCTCGCGTCGCGATTCCACTTATATAGTCCGCGCTCTAGCTTGATTGGATAATGATCTAATTCGCGGTCGGGCGGGATTGAACCAGAATTGAAGTGGTATTCTGGTGGGGGTTCTTGCGTCGAAATCTTAAACGATTTCTCGATTACAGAAGAGGGGTAAAATTTAATTATTTTAACTGCACCGGAGCATTTTTCTATAACATAAATGCACAAAATAAATAATTAAATTGCAAATTTTTATACAGATTTGATGCAAAAATTTACACAAAGATAACAGAAGGGGCGTTCTTTTCGTTCAAGTTATCAAAATGTTTCGGTACTCAAACGTTTTTTATTAAATCGAGGAAATACGATTTTCCTATCTAAAAGCGCGGTGAAATTAAAATTGCGTGCATTTGTTTATTTACAAGCAATTTGTTGCAAAAATTTACACAGAGATAACTGAAGGGGCGTTCTTCTCGTTCAAATGTTCAAAATATTTCGGTACCCAATAGTTTTTTTTAATCGAGGAAATACGATTTTCCTATCTAAAAGCGCGGTGAAATTAAAATTGCGTACATTTGTTTATTTATAAGCAAATTGGTGCAAAAATTTACACAGAGATAACAGAAGGGGCGTTCTTCTCGTTCAAGTGTTCAAAATGTTTCGGTACCCAATACTTTTTTATGAGATACGATTTTCCCTATGGTATTATTATGAAGCCAACTTTCGTTAAACGCATTCTGGTTCGTTGCTGAGAATTTTCGTTGGACATAGACAAAGACATTTTAATAATTTTATGTACCTATAGACAAAGACAATTTTAATTAGTGTAACATTCTGTATTTTTCTAAGTAACCATGATTTAAAAAAATCGAGCAATGTCGATAGATCGAACTCCTAGTAGAGTTTTTTTTATCTTTAGGTTTCTACAGAAAATTTTGTTTGATAAAATGCTTTATTTTGCAGCTACTTTTTTATTTTGAGAATTTTAGATTTGACTGTATCTCTAAATTTCCGATTGAGCAAGACAATGAATGATTGTATCTAGGTATAATCACAACACAATTAGGTATTCCCATTTGGTACAACTGAAATAAAAACATTGTTGAAACCAATAATAAGTAAAATAAGTATCATCTACATAAAAAAAGTCAAACAAATCTACTTACTATATTCCGCGAAATCTGTACTCCCCTTCACTCGTTGCGAATTTGCTCACGCGGTCCGCTAAAATCTCGCATTAAGAAATAGTTTAAAATTTTAAGACAAAATTGCAAAATTTTATTGAAAATTCAGTTATGTATGTACTAGAATTTTGCAACTACTCTAACGGAGTTAAATCAGATTTGGCACACAATCACTTACAGCTGCCGCGACAGTAGCGGGCCTGATGGGGAAGGAGGAGTACGGTTGAAGCTATAACATGCAACTGGTGCCAGCAGAATTTCGACCCACAATGCGTATACCTATGTGTTTAATATTTATATATTTTGCTACAGTTAGTTCAGGTATACACAATTATACATCATTCGAAAGATCGTTGTAATAAAGGTTCTAAACATTAAGAAAATACATATGTACTCAGAATTGAGAAAATGTGCAAGTTGTTCAATTTTAAAAATCGATAATAAATAACATTTAGTAATTTTCAAACACCATGTACGGTCAGTTTATTTTAGTACACAAATGTTCAATTTTTTTCTATATTGGGTATAGTTTAGGCACCATAGTCTCCGGACACTTCCTGCATATAAATTAAAAATTTTGAATCAAGTGTTCACGTCATAAGCTTATTGTGATACAAATTTTCTAGTTTCTAATAGTGGTTCATACAATAACTATTGTATAGGCAAGCCATTATACTTCTGTGTATAACAAAAATAAGTATTAAAGCAAACTCAATTGAAAGTCTATTGGGCACAATAATTAAAACAGTGGGGTCCGGTAAGCCATGTGGTTGGTGGAGTCAAGCTGATCACGCGTACTCCCCCTCCCGCCAATTTTTTAAAATTGTTCCTGTTCAATTTTAAAAATCGATTATAAATAATATTTTGTAATTTTGAAACACCGTGTACGGTTAGTTTATTTTTAGTACACAACGACGTTTAGTTCAATTTTTTTCTATATTGGCTGTAGTGTAGGCGCCATAGTTTGCGGGGCACTAATTGACGCGCCCTGGATATAAAGTTCCAATTTTGAATCAGGTGTTGCACGTCATAAGCTTAACTGTGATACAAATTTTCTAGTTTCGAATAGCGGTCCATACAATACCTATTATACAGGCAACCCATTACACTTCTGTGTATAACAAAAATAAGTGCTAAAACAAATTCAATTGGAAGTCGAAATCATTTTTATTGTGCACAATAATTAAAACAGTGGCAGCTGGTGAGCCCCGTGGGTGGTGAGGCCAAGCTGATCACGCATACACCCTCGACATAAATAGCGGAATACCAAAGAAAGTTCTAGTAAAATATAAACTGTTGGTTATCACCCAGCCTTCTTAAATGTTCTTCAGTCATATTTTGAATAGCTTCAAACTTAAGTTTTTCATGTTAGCTGGAAGATTATTATATTCCATAGACAATTTTGGCCCAATATTGTGTGTTTTCCCTTGACCCAGTACTATATCTATGTGTAACAACATTTTTTCAAGTTCTCTTGGAGGTAATCTGGCGTCAACCCATGTTTTATCTTATTGCTCTATTTTGAAGAACTTACATCCTTTGCGTATCTGTCTTGTTTGCCATGTATAAAATGGAAGCTACAGAATTAAAATGTGATGGTATAATTGTTGTGTACCTATACAGTTTTCCTCGCCCACATTGTCAGATAACTACTGCGGATCTGTACAATACCCCTAACTTTTGCGAAATCTTCTTACAGATGTAGTCGAAATGCTCCCCAAATTTCAACTTATCTTTTATTACTCCCGAATATTTTATCTCTCTGACAATTTCAATTTCTTTTTCATCTATTCTGATTTTAGTAGGAGTTCTATTCATTGTATTATCTTTACTGAGTTTACCAAATAACATTGCTTTTGTTTTCTCTGCATTAAGCCTCACGCTATTGAGTTTCAGCCAATCATTAATATTTTTTAAGTCACTGTTGATTTTATCCAATATAACATGCATGTCAATACCCGAGATACATATTTCAGCATCATCTGCAAAAAGGTGAAGTTTACACTTAAATACTAAAATAGACATATTCGATTAATTCGTAACATTTAAACCTATCACCAAACTATTATACAATTCTGAATGACACATTTCATTTATGCAATAAGTGTATAGACTCACTCTGCGTAATTGATTAGCAGATAACCAAGTCAAATTAAAATTGATACACTAAGAGTGTTTAAATTGAATTGTGGATTATCTTGATTCTTTTAACACTTTTGCATCTCCGCTAATGCAATAAGTAAGTTAGGTGAAATAATAAATAAGCGGCTAATTTCTTTTAAAATACAAAGTGTAATAATTGAAATTTCATCATTGCAAAAATATAGAATCTTTTTACTGGCTTATTGTCAACGATACATTACACAGTTCACACGCTAGGATTATGTGAATAAAGTAGGTTGGGGTAACTGGACCCACGGGGTAAATGGTCTTTTCACATAAAAATTTGTATAGTTATTAATCTTTGTGCGGTTGGCAACACAGTTCATAAAGTTGGATATGTTAATACTCCTGGATATACCATACATCTTAAGTTAATAAGTTATTTAAGATTTACTTTTTATCTAGAGAAGTCACGATGTGAATAAATAATTTTAAAACAAAAACAATCCTTAACAAAAGACACACATCTTCTTTCTAATTTAACTCGTTTTTAAAAACCAAAGAAATGACTTATCACTATTAATAAGTTTCTCAAATGAAAAATGATTATTAAATAACGGTTATTTGTTATAGTATTATCAAAGTGAAAAGATATATTCGGAAAACCCAGGGAGGAACATCTTATTCTCAGGAGTATTTGAAGAAAGCTGTTGAAGACGTGAAGACCATAAGGGGAGCAGCTGCCTTTTATAACGTTCCAAGGTTCACTTTAAAACATCGAGTCTAATAGGCAAGAAATTGCATATCGTCTTAAAGTTATGAACAAAAATGGTTTTGGATCATCAAGGGTTGAAGTTTTTGATATAGTCCTACTGAATTTAAGACAGAACAACATCCAACCCCTATTCAAAGATCAACGAACCAGTCCAGATTAGTTTGTACATTTTATAGGAAATTACTGGCTTTCAATAAAAAACCACAGAGCACATAGAACACAAGGTGTGACCAAATAAACCCATGGGTTATCTACAACATTTTTCATGTTTTAGAAAATATAGTCAAAGAACTCCAGTTAGAGGGCAAACCTGGACAAATATTCATTTGTGACGAAACGTCTTTCTGTCATGATCCATCAAAAATCAAAGCTGTTTGGGTCATAGGTGTCAGTAGTAGGAGAAAAACAAATACCTACGGTCATGAAAATATATCAGTATTGCTGTGCTGTTCTGCATAAGGAATAATGCTTCCATTATTATGCGTGAAATTTTGTTATAGACACAGCGGAGAGAAAGCGCAAATGACTGGTAAAAAATTGTGAAATTATTACAACAAAAGATTTTTGAAACTTAGGGAAAAAGAAGAGCAGGGGAAACAAAGGAGACATCAAAAAGAAATTGTAACAAGAAATGAGAGTTAAAAAATTAACGAGATGAAGAAGATAAAGAAAATTGAAAAGTGCTAAAGTAATACATAAAAGGAAGGAAAAAAGCTGTGACATAGAAATGGATTCAGAAAAGGAAAATGGCCACTTCTCTGCAAGATAGCGCCAATAATGACATTTATTTAAGTGATCTTGAAGATCATGATAATGAAGATGATCAGTCACACTACATTAGGAAGGAGAATATTGCACTGTGAAGGTTTTCGACAAAGAACAAGAGAACTTTAGGAAGCACATTACCAGGGTGACAAATCACCAACAGTGGATATGAGGTACAGTTTTAGAAAGATTTCCACAAACCAAGAAATTGATTGGAACAGATGAAATATCATTTGTTAAAAAAGAAGTTATCAAGAAACTACCTAACGATTTTAAAACAGTCCAGTAGGTTCCAAATATGACTAGTTTTATTATGGATTTCTCAGAGCTGTTTGATTTATTTTAATATAGAATATTACATTAATTTTATTTAATGTACGTAAACTTGAAAACTATTTTTCTAAAGTGATTTGTGCGATATATTCAAGTAATTAGAAATATTTGAAGACACAAGGTTAGTACCTCTTCTCCTCTTATTTTTCCATCATACGACTTTAAATTATGCAGATAGCAAAGGTAGGCTCAGTTATGTTCAGTAATCCTATGTGTATTTATGAACATATATAAATTTTAATATACGTTAAATATTTTTTACATTATTGTATATGTTATATATATATATATATATATATATATATATATATATATATATATATATATATATATATATATTCAAAGTTAAAGCACACAATACGTATACGTAATTTATCTTTTAAGAGGTTAGCAGGCTTTCTTTCTTCTTGAACTCTAGGTTAAAGCTTAAATAAAATGAACCATATCTGTCTTAAACATGCCTACAATGAAACAACGAGGAGGAGAAATTCGATTGATTACAGTGGACAGATATCCGAAGGTATTGTTTATCAAACCATACCTACAGTTAGATCAAATGCTATTAAAGCTAAGTGGTGACATACCATAAAGGATTTTGTACATGCTACATAAACCAACTTAAATACTGTGATCTACCTTAGATCAGACAAAATGAATAAATTAAACACATTGTGTTTTGTTAATAATCATTTAACAACTAAAATGTAGATTTACATGTATTTATGTTAATTTGTACTACCTTCATTTGGTTTTAATTATTCTTCAGTTTGTGTGAAGAATGAGGTACAGAAAAAAAGCAAAAAATAAAATTTCTCAAATTTAAACATGTTTAATTAGATTTATACTACAGCGCAATCTCATAGGTCATGAAAATTCTCGAATCTGGTTGATCGAAATATAAAAGGCAATTATTTTACAAAAACGCCTTTAAAATACATCTTTTCAACGTTCAAATTGGTTATGTGGCATCGTGGCGTCGTTTTTTGGATCTCGAGCTTGATGTTTGTTAGTTTAGCTGCATTTTATAACAAATCAATTAAATCACGTACGAATAAATAATTTCTGGTCTGAAACATAAAATCTTTGTATTCTATTAATAATAATTAATATTTGTTTCTATATCAGTGAGAATGAAAGCTTTCTGTAATTATTTTATTACAAAAATTTTTACAAATAAAACAGTAGTTAGTATAGGGTCGGTTCTGGACCAGTTCAAGGTCACTCGCCCTGGTGGTGAAAAACGTAAGCTTTTGAAGCTCTTTCAAGGTCAAAGTTTAGGCGGTAAATTTAAAATGTTGGAGCTGGTCAAGGTCAAAGCTAAAATAGAAGTTGCAAGGTAATCATAAATCTAAAAATAGTTTTCAAGGCCAGAGGTTATTGCTGCGGTGGTGTCATATACATTTCTTAGAAATATAAAAGGTCAAGGTGAAAAGCTAAAAATAGAAGTTGCAAGGTAATCATAAATCTAAAATAGTTTTCAAGGTCAAAGGTTATTGACCTACTGGTGTCATATTTCTTAGACATATAAAAGGTGAAAAGCTATAAAATAGAAAATCTAAGAATAGAATTTTCAGGTAAAATTTTGAAATATAAATTTTGAGCTGGTCAAGGTCAAAGCTAAAATAGAAATTGCAATGTCATCATCATCATCATATTACAATTCTTAGAAGTCGAAGCAAACACTAAAATAGAAATTGCAATGTCATCATCATCATCATATTACAATTCTTAGAAGTCTAAAAATAGTGTGGTCAAGGTCAAAGGTTATTGACCTGTATTGGGTATCATGACATTTCTTAGAAGTATAAAATAGAATCAATTCATGGAAACAAGAAGAATGCGTTGTCTATGCTAAAAGTAGACCAAGGTCAAATGGTGCTTATTAAATTGGGTCAAGGTGAAATAATTTACTAAACAAAAATTAGGTGTGTATTTAACAGGTTTAAACATGTTGTCACGACGATCTCGTAAGCTATGCATAAAAAGTAGGTCATGAGTTCATTGAAGGTGAATACTCCACTTCAAGCTAAAAATAGAAATTGCGTCACCATCCTCATCATATTACAAGGTCACTCTGGTCAAACGTTTTGGTAAATTTGTATGTCAAGGTCAGAAGCTAAAATGGAAATTGCAATGTCATCATCATATTACAATTCTTAGAAATCTAAAATAGTAGTCAAGGTCAAGGTCAAAGGTTATTGATCTGTATATCATAGCTAAAATGGTCGGTTCATGTCCTCACTAAAAGGTGATCGCGTTATAGCTAAAAAGTATAGTGACAGCATCATCGTTGAAAGTAGCTTATGCGCGTAACCAGATATGTGGTAATCAAAGAGATGGTTCATATCTGCACTAATGTAACATAGTGGGGTAGTTTAGAGTAAGAATATAATGAAATAGTGTAATGGGTAGTGAGTGTGTGTAAAACATGTGGATGGCATACGCTCAAGAACAATGGACCAAAGCAACTGACCTGAGAACAGCGGTGGAACGCTTGAAGCAAGAATTTTCGGCATTAGTATTCGATGCCGAACATGAGGGTTTACGGGCGAGGTGATTATAGTGAAGCGGAGTGTAACGTCCTAGTGAAAAATTATGAAAAGGAGTAACGATATGTGAAAAGTTTTAAATTTAAAGAAAATATGTAGAACATGTTTTGTAGAAGAACTGAAAGCTGTGCAATTACATCAGTTTTGCAACGATGTAAAAATGGACAGCATCTCCTGATGGTAGCAGTTCATCCTCATCAGATGCAGATTAGCCTATCGATACAATTATCAAAGTACCTCCCTCTACCATCAAAAATCATGATGTAGAAATATATAGGACAGTTCCGGTGTCAACTATAATTCATACGTTCTCGAATCAGTAAAGATGGATCTATCTGCATTGAACAGCAGCACTTTCTGTAAATCCTTCACGAACGTAAAAGACTTGGGTCAAAATATAAAGTGATTGATATGAATACCATCGACACAAAGTATGGTAAACATATTATCATTCAAACCCAGAACTTTAAGTGCATACTTCCTTACGATTTTATGAATAGTTCAAAAAGAAGATCGCATTGAAATGTTTAAGCAATATCTGGTTGAGAATGACGTACATTACCAGCGCCGGAACTGTAGGAAAGACGACTAATTCAACATTTCTGTAAAAAATAATAATAACATATATATCTATGTATAATTGTTCGGAAATAAATTATATATTTTTGTTGCAAAACAAGTCTTCTATTTTTGATTAAATGAAGGTATATCATAATGAAGAGAGCTGCTATTGATGATGATGGACTAAAAAATGTAGCGTATAATAATATAGTGTCTGCAGCTATATTGGCTAAGCTCTTCAAGGTTAAAATTTATTGGTATCATATTACAATTCATACAAACCAATCTTCAAGGTTAAATTTTATTGACAAGGTATTGAGAAGGTATCATATTACAGTTCTTATGTTAGACTCTTCAAGGTTCTTAGGAATAGCAAAATAAGCATTCTTAACCAATGACACATGTAACTGACTTGTGCATGCTCGTATTGCTCGGTATCCTCGTGAGTCTACTTCTATATAAGTTTAAATTTTATAATCACATATCATTCGATCATTCGACAGGTAAAAATTGGAATTTTGTAAAGGACTCAAGTGTTAGATTTAATCTTATGCAAAGTTTCAACATTTCTTTCATGCTATCCATAATTGCTGTTCACTTTGTAAAGTAAAATTTTTCACATTTCTTTTTTAGAAAATTTTGAAACTGCTATCTTTTGCGCTGTTATTTGTTTAGTCTATAGACAAAATTCAGAATTTTGGGTAGAGGATTATCAGTTGTGATTTATTAAGTAGTATAGCTATAGCGGTTCTGGCCACTTTTCTACTATACTTTTTCTACGAGTGTTTCTGCTCAAGGTCATCACATTGCCTACGTCCAAGTACACGGTTTATCAAGGTCATCATCTTCAAGGTCACCTCGGCCACGTGGTAGGTACACAGCTGTATCCTCAAAGTCATTGCCTCAGTCTCAAGCAAGTCTATGCATGTTTCAAAGCCACGCCTCCCAGTGCCCTCAAGTGGTCTAAACAGGTGGCCGTTCCTAAACAGGTAGCCGTTTCCTAAAACAGGTAGCCGTTTCCTAAACAGGTAGCCGTTTCTAAAACAGGGGTCCGTTTCCCAAAACAGATAGCTGTTTCCAAACCTTTCTCCCATAGGAGAATGCGATCTATTGTTCAGGTCAGTTAATACATCCCAATTCTAGGAAATCAAGAACAAAGACGATGCATTGTTCAACGACGGTTCAAAGTATATGCTTACAATTTTCAAGGTGAGAGAACAAAGACGATTCATTGTTCTGGTTGAGTTATAAAAATAGATTGTTATCTAAATACATCTCAATTCTAGGAAATCAAGAACAAAGGCGGTACATTGTCAACGCTTCAAAGTCTATGCTTATCATTTTCAAGGCCACATGAGAGAACAAAGACGATCTATTGTTATGGATGAGTCATTTAAAATTCTGAAAATCAAGAACAAAGATGATGCATTGTCGACGGTTCAAAGTCTATGCTTACAATTTTCAAGGTCACATTTGAAATGAACAAAACGATCTATTGTTCTGGTTGATTTATAAAAATAGATTCTAATACATCTCTTTCAAGAACAAAGGTGATCCATTGTCAACCTTCAAAGTCTACTAAATTTTCAAGGTGAGAGAACAAAGACGATTCATTGCTGAGTCGTAGCTTGAAAAGGTGATCCGAACTTATCCGACCTTACCGAACTTATCTCTATATAAGTAGATAAAGAACAGTCCCACGTCAGTCGATACATTACAATCGTCACAACAACAAATTACCTAAAGTAAAAGCAACTATTATTACTTAATCACAGTGTGCATCATATTTTTACAATCTACTAAAGTTTTATTGTAAACCGAGAGCAATTTGTTAAACGTAAAAGTAACTATTATTGTAATCTGTCTGTGCATCATATTTTTACAATCGTGACTAGAACCGTTGTGAAGAGCAATTTGTTAAAAGTTCATTGTTACGTGTTGCTTCATATGCTAGCTATGAGTATGCCAAGTAGTAGTGAGATGGTTAATTTAACAAAGCGCATTGTTCCTTATTGAAAACAAAAAGGAATTTGCCAGGCAATCCGTATAGTTAACACCAATATCAAGCTATTGCAAGATATAATTAAACATAAAATTTATTATGAGACCAATGAAAGCTTGCTTAAGCTTGAGCAATTTAGCATTGCTCAAGTGCTATCTGGTTAGATTGAGACGGTTAAAGAACGCTTCAGGAAAGTTGGTAGTGGAATTGTCAATAAAAAGGTATGCATAATTACGTTGGTACCCTAGACTCATGTTTCAATGGTAGGTTGTTAACAGGAATTATAATCAATATGTCAAACATTAAGGACCCTTTGATATTTTTACTAAACACATATAATAGTTTTGCACGTAAGGTGAAATTAATGTTAAGGCAATCTATGCTAAAGGTAAATGTGGTCTTAGGCTGTAATTTCATGCAACCCCAAAATCATAGTATTGAGTTGAAGACTTTTGCCACAAAAAATTGCGTTATTGATATTTCAACCAATATACGTGTCTGGTACAATGAAAACGTGTATGATAAGTTACGGATAAAATTAGAGGAGTTTTCCGAAAGGGATTCCGGTTGGGCAGTACATGAAGTCTTACATTTAAAGTGAATATTAATAGCTATTCCCATTTAGAGGCGGTGATTCAACCTTATGTTAAAGTTCCACTTCATAGAAGTAAAGCAGCTGTTGTTAATGTTAAAAATAACGATGAGTATTGCTTCCTGTGGGCCGTTGTTTCGGCATTATATCCCGTTTCACAGCATTCATATCGGACTTCTAGTTATCCTCATTTTAGAGATGTTTTGAAGATTTCAATTCACTTCCCCATTCAGCTGGATGATGTAAAAAAATTTGAGAAACTAAACAACCTCGCAATTAATTTGTACTGCATAAATGGTAAAAAAGTTGTACCCTTTGTATTGAGTAATCAGCAAAGCGATAAAGAACCCATAAATCTTTTAATACTTTCTGATCAGACCGCGGATAACACTGTATACCATTTCACATGGATTAAAAATATGTCAGCTTTATTTTCAAAACAGATATCGAATTATGAGGGCAAGAAATTTATTTGTTACCGATGCTTGAACAATTTTCTTCAGATCGCCTTCTACAAAAACATACCACTTCAGCAACAATCAATGCTCTACTAGGCTGCCTACCGAAGCGGAAATGAATTTACAGTTCAAAAATTTCGCATTCAAGAAAAGGTGCCATTTGTCATTTATGCCGATTTAGAAAGTATTTTAGAAAGTGTGCAAATGGTATCGAAGGTAATACTTATTTCACTCCAAACACACCCTTTCAGTAGCTTACTATTTGAAGTGTTCATATGATGATTCTTTATCTCGATTTAGGCTTTATAGAGGAAAGGATTGCATTCAATGGTTTGTTAACGAGCTTCAAAGTATTGCACATTGGGCTACCGAAATAATCAATCAAATTATTCCAATGGGTACTTTAAGTCTCAGTCAGGTTGAGCAATTTGAAAGCGCCACGATTTGTCACATTTGTCGAAAACCATTTACTAATTCTGATATAAAAGTTAGAGACCATAATCATCTTACAGGAGCATTTCGGGGCAGCGCACCTATGTAACCTAAACTATACAGACTCACATTCTGCCAGTTGTGTTCCATAATTTATCAGGTTATGATTCTCATTTCATCATTAGAGAATTGGCTAGTGTTCCCGGTTTGATTTCACTGCTACCCATAAACAAAGAAAGATATATCTCTTTACGAAGGTAATGGAAGGCACCAAAATTAAGTTTAGATTTATTGACTCTTTCAGATTTATGAGCAGTAGTATTGAAAAGTTGTCAGACTATTTGGAGGATAGTAAAAATTATTTCCACGCTAGTTGCAACAATGATGGAATTTTCTCTAGTAGTTCGCAAAGGTGTGTTTCCTTATGAGTATATTGATACGTGGGATAAATTGAATGAGACCACGCTTCCTCCTAAAGAAGCATTTTTCAGTCATCTTAAAATGAAGGAATCAGTGATGAGGTTTTGCGCATGCGGTTAACGTTTGGAACAAATTTAGTATTAAATCGTTAGGTACTCATTTGTATCTAAAACAGACGTTCTACTTTTAGCAGATATTTTCGAGAACTTTCGGCAAACTTGTATAAGTACTTACGAGCTTGATCCTCTGCACTATTATACAGCTCGGTTTAGCATTCGATGCTATGCTTAAAATTACACAAGTAAAGTTAGAATTATTTACAGACATTGATATGCTAATGTTTATTGAAAGAGGATTAGAGGTGGTGTAGCTCAATGTTCAAATCGGTATGCTAAAGCTAACAATAAGTACATGGGGAAAAATTTGATCCCACCTCCGAAAGTGTGTATTTAATGTACTACGACGTGAATAATTTATATGGAGCCGCCATGTCAGAATTTCTACCATTTGGCGATTTTTCTTTTATTGATGAAGCTAATTTTGAAAGTTTAGATTTAATAAACCATCCTGATGATTCGGAAATTGGTTATATAGTCGAGTGTGATTTAGACTATCCTATAGAATTACATGAGGTCACAGTGATCTACCGCTGGCACCCGAACATATGGTTCCACCACGCCTGATTCCAAAATGAAAAAATTACTTTACCTTGTATCCAAAACGTAATTATGTAATTCATTACAGAAATTTAAAAGTATATTTAAAATATGGATTGAAGTTGGTAAAAGTACACCGTATATTACGTTTTAAACAGTCCCCATGGTTAAAAAAATATAGATTTAAATACAGCCATGCGTCAGCAATCTCAAAATGAATTCGATAAAAATTTCTATAAATTAATGATTAATAGTGTTTTGGCTGATGGAAAATGTACGTAAGCATAAGGACATACGCTAGTAACGAAATGGGAGGGTCGCTATGGTGCTCGTGCTTACATATCAAAACCAAATTTTCATAGTTGTGCAATATTTGACAATGATATGCTTATCATTCAAATGAATAAGCTTGAAGTATATTTCAATAAACCTATATATGCAGGATTCAGTGTTTTAGACGTTTCAAAAACTTTTTATATAATTTTCATTACGGTTACACCTACCCAAGTTCCATAATAATGCTAAGCTCTTGTACACGGATACGGATAGTCTCATATACGCCTTTTCGGTTCCCGATATCTATGAATGTATTAAAGAGGACATTGATAAATTCGATACATCTGATTATAGTCCCGACAACATCTTTGGACTCCCATTAGTAAATAAAAGGTCCCTGGCTTAATGAAAGATGAAAATCATGGCAAAATTATGGTTGAATTTGTGGACTTCGCGCAAAATGTATGCTTACGCGGTTGATGAAAAGGTTGTAAAAAATCAAAGGGTTCTACGCAAGCAAGTGTGAGGCAGATCACGATTAATGATTATAAACAGGTTCTGTTTGATGGTGGCGTAATAAGGCGCTATCAACATCTCATAAGATCAAAGAAACATGATGTGTTTACCATTAAACAAAATAAAGTCATACTCAATCCTTATGACGATAAACGCTTAGTCAATTTTGATTTCACTGATACTAGACCCTGGGGTACAACTTTCAGTAAACAATGAGCAGGAAGAACTGAGTAGTGATCAAATCTACAGAAAGTACCTGAAGCGTTCTTTGCCTCCCAGAAAGCTATACATTATATTGAATATATTGCAACATATTCCGGATGAGTGTTTACTGGTGTAAACTCAAAGTGTGCAAATGAAGTAATTATTAATAATTATTTGATAGAAAAATTAGCTTAGACAATACTGTTAAAAGTTTTACGAAATTGTGTACCGATAAAGGTTCGTTAACCTTTAATGATATAGATAGGATTTTAGATGACATGAATTTACCTTAAAATGTACATATACAAGTTATTATGGGGTGATTCATTGTTTGTACAAATGTTGTACAATATATTGTTTATAAAGACACTTTCTATAAGTGAATGTATCGAGACAGCAGCATATGCTAATTACAAGTACCTCCTATTTTAATTAAAGTATTATTAGAACAAACATTACATATAAGTTTCAACCATGGGAAAATGAGGAGCACCACAAATTGGGTTTTGGATAACATTTAGAAAATGAAACAAATTCCTGCTTGGGATGGACATGTGGACCAGATTCAGGAATGTGGCAATCCGTAGTTTAAACGATTATAGAAATACTTTAGGTTTACTATATAAAATGATGTAATATTTTAAAAAAAATAAAAATAAAATACAATTATAATTTTTATGTGGTTTTAATTCATCTGAAAGTTACAAACAATTCCTATAACTATATATTATAAACTAAATCGTCAATATTGATCCATGATCTTTCTTGAGGGTTTGTGCAATTCATTGACGAGTTGTAATTTGGATATGGTCCCAATTTCTTTGAGTTGACTCTGAATAGGAAAAATGAGTGTGGTCTCCAAGAAATTTTCAAGACCATATGTCCTACAGATCTTACCCGACATCGTCCGATCGAAATGTAGTCGAAACCTGCAGGACCAATTCTAAACGAGTCATGGAAACAAGAAGAATGATAGGCTAATATCATGGTTATTGACTAAATTGTAATAAAAAGTGTGGGCTCATAAATAGTCATCCAGGGTGTTCTCTAAATACAGATAACCGTTTCCCAAAACCGATGGCTGTTTCTCCCAGGCTAAACTGAACTAGATCAAAACCTAAACATCTGGTCATGAGGGGTTAGAAATCCCAATTCGTGGAAGGTTCAAGTACAATCTGAAAGTAGTTTTATATTATAGAAAAAGCTAATCACCTACTTTGGGTAGTACTGATAGGTGGTAATTTCTATAAATCCCATACTTTTGGGCTAAAGGGTAGCTTTTCCAATGGGCTTATCGTCTAGGGTGCAATTCTGAGAAAATAATGAATTCTAACCGCTTTTGAGAAGAAGGATGATTATGTTTGAAAAAGCTGGAATAAAGTAGTGTTGGAAACCCTGATTGTTAGGGTTTAAAAGTCCTCATTGTGTGTGTGTGTGTGTGTGTGTGTGTGTGTGTGTGTGTGTGTGTGTGTGTGTGTGTGTGTGTGTGTGTGTGTGTGTGTGTGTGTGTGTGTGTGTGTGTGTGTGTGTGTGTGTGTGTGTGTGTGTGTGTGTGTGTGTGTGTGTGTGTGTGTGTGTGTTTTGTGTGTTGTGTGTGTGTGGTTTTGTGTGTTGTTGTGTGTGTTTGTGTTGGTTTTCTAATTTACAATGATGAAGGTTATTGGTAGATTTAGGTGGGAAAAAATAAAGAATAAAACTCGATTTGGAGAATTAAAAAATTGGAACTGCGTTTTAATAAAAGGTGTAAAACATAAAATTTTGGAAGGATATTTAAATAATATTTAAAAAAAAATTTAAAGCTGCTTGTTTGTTATAAGTAAATCTAAATTTTGTAAAGGTTTAAATACGTATATTAAAAATAAAGATTTAACGTTGTGTTGTGTTTTTTAAGTAACTACAATAGTTTTGGTTTAATTCTTATAAATAATGGTTCTTATTGGTTATGATATTCTGGTTCATAAACGTAAATTTTTCCGATATCACCTTTATTCCAAATGGAACCTGCTATTGGGTAAATGAAATTGGCCTTTCCTATAAAAAGAAATTTATTGGGATAATGACTAAATATCCAAATAAAGCAAACTGGTTAATGCAGATCGTTGTTTTAATAATTAAATTGTATTTATACAATTCAAATAGAATTTATTGTAAACGTTATAATGAAAATAAAATGATTTCCTTTGTATAAAAACAATTTAATGGATAAATGTGCAGGTAATATACTTTAATTAATTTTCAAATTGAATTTCTTTCTTAGAATTTAACCTAACACGGCAGTTATTATCAAAAATAAAATGGAACGTTTTTTGGTAAAAAGGCATATTTATATGCGTTTGGAAGTTCAAGGAATTTTTTACATTTTTTATTTAATTTTTAACTTTATTTTCGTTAATATATTAGGCCATTACAAATTCAAATTTGTAGGCAGTGTTGAATAAATTGTATAAATTTATAAAGTACAGTTTAACTTTCCAAATTATTGCTACTAAACAGTCTAGTAGTTATATAGACCGATTCTGGACCAGTTCAAGGTCCTCCCTTTTAAAACAAGTTTTTATTTGGAATTGAAACTGCTATTTTGCGCTTTCTTTTTTAGTATACATCAAAAATTGAATTTTGGGTAAAGGACTAAAGATGATTTCAGGCAACAATTTTACATATAATACAAATTTTAAATAATAATGAAAATTTTTCACTTTTTACAAAGGAGCACTTTGCGCTCTTATCTTTATCCAATAAAATTGGAATTTTAAAGGTTAGTGTTTATATAAATATAATTAAATGTCGCTATCACCTTTGTAATTTAACAAGACTTTTTTTTGAATTTTTAAATTCTGAATTTTTTGCTATTCTTTGGTTTAGTATTCAATAATAAAAATTAAAATTTTGAGGTTAAAATTAATCTGATATGATAAAATAATTTAACTTATTTTAAATACACTACAAATTTTTGACTTATAATTATATAAAGATTTATTCACCTTTTTCTTTCTTTTATAAAGTTTTTGGATTTTATTTGCGCTTTTATTATATTTATTATAAATCTACCTTAAAATTCAATTTTGGATGGTAAACAGATAAGACGCAAATAAATAAATTCTAAATAAAAATGTGAAAAAATTTTTTATTTTACAACAATTTGTTTAGAGTACAAATTAATTCTGAATTTAATGTATTTCCTTAAAATTATTTTATACAAAAAACAAACATTTTAAAAATTAAACATTGAAAAAGAACTATATTTAACTTTTTATTTTTAATAACATATAAAATTTTTATTACTTTCAAAAGATATTTTTCTCAAATTGTAAATCTTTCTTTTTTAAAATTACTAACTTTAAATTGCCTTAACATTTAGGTTTAATATTCGTACTCAATATTTTATTTTTTTATAAACTACTAATTTCCCTAATTTTAATTCCAATTTTATATTGACTACAATAGCGCATGATTAAACCAAAATTCTTTATTAAAACATTGAATTATAAATTTTTTCTTTAGTTATAACAAAAAATTTCTTTAGATGGTTCGAATTTAGTTTGAAACTTGCACGACATAAATCGAAACATTTATCTTAAAATTTCCAATAATATTGTTTATTATAACAAAAACACCATTCCAAATTTAAATTCCAGAAATATTTATCCATTTATGTTAAGTTTTACTAGTAACTTTCAGAATTTCAGTTTTAAACCACATTATAAATCATGATTTTATTTTTATTTTTTTTTTTAAAATTAATCATTCATTCTAAATTTATATCTTTAATTTTCTACAATTTCACTGGCCATTTACCTTAAAAATTTGTTTCTTTAAGCCAATTGGTATAAATTCACCAATTAAATATAGGTTCAATAACTTTAATTAAAAATATTTAATTGTAACTTCCAGAATTATAAACAATATTGACAATTTTTTTTATTTTAACATATAACTTGTATAGAAACACTTTAAAGTTCATTTAAACCACTTGCCATTGAGGTTAATGAACATTTTCATTAAATTTGTAAAACCTTTTAAGTATATTCTCATTTTCCAATTGTTTAAAATTCTCTTTCTTTATACACGTAAAGCATTTATGTTCAATTCATTAATAAGCTTTCTATAAAATTCAGGTACTAATTTGTATAAATTCACTCTTATTGATAAATTTGAAGTCATACAAATTTAATTTTTTAAAAATTTAAATTTTTTAAAAAATTTTTAAATTTTTTAAATTTTTTTAAAATTTAAACCTTTTAATTTAAAAATTTTAAATTTAAATAAAAAATTTTCAACTGTTCACCCAAAGAATTTTTTTTTAAAATTTACACCTTTTTCCCCTTTTTTTTGGTTTTAAAATTTAGTTCTAAACAAATTAAATAATTTATTTAAAAAAAGGTTTTTAAATTTTTTTTTTAAAAAATTTTTCTTTAAATTTTCCCTTTTACCCCAATAAACAAATTTTAATTTAATTTTCTAAAATCTTTAAAATTTTTTTTAAACCTTTTAACCCTTTCTAAATTTTTTTTTAATTTCACCAAAATTTTAATTTTTCTTTTCAAAAGGGGAAAAAAAACCAAAAAAAAACAAAAAAAAAAAAAACCCCAAAATGGGCCAAAATTTTTTCCGTTTTTAAAATTACCCCTTTTAACGGGAAATTAATTTTTTAAAAATTAGAATAAATTCTCCCTTTACCCAAGTATTTATAAAATATCATTATAAAGTATGATTAGCTTTTTTAAATTAAAACTATTTCAGATTGTTTGAACCTTACAATTGGGATTTCTAATCATGACCAGATGTTTAGTTTTGATCTATTCATTTAGCCTGTGTTGAAACATCGGTTTTGGGAAACGGTTATCTGTATTTAGAAACATGGATGACTATTGTATGACCATTTTTACAATTTAGTCAATAACCATGATATTATATCATTCTTCTTGTTTCCATGACTCGTTTAGAATTGGTCCTGCAGGTTTGACTACATTTCATCGGACGATGTCGGGTAAGATCGGCTAGACATATTCTTGAAAATTTCTTGGAAAATTATTTTCCTATTAAGTCAACTCAAAATTGTGGACCATATCCAAATTACAACTCGTCAATGAATTACAAATCAAAGATCATGATCATTCATTGTTTATAATATAGTTATAGGAATTTTTGTAACTTTCAGATATTAAAACCACATAAAAATTATAATTTATTTTATTTTTTTTTTTTTAAATATTACATCATTTATATAGTAAACCTAAAGTATTTCTATAATCGTTTAAACTACTGGATTACATTCCTGAATCTGGTCCATTCCATCAAGCAGGAATTTGTTTCACCTTTCTAAATGTTATCCAAAACCAATTTGTGGTCTCCTCATTTTCCCATGGTTGAAACTTATATGTAATGTTTGTTCTAATAATACTTTAATTAAAATAGCGAGGTACTTGTAATTAGCATATGCTGCTGTCGATACATTCACTTATAGAAAGTGTCTTTATAAACAATATATTGTACGCTAACATTTGTACACACAATGAATCATAATAACTTGTATATGTACATTTTAAGGTAAATTCATGTCATCTAAAATCCTATCTATATCATTAAAGGTTAACGAACCTTTTATTACACAATTTCGTAAAACTTTTAACAGTATTGTCTAAGCTAATTTTTCTATCAAATAATATATTAATAATTACTTCATTTGCACACTTTGAGTTTACACCAGATAAACGCCATCCGAATATGTTGCAATATATTCAATATACATGTATAGCTTTCTGGGAGGGCAAAGAACTTCAGGTACTTTCTGTAGATTTGATCACTACTACAGTTCTTCCTGCTCATTGTTTACTGAAAGTTGTACCCCAGGGTCTAGTATCAGTGAAATCAAAATTGACTAAGCGTTTATCGTCATAAGGATTGAGTATGACTTTATTTTGTTTAATGGTAAACACATCATGTTTCTTTGATCTTATGAGATGTTGATAGCGCCTTATTACGCCACCATCAAACAGAACCTGTTTATAATCATTAATCGTGATCTGCCTCACACTTGCTTGCGTAGAACCCTTTGATTTTTTACAACCTTTTCATCAACCGCGTAAGCATACATTTTGCGAAGTCCTACAAATTCAACCATAATTTTGCCATGATTTTCATCTTTCATTAAGCCAGGGACCTTTTATTTACTAATGGAGTCCAAAGATGTTGTCGGGACTATAATCAGATGTATCGAATTTATCAATGTCCTCTTTAATACATTCATAGATATCGGGAACCGAAAAGGCATATGAGACTATCCGTATCCGTGTACAAGAGCTTAGCACTATTATGGAACTTGGGTAGCGTGTAACCGTAATGAAAATTATATAAAAAGTTTTGAAACGTCTAAAACACTGAATCCTGCATATATAGGTTTATTGAAATATACTTCAAGCTTATTCATTTGAATGATAAGCATATCATTGTCAAATATTGTACAACTATGAAAATTTGGTTTTGATATGTAAGCGAGCACCATAGCGACCCTCCCATTTCGTGTACTAGTCGTATGTCCTTATGCTTACGTACATTTTCCATCAGCTTCGAAAACACTATTAATCATTAATTTATAGAAATTTTTATCGAATTCATTTTGAGATTGCTGACGCATGGCTGTATTTAAATCTATATATTTTTTAACCATGGGGACTGTTTAAAACGTAATATACGGTGTACTTTTACCAACTTCAATCCATATTTTAAATATACTTTTAAATTTCTGTAATGAATTACATAATTACGTTTTGGATACAAGGTAAGCAGTAATTTTTCATTTTGGAATCAGGCGTGGGTGGAACCATATGTTCGGGTGCCAGCGGTAGATCACTGTGACTCTCATGTAATTCTATAGGATAGTCTAAATCACACTCGACTATATAACCAATTTCCGAATCATCAGGATGGTTTATTAAATCTAAACTTTCAAAATTAGCTTCATCAATAAAAGAAAAATCGCCAAATGGTAGAAATTCTGACATGGCGGCTCCATATAAATTATTCACGTCGTAGTACATTAAATACACACTTTCGGAGGTGGGATCAAATTTTTCCCCCATGTACTTATTGTTAGCTTTAGCATACCGATTTGAACATTGAGCTACACCCCTCTAATCCCTCTTTCAATAAACATTAGCATATCAATGTCTGTAAATAATTCTAACTTTACTTGTGTAATTTTAAGCATAGCATCGAATGCTAAACCGGGAGCTGTATAATAGTGCAGAGGATCAAGCTCGTAAGTACTTATACAAGTTTGCCGAAAGTTCTCGAAAATATCTGCTAAAAGTAGAACGTCTGTTTTTAGATACAAATCGAGTACTCCTAACGATTTAATACTAAATTTGTTCCAACGTTAACCGCATGCAAAACTCTCATCACTGATTCCTCATTATTAAGATGACTGAAAATGCTTCTTTAGGAGGAAGCGTGGTCTCATTCAATTTATCCCACGTATCAATATACTCATAAGGAAACACACCTTTGCGAACTACTAGAGAAAATTCCTCATCATTGTTGCAACTAGCGTGAAATAATTTTTACTATCCTCCAAATAGTCTGACAACTTTTCAATACTACTGCTCATAAATCTGAAAGAGTCAATAAATCTAAACTTAATTTTGGTGCCTTCCATTACCTTCGTAAAGAGATATATCTTTCTTTGTTTATGGGTAGCAGTGAAATCAAACCGGGAACACTAGCCAATTCTCTAATGATGAAATGAGAATCATAACCTGATAAATTATGGAACACAACTGGCAGAATGTGGGAGTCTGTATAGTTTAGGTTACATACCTGGCTGCCGAAATGCTCCTGTAAGATGATTATGGTCTCTAACTTTTATATCAGAATTAGTAAATGGTTTTCGACAAATGTGACAAATCGTGGCGCTTTCAAATTGCTCAACCTGACTGAGACTTAAAGTACCCATTGGAATAATTTGATTGATTATTTCGGTAGCCCAATGTGCAATACTTTGAAGCTCGTTAACAAACCATTGAATGCAATCCTTTCCTCTATAAAGCCTAAATCGAGATAAAGAATCATCATATGAACACTTCAAATAGTAAGCAATACTGAAAGGTGTGTGTTTGGAGTGAAATATAGTATTACCTTCGATACCATTTGCACACTTTCTAAAATACTTTCTAAATCGGCATAAATGACAAATGGCACCTTTTCTTGAATGCGAAATTTTGAACTGTAAATTCATTTCCGCTTCGGTAGGCAGCCTAGTAGAGCATTGATTAAGTTGCTGACAGTGAGTGGTATGTTTTGTAGAAGGCGATCTGAAGAAAAATTGTTCAAGCATCGGTAACAAATAAATTTCTTGCCCTCATAATTCGATATCTGTTTTGAAAATAAAGCTGACATATTTTTAATCCATGTGAAATGGTATACAGTGTTATCCGCGGTCTGATCAGAAAGTATTAAAAGATTTATGGGTTCTTTATCGCTTTGCTGATTACTCAATACAAAGGGTACAACTTTTTTACCATTTATGCAGTACAAATTAATTGCGAGGTTGTTTAGTTTCTCAAATTTTTTTACATCATCCAGCTGAATGGGGAAGTGAATTGAATCATACTTCAAAACATCTCTAAAATGAGGATAACTAGAAGTCCGATATGAATTGTGAAACGGGATATAATGCCGAAACAACGGCCCACAGGAAGCAATACTCATCGTTATTTTTAACATTAACAACAGCATGCTTTACTTCTATGAAGTGGAACTTTAACATAGGTTGAATCACCGCCTCTAAATGGGACATAGCTATTAATATTCACTTTTAAATGTAAGACTTCATGTACTGAACCGGAATCCCTTTCGGAAAACTCCTCTAATTTTATCCGTAACTTATCATACACGTTTTCATTGTACCAGACACGTATATTGGTTGAAATATCAATAACGCAATTTTTGTGGCAAAAGTCTTCAACTCAATACTATGATTTTGGGGTTGCATGAAATTACAGCCTAAGACCACATTTACCTTTAGCATAGATTGCCTTAACATTAATTTCACCTTACGTGCAAAACTATTTATGTGTTTAGTAAAAATATCAAAGGGTCCTTAATGTTTGACATATTGATTATAATTCCTGTTAACAACCTACCATTGAAACATGAGTCTAGGGGTACCAACGTAATTATGCATACCTTTTTATTGACAATTCCACTACCAACTTTCCTGAAGCGTTCTTTAACCGTCTCAATCTAACCAGATAGCACTTGAGCAATGCTAAATTGCTCTCAAGCTTAACAAGCTTTCATTGGTCTCATAATAAATTTTATGTTTAATTATATCTTGCAATAGCTTGATATTGGTGTTAACTATACGGATGTGCCTGGCAAATTCCTTTTTTGTTTTCAATAAGGGAACAATGCGCTTTGTTAAATTAACCATCTCACTACTACTTGGCATACTCATAGCTAGCAATATGAAACACACGTAACAATGAACTTTTAACAAATTGCTCTTCACAACGGTTCTAGTCGCGATTGTAAAAATATGATGCACAGACAGATTAAGCAATAATAGTTACTCTTTACGTTTAACAAATTGCTCTCCGGTTTACAATAAAACTTCTAGTCACGATTGTAAAAATATGATGCACACACTAGTGATTAAGTAATAATAGTTGCTTTTTACTTTAGGTAATTTGTTGTTGTGACGATTGTAATGTATCGACTGACGTGGGACTGTTCTTTATCTACTTATATAGAGATAAGTTCGTAAGGTCGGATAAGTTCGGATCACCTTTTCAAGCTACGACTCAGCAATGAATCGTCTTTGTTCTCTCACCTTGAAAATTGTAAGCATAGACTTTGAAGCGTTGACAATGGATCACCTTTGTTCTTGAAAGAGATGTATTCAGAATCTATTTTATAAATCAACCAGAACAATAGATCGTGTTTGTTCATTTCTCAAAGTGTGACCTTGAAAATTGTAAGCATAGACTTTGAACCGTCGACAATGCATCATCTTTGTTCTTGATTTCTCAGAATTTTAGAAGCTATGACTCATCCATAACAATAGATCGTCTTTGTTCTCTCATGTGGCCTTGAAAATGATAAGCATAGACTTTGAAGCGTTGACAATGTACCGCCTTTGTGCTTGATTTCCTAGAATTGAGATGTATTTAGATAACAATCTATTTTTTATAACTCAACCAGAACAATGAATCGTCTTTGTTCTCTCACCTTGAAAATTGTAAGCATATACTTTGAACCGTCGGCTTGAACAATGCATCGTCTTTGTTCTTGATTTCCTAGAATTGGGATGTATTAACTCGACCTGAACAATAGATCGCATTCTCCTATGGGAGAAACGTTGCGAAACAGCTATCTGTTTTGGAAACGGACCCCTGTTTTAGGAAACGGCTACCTGTTTATAGGAAACGGCTACCTGTTTTTAGGAAACGGCTACCTGTTTAGGGAACGGCCACCTGTTTAGACCACTTGAGGCACTGGGAGGCGTGGCTTTGAAACATGCATAGACTTGCTTGAGACTGAGGCAATGACTTTGAGGATACAGCTGTGTACCTACCACGTGGCCGAGGTGACCTTGAAGATGATGACCTTGATAAACCGTGTACTTGGACGTAGGCAATGTGATGACCTTGAGCAGAAACACTCGTAGAAAAAGTATAGTAGAAAAGTGGCAGAACCGCTATAGCTATACTACTATTAAGCAATTAACATCGTTTACATAAAGGACAATTTTATTAATAAGTATAATTTTCTCAAATTTTTTTTTTAGTTTTGAGAAACATTTGAACTGCTATCTTTTGCGCTGTTATTTGTTTAGTCTACATGCAAAAATGGGGATTTTTAACTTAACGATTAAACTGCTATGATAAAAAGAGTATATTTATTTATCTTTAAACGTTTCAAACACATAAAATTGCTTACTTTACATTCCTAAGATATATTCACCTTTTCTTGCAATATAAGTTTTACAATGTCATTTCTTCCTACATAATTTGTATAATTTAGTAAATCATGATAAGAAACTCGTTTGATATGAAAATTCAATTAAACCATATGGAAACTTATTTTAAATTGTCTTTTCACTTTTTTCTCCTTCTATGCCTACACACTTTATTTTTTTTTCAAATGAATACTGTTGAAGTGCCTTTTCCTTATGCAATATAACATGCACTACTGTAATTACTTATTTACTAAAGCGTCTTTCATACAAATTTAATGTCCCTTTATTTCATACTTTTCATGGCACATTCACTGAAGTTGCATCTTTTTCTTTTTAGCTCATACAGCTCTAAATCTACCCTCAATTTTTTTATTTCCTTGATTAACACCTCGAGTCTTTTCCTTCTCTCATCAATACTTAATAATTCTTTTTCTCTTCTTATCATTCTTATTACTTTCACCATTTCTAGCAATAAAAAGTTTACTGAATCATGCAATCCCAGAGAAGCCTTTTTATTATAAACATGCATCCTTTCAAAATAAGGGTTTAATTATCCCTGTATATTTTTGATACGTGTACCTTTCAATTGTTCATCAGGGTTGTTATCACAACGAGCTGCATTAGTTGTAATTAAGATTGGAGTGTATACTCTTCATTTAATCAAAATAGAAGACATTTTATTTTTGTAATAAAAATACGTAATTTATTTCAAACAATTATACATAGACATATGTTATTATAATTTTTACAGAAATGTTAAATTAGTTGTCTTTCCTACAGTTCCTGAGCTGGTAATCCACATGTCATTCTCAGACAGATATTGTTTAAACTTTTCAATGCGATCTTGTTTTTGAAGTATTCATAAAATTGTAAGGAAGTATGGAATTAAAGTTCTGGGTTTCAATGATAATATGTTTACCATACTTTGTGTCGATGGTATTCATATCAATCACTTTATATTTTGCACACACCTCCAAGCCTTTTACGTTCGTGAAGGATTTACAGAAAGTGCTACTGTTCAATGCAGATAGATCCATTTATTTTTGAGAAATTCTGTCCTGTTTAATAGCATAAACTTTGATGCAGTCAGCTCAAAAAACAGATACCTATTTTTTCTAGCAACAGGCAGAAACAGCTCAAAACAGCTTCCCCGGTTTCCGAAAACAGCTCAAAAACAGACCTAAAACCTGTACCCGTTTCTCAAAAACAGGTAGCTGTTTCTGCAGACTGAAAGCAGTTTAGGTTCTCATTATCCAAAAAAATTTACTACAGCAATGAATTTATTTCAACTGCTTATTATGCTAATTGCAAATCACTTAAGCTATATATCGATGTAATTAATGAACAAAACTTGAAATACACTTCTGAACGTCGGAAAATTATGAACATTTCACAATATATAACTGGATTCTAGAAAACGTTGAAAAGGTCGATTTCAAGGCGAACGATTAGGTTGAACAAGCGGACCTGACTGAAGTGGCCATCAGTTAAGTTTGAGGACTACATAAACACTTTAGGCCTAATATATAAGATCATTAGGTATTAAAAAAATTATGTACATAAAAACGTATGTATGTATCAGTATGTTTTTTTATTAATAAATAATACAAATTACAATTGGTCTATTTATTATTCTTACAGAAATTACATTCTACGTTAGTTCCTTAAGTACACTATATTACAATAAGTTATATTCATACTAGTCGGTACCTATACAAGCAGGACATTTATATCCGTTATTAAACCAATAGTGATGCTTTCTACAGTAATTTAAGTGTTCCAAAGTGCTTGTTGTTCTTACCGGCATTATTGAATTATAAATGAGCTTATTGCCTTACAATAATATGATTATAAAACTACATTATCGTCATCGATCCATGAATATTCTTTAATCCCAACCACTTTACGTACACTTTATTCTTTTTACGTCTAATGACCTTTTCCACCAAATACACATACGGATATTTAACCTTTTATCAAAACAAAACAAAAATTTACACATATGTTTATTCTTAGATAACATTTTAAATTATCTAGTTCTTCTTCTTTGAAATACTCATAAAAGCGTTGAGGTAATACATGCGAATAAGATATGTACATATAGATGTCAGTTAATATATCTTTATTAGAATTTCACTACAATTTTTCATATAAATGATATACATGAGCCAAAGTACAGTGACAAGTGTTTTGTGTATGAAAAAACAGCATGGATGAAGTTTGAAAGTAGGTTGTTCTTCAAACACCGTAATGCGTTGTTTTAAAAATTTTGAATAAAATCAGCTTTCTCTCGTCCTTTAACGTACACCTCATCTGTTGTTGATATGAAATCACTAAGTATACGAATAGACGTGGAGAGTATATCCATATTCCCACTTGATAAAGTGGTAGTTGTGAATTAACCAATTAGCTTGTTTTTGAAATTCACTATCCAAGGTGTGCCATGGAAATGGAGGCTTGAATACGTAATGAGCAATTTGTCTCCATTATATATCGCTAGTTCCTTAGGTGTAAATATATTTCTTGCTGTTTTGAATCCTTGCACATCAATTATAACAATCATTACTTTTCTATATTTGTCTGGTTGTCTTCGTTAGCGCTAATGCAACCGTGCAGTATTTCTACATGCACATTTAAACAAATAGAACTGATTTTCTGGTTCAATTTTTGCATAGACTAAACAAATAACAGAAAGATAGCAGTTCAAATGTTTCTCAAAACTAAAAATTTGAGAAAAATTATACTTATTAATAAAATTGTCCTTTATGTAAACGATGTTAATTGTAATAAATCACAACTCGATAATCCTCTACCCAAAAATTCTGAATTTTGTCTATAGATAAACAAATAACAGCGCAAAAGATAGCAGTTTCAAAATTTTCTAAAAAGAAATGTGAAAATTTTACTTTACAAAGTGAACACAAGTTATGGATAGCATGAAAGAAATGTTGAAACTTTGCATAAGATTAAATCATAACACTTGAGTCCTTTAAAAAATTCAATTTTTTACCTGTCGAATGATCGAATGATATGTGATTATAAAATTTAAACTTATATAGAAGGGTAGACTCCACGAGGATACCGAGCAATACGAGCATGCACAAGTCAGTTACATGTGTCATTGGTTAAGAATGCTTATTTTGCTATTCCTAAGAACCTTGAAGAGTCTAACATAAGAACTGTAATATGATACCTTCTCAATACCTTGTCAATAAAATTTAACCTTGAAGATTGGTTTGTATGAATTGTAATATGATACCAATAAATTTTAACCTTGAAGAGCTTAGCCAATATAGCTGCAGACACTATATTATTATACGCTACATTTTTAGTCTCATCATCATCAATAGCAGCTCTCTTCATTATGATATACCCTTCATTTAATCAAAAATAGAAGACTTGTTTTGCAACAAAAATATATAATTTATTTCCGAACAATTATACATAGATATATATTTATTATTATTATTTTTACAGAAATGTTGAATTAGTCGTCTTTCCTACAGTTCCGGCGCTGGTAATGTATACGTCATTCTCAACCAGATATTGCTTAAACATTTCAATGCGATCTTCTTTTGAACTATTCATAAAATCGTAAGGAAGTATGCACTTAAAGTTCTGGGTTTCAATGATAATATGTTTACCATACCTTGTGTCGATAGTACTCATATCAATCACTTTACATTTTGCACCCACCTCCAAGTCTTTTACGTTCATGAAAGATTTACAGAAAGTGCTGCTGTTCAATGCAGATAGATCCATCTTTACTGATTCGAGAACGCTTATGAATTATAGTTGACACCGGAACTGTCCTATATATTTCTACATTATGATTTTGATGGTAGAGGAGAGTGTACTTTTATAATTGTATCGATAGGCTAACCTGCATCTGATGAGGATGAACTGATACCATCAGGAGATGCTGTCCATTTTTTTACATCGTTGCAAAACTGATGTAATTGCACAGCTCTCAGTTCTTCTACAAAACATGTTCTACATATTTTCTTTAAATTTAAAACTTTTCACATATCGTTACTCCTTTTCATAATTTTTCACTAGGACGTTACACTCTTCACTATAATCACCTCGCCCGTAAACCGCCTCATGTTCGGCATCGAATACTAATGCCGAAAATTCTTGCTTCAAGCGTTCCACCGCTGTTCTCAGGTCAGTTGCTTTGGTCCATTGTTCTTGAGCGTATGCCATCCACATGTTTTACACAACACTCACTACCCATTACACTATTTCATTATATTCTTACTCTAAACTACCCCACTATGTTACATTAGTGCAGATATGAACCATCTCTTTGATTACCACACATATCTGGTTACGCGCATAAGCTACTTTCAACGATGATGCTGTCACTATACTTTTAGCTATAACGCGATCACCTTTTAGTGAGGACATGAACCGACCATTTTAGCTATGATATACAGATCAATAACCTTTGACCTTGACCTTGTCTACACTATTTTTAGATTTCTAAGAATTGTAATATGATGATGACATTGCAATTTCTATTTTAGCTTCTGACCTTGACATACAATGACATTGCAATTTCTATTTTAGCTTGAATTAGTATTCACCTTCAATGAACTCATGACCTACTTTTTATACATAGCTTATGAGATCGTCGTGACAACATGTTTAAACCTGTTAAATACACACCTACTTTTAGTTTAGTAAATTATTTCACCTTGACCCAATTTAATAAGCACCATTTGACCTTGGTCTACTTTTTTAGCATAGACAACGCATTCTTCTTGTTTCCACGAATTGATTCTTTTTATACTTCTAAGAAATGTCATACGATACCCAAACAGGTCAGTAACCTTTGACCTTGACCACACTATTTTAGACTTCTAAGAATTGTAATATGATGATGATGATGATGACATTGCAATTTCTATTTTAGTTTTTCTTGACTTCTAAGAATTGTAATATGATGATGATGATGACATTGCAATTTCTATTTTTAGCTTTGACCTTGACCAGCTCCAAAAATTTATATTTCCCGCAAAAAAATTTTACCCTGAACATTCTATTCTTAGATTTTCTATTTTATAGCTTTTCACCTTTTTATATGTCTGAGAAATATGACACCACCGCAGGTCAATAACCACTGGCCTTGAAAACTACCTTTAGATTTATGATTACCTTGCAACTTCTATTTTTAGCTTTGACCTTGACTATAACATTTTAAATTTACCGCCTAAAGTTTGACCTTGAAAATTCTATTCTTAGATTTGTGATTACCTTGCAACTTCTATTTTTAGCTTTTCACCTGACCTTTTTATATTTCTAAGAAATGTAATATGACACCACCGCAGGCAATAACCTCTGGCCTTGAAAACTATTTTAGATTTATGATTACCTTGCAACTTCTATTTTTAGCTTTGACCTTGACCAGCTCAACATTTCAAATTTACCGCCAAACTTTGACCTTGAAAGAGCTTCAAAAGCTTACGTTTTCACCACCAGGCGAGTGACCTTGAACTGGTCCAGAACCGGCTATACTAACTACTTAAAACATTTTGTGACACTAAAATTGCTTATGATGCACAGTAGTTAAATCTCTGGTGTCCTAATGCAGAATTTAGTCAATATTTTAATAATACTTTATATACGAATTTTACAACTCTGTCATCCAATAAAATCAAAATCTGTACAAAAAAATGAAATTTAAATTAAATTTAAACTCCGAAATAGAAACAGTATGTAATGCGCGTGCTACAGTGCCCTATTGCACAAGAATGTTTTGACCTAATCCAAAACTTGAAATATTTACAATCTATGCTTGTGCTAATTTATTTTATATAATTAAAACAATTTGAAAAAAAAAATAGCATGTAACGAATCTTTGTTTGTAACCAAGTCCACTGTAATTTCCAAACTTTGTTTTACTGTAATGATTTTCAGTCTTTGTATCTTCTTTAATATGTTCTTACGTCGTATTTTGACAAGTAATAAATAATTTGAAACTTCTGCGGTGTGATAAAGTGCCAATACTAAAAACATGACGCTTTGTAATTTAGTCTTAATAAAGTGAGATTTTAATTTGTGGTTTTTAAATTTCCCGGTTTTATAATTTTGTTAGCGTAACTGGTCGCTGCTCTCATTGGCCAAAATTCAGTGGGTGGAGCTTGCCTATTTCGGTTGGGTAAACAGTTTTAAGTCAAAATTATTTTTATCATTAACAATGTTAAAATTAAATATGCAATTTTACAATTATTAATGTTAATACTAGATGTTGATGGTTCAAAAGAATTAGCAGTGCTACATATATTTGACGTAAGATTTAAATTTGCTTAAACTTGGAACGTAGATTGACGGATGTTTTTCAAATGTTTCTTTTCTATTGTAAATTGTATCATCTATATAACCTGCAGCCACGTTACTTCTTTTCCATCCATGTTTTTAAGTGGAATTAAATCATCATCACCACCTACAATAATGTAGCAGAGGTACGTCGAAAACAATGCCCGTGTATGATTTCTGATTCGGCAAGTTTAAATATTTGCCAATGTTGCTAGAGATTTTACCAATGGTTTCATTCCTACAAGTGATTTGTGCACCTTCCTTTGAATAACGAAAAAGAAACGACGTTCTGAATTGTTATTTTGTTTTATATATATATATATATATATATATATATATATATATATTTGCAGTATTCAGCATAATCAATAGCATTTTCCGTTTTGCCATTAATTATTGTAAATATGCGACATTGTTTCGTTTTTGAATCCGGAATGTGCACCATTAAGGGTTGTTCTTTGTACTCCGTATGTTACGGTCGAAAATGAAACTAAAACGGCAGGTAACATATAATTAGAGTGCACCACTAGCTCGTAGGACAGATGTGTTTTTGAATTTAAAAATACTGAAGGTGGTTAGTCGTATTGTCAAAAGTCGCAGATAAGGGTGCGTCGTAATTAGAATAAAGTCAAGTAAAAGCGTACCGGACTGTGATTAAGACGATATCGGTAAGAATACACCTGTGCACACGTAGATAAGTTAGCCTTCAACAGTCACCTTACGTTGGCTACCTCCAGGTGCACGCCGGAGATGCTTCGAAACTTTAGCTCTAGAACAAATCTTAAAACATACACACGCTCAAATACTAGAATAGCGTGGGCGCAAATTAGCTGTTGCGTTTCAATGACTTCTTTAACTTTATATTTCGTTACGTTACCCTCCAACGCTTGTGAACAAAAATAATAAAAAAAAATAATGACCATTAAATGTTACGCTTAAATCTCATTAACTCAAATTTAAATACTACTTATTTTCAAAGCTCTGTCATTAATTGAACTCCAAACTAAAATAATAAAACATAAACTAGATAAACGTCATTTAATATTCCTCTAATCGGTTACGTTAAACCACACAAAATATTTAATAAAACTAAAAAAAAAAAAAAACTGTATGATCCTGAATGCTTCAATTGCAGGAAATTACCACTGGTTACTTTTAAAATGAATCAATAGAAAAATAATAAAATCAAAATTTAGCTCTCAATTAATTCTTTTGGGTTGAATAATAAAATCACCACTTTTGTAAATTATTACTTTCGCTGGTCGGGAGGAAATCACAAATTAACACCATAAAATTCTATTATTTGTTCACCTGTTATATCTAAATGTATCTCAAAAAGCACACAGATACATAGATTTATTTACGATGGTTTCGGTTTGATTTAAAATCTGAAATACTAAAAAACGGGAACATAAAATGGTCATCCTTGTTAAGCTTACCAAGTGGCTTTTGATTTTAAACTACGGAAATAGCATGATCTAAATATGAATAAATGCAAAACAATACGTCACCAATTGGTCACTAAAAATCAATTTTACCGTGCTAAATGTTCAAATGCATAAATTTGTAGTATATTTAATTAAATAATAAAAAAACAAAATACCAAAGATATCGCAAATAAAAGCAGTTCGTCAACCTTTTATTGAGACGACGTGAAAGCATCAAATTCAGCAAAATAATACCAAAACAAACGACTGCGTTTATTGCTCGTCAACAAATAATTTCACCAAGTTTACAAACAAAAATATGGTAAAGCATTCACAATAACGTACAACATTGAGTTACCTGCTCCATCGGGCAGCAACCAAAGCAACAGTAAAGCAGAGTGTAAAACTGCTGACACTGCGACGTGCACGACTCAAGTGCAAATTGTCGTCCACAGATTTATTTCTCAAACGATAATGATAATTACTTAAGAGTAAAGGATTGAGATACTATACTACGGCAGAAAAACGGCGTCAATTACTAAAACGCAATAAATAGAAACCAACAGCCTCTGCTTAAACAAGCAAACTAAGGAGTGATCTCATCCTACACTTTAAATGCGAACTATTCTTATGTACAGCTACGTTTTATTTTAACGAAACCTTTTATAAAAATTTACAGGAAAACTAATTTAGATTGAACTTTAAAATTTCCTATTTTCAATTAATTGATATATAATCGCCAATTTCAGAAATTAAATCTTAATGGCAATACGAAAAGTTTAATTCTAAAACCACTACAACTTGGATAATCAAACAATCTATTGTTACTTTCACTTGTACCTTAATGAACACAAAAAAAACAATCTTCGCTTTCGTAAATTGAGGATCAGCAAAAAAAGGAATATAAAGAAAAACATACGTACATATATACAGGGAGTTCAAATACACATGACACATCTCATCAATTTTCATTTTTAACAACCGTATTTCCTACACGCTACAGCAATACCCATAATCAGGACAACCTAGAATCCAATATTCAAAGATTAAATTCGATAGTTACATTTTAAATAGCATTCCTATCTTACCTTGCTTAATAAATATTCTTCATCAGGCGCATTGCAAATAAACCTCTCTACGTTATCCCTGGATAATGTTAAAGATTTTTTTGCTTTGTATCCTACTGACTGTTCTTTCAAAAGTGCAATTAATTTTACATAGTGACTAATATCAATATTAATTTTGATTTTCATGACCAGAGTGGCGAATTGTCTCCAAAATAACTTACAGTATATTTTCCGAATAACCTTTCTTGACTCACACCAACTGATGAAAAGGCTGTATTCATTCTCATATTTCTTTTTAGACTTTTATGGAAGCAGGTTTAACATAACATTTCTTGTGGAATCAATAATTGCTGGAGATGTGTTTGATTCATTTTCATTTGAATCCATAATTCTTAGTTTTTAAAAATACAAATACAATATTACCGCATTCAAATTTTACTTCAAATCTTATATGCCCGACACCTCTAACTTGATCAGCGCAGAGAAAAGAGCTTGTGTGTATTTTGTGTTGCCTATGCAAATTGAAAGATTTTATATAGCGTGAAGTATTTTATGTATGGTTTACTGTTAAGATTCCAATTATCATCGTGTCTTAATTTCTTAAAATATTAGATGGTCAACTATAATATTCAGTGTAGCCTGCGCTTTGCTTTAAAACACCGTAATGTCTGTCTTTAGCTTTGGATAGTGATCGTAGAAAAATGTATTTATCGTGATGTTTCTAATTACTTGGCCAGTGTGGCTTAAAATATTAGTACGACGAAGGGTTAGTAATTGTCGAATTGCTGTCACACATACACATGATATTAATGACTGTTGACTTATTAAATTTTAATAAAGTTAATAGCTAGTAAAAGTGATTTGACAGAGCTTATATTTAGTTAGGTTAATGTATGTTTACTGTTGAGTAATAAATAAAATAGTAGAACACGCCGATTATTGCCAGTATTAAGGTAGGTATCAATTACTGTGTGTTTTCTTCAACTTTTGACTTGTCGCCCATTATTATGTTAACTGTATATTTTTTCAAGTTTTCAACTTCAATTCGTCCTAAAGAAACAGTGTCCAAAGAAATTCGCCCAAAACACCAAAACCGATATCTTTTAAGGACATATCGGAGATGTTAGAGTCAGTATCATGTATCATTCTTGCTATTTTATTCTTAGATGCTAAAAAATCTGAATTATATATCTCAGTTACACTAACACTCTTCCAACCACCGAGCACCTTAAGTAGCCGAAGATCGACGGAGCGCATCGCCAGTGTATAAAGAAGCATCCTTCAAAAATGTTCTGGTTTGTTCTCGTGTGAATGTTCGTTTTACTTTTAGAGAATATCCCGAACTATTAGTTTCTACAAATGACTTAACTCTTTCAAAGCAAGGTATCCATATTTTCACGCGTCAGGAACATTTCCTTCAACATGTAAGTTTTGTCTACACAGACGGCGATTTAAACTTCTCCGACCAATAAAAAAATTATTAATATTCAAATTATCATTATGCAATTTTGTAATAACATTAAATTAATAATTTAAAAAATCCTCACCAGAAAAAAAAAACCTTTAAAAGGTAAACATATTTTGTTGAATCATAGCTAATAACACTTGATCACCTTCCAAACAAAAAAAAAACTAAATCATAATGGGTTCCTCCGTTTGGGAGCTACGATGCCACAGAGAACTAGAAAACGTTTTGTCTCTACCTGTAATAAGGTACCAACCGTACCTACCCCAATAATTATTGTGAGACGAACGTTAATGCCGCGCTACCGCATGTCAACCGCGGCGTGGAATCCAACTATTGTTTTGTGCTCAGTAGTGGTATAGGGCCGGTTCTGGACCAGTTCAAGGTCACTCGCCATCTGGTGGTGAGAAATTGAAGCTGTTGGAGCTCAAACTTTTGGCGGGAAATTTAAATTCTATGGAGCTCTTCAAGGTCGAAATGTCAAGGTCAAAATTTAAAGCTAAAAATAGAAATTGTAAGGTCATCATCATATTACAATTCTTGTACATCTAAAAATAGAGTTTGGAGGTAAAAGGTTACTGACCTGCAGGGGTATAATATTACATTTCTTAGAAATATAAAAATAGAATCAGTTCATCAAATCAAGAAGTTTTGTCTAGGTTAGTGGTTTTAAAGGATGCAGATTTGTAACAAAAGGCTTCCTTGGGTGACGAAAGTAGTACGCATGATAAGAAGAGAAAGTAAAGAAAAAGTATTATGTACTGATGAGAGAAAGAAGAGGCTTGAGGAATTATTGAAGAAAATAAAACAATTAAAACTAGATGTAGAGCTGTGTGAAGTGAATAGAAAAATGGAAAAATAGGAAAATGAAAAAAGAAATGTAGAATGATACGCAAAAGTGCAAGTAGTGTTGCATAAGTAATTGGCATGTACTTGAACTATGTGCATTGAAGAAAAGTAATGTATGTGTACGTGTAGAATGTTAGGAAGAATAGTTAAAAAACATTAATACTAATAAAAAGAGATAAATCACTACTTCATATTGCAGTTTGAGAAATGGAAATTAAAATTTTTACAAACTTGATTGCGTTTTAAAGTGGTACTTTATCTATGCATGTTTTATTTTACCAAAAAATATTAAAACTAACCCACTAAACTGACATTCAAATTTTAAACAACTTACGTTTTTCTATTTACGATAAGAAACTAAACCCTAAACCATACACAATTTGTAAAAGCCTTCACGTTTTTAAAATTGATTGATCTTGGGAAGAAGCAAATTACCAAATTTTCACAGGAACACTTTAATCTGCATCAAGGATTACAGGATAATGTGAGCAGTAATTTCGCTTTGAAAGCATTGTACACAGGTTTGAATGCAGACAGTCTATATTTAGCGCTTTATCTTACATTAGTCAGCATTGTGCATTACAATTATTACTTTACAATTATCAAACCATAATTTTTACATTATAATTTTTACATGTTCAATTTTTGCTAAATTACATAATTAGAAACTCTTGACAATGATTAAAGTGAATTTCTTATTGTTTGACTTGGAATAATGAAGAGTACATCTATACAAATAAAAATGGATCGCCAATCGGCGCGCGTTCAAGTTGTCGAATACTTTCACTCGCATAACAACTATCTGCCGCACTCGCACACCAACTATCTGTCTCACACGAATGCACTAGGCGCGAGTAGATTAAGTTAATACATATAGTTTAACTATTCTCAAATCCCTTTCTTTCGCTCTTGCACATTTAAACTGAATTTTTTTATTGTTTACTTTTGTATAATGAAAAGTACATCATAATTAAAAAAAACTTGCCTAATTTAAATGCAAGATCAGAAACTCGATTTGTATGAAAATTAAAAGGTTTTTCGTTCACTTACATTTTATCTTATTCTGCATTATATTTAGAATTAAAAGTTGATTACATTCTTTCATTGATGTACCTACAAGTTATCACTAATTACAAATTAAATATTTATTTAAAACTAAAAAGTAAAAACTACTTTAAACAATTATAAAACTACCTAATTATAAATAAAATTAACAAGGATGTTGTTTTTTCCTGTTGTTTTTTAGGATAATGAGAATATTTTACGATAAATAATAAAACAAAAAATGTAATACATTTATTTATTACAATATAAAAAGACTTAAAACTAGAATAAATTCTATAAAAAAAATACTATACTAAACAAATTATGCAAAAACTTCTTAAAAACTGTCATTTTACTTTTATTTATATTTTTTCACTTTTAGGTAGCTATTTCAAGTCACACTTTTTATATGGGGTACCAAGTTTTATGATAAATAAAAAAACATTTAAAAACTAAGCGTTTACGATAGATATCTGTCTCATCCAAAACCTACTTAGTAAACTTGACAATTTATGCGTTTTGTACCAGTCAGTATATTGATATTGTTAATTTAACAAGACGTATTATTCCATTGTTGAAAACAAAAAATGGTTTGTGGAGCACATCCGTATAATTAACACTAATATTAAGCTATTGCAAGATATAATTCAAAATAAAATTTATTTAGAGGCAAGTGGAAAAAGTGTTGGGCATTACACGATGTTTTACATTTAAAGGCGAATATTAATAGCTATGCTCCATTTAGAAGTAGTGAATGTTAAAAATGACTATGACTATTGCTTCCTGTAGGCCGTTGTTTCGGCATAATATCCCGTGCAACTTCATTCAGATAGAGTTTACAGTTCCTCATTTTATGAATGCTTTGAATTATGATTCAATTCCATTTCCCATTAAATTAGATGATGTAAAAAAATTCGAAAAATGAAACAATCTCTCCATTAATTTGTTTTTCATTCAGTATTAAGTGGAAATCAAAAAAATAGTGTCTGGGAACCTATAAATATTTTAGTACTTTCGGCTGATTATCATTTCTTGTGGATTAAAAATATGCCGGCTCTTTTTTCTAAATAACTATCGTATAGGAAGCACAAGAAATTTATTTGTTATCGATGTTTGAACCACTTTTCTTCAGATCACCTTTTACAAAAACACATCACTCACTGTCATCAACTTAATCAATGCTCTGCCAGGCTGCCTACCGAGGCGGAAATGTTTCTGCAGTTCAAAAATTTCGCGTTCCAGGAAAAGGTACCGTTTGTAATTTATGCGGATTTAGAAAAGTACACATATTTAACATGCCTTGGGAATAATACTTTATTTCATTCCAAATATATACCCTTCAGCATTGCTTATTACTTGAAGTGTTCATACAATGACTCTTTATCTCTATTTAGACTTTATAGAGGAAATGATTGCATTCATTGGTTTGTTAAAAAGCTTCGAAGTATTGCACATTGGGCCACCGAAATAATCAATAAAATAATTCCCATAGAAAATTTAAGTCCCAGTCAGGTTGAGCAATTTGAAAGCACCACGATTTGTCACACCTGCGGGAAAGCCATTTACTTATTATGATATGAAGAATTAGAGACCATAACCATTTTACTGGAGCATTTCGGAGCATCACATCAGAATTGTAACCTAAACTATAGAACCCCACATTCTACCGGTTGTATTTCATAACTTATCAGGATACTATTTACATTTCATAATTAGGGAATTGGCTACTGTTCCCGGTTCAATTTCACTGCTACCCATAAACAAACACGCCTTTCACGAAATTAATAGAAGGCAGTCAAATTAATTTTAGATTTATTCACTCTTTCAGATTTATGAGTAGTACTATAGAAACGTTGTCAAACTATTTGGAAAATAGTAAAAAAATATTACTAGAGGTAACTGTAATAATGATAAAAAATTTTCTCTACTAGTTCGCAAAGGCGTGCTTCCTTATGAGTATATTGATGCTCGGGATAAATTAGGTGAGACCACGCTGCCTCCCAAGGAGGCGTTTTTCAGTCATCTTAATAATGAAGGAATCAATGATGCAAGTTTTGCACATGCGGTTAATGTTTGGAACAAATTTAATATTAAATCGTTAGGGGAATGCTCAGATTTGTATCTAAAAGCGGATGTTCTAGTTTTAGTTGATATTTTCGAAAATTTTCGGCAAACTTGTCTACGTACTTACAAACTTGATCCTCTGCACTATTGTACATCCTCCGGTTTAGTATTCGATGCTAAGCTTAAAATTACGCAAGTAAAGTTAGAACTATTTGCAGACATTGATATGCTGTTTATTGAAAGAGGAATTGGAGGTGGTGTGGCTCAATGTTATAATCGGTATGCTAAAGCTAACAATAAGTACATGGGGAAAAATTCGATCCCACTTCCGAAAGTGTGTATTTAATTAAATACGACGTAAATAACTTATATAGAGCCGCCATGTCAGACTTTTTACCATTTGGTGATTTTTCTTTTATGGATAAAGCTAATTTTGAAACTTTGGATTTCATAAACCATCCTGATGATTCAGAAATTGGTTATATAATCGAGTGTGATTTAGACTATCCTATAGAACAACATGAGGGTCACAGTGATCTAACATGGGCACCCGAACATATGGTCCCACCCGTACCTGATTCAAATTCTAAAATTAAAAAATTATTGCTCACATTGTATCCAAAACGTAACTACGTAATTCATTACAGAAATTTATCGTATATTACGTTTTAAACAGTCCCCGTGGTTAAAAAGTATGTCGATTTAAATACCACCATGCGCTAGCAATGTCAAAATGAATTTTACAAAATTGTTTATAAATTAATGATTAATAGTGTCTTTGGGAAACTGATGGAAAATGTACGTACGGATATACGTTTAGTGACGACATGGGATGGTCGCTATGGTGCTCGTGCTTACATATCAAAACCAAATTTTCATAGTTGTACAATATTTAACAATGATATGCTTATCATTCAAATGAATAAGCTGGAAGTATATTTAAATAAACCTATATATGCAGGCTTCTGTGTTTTAGATGTTTCAAAAACTTTCTTATATAATTTTCATTATGGTTACACGCTATCTAAGTTTCCTAATAATGCCAAGCTCTTGTACACAGATACAGATAGTCTCATATAAGCCTTTTCACTTCATGAATGCATTAAAGAAGCCATTGATAAATCGATACATCTGATTATAGTCCTGCCAATATCTTTGGAATTCCACTAGCAAACAAAAAGTTCCTGGCTTCATGAAAGACGAAAATCATGGTAAAATTATGTTGAAATTTGTAGGACTTCGTGCAAAATTGTATGGTTACACTGTTGATGAAAAAGTTGTAAAAAAATCAAAGGGTTCTACCCAAGAAAGCGTCAAACATCACGATAAATGATTATGAACATGTTTTGTTTGATGGTAACGCAATAAGGTGATGTCAACATTTGATAAGGTCAAAGAAAAATTAGGTGTTTACAATCAAAAAAATAAAGTAATACTTAATCCGTAAGAAGGTAAACGATTAGTAAATTTCAATTTCACTTGATACTAGACTTGGGGATTTAACTTTACATAGCATTTTATTTGTCTTCTGTTTCAGAAAACAATTTTATCGTTATGAACAATCTTGAAAACAAATTGCAGGAAGAACTATGGTACAGTAGTGATCAAATCTACAGAAAGTACCTGAAGCGTTCTTTGTTGGGAAAGTCCTCCCCTGAAAGCTATATATTTGTACTGAATATATTACAACATATTGTTATTCCTGATGAGTGTTTTATCACAGACGTATGTAAAATATTTGGTTCTTATATTTTAGACTTAAATGAACTGTTTATCTCACATTTCCGTGTATTGTTGTTTGTTCAACGATAAACTTTTCTGTCGGTATCTTAGATTTTGGATAATCACTAAAAATCTCTAAAAATTTAGCGCATTATATGGTAGTGTGGTCCTTTGTTCATCGTAAGGCAAGAAGAGGGTAGTGGAAAACTTCATGCTGGATAGATTACGTTTCCTTCGTAAAATCAAACAGTTGAGATGCAATTTATCGCCAGTGCTGCAAGAGCAACATCGTGCTGAAGTATGTAATGATAGATTCCAAGAACTCCCACCATTATAGGTGAAACGCTATGTAATAATGATCATGGTTAGAAATTCGTTAGTTCTAAAGAGTCCGCTCGAAATGAATTTAAAAAGGTTCTACATGGATACCAAAAATAGCTGTAATAACTACTTCACATGTTCGTGTTGGTGTTGTAATGATGGAACTAGTTCTACCACAGTAGCTACCGAGTGCTCTTTCCCAACTGAAAATGTGCATAATGCGCTGCTGATGAACTTTTAATTGATTGTAGCTTATATGATTTATTCGAGGTAAATTCTCCAAAAAATTACGTTGACACAGACATTGAATACGAGCAAAGTTCGGAATTGCTTGGTAGCAAGTTTACCATTTGTTATAATTGGCCGTTACTGTACGTTGAATAAGAATGACATTGAAGAGCTTTTCAACTTAAAGGATATAATTAACTATCGGTTGGAATTACTGGAATCATACGGTCTTCCCTGTTTCTTTCAAAACCCCATCGAACAAGACAACTACCGTCACTTTCTTAATATGGAGTATGGCGATGATGCAGCCAAGAACGATGACATTTATTGTGACTTTGAGAATGTGTTGAATTATAAGTACGATATAAATTTTCACAATGATATGATAGAGCTGTTGCATCATATTTACCGTACCACATACAGGTTGTTTCTAAATTCACCCGAAAAAATTCAGGTGCCCGTATGAAATTATGATGGGTTTTTCCTATAACAAGATTTCCTCAGCCTACCCCCTTCCGAGATATCACCCCTAAAAGGTGGTGAGTAAATTGAATTTTATTTTTTTTCTCAAATTTAAGGAAAATGGAAACTTGAAATTTTGTAATTTCCGTGCACTCTCCAAAGACTAACCAACGGTATTTTTTCAACATTCCTGTTACATTATAAGGGGATGAAATTAGCAACCCTTACTTTATTTCATATTGTTATTCCTGATGAGTGTTTTAACACAGACGTATGTAAAATATTTGGTTCTTATATTTTAGACTCAAATGAACTGTTTATCTCACATTTCCGTGTATTGTTGTTTGCTCAATGATAAACTTTTCTGTCGGTATCTTAGATTTTGGATAATCACTAAAAATCTCTAAAAATTTAGCGCATTATATGGTAGTGTGGTCCTTTGTTCATCGTAAGGCAAGAAGAGGTAGTGGGAAAACTTCATGCTGGATAGATTACGTTTCCTTCGTAAAATCAAACAGTTGAGATGCAATTTATCGCCAGTGCTGCAAGAGCAACATCGTGCTGAAGTATATCATGATAGATTCCAAGAACTCCCACCATTATAGGGGGTGGGGGGAAGCGCTATGTAATAGTGATCATGGTTAGAAATTCGTTAGTTCTAAAGAGTCCGCTCGAAATGAATTTAAAAAGGTTCTACATGGATACCAAAAATAGCTGTAATAACTACTTCACATGTTCGTGTTGGTGTTGTAATGATGGAACTAGTTCTACCACAGTAGCTACCGAGTGCTCTTTCCCAACTGAAAATGTGCATAACGGCGCTGCCGATGAACTTTTAATTGATTGTAGCTTATATGATTTATTCGAGGTAAATTCTCCAAAAAATTACGTTGACACAGACATTGAATACGAGCAAAGTTCGGAATTGCTTGGTAGCAAGTTTACCATTTGTTATAATTGGCCGTTACTGTACGTTGAATAAGAATGACATTGAAGAGCTTTTCAACTTAAAGGATATAATTAACTATCGGTTGGAATTACTGGAATCATACGGTCTTCCTGTTTTTCAGAACCATCGAACAAGACAACGTACCGTCACTTTCTTGATATGGAGTATGGCGATGATGCAGCCAAGAACGATGAAGAACGATGACATTTATCGTGACTTTGAGAATGTGTTGAATTATAAGTACGATGTAAATTTTCACAATACAATTTGTATGATAGAGCTGTTGCATTATATTTACCGTACCACATACAGGTTGTTTCTAAATTCACCCGAAAAATTCAGGAGGTGATTGCCCGTATGAAATTATGATGGGTTTTCCTATAACAAAATTTCTCAGCCCACTTCCGAGATATCACTAGGTGGTGAGTAAAATTAATTTTATTTTTCTCAAATTTAAGTAAAGATGGAAACTTGAAATTTTGTAATTTGCACTGTAAAGCACTAACCACCGGTATTTCTTCAACATTCCTGTTACATTATAAGGGATGAAATTAGAACCCTTACTTTATTTAATAACAAATCTTTTTTCGAGATTGAGTTTTGTGAAATAAAATATTACTTAAAATCCCTGTTTATTTAAAAACATCTTAATTTTAAAGTTTTTCCTAGAACCAATAGATTCGAAGAAAAAAATTAAATACAATATCCTGTGTGATACCTTGTTTTTAATTACAATTAAGGTTATGCAATAGTAGGCTGGTGTCACTTTCTAATTTCATCTCCTTATAATGTAACCGGAATGTTGAAAAATAACGGTGGTTAGTCCTTTGAGTGCATGAATTACATTTCAAGTTTCCATCTTTACTTAAATTTGAGAAAAAATAAAACTCAATTTTACTCACCACCTTTAGGAGTGATATTTCGGAAAACTGCTGAAGAAATTTTGTTGTGTAAATTTAGAAACACCCTGTATATGAATAAAATATTTGTAAAACGTCTGTCTGTTCCTGATCGTTACTTATAAATATAGAAATTTCTCCCTCTATGTAAACAATGTTAGTTGGGAAGCGAAGAACTGCACGTCTGGTTAATACGCTCATTAATAAGCTACCGATTGAGCTCCATATCCCCGGGTATCAGTAGTGTGGTCCCGAAACTAAATTAGATAAAAGGCTTCAACGATGTGATCCCGGTATCAACCTCCTAGACTCTCATTGCAAAGCTCACTATATCAGTTATAGGCATATTAGAGACTTGACTGGTAGACATCGAGCGGATGATATTTTGGAAAGAAAAGGTTGGGATCGTGTTAAGGCATCCGACGTAAAGTTCGGTGAACGAACCGCCACTTTAACTGCAGCAGGTATAATGGGGGCAAAAAGAAAGTTAGGAATGGGTGTTAACAGAACAAAACGACCACATAGCAGTCTATTGAAATTACGTAGAACAACTGCCAAGAAAATGAAAAATAGTACTAGTAGTTTAGGAATGTGTTTATGGGAGATAATATTCCCAAATTACCATGCCTTAACGAGGCCGATATTATTAATTTACATAACCAAAAGGGGCGTTTGTTACAAAAAACGCGATGGTAGCGTAAGGTACTATGATAGTTTCGGAAATATTTCACTACCGAGAGAAGTACTGGACTACTTTCACGATTGCAAAATATACTATAATTATTCTCACGAGCAACAATTCGGTACCACAAATTGTGGACATATCTGTTTAAAGTTTCTATATAAATACTTGTGCTAGTCGACGACTTGAGGAAACTGGATCTGTTTACAGGAAACCCGGAAGTGGAAGATCCGTAACTACTACAAGTAATAAAAATTTAGAAATTGTACGTTAATTATCATTGTCACATGAAAATCAACTAGGGACCCATTTGTCTCAGCGTCAGATAGCATCTAGGCTAAGAATCAGTCGCAGATCTGTACGAGTTATTCAAAGACGTGTAGGTAATAAATGTTACAAAAGGTTGCAAACCCCAGGAATTACACTTAACACAAAAATCCGTCGATCATCAAGAAGTTTACGTCTATACACGAGGTTTTCGAGACTGACCTAAGACACTTAATTCTAAGGATTCTAAGACGAAAAGGATTTTACGCTACAAGTCCCTCAAAACAGACAAAATAATAGGGTTTATTCGGTAACCAAGAAGAACACTATTGAACCAGAACATTCGTACCATAGAAAGTCGCGGTTTTCACTGATCCTCAGTTAACAAAAACAAACACAGATAGCCTACATACAGCATTTACGTGACGATTTATTACCAGATATGCATCGATTATACCCGAATAACGATTACATTTTTATCCAGGACAGTGCTCCATCCCGCAGAGCAGGAAGGACACAACAGTTCTTAGAAGAAAACATGGCATCTTTCACACATAATAAAATACTTATCTTTTTTGGGTTTTTTAAGAGTGTATTTTAAATTATACAATCTAAACGTTTTGATAACACTTACAGTTATCTTCGTCAGTAGTAAAGTCTTAAAATTGTTAAGCTGTTGTAAACAATTTTGTTAAAGTTGAAAAATTAAAACAAACATTAGCAATTAATATTGCAGTTTGGCAAACGTATAAACCAACTATAGAATTAAATTTTAGTAAAGAATAGCTAGGTCATTAGAAATTAAATACTGTCTTAAAGATGACAAATCAGAACACGCTCTAACGACGAAGGCTAACAATGAAAAATGTCAGCCAAAAAACACATTTAACAATATTTAGTCAAGTTATGATGTAAGTGTAAAGTTGTGAAAAACTTCAATTTCAAAATGATAGAAGTATTCACAAATATAAAAATGCATAGTTTCAAAATTGAAGAGGGCGATATAATGGTCAGTTTTGATGTTGTTTCACTCTTTAGAAAAGTGCCTCTAAAATAAATTATTGAATACATTGATTATCTGTTTCCAAAGGACATAACCATTCTTTTTCAGTACTGTCTCACTAAAACTCATTTTCAGTGGAATAGTCCCTTAGTCCTGTTATAGCTAATTTTTACATGGAAAAATTTGAAACATTAGCGTTTTGCAAAATACACCTAAAAAACGTTCAGTTTGGTATGGATATGTAGATGACACATTTACTATTTGGAGACATGGAGAAGAGGCAGTGAATGAGTTTTTGGTTTTTATTAATGGTATACATCCTAGTATTCAGTTTACCATGGAAAAAGAAATTAATGGAAGTTTATCATTTATTGACATATTAATATCTAAAAATAATAATTCACTATCTTTTAAGGTTTACAGAAATGACACACACTGATAGATACCTTCATCAATTATCCAACCACCATTCCCTTCAAAATATTGGTGTAATTAAATCTTTAGTAGATCGAGCAAAACGAATAGGTGACCCTGAATTTTTGAAGGATGAGTTTAAATATTTAACAAAACCCTTACAAGATAATGGATATTTACTTACAGATATTAATAATGTTATTACACCTTCTAGACGTAACCTTAAAGAAACCAGTTCCTAATGTTGGTACATCAGAAAATCATTTCTTCCTTTTATATCTAATGTTACAGACAGAATGGAAAAAATCCTAATTAAATAAGGCATTGAACCTACAAGAAAAAATAAAGAACATTTAAGATTACCTAAAGATGTTTCAAACCCATTATCATCTTCCGGAATGTTTTCTTTTTCATGTGGAATAGTATACATTGGAACCACAAAACGTAGCTTTGACACAAGACGTAAAGAATATATGAGATTTTGTAGATTAGGCCAACCAGAGAAGTCTGCGGTGGCTGATCATGCCTTGAATAACCTAAATCATGACATTCAATTTGACAATATGGAAATATTGTCAAGACAAACTCATTATTATGTTCGTTAACATCGTGAAGCTATTGAAATATATAGACACCCTAATAATTTTAATAGACAAGAAGAAAATCTCCGTTTAAATAGGTTTTGGCATCTTATAATTAAAAAAGGCATAATGATACGTTTCGATTTTGTCTTAATTTTGACTTTTGGTATGTCTAGAATTTTGCTGTATCTTTCCTAGACCTTGAAACAAAACTGTACCAATTATATGTTAAATTACCACAGCACTATAATTTAACATAAATAGTTGAAATTAAGATTAAAGTAAAAAAATAAAAAACGTTCTGCATTATGCTTTTAATTGTTAATAACACTTGCAATTATTGACAAAGATATTTCTTTGATAGGTTTAACTCGATTATTTTATTTGACGTCATGTTTATATTTGTGAATGCTTCTATCATTTTCAAATTCAAATTTTTCACAACTTCACACTTACATCATAACTTGATTAAATTTTCATTGTTAGCCTTCGCCGTTAGAGGGTGTTCTGATTTGTCATCTTTAAGACAGTTTAACAATATTCAATCTTTAAAGACCTAGTTATTTTTACTAAAATTGAATTCTATAGTTGGTTTTATACGTTTCTCAAACTGCAATATTAATAGCAGGCTGATGTTTGTTTTAGGTTTTCAACTTTGACAAAATTGTTTTAACGTCTTTAACAATTTTAGTAGATTTTACTACTGACGAAGTGTTTTCGAAAAGTTTAGATTGTATAATTTAAAATACACCATTAAAATACCCAAAAAAAGATAAGTATTTTATTATGGCATCTTTCATTCGGGTAAACCAATGGCCGCCTAATTCTCCAGATTGTAATCCTGTAGACTACTCAGTGTGGAATGTATTGCAAGAAAAAGTGTATGCTCAAATATGCGAACCATTTGCAAACTTAGAAAATCTTCGCCGACGATTAGAAGAAGTGTGGCCAGAAGTGTCGTTAAATTTGATCAGAGGAGCAATTTTACAATTTAAACATGGATTAAGAACTGTACATTTGCAAAATGGCGGTCCCATACAACACATTTATAAGCAGGACATACCATACAAGATGTTTATTGGTAGAATTTTGAAGAATATCACTAACGTATAATTGATATTTCTAGTTGATATTTAAAAATTCGTTATTATTTTATGTTTTGAAATGAACGTTTATAATTTGGCAGGGATAATTTTCAATTCACAGTGGCTTAGAAAATAAAAACTGAAATCCATATCTGAAAGCGTTCCAAAGATGTACGAACTTAAACAGGATTCGGTTTTTTTCTAGCCACCCAGTATAAAAGCGACAGAACTCAACGCTATTACAATTCCACATGGCGCATACGAGTTGGAGGAACTGAGCGCCTATATCAAAGCGCACATTCCTACAAGTCTCTTTAGTTTAAGGGCAAGTGTGAGCTTAGCTGTGAATTTGCCATAAATTTTACCAAAACGTAATATATATATATATATATATATATATATATATATATATATGATATATATATATATATATATATATATATATATATATATATACCGCGTGTTCAGCGATGAATGGAACAGTCCAATATCTCGAGAGCGGATGAAGATTTTTAAATTATGAAAATATTTTGTAAATATCTTCCAAGGGCGCACATTTTTGGCACACAGATTTGAATCAACGCCCATCACCGCCAGGTGGCGCTATCTCACTTCAATTTTTAAATGCAATGCCCTATTTTTATTTCATTTTGGATTCTATGACATATTTATGATGACTTTTATTAAGACTACCAACCTACCGGTTCTCAAAATATTTGCTACACGAACAAATGTATTTTTTCGATGGCGTCGATCGGAAACCTGGCAGCATACAATACTTGTGCAGCCCTTGCATTTTTCTACATTCACCATAAATTATTACCATATCAAAATATTCTTCGTTAGAAAACGTAAACATAATTATGGAATTTGAAGATGCACAGACGATTTTCAAAACTGAAACTCTAAACTGACAGAAACTTGACAGACACTTCATTACGCGTTTGTTTTCATGGCATGATACATGTTTCACATGATTCTTAATCAACGACTGTGATAAGTTGGTCCCCCTTACAATTTAGTGTACAACGTATCGCATTATTTCGGCGTTATCTGCATTATTTTTGTGGAAGAACAATCTTTTATCTTTCATTTGGTATAAAATTTGCTATTTTGTCTGTATCACTCCAATGTTATGAGCACTTCCTGAAATTACGTTTTTGTGCTAAAATTCCAAGGATTATTTTTTCTCAGAAACTACCAAAGATAGGTTGGTAGGAGTCTTAATAAAAGTCGTCACAAATATGTCATAGAATCCAAAATGAAATAAAAATAGGGTATTGCATTTAAAAATTGAAGTGAGATACACCTGGCGGTGATGGACGTTGATTCAAATCTTTGTAACAAATGTGCCCATAATTTACAAAAATATTTTCATAATTTAAAACTTCATACACTCGAGATATTGCACTGTCCCATTCCTCGCTGAACACGTTGTATATATATATATATATATATATATATATATATATATATATATATATATATATATATATATATATATATATATATATTATCACATTGAGTGTAATATTGTCAAGGGCTCGTATAGAAACGGGAATCCCGCGAAGGTGCTGTACGAAACAGCAATCCTCAATATTTGGAAGTAAACACCAGTACTATTGGTAATATTTCGATTAAATTATTAAATTAACGAATCAGAAGGGTGAATTAATCAATTTCGGGGAAAGCGAAGCATTTACGGTACGACTAGAATTAAAAGAATATGAGCTTAAGAATTAACCAAGGTTCGCTTCCATTTTTCCTCAATGTGCTTTAAATAAAGGACTTGAACATAAACTGGTTTTTTCGAACACATGGCTTGCTGACGAATTAACGTTTATCGAAGAGCACTTCTTGGAATCTATGGGGTTAAAACCACATAGAAGTGGCAGATTCGTTAAACGTCTTCCAAAGCGCACGTTTTGACGAGACCATTGGCAAATCAGATATTCATATATATCTTCCGTACGGTTCTTCTAATTACGGATTGTCCGATGAGATCCGTATATTAATACAAGATTTGGTTACCGCCACATATGATAGTTTCCTGTACATTGAAGGTAAAATTGAATGGAGTTCTGCGGAAGAAGGAGCCGACGTAAAACATGTTAGCTAACAAACAACTTTGTACCATTCCTTTTCGAGGAAATTCGCTACGAGTTAGGAGAACAGAAAGTGGCTACATGCAGAAATTCGGGTATAATATCATCACTCAAAGGATACGTATAGTACACATGTAACTAAGCAAAATTCTACAGCATTTGGGATGGTCGCCGAAGAATGAGGAACCGTTACAAGTAGAATACGCTAAAAGCTACAAAGAAAAACAGTTTACCGTCTGTATGCCGCTAAAACATATATTCGGAAGTATGGAAGATTATCAACAAGTTATCGTAAATATGCGACAGGAGTTGGTGTTAATACTATAATGCCCCTATTTTTTAGGTGCTACTTTATATTGCGCCCTTCTGGTTTGGTAACCCAGCGCGGTTTTATCTTGCCTCGGCTTTGGTCAATCGGGTTTATTTTATAAACGGGGTGTGGTTCGTAATAAGTACTGGATGGGCTTAACACTGTAACCTTAAATAAAAACCGTAAAGCATTTTTAAAATGTATATTAATCAGATATTTACAATAATAAAATCAGAAGGTAATAACACAATATGTAGGTGAACTTTCGGTCCGGGTCTGGCGTCACTGGGTGCGACGTCGCTTCTGTGAACAAAAGAGAGTTTTGTTTAACTATTCCTTACCTAAGAGGCAAAGTTTAGGTTACGGTCCTGCATGTACAGTAGCGCGAGCGTTATGCTTGATGCAGTGGTTGATCGGAGCGCCAGCGCAATGAACTTGAATCGTTTGAGAAAATCGATATCGTGTTTATATGTCAGTAACTCTGAAGCGCTGAAGCAAGGATGTCCTACTCCTCGGGAAATAATACACGCGAATGCGCGTCTGCAAACGCGAGCTCTCGACGGTCTTTCTCTAATTATAACCGGTTAATGTAGGCAATTAGATTATTTATCTAACTAAATTAATTACCGATCTCTATACTAAGTTTAATTATTTATAATTAATTAAGGGAAAAATACTTAATATTAAAACTACTCTAATAGGTTTACGTAAAGATAGAATAATTCACGTACTATCTAATATATTTACAAACGTTCTCGCACCAGGTATTTACGATGGTTAGGTGGACTACTAATTTATACAACAGGTTATGGAGGTACTCTTCTGCGATTCACAGACACTGTGTACGGTTATTAAGTACTGGATGTAGGAAGTGTGTGAGTTTCGAGCGGATTTCAGTAATGTCCAGAAGACGTAGGCGACGGCCTGTCTTTACTGTATATACTAAGAGAAAGGTCGTAGGTCTTTACAGCCCTGTAACAACCCTTCACCCTCAAGTGGTGATGAGATACGTCGGGGGCTACCCCTGCGTTCCTCTAGGTATACTTTGTAGTGGCGAGTGACGACGGGATCTACCCTTCGTGCTACTCTAGGTGTTAGTGTAGTTGGTATTACGTCGGGGGTTACCCCTGCGTGCTACTCTAGGTATACTTTGTGTAGTATAACTCCTGGAGCTCAGCCCGGAATTATTTACGGTCTGTAGTGTTTGAGTGTAAATTGTCAGAATGTATAACTTTACAACTTACGTGTCTATCAATAGCAGTACAGAATTGAACTTTAGGTTGCCCGATCGCGAAGGACTCTTCGTCGGTGAACAACAGGTCGGTGCTTACGCTAAGCAAACGGAGCGGCTGCGGCTACTGGTTTCTGGAACGGTCAACGGTACGGTGGCGGCTGCTGGATATCGGCTTAACTTGAATCTACGGAGATTCCTCTCTATTATGCGCGTCGCGAGTTTATAAAGGTGCATCTGTGGGCGGTTTCGCGGCTACCGTGCGGGGGATGCCGTTATGGGATTGGTTAAAATCGTTCTGACGTGCAGAAACTTACGGTTTCTTAGAAATACACGTCAGCGGCGATGAATAAATTATTTGTTGTGCAATATCGCGTAAACTTATGAAATCTTACATACAGGATGGTCCGCACCTAATTTATTCTAAAACACATACGTACAGAACGCTGGTTCTTTACATACGTTCCAGAAGCGATGCTGATTGTTATAAGGGTACCGTAGATAACGCTAAAATAAACTTAAACAAAATTCAATGAACGATTCCGCATGTGACGCTTAGCGACAGTGCCGTTTCGTCAATGGGAACTATATGAATTGCCAGCTTTAAAACAGGCACAGTCGGATTCGTAATGGATTGCTCCAAACAAAATGAATCTCTAAAACACTCGCCGGTAGACGTAAAGCTCGAAATGGAAGCATTGAGGCGTTTGATGCCGGTAGCGTTGCCTATTGCCTCATACCACTGGATGCCATGGTGCAATACAATCGTGTGACAGAAGTGAAGAAACTATATGTTATAACAATTTGTTGTAATATTAGGGGTATAAATACAGAATCATATTGACAAGTTGCAGTTTTAATTGACACTCACCAACAACAGCAGCTTGATAGTAGTGGTTCAAACTCAAAAACTACGTATTGATGACCCGAACTGGAAATAGCGGGATACTACGGCATGGGAGGTTACTTCCAAACAGCGTACGCGCTATAATTTGTGGTCCTTGCAATTGTGGGAAAACAAATACCATGCTCAGTCTCTTAACTGAACCGAACGGTCTTCAGGTTTATATTCGAAATCGTTGAACCAGGAAAATATCGACACTTGGGTGAAATTCTAGATCCCATGAAAGATATTGGCTATTATTGCTTCAGCGATAATGCTCATATTATGGAACCGAGTGTGGCAAAACCCAATTAAGTTTTTATCTTTGACGATATCGCTTGCGAGAAACAAAACCATATTAGGGTGTACTTTTCAATGGTGTCATAATAACATTGACTGCTTCTACTTGGGTCAAACCCATACTAAACTCCCCAAACAGCTGATTAGAGACAACGCTAACTTGGTAGTACTCTTCGAACAGGATGATTTGAATTTGCGTCACATCTATGAAGACCATGTCGCCCCAATAGTAAGCATGCAATTGTTTCGTGACATGTGCTCGGAGAGTTGGCGAAATCAACACGGATTCATAATAATTAATAAAGACGCTGAAGTACAAAAGGGCCGTTTCAGGAAAGGCTTCGATCAGTATATAATACCATAGCGGTATCGTTAAAATACCATTTGGGAACAAACAACCCTCGTTTCAACAGCATACATAACAGACCTACTTTAAACAGAATTGTTATTTACCTGTCAGACCTGTTAATCTGTTTTATTGTTGACCTTCAGCGATGGCTAGTAAGAGATTAGCGTTGACGAAACGTATAATTCAAGTTCGTAAAGCTATACAGCAAAAATACGATAATCTTAAGGAGGATCGATTTTTTAAAGAGGCAGATTTCATTACAAACCACTCATTGAACCATTTGCAAAAATCGAAAAGAAGATCGAACCGCTAGTAAAGACAGAGCCGGAGAAGGAAGAGGAGGAGGCATTCGCGAAACCGTCACCAAAACGCCATTCGTCCCCCATCAAAAAGAAAAGGGCACAGATTCAGCAATATAATACATGCCATCAATACCTTATCATTTGCGAGGAATTAACACACGAATATCATCTTCTTTTAGTGGAATAACTATGTTAGTCCATTCGCTCGACTTCCGTGTTTTCGAAGAAATCCGCTGCGTCAGACACCATCGTTCCTTGAAACTAGTGTGATTGGAGATATTGCACCCCAAGAGGAAGAAGAACACTTAGCAACTACGACCGATTCTATTTACACGATACCTCTGCATCGAGAGAGTTTCTGGAACAATATGATCCATTACCACGAATATACGTAGAGCGTATGTTAAGCGATGTATCGAATGTAATTGATACCACTTACGGAGTTCTTTACGACATTTCAACCGATAAATGGGTAATTGACAAGACACCAGTAAAGATAGATGGAAAGGGTTTGGTTGTTAAGGGGGTTCGGTACAATGGTACGAGCAGTCTCTATGACCTAATCATCATGAATAAACCCGACAAAAGTCTAACAACTAACGAAGATGAAGCGAAATATACACAGATCTTGATTACAACTAATGCAGCTCGTCGTGATAACAATCCGGATAAACAATTGAAAGATACAGGTGCCAAAAAATATACAGGGATAATTAAACCCTTACTGAAAAGGGGGAGGTGAAGGAGAAAAACGGGGGTGAAGTTACAGTATTCAAAGAAATTGGCCAGTATTTGAATACACATACGTGTATATACATACGTGTATGAATTGATTCAAGATTTGGAAGCCCTATGGGCCGAAAAATGGAACGGTAATACTGGACTCGTCAACGACATCTTATCAATCGTACAAGAACTATATGACGATGGATATATTCAAAAAATTTTTTTGTCGATTATAGTTTGCACAACAATGGACAAGTTTGGACGTTCTCATGTCCACGCTTAATTCCATAAACTACTAAAAACGCAATTATCCATTACCGACGATAAGTTCAATGTAGAAAATAAGCGTGTAAGTAAAGTAGCCGATCCCATCGGACGTCAAGATGCGCTGATCTTACAACACTATCAACTTACGAGATTCCATTTAAATGGGAACCGCTTAAGACAGGTGGCCGATCCTCAAGAAGACACCGATGCCATAAATAAAGGCTATCTCGAGTTTTGTCTCCAGGTAGTGAAGTGGCTTATAGATGGCATTCGTAATTAGGTTGAGGTAGTACAGGCTGATTCGAATGCAACTAAGAAAACTTTAAGTAAATTGATAGTTGATGGAACAAGTGGTATACGAATTGCTTAAACCGGCACGCAAAAATTTCCTATTATTAAAGCATTCGATGATCTATGGCAAGCCGATTTAGCTGAATTTGTGCCTTACGCTAAACACAATAAAGGTTACAGTAGTGATTAGGAGTCGGTTCTGGACCAATTCAAGGTCACGTGCCCTCTGGTGCTGAGAAATTTAAGCTTTTGGATTTCTTCAAGGTCAAACTTTTGGCGGGAAATTAAAATTTTTGGAGCTCACTAAAAATAGAAATTGCAATGTCACCATCCTCATCATATTACAAGGTCACTCTGCGGTAAACGTTTCAGCGGGGAATTTCTATGTCAAGGTCAAACGCTAAAAATAGAAATTGCAATGTCATCATCATATTACAATTCTTAGAAGTCTCGAGCCTTTTCAAACAAAAACATCAATTTTTCTCAAAAACGGGCCAGAATTTGCCAAAATTGAATTAACCCGCCCAATTTCCCGCGTCGACTTTTCAAATAATCTAACACATATATCAAATTAGGACAGCTACTTCTAATGTAAAACTGCCCTTATAGGCCATAGAAATATTTTTAGGCAGATTTTTCTAATTCCAGCTTTTTCAAACAAAAACATCAATTTTTCTCGAAAACGGCCAGGATTTGCCAAAAATAAACTTAACAAAAAATCTAAATGTAAAGCTAAAAATGGAAATTGCAAGGTCATCATCATCATCATGATCATATTACAATTACAAAAATTAGAGTGTTCAAGGTCAAAGAGTAATGACCTGCAGGTATCATATTACATTTCTTATAAACCTAAAAATAGAATCAGTTCATGGAAACTGTCCTATATATTACTGCATCACGATTTTTGATGGTAGAGGGAGAGTGTGCTTTGAGAATTGCATCAGTAAGCTAATCTACATCTGATGATGAATAACTGCTACCATCAGGAGATGCTGTCCATTTTCTTTATATCGCTCCAGGAATGATATTATTGCTGCTTGAATTATAACGACTTTACTTGCTCGCAATTTTACTAGGACTAAACACTATTGAAGAAATGATTCAAGTGTAATTTACATATGGTGGGGTTGTGTATGACCTTGATCTACTTTTAGCATAGACAACAACCTATCATTCTTTTAGTTCCCATAAACTGATTCTATTTGTATATCATTAAGAAATGTGATATGATACCCTGCGGGTCTATAATTGTTCAGTTTGAGCACTCTATTTTTAGATTTCTAAGAATTGTAATATACCAATTGACCTTGGTTTACTTTTTAGCATAGACAACAACAACAACCTGTCATTCCTCGTGTTTCCATACACTGATTCTATTTTTATATTTCTAAGCAATGTAATATGATACACATGTAGGTCATTACTCTGTGACCTTGAAAACTCTATATTTAGATTTCTAAGAATTGTAATATGATGGCCTAGCAATTCCTATTTTTAGCTTTAAATTTTGATCTAAATGTGTCCTTGCTTTGAGTACCCTTACAACATGTTTAAACTTGTTAATTACCCACCTTGTCCTACTTTTAGTTTAGAAAACTATTTCACCTTCACACAATTTAGTCAAGTTAAGTACCATTTGACCTTGATCTACATTTTAGCATACATACGTACATGACAACCTGTCATTATTCATGTTTCCATGAACTGATTCTATTTTTAGGCTTCTAAGAAGTGTAATATGATACCCCTGCAGGCCATTACTCTTTGACCTTGAACACTCTATTTTTGTAATTGTAATATGATCATGATGATGATGACCTTGCAATTTCTATTATTAGCTTTACATTTAGATGTCTTTGTTTGAAAAGGCTGAACTTAGAAAAATTTCTTAAAAATATTTCTATCACCTATTAGGTAGCTGTCCCAATTTGATATATGTATTAGATACGTTGAAAAGCCAACAGGAGGAGAAGGGGGTTAAATTTATTTTTGGCAAGTTCTGGCCCGTTTTCGAGAAAAATTGATTTTTTGTTTGAAAGAACTGGAAAAATCTGCCTAAAAATATTTCTACGACCTACTAGGGCAGATTTTATATTATGGGTAGCTGCTCCAATTTGATATATGTGTTAGATACGTTGAAATTCTTGACCGTTTTCGAGAAAAATTAATTTCTTTATTTGAAAAGGCTGGAGACTTAGAAAATCTGCTTAAAAATAATTCTATCACCTACTAGGGTAGCTTTTACATTAGGGTTGCTGCCCCAATTTGATATGTGTTAGATACGTTGAAAAGTCGACAGAGGGAGATGAGGAGTTTTAACCCTTCAATGATAACGTGAAATGGAAGTGTTGTCCACCCTATAAATCGTTCTGTAAGTATGTTTAAACATTGAAAATTGAAAATATTGAAGAAAATATGAAATCATCACTTTAAAAAAGCTTTATTCACATGGGTAAAACACCGTTCAAAAAATAAAAATGGAGTAGACAAAAATACGTAAAATATTTTTAAAGCAATAATCGAAAATACATTGTAACTCTATGTAGTCTAAAAACTATTCTTAATATAATTTAGCAAAAAAATTTATATAAAAATAAAAATAACTAAACTCTAGCAAGCAGGGAACAACTTACAATTTTAATAATCGGTGGTCTAACGTTTCTTGGGGGATGATGTTTGTTCCACTTCATTGTACCATCTTTCTCAATGAAAAAGGGTTCTCCAGTGAAATAAAAATAACTATACTCCAGAAAACAGGGCACAAATTACAGTTTTAATAATCAGTGTTCTAACGTTTCTTGGGGGATGATGATCTATTGTAAGTAATAGTATGATCAGCATCTGAAACATCTTGTTCTCGAACCGTCTCTTCGTCGAGTATTTCAATATTGTCTGTTTCATCCTCAACTTCATAGTCATCGTATTCGGTAACGTATGGGTTAATTTCGTTTATTAACATTTTCCTAAAGAAAAAGCAATCTTTTAAATGCAAATGATACAAAAAAATAAACTCACAACTTACCAACTCCGAAGAATATTTCATTACACGAGTGATAACGTCGGTCTTGTACACCGTAATAAGGTATAATTTAGCAACACAAGCACGTTTTGACCTAATATTGCACACCAGTGTCCTTTGACACGTTACTGAAAGGTACTATGACGCTTATCCACCCACCATCAAAGATGTGCCCGACTCATAAGGAAACACATTGAACCGGTCTGTGAGACCAAACGTTATCACTGGAAGGTTAAATTTATTTTGGCAATTTCCGGCCCGCTTTTTAAGAAAAATTGATTTTTGTTTGAAAAGGCTGTAGACTTAGAAAAATCTGTTTAAAATTTGATTATGTGTTAGATACGTTGAAAAGTCGACAGGGGAGATGGGGGTTTTTAATTTATTTTTGGTAAATTCTGTCCCGTCTTCGAGAAAAATTGATTGTTTGGTTTGAAAAGGATGGACTTAGAAAAATCTGCTTAAAAATAATTCTATGACCTACTAGGGATAGCTTTTACATTAGGGGTAGCTGCCCCGATTTGATGTATGTGTTAGATACGTGGAAAAGTCGACGGGGGAGAGGGGGTTTTAAATTTATTTTTGGCAAATTCTGTCCCGTTTTCAAGAAAAATTGATTTTTGTTTGAATAATCTGCTTAACAAATATTTCTACGACCTACTAGGGGTACTTTTACATTAGGGTAGCTGCCCCAATTTGATATATGTGTTAGATACGTTGTAAAGTCGACAGAGGGCATGGGGTTTTTATTTACTTTTGGAAAATTCTGGCCTGTTTTCGAGAAAAATTGATTGTTTTGTTTGAAAGGGCTGGAACTATTTCTAGGACCTACTAGGGGTGGTAGCTTTTACATTAGGGGTAGCAGCCCCAATTTGACATATGTGTTAGATACGTTGAAAAATCGACATGGGGAGATGGGTGGGGGTTAAAGTTTATTTTAGGCAAATTCTGGCCCGTTTTGAGAAAAATTGATTTTTTGTTTGAAAAGGCTGCTTAAAAATATTTCTACGACCTACTAGGGTAGCTTTTACATTAGGGGTAGCTGCTTCATGCATTACTTTCGTCATGTTTGCCTATAAAAGTTCACTGAAGCATGCACACGCAAAGAAAGCCTTTTATTATAAACTAAGAAATGTCAATAATGTTTGACCTTGACCACTCTATTTTAGACTTCTAAGAATTGTAATATGATGATGACGTTGAAATTTCTATTTTAGCTTTTGACTTTGACATACAAATTTCCCAAAACGTTTTACCGAAGAGTGACCTTGTAATATGATGATGGTGGTGACATTGCAATTTCTACCTTTAGCGAGCTCCAAAATTTAAATTTCCCGGCAAAAGTTTGACATTGAAGAGATTCAAAGCTTATATTTCTCACCATCAGATGGCGAGTGACTGAATTGGTCCAGAACCGGCCCCTAATCACTACTGGCTACAAATACACGGAGCAGGACTTTTGGGCGCCGCCGTTTAGGCGCCGCCTTTTGACCGCCGCCGTTTGACCGCCAGGACATTTGGCGCCACCAATTAGGCGCCGGAACTTTTGGGCGCCGAGGTTTAGAAATATTAAAAATAGTCTAAGATGTTTTAAAATTTTAATTAATTTCTGAATACAAAGACAAACAAATGTATTTGGAATCTTAAAGTACTTATAAACAACTTCAAGACAATTTTGTTAGTTAACAAGCAAATCAGGTTACAGCCACACAATAAAAAGTAAAACTTAACTACAATATAGTTCACCATCAGTTTCCCTTTCACTTTCACTCTTAATCCATTGCAAAGTTGTGAGAAATCCCTCTTAAGTATTCCATAACTATTCGGTTTCCAAATTCTTGAACAACATTTCGGATTCTTTCATCAGCGGCTTGGTATTTTCTCCTTTTCTGGGGGAGCTTCACCTCGTAAAAATTTTTCGTAATACTCATCTCGTCCTTTTGAATTGTTCGTAAACCATCTATGAATTTCCATATAGACGGATGATCTATGTCTAATTGGGAACTGTAAACTACGATGTGCAGCCTCTGCAAAGTTATTTGTACGATCTTGGTTGTTTAGTACTTTTCGTACACGTTCCAAATATTAGGCGAAAAAAGGGGCCGCCGTCGTGTACCGTTCCTATTCCGCCTGCCGATGTAATTGTCTTCAAACCAATTTAAAATTGGTTGCAATTCATTTGGTAGATGCGTGGCCAGTTCCTCGAAAGCGTCATCAAGTTCCTGAACAGGAACGAAAGATAAAGCAGTTATCATACGTGCGCTTAACGCAAATTCAGGGTTATTATTATATTGTATTATTAACCCATTTTCGCGCAGCTGTTTTTTAAAATTTTTTACCAGATGAAACAGACAACCATGTAGGTGGGCTGTTGGAAAAGCATCAGTAGCTGATCCGATTACAGCCATTTCGAAATCCAATGAAATTGTTTCGGGTTCAAACTGCGGCCACATTTCCTTGACAAGTGAAAATAATCTATCATAGGTTTGTCGTGTTTTGTTAGGTAAAAGAGCGTATAAAACTGGAAAAATGAAGCCATTCCTACTGGCCAGTATGACATACACTTGGTGAAAGAGTGGAGGTGCTTGTCGGAATGTTCCATCCATGAAAATTTGTTTCATATGTTGACTCCACCGTGTATTGTCTTCCCGAGAAAATATTAGGATTCTTTGTGGGTCGGGACGCTCTGATCCAGTATCCTTCATGAGGAATGCTTCAGTTTGTCCAGACGCGAATTCGTAAATTCTGTACGCTTCTGGAATAATTAAGCTCTCTAAATCCAATGGAGTTGGCGGCGCACCAGCAACAAGGTTTCGCGTTCGCTGACACAGCTTCCTAATAGCATCTTTATTTGGCATTTTACCTTGAACGGCTGCTCCAGTATCTCCTAGGGCACGATTTAGTATCTGGGCTGGCGTATTCATCGTTTCCTTGGCTTGTGTTTTTATTGAAACTTTTATTTTAGCAACACATACTCCTGCTGCATCACTATCATGGTTATGGTTTCCAACATCACACAAATATTCATCGTTCACAGTTGTATGTAGACGACCACGGCATTTATCCACTTTTCTCTCACATCTCAAAACTTCTTCCCTCCATCTTTGCTGGTTTTATCGAACACATACAGAAAACCGTTGAAGCAGAGCTTCTTTTGGTTACAGTTGACTTTTGTAATTTCCATTGCTTTTGACACCCACAAAACTAACTCGCTGATAACAATTGAAAACAACTGAAGAAATATGGTTCGGGGATCAATTTAAATAGATGCAGTGACACAGAACTAATCACCTATAATTATAATGTTATTTGCAAAGATATTTGTAAAGTAAATACATTGTACTAATTGATGTACATCAGAAAGAATGAAAAGAAGTGGAATTAAGATTAAGTAATTAAGTGGAATTTGTTCACCTGCCTAATGGCCATGCATTATTGTTTTTAATCTAATTAACTTCATGTAGTAAAATGGTTTATACTTATGACCTTTATAAGAAGAGATTATATGGAATTATTAAAAATAACATTATTAAAAGTTTCAAACTATGTAGGTACATATTTACAGTTGGCGCCCAAACGAACGGCGGTAAATAGTCTTGCGCCCAAACGGCGGCTCAAAGCGCCCAAATGTCGCGTACCGACAAATACATACTGGTAGTTATCGACTGTTTTATAAATACCTATGGACCAGAGGTATATTCGAATCTGAAAATCTTTAATAAAACGATCGGTTCATGGTGGGGACATAGTTTGAATTAGTAAATTTAAAGCACATTTGATAAAGGTTATATAAGAATAATGAAGTGTGCGTAAAATGTTTGGGATTAAACGAATATTCGTGGATGGATAATGACGTAATTTTATAAGCATATTATTTTAACTACTTAACTACTAATAAAAACTCAGCATACTGTTATATCATTTTTATTTCATCTCACCATACAAAGGTTTTTAACAATGTCTTTCTTTGCGTGCATTTTGAGACCAAAGATAACGTCTGTTGGTATTCGCTCAGTTCGGTGGATGGCCAAAACGCGTTGCGTGGGAGTGCATTTGGACTTTCAACGCCTTCGCGATATTCTCCATATGAAACATCATCGGAACGGCCTATCAATGGCTGTACAAATAGCGTCGTTCATCACAACCGACAAATTCTATAATTACCTAAGATACTGTGAACATTAAGGTCCGGTTACTAATATATATATATATATATATATATATACGTATATAGAGTCTAAAAGATTCAAGTTGATTAACAGGTATACATTTGCTATTTACAATATTACACATATTTACAATTTTCTTAATCAAAATTATCACTCTTTTATTGAACAGCAATGTAATTTTATTCGCACACACATTCTCCGGTTTGATGCTCCAGTTGAAGCACTCGTCCGGTTAAACAAGGTTTTGCAGGATGGTATTAATAAATAAATAGTTTTCAGTTGATGAAGTATCCATTATAGCACACTTTAAATATTTTGAATATATCAGGCACGTAGCATAGCCGACTTGCGAACGTGTTTTTCGGAACGAATACTCCCACTGGCGCTCATCATGATCGATCTGCAATGTAAACACAATAATTGAACGTTATCGTAAAAACTCGGGTCTTAAACGAGTGAAATGTAACCTCAAGGGCGAGTTGCTGCAGTTTGCCGTTATAACTCGTTTGTCGTCGGAGGGACTGAGAACAATTTTATTTTGTTTGATCTTATACACTGAATGTTTCTTTGATTTGATCAGGTGCAGATGCCTTTTTACAACTGCATCGTTGAATAGCGATTCTTTGTAGTTATCTAGAGTTATTTCTTTAAGGCTGACTGCAGTGGAACCTTTAGATTTCTTAATTGCTTTAAGTTGTTTATCCACTCGATAGGCGTACATTTTGGCATGAAGCCCTACGAATTCTAGCATAATTTTTTCGTGTTTTTATCCTTCATCAAACCGGGCATCTTTTTGTTTACGGAAGGCATTCCATAAACGTTATCGCTTTCATAATCGGAGGTATCAAATCGCCTTAATGGATTCGTACACCTCGGCAATTGTGAAAGATTAAATGAGACTATTGGTGTCGGTATATAATAATTTAGCATCATTTTGAATTTTGGTAAAACGAAATTATAATGAAAATCGTATAGAAAAGTTTTGAGATGTCCAAGACCGCAATACCTGCATATATGGGTTTATTGAGAAATACTTCTAATCGATTCATTTCAATAATGAGCAAATTTTCATCGAATATGGTGCAACTATGAAAATTTGGTTTTGCAATACACGCACGCGCGCCATGTCTACCCTCCCATTTCGTCACCAACCGCATATCTCTATTTTCTTACATTTTCCATCAGCTTCCCAAAGACACAGTTGATCATCAATTTGAAAAAGAAAATGGCGAATGAGTTTTTGGCCCTTTGATGCATTTTCGTCGATATACGCTCGAAGTCAAGCGATTGTGTAAAGCGCAAGACACGTTTGATTCGTACAAGCTTTAATCCGTGTTTTATATACAACTTTAAGTTCCTACAGTGCACGATATAGTTACGTTTTGGAAACAAAGTCAACAGAAGCTTCTTAATTTTCGATTTCGGCGGGGTCATATGCTCGGGTGCTAATGGCAAGTCACTATGTGAATTATCCAAATCTCTCTGGCAGTCTAAGTCGCAATCCAAAATGTACCCAATGTCGGAATCGTCAGCATGATTTAGTATATTTAAGTCGTCAATAAACCCCCCGATCAGTAACGATTTGTACATGGTGGCTCCATAAAGCACATTTACGTCGTAGTACATTAAATAAGTGATTTGAACTTCGGAATCGAATCCTTCCGACATGTATTTGTTCTTGGCTTTCGCGCAACGAGTACTGCATTAAGCGATGCCTCCCCTAATACCCTTCTCAATGAACATAACCAGATCGATGTCGGTTAAAAGTTCCAATCTAACTTTTGTAATTTTTTACATGGCATCAAATGCCAGACCTGGAGCCGTATAGTAGTATAATGGATCAAGCAGGTAGGTTTTCAGACAGGTCTCCCGAAAATGTTCAAAGATGTCAGTCAAAAGGAGCACATCAGGTTTCAGATACAGGTCCGAATACTGAACCAACGTTCTAATGTCATAAACATTCCATACTTTTAAAGCATGCGCATATGCTTCACTACTAACACTCTCGTTTTGCAAAGAACTAAAAAAATCCTCTTTAGACGGTAGAGAGGTCTCATTTAACTTTTCCCATGAATCTATGTACTCAAATGGAAAAACGCCTTCCCTATTTATCAAATCTAATTCCGCTTCGTTACGGCAGTGCGATTTAGTTATGGATTTTTTGTCATTATCCAAATAGGAACATACCTTCTCCAAACTGCTACTCATAAATTGAAACGAGTCTATAAATTTAAACTGAATGCTTCTTTAACCTCAAGAGTTTAACGGTCCAGGGATACCGGTTGATAGTTGTTCGATGAAAAAATGGACATCGTACCTGCTCAGGTTATAGAATACTACTAGGATGACGTGAAAATCTTGAAAGTTTAAGTTACAGTTATTATGGGCAGCCCCTTTATAGATCCCCGTGAGATGCGAGTGGTCCTTTATTTTAATTTCGTTTTCTAGAAAAAGTTTTTCACATATGCGACAATGCGTGGCCTCCTCAAAATTTTGTTGTTGAATCAGGCTTAGTGTATGCATGGGAATTGCGTTAGTAATAATTGAATTGGCAGATTTTGCAATGTTTCATAACTGATTGATAAACCACGAAATACAATCTGATCCTCTATAGCAGAAAAACTTTGGCAAGGAGTTTCGTAAGAGTACTTGAGATAAAACGCAATACTTAAAGGTTTTGGAATAGTTTCGTTTTTGCGCCATCTAAATCTGGAGAATTTTTACATTTTTCCAAGATACTTTCAATATCTGCGTAAATAGCAAAAGGGGCCTTTTCCCTGTAGGAATAGTAAGTGAACTCTAAATACCTCTGACACGTCGGGCAATCTTACTGAACATTTATTTACTTGACGACAGTGTGTTGAGTGAGAACTTTTTGCGACCTCGATTAGAAAGTTGGGAGGACAACAACGCTGATATGTTTTTAAATCCATGCAAAGTGATAATATCCGTTTTCGTTAGAGCAAAGCACTAATAAATTTATTGCGTGAAAAGCAACGTTGTGGTTATCACTTGTTATCAATGCCACTACATGCTTTGTTACTACGCAGTATAAATTTATAGATAGGTGGTTCAGTTTTTTAAATTTTTTTATATCTGTTAATTTAGTGCGAAATTTAATCGTACCCCGATTCAATACCTCATCGAAATGGGGATAGCTTCCTATTCTAGGGCGGTTTAGGTTTGCAGGATACAAGGCGGACACCACCAACCAAAGAAAACAAAATTTATCTTTATTTTGATAGTAATTAAGTGCAGTAAAACGCGGAACTTTGATATAAATTGAAATCTTACCCCTGATGGGAACGTAATTATTTGTGTTTATTTTTAAATGCAAAATTTCACTTAGGGCAAACCCCGATCCTTTCTCTTGAAACTCTTCCAGTTTAGCTCGCAACTTGTTGACTACCTCCGTTTGATACCACACTTTGAGATCAGCGCCAAAGTCAATAACCGAATTTCTGGTGACAAAATGATTTAATTCTACATACATATTTTGGGGGTTAATATAGTGGCACACCAGTACAACATTTACTTTTGACAAAGACCTCTTCAACATGATATTAACCTGATTAACCTAATTGATTATAATACCCGTTAATAAATAAATAGACTTGACAGAGTACCAAACTAAACTTGATGTATGGCGTTCAACACCCGCCCCCGTTATATGAAAGTTTTCCAATTGCTGTCGAAGTAGCGCCAAATAAGAATTTAAAATGGCCAAATTGCTCTCTATTTTAAGGGAATTTTCATTCCTATTATCTATATGTACGTTATTGGCCATAGCCTTTTCTATCAGATTTATATTAGTTCTAAATATTGAAATATGCCTAACTATTTCGGGTTCGTGCTTTAAAAATGTTAATGTATCTCGAGTCAACACAACTAGGAAGCTGTTGAGGGCAGACTAGTTATGATGTTGACATACCTACCGACAATGAACTTATTCAATAAAAATATCAGGTGTTTTTCGAAATCGAACGGAGCACACGTGGGAACAAGACGCGTAATCACTTTCAGCATCAATCAATAACGCATTATGTAGACAAAGTACTCGACCAGCAACACAGTAATGATTATTCAATTAGCCAGACGCTAAGTTGCATTTTTTTCTCAAAATACTGCGCACATACAACGCAAGCATTTCACGTGGGGACAAGACGCGTAATCACTTTCAGCATCAACAAATAACGTCTTATATAGACAAAGTGCAAAGTTCTCTCCACTTAGACAGGGTTGAAGTTATTTAACCCTTGTATACTGGATTGTTAACGTTAATAGTATTTATTTAAGGTAATTCTGAAGGTGATATCGCATTTTCTTCTTTAGATATAAATTTTTTAACTTGGGGGTAGTTCTCTCCACGTTACACGGAACTGAAGTTATTTAAACCTTGTATACTGCATTGCTAAGGTTAGTAATGATTCTTTACGGAAATTCTGAAAGTCATAGGATATGATTTTTTTATGAACTTGGGGGTAGTTCTCTCCACCTTAGATGGGGCTGAAGTTATTTAACCCTTGTATACTGAGTTGATCGGATTAATGGTGATTATTTAAGGAAATTGTGAAAGTGATATTTCCTTTTCTTTTTGAGATATTTTTTTAAAAACTTGAGGCTAGTTCTCTCCATCTTAGACGGGGCTGAAGTTATTTAAACCTTATGTACTGGATTACTAAATATTGATTATTTAATATGGGGGTGAGAGCCGCTTGAATTGTGAATTTTGAGTTAGTAGTTAATTTTATTCTAAATGCACGCGATCGCGAACGAACGAAACGCAAACGCAAACGCAAACGCAAACACCAACACAAACACAAACACAAACACAAACACAAACACAAACACAAACACAAACACAAACACAAACACAAACACAAACACAAACACAAACACAAACACAAAACAAACACAAACACAAACACAAACACAAACACAAACACAAACACAAACACAAACACAAACACAAACACAAACACAAACACACACAAAAACAAACAAACGCAAACGCAAACGCAAACGCAAACGCAAACGCAAACGCAAACGCAAACGCAAACGCAAACGCAAACGCAAACGCAAACGCAAACGCAAACGCAAACGCAAACGCAAACACACAGACACAAACACAAACACAAACACAAACACAAACACAAACACAAACACAAACACCAACTCAAACACAAACACAAACACAAACACAAACACAAACACAAACACAAACACAAACAAACACAAACACACACTACCACAAATGAATATTTGAATATCTAGCTTCGACGTTCTTAGGTGCTAAAGCATAAACCTCAGAATCTAGGACAATATCAGATACTTACATAGTTTGTAGTATTGGTTCATCAAATTTTATCTACGTAATGGCGTGTACGATGTTAGTTTTCCAGAGAAGTGTTAATATCTGGTGATTTGAAGTGCCGCCAAAGATTGTATTATTTGTAGAAATTATCATTACGATATCGTGCCACAATTTTATCAATTTTCTGAAAGATTATGATTGTTTCCTCTCTACCTATACATTTGAAACGTTCATGTACTGTTAGATTACATGATTCATGTTCTGATGGATTATATTTATTTCCTGCGGCACCCAAACATTTTGTGTAATCTGTTCCATCGGCATTGAAGGGGCATAACTAGCACAGCTCGAATTCTTTGATGAGGTATTCTGGTTGGGTGGCATTTCTATACTTGTAAGGATAACATGTCCAATAATTTTATTATGCCTTTTCAACTCACCTTAATTTAATAACTTTGAAACTCGATATGTAATAGGTATTAGATCCAAATTTAACAAATTAAGTCTTGTGTGTATCAACTGATTTAATTGAAGTTATTGAATACGTAAACGTCTAGAATGATTGTGTTTCGTAAGGATACTTTAGAAGTACCAACAAATAAAGCTGTCATGAACTAATTCACCTCCACTTTAGTTTCACAACAGTAACCATTATCAGCATGTATAATGAGTTTGAGTTTAATACGTGTATTTTAAAGAACGAACAAGTGACGCTACTTTTACTTATCTTAATTCACCCGGGCATCAGTTTCCCAACCTGTTTGGCTAATGTTAGCAATTATGAATTAATAAGCGTATTTTAAAGAGTGAACAAATAAAGCTACTGTAACCTATCTAAACTAACAATGACGTTCTATTCGCAACAGTAATGTTATTCCTCGGGAATTATGGTTTAATAGCCATAATTTAAAAGAATATTAATGTACCTACTACAACATAATGTTTACATAATGTTTGTTATTGAACTTTCCACTGATGTAATCAAAGTATATGGGAATTTTTAATATTTATTTGTTATATTTTTGACATACGTACCATAAAATGGAAAAAAAATTGTGAAGAATTCATCAAATAATTTTATACTAACTTTGTAACGTGGTAAACATACTTCTGTACAAATATTTCAAGTTGTGAAAACTTACTAAATAATCTTACCTATTGTGGATGCTGAAATACCTTAAAATACTACACACTATATTGGAAATTACTTTTATTAAAATATTGTCCTTATATTCTGTTATATAAAGCAATTTAAATCAAACAAATAATTTTTATTGAACGAAAGTACATATTTACGTCACCTATGGGCAAATGGCCGAATCACCAAAGGTTTAAATCTACTTAATAACAGATAACTGTGGTAGTTTATTGAACTCTCATTAGAGGGCAGGATTTTAGGACATTCAAACACAATAGATCTATTTATTCACTATCGATCGGTAACAAAGAAAGTGAGAGAAAACTAAAAATTTTCGTTTTGTAAAACGTACTACGTTTCTCTTGTAGTTTTAGCAGTCACCATTTTACGACGCTATGAAAATTTTCAGATCTCTTCTAGACTTTCTTCAGTCGATAATTTTTCGGATATAAATTAGAAGAATTGATTGTACTTGGACTTTTCTGAAAATTACTTGTTGCTCACAAGAACATTGCGGATATCAAGGAGTATTTCGTCGTAAAGGGGATTAGATGTTACTTAAGTTTTCTTACTTGCTCTTAATTCGTAAATTTCTTTGTTAGCGACTGAAATCGTACAACCGTAAAAATTACTGATCCTCCGATTGACTAGTGGATGGCATTTCTTCCACTTCAGTGTGTTGGCCTACAATCATAGGGGTAACTGACGTTAATTTTACCTTATATAATACTTACGTACCTTTCATTTAACATTTTCTTTTCTGTATTTCTGCAATCGTGGCTACTTGTCCGCTATAGAAGTTGTATTACTGCTGGAATTAAACTGTGCCTGTTCGGAATTGGTAACCAAGCAGGAAACTTAAATTTACATCCTTTCATTGGACGTTCTACGAATACCTTCGTGCCGATTTGGTTCATCTGTTATTATTTTTGAATAGACTTAATTACTACATTCTCACTGTGTGTATAATTCACTTACCGCTAATGAACTTCACACACTCTTGAAGTGAGTGTGATTGGTAAAATTACACAATGCTATAAGTTACTGTTGCTGTATGAATCTATTTAATTATCAGTTGGACCTGTGTTTAAGTAATTTTCATAACGTTTACTTTAGACTTCCGAATACTGTTTGGTAGAAATTGTGTACCGCACCGACGGTTACTTTAAGATAGCGTCCATGTTTTTGTTATGGTGAACAGTAGGTCAACTGCGTACAAACCAGTTTGATTGCCGAGTTTGCGCGACAATAGCTGTTTCATGTTAGTTTTATTAAATATTAATTTTCATATGTATGAACACGTGATTTCCTTCCTTTTTAAAATTAAATTCGCGGTTTAACTGTAACTTTATTGAACGTTTATGAACATTTAACTTTACATACCTGTATATTTAAAAATTATTTACCACAATTCGTTTCGTCCTTTGAGTTTATGAAATTTACTTGTAACTTGACTTAAGATATTTGGTTATTATTTTGGACTAATGATATATTTTCACTTAAATTTTACTTTTACTGTATTTATATTTAACTTTGGTGGGAAGTTCAGTTGCCTGTTTCCCTCTTTCTTTGTTTCTAGTATCTGGTGCGAATTAACCTATTACTATATAAAATAAAGTGTAGTCTGAATAAATTTGGGTAAGTACTACACGCTTTTCTCCTGTAAATATGTTTCTTTCAGCTTCTGAGTAATGGTAAGATATTTCATTTCCGAAAGTTAAACGTTTAAAGTAATTAATGTTGTAATAACTTTCTTTTGGATTTGATGTAAATACCATCTTTACTTGCGAACGTTGCGACTGATTTCATTTTGAATCTATTAGGGTGTTAACCGTATTGGTAATCATTTTACTATTAGTGCAGAGAAAATAAAAAAACAAAGATTTAACTTCATTTAATTTCGTTTTGTTGATTCTGTATTTACGCCTATTTTGAAAATTACATTGTTGCGTTGCACTATAACGTTTTCTACTTATTCTCTATTCCCTCTTTGCTCTCCTTTCCTTTAATTCCCTATTCACCTCTTTAAACAACGTTATCCAAAACAGTGAGTTTTGCTTTCGGGAAGCGACTTCTGGCGCCTAATTTTACACCGGAATTTTCTTGACCCCCGAACCGTACTGAACTAGGCGGTTTCTGTGTTATCTGTAGGTGAGTAGAGAACCCTTTCCTTTTTCCTCTGTTTCTCATTTAAACACGTATATATATATATATATATATATATATATATATATATATATATATATATATATATATTATATGCAGTGTCCTTAAAGGTGTAATTTGAAATTACTCTCAATAATTAAAAGCATAATAATGAACTTATTTGCAATAATGCAAATTCAAGATAAAACCGCTAATGGAAGTATCTTAACTTTACTGACAATTATGACACTTACTCAAATTATTTGCTTGCCTTACATTGACTTCCTGACAATAATTAAAGCATCAGAATTTATTTACCTATATTATTGAATTACTCGAAAACTTCGAAACTGATAAAAAGATTGGTCATCTAGTAGTAAGGTACGCTGTGTTATGTTATGAGATAGGGTTGGATCATTGCAACATAGTGGCACATAGTAAACAATGTAACTACTCAAACTAGGATTAACGAGCTTTGCGCAATGATGGTTAATTTGCGAAGCTGGGAAAGAACGGCCTAGAACATCCAGTTTATTAATAAAAAGCAATTTTACAAATACATTAATAAATCAGAACAAGAGAAACAAAGAAAAGTTATATGCCAATATAATAAAATACTATTCACTCAGGTTAAAGTGCAAACAAAATTATAAAATTAAGTAATAGAAAAAAATGAAAAGCAGTTTAACTACACATAAACACCATAAAAACTAAACAGTGAAATCACACCCACAATTGTATCATAAATAAATCAGAATTAAAATTGTGACACCAAACATGTGGCCGCATTTAACGATAAAGTAAATAGGAAAACAAGAATGCAGATTAAGTTACACCTCACACACAACAAACAGTAAAATCAATAAGGTAACTGCAATGCAGTACAAACAAAAACTCGATTCGTCGCTGAAGACGATGTTATTCCATTGAAGGCCCCAGTCCCGCCGTTCTTGACACTTTTCCAATCTAGCAGTCTTATGCTCTTGAGTTAACTGGGGTCGTCGGTACGGGCGATACGAATGTAATCCAAAAGATTTAATTCTCCTGTAGATTGTTAGCATTGATAGGTGATGACCAATAGCTCCTGTCCAGTTCACCGCAACATACCTTGTTGACTGAAACCGATCTCTTGTGGCTATTCGCCTAAGAAGTCGTTCTTCACGATCATTGGTCCTGCGCGGTGGTCTTCCACTGGGACGTGGTCGTTGAATGCCTTCTTCAGACAAAGAAGATCAAATGCGGGCCACCGTGGCGTGGTCTCAATTAAGTCTTCTGCCGATTTCTCAAAATGACAAACTTGCTTGTTTCATACCGATAATTCTACCCCTATCAAAATCTGAAACTTGGACAAAGTTTCGTCGTTGTCTTACCGGGGGACATTTTTTCAGAATAAATGTGTCAGTTAAACAACAAAGAATTGACACTAAGCGACTAGATTTCTTAAAATGTATAAATAAAAATTGTTGATAATTGATGTTAATAGTGGTGCAAAGTACATAATGACTTGTTCTTTTTCATTGAAACTTCCATCGTTTTCTATATGATACTGAAACATTATTTTGCCAAAATTTCAAAATCATAGCATTATTATTTCTAAGTTATGCATTTCATTTGAAACGTATTGTATGTACGAGTGCAGTTTTAAAGCTAGTAATGAATTTCCTGATACATTATCCAAAAATCAACATTACTTGAAAACTATAAAATATAAGTATACGGAATATTCATAATAATATAAATGCTGTAGATGGATGTAGGATACGTCAATTACACACTTAACACAATATTAAAATGTACCTATAGGTACAGACACAAAGATGTTGATAGGACAGCATTAATAACTAATGACCAGATGATAAACTATATCACATTTAACAATGTGTAATGTATAATAACAAGATAATATTATTTTGTAGTTTGAATTTTGTGTTGGTTACTAAGATATGATATAGATATTGCTTTAAAGCCATTTTAAATCGATGAAGGTACCACTTTAATACAACTGTCTACTTTGTTATGAAGCTTTATACCAAAGTAAAGTGTAGTAGATGGCGCTGCGCACTTTCCGGATATGACGTTAAAGTTCATATTTTTAAATAGCAACCCTGTATGTTCTTCACGGAAATCGATGCAACTCTTTCTCCTCAGTTCAAAAATGCCCTATTTATTGGGATTATTTGAAACAGTATGCGCGATATGAATTATTAAATGTGGCATAATTCTAAGTGGTGCGGTTTTAGTCAAGAACGAAACTGGTGTGATTGAAATGTAAGCTTTTGTCAAAACAACAAGCAACTAGGTAACTCGATATGGAGTTTTATTTTCAAGCGGCCGAAAACCGCATATTTATGTATCGTTATAGGTAGACTTGAAGTACGTATTTTTGTCACCGGAAGACAAACACCCTTTCAAGTCTTATTTTATGTTCGTTTTCGTTCAATTTATGTTTATTTTAATAACTGTTGTGCATTGCTTAATACCCAGATTCTTAATTTAACGCAAACATTGACAACACTAACACCGCATCACTTTTCGAATTATGCCACAATTAATAATTAATATCGCGCATACTGTTTCAAATAATCCCAATAAATAGGGCATTTTGGAACTCGGGAGAAAGAGTTGCATCGATTTTCGCGAAGAACATTCAGGGTTGCCATTTAAAAATATGAACTTTGACGTCATATCCAGAAAGTGCGAGGCGCCATCTACATGTACGACAGAGCATAAAGCCCGGAACTAAAATAAAAAATTGATGTGTCGCAGGATTTTGACCACAAATTAACGATTTCGAAGATAATGAATTTATCCCTTATTTTCTGAGCGCACTGTATATGTGTATGTAGGCCAAAGTTAGAATTTTATATTTAATAAATATGTTTCTACACGTTTTTCGAGGCGGAATATCAATCCAATATCCTTTTTTGAAGCAAAAAAGCTTTTGAATGTTCGTTGATCTTTCCCATATAACAATATTATAGGATAAGTGAGAGTAAACAATACCGTAATATACACTTATGAGAGATTGGATTGATAAACAGTTTTCAATTGATATAAAGCGTAATACGATTTCGACATTTCTTTAGGCACATAATTACTGTGTACTTTCCGATCCATGTCTTTATCCAGCTTAATTTTAGGTTTAAGTTAATTTTCTAATTAACAATAAGATGTTTTTAGAAAAGTTTGTAATTATTGTTTTATTTACATTTAGTATTAATTAATACAGATCTATTCAGAATTTATTGTTCCTTTGTTTGATGAAAGAAAAAATTGGGACGTTTCATTTGTGTGTGCGTGTGTGCGTGTGTGCGTGTGTGTGTGCGTGTGCGTGTGTGCGTGTGCGGTGTGCGCTGTGTGCGTGTGACTGTGTGTGTGTGCGATTGTGCGTCGTGTGTGCGTGTGTGTCGTGTGTGGTGTGGATGTGCGGTGTGGCGTGTGCGTGTGCGTGTGTGTGGGCGTGTGCGTGTGCGTGCGTGTGTGCGTGTGGTGTGCGCGTGTGCGTGTGTGCGGCGTGCTGCGTGTGTGGTGCTGTGTGCGTTGCGTGTGTGCGTGTGTGCGTGTGTGCGTGTGCGTGTGTGTGTGGTGTGCGTGTGTCGTGTGTGTGTGTGCGGCGTGTTGCGTTGCTGCGTGTGTGCGTGATGTGTGTGGTGTGCGTGTGTGCGCTGTGTGTGTGTGCGTGTGTCGTGTGTGCGTGTGTGCGTGGTGCGGTGCGTGCGTGTCGTGCGTGCGTGTGTGCGTGTGTGTGGTGCGTGGTGTGGTTTGCGTGTGTGTGTGTGAGTGTGTGCGTTGTGCGTGTAGTGCTGTGTGCGTGTTGCGTGTGTGCGTTGTATGCGTGTGCTGTCGTGTCTGCGTTATTGTGCGTGTTGCGTGTATGCATGCGTACATCCGTGCGTGCGTGTTTGCTGCGCGCTGCGTGTATGTGTGTGCGTGGTGTTGTGTGTGTTTGTGTATGTGTGTGTGGATGTAGGTCTGGTTGTGGATGTTGGTTTGTGCGTACGTGCGTGTAATTTCTGATGGTTAAATTACGTATGTAAATTCTTACGGACCTGTCTTGAATTTAAATTATTAAAGGTTTAACTTGATGTTTTTTTAAACTAATAAGTACAGTATCCTAAGAATATTTTCAAAATTTTTGCTCAATCGCAAATGTTTGAAATCGTCCAAAACCAAATTTGAACAAAGTAAATCATGTCTGTGTGTCTCTCTCTCTCTCACTTTGTGCGTGCGTGCGTGTGTCCATAACTTTCGAAGGACTTGACATATCAACTTGAAATTTAGCACTTATATATTTCAATTACCCAAAGCGACTGATTTGGGGTCAGTGGTATGGTGAAAGGTTAAAAGGTAAACCCTTTTACAAATTTTTATTGGTTTAGATGTTTTCCTTTTAATAACGTGATAGTAATATAATTGTAAGTGTTTTTTGTCCCTACAACACATAACAAACGGTTTACAATATATTAGCAAAAAAACCGTCACTTTAAAAAACCGGTTTTTCCTAAATACCTCCCGAACTACTTAACATATTCACAAAGGAAAATACTATTAAATTTCTCACAAAAAGTGGTTTTGCAATTGTCATTTTTGAAATATTTCCAGAAAACTTGAGTTTGGAACCCGTCCATACGATTTTTTTATTTTTTTGGTATTAGATAGAAAATCAAATTTCTGATCGAAAGCATTCTTGTAATTTTTTTGTAAAGTTAATCCTTTTTGAGTTATTTACAAAAAAACGATTTTTGGATGTGGAAGTATTAATACAATTTTCAGCGGTATTTTTAAAAGTATAGAAATAAGTAGATTTCACTATTCGATAATTTTCTTGGGAGTGGCGCATATTCTTCTTTTAAGTGCCGCTTTCTTAATACAATATGAATCCACACAACGTTTATTATTACGATTATTTTCCTTGATCTATTTAGAAAATGATGGATACAATGTGCTCCACTGTATAATTTACCGTTAATGTTTTACAGATCGAATATTGATCGGATTAACACTGTTCAATTTTAGAAGATTTCTATAATTATTTTATGTAACTTGTTTCGTATTTGATGCAAATGTGTTAGGGCTATTAACAGATCTATTATGTTATAGTAAAATAAAAGCTCAGTTTGAAATCCGATCTATTATGTTATAGTAAAATAAAAGCTCAGTTTGAAATCCGAGATGGAAAACCGAGGATTTTAGTTATGGAATATTGGTATTTTTTAACTATCAACGTTATAAGAAAATGTGTAAACATATTTTTTAGATAATTCAATTTTGAAAATGAAAAAATAAAATTTAAAACGCTTAACCGGGCGGCTTTGGAATTTTTTTTTCAAGTTCTGGATCTGACATGAAGGTTTAAACATCAATCTGACACAAATTATTATTATTGATTTACAATGTTACCAATTTTCGTTATGAACGCATTACGAAAGCGGTTGTATAATGGTATGGTATACTGTGATATAGACTGGAAGGTAATAGTAATATTTTATTAACCATAGACATATTTTTGCTCTTTCGCAAGCAATACTTTGGATGTAAAATACGTTACACAAATAATATTTAAGATACATGTGTGAAATTAAAAAAAAAAGTAGATATTTAAACAAGTGACAATTTTTTTTTAACTGAAGACATTTAGACATTAGAAAAATTATGCGCATGCGTGGAAAGATTTTAATTTAAGCTGTATCCAACATGTATTAAACTTTTAAGTTGCAAAGATTTGTCAATTGTTTTGTTTTTGTTTAACTTTTGACCACAGCTTAAATAATTATGAAAAACTTGTCACGCCTGCGTAAATTATCTGCCCATAATTCTTCTATCTAATTGTATAAAATAATTGAATTTATCTTTGGTAGAAGTTTGTCAATTATTTAAACGTTTTTTTTTCAATTTCATACGGGTATTTCAGCACTTAACCGTCTAGAATTTTTTTTCATTTTTTGTTTCAAATATTCTACAAATATATTTGACATAAATTTGTCAATTGTTTAAAATCTTGTAATTTAATAACAATTTTGAATTGTAAAATGGGCGAGTTGTACCAAAACGCAAGTCGTAAATATTATCTTAATTTACGTTCTTCCCACCCAGAACATTACTTTCCAAACGCCGGAAATATCTTTATAGTTTATGAAACAGTGTCTATCTAATAGTATCTGCCAGTGTATAATTATTCCAAAAAATATATTATTTCATTTCTTTTAATTTCCACTTTGTCAGTTGAAAGGTCGTGTGTTGTTTCAAACCATAAATTATATTTAGTGTGCATAAGAGGTAGGGGTTCGGAAAAAAGTTTGGGTTATACTCCAATACATTCGTTAGATTAGTATAAATGTTAGACTACCATATCCAAAATATGGGTCATAACTAATCAATAATTAGGAATGAATTATTGCCAAAATAACAAAAAAACTTTCAGGTCTATCTTATTATCGAACCATGATTTAAAAAATACAGAAAATATCAATAACTCACGAATTGAATATAGTCCAATCACCAGCCAGTTTCCCGTGGAAATTTGAGAATCAAGGTCGATTGATTTCCTTGAAAACTGGAATTTAGGTAGTATTTATAACCTTCTTCAAAATCTACCCTGTGCCGAAGCGGGCTTTTGCTCTAGGGGTAAAAGCAACCCCTTCTAGGGGATCAAACTTTTTTTAATCAAAATAACCTCAGAGATCGGTAGATACTTTTTGAGTTATTAACAATTGAAACGGTGCATTTTTCATTGAAAAAACGCATGTTTTTAACCGTTTTCACGAATAACTCAAAAAGTTTTTATTTTGTCGGAAAAATGATTCAGAATAAAAATGTAGCTAATATAAAAACAAAGAGATTCGTTTTTGTATGACCTCTGCAAACCCAATAATGACTGAGTTATTGCTCGTTGAAGGATGGTTATTTTTCGAGAACCCTGAAATTGAACATTTTCAACCTTAAATAAAATAAAAATGGTAAAATGTTTGGGGAAAACTTAGGAGATCTTTTTTAAAGTACATAAAAAAACCTTTAAAACGAGCACTCACAAAGTATTTTGCATACCTAATAATAGACTCACTTATAACAAAAATAATGTCGTTTCTTTTTTTTTAATTTAACAATAACACGCTCATCATTACCACCCTAATTAAACCCACTTGCAACTAGCTGTATTTAGGTGTTATTGATATGATCCATGTGATTTGACCAGATTGGAATGCTTATCTTAGAAAAAGTAATTGATTAAATTGAAAATTGCATTTTCCTAATTTTGGAAAAAAAATGCATTTTTCTTAAATTAACCAGAAACTATTCATGATATGAAAAAATGTTTCAAAAGTTAATTGTAGGGTTTTTCTTACTGAAAATTTTAAATGTTTTTTTATTTTCGTATCATAAAAATTGAAGGAGATATGTTAGTTCAAAGGTTGCATTTGCGTACAAATTGTGGCCCATCCAATCCTTTTAAAAATAAGGGTTAAAACAGTTTTAATTGATATGACGTTGAAGCCCTTGAAATTTCATAGAAAAGGCTTTTTAAAAGTTTATAGCTTAAAAATGAGGAGTAATCGTCGAAAAACCAATTGCACTTTTTAAATGTCGGAGCACGAATTTTGGAGCAAAGGTAAAAAGAGCATACAATCGAGCAACAGCTGGCATATAGTAAAAGTATTACAACGGTCTTTTCTAATTTGTGTGTGGTGTGTGTGGTTGTGTGTGTGTGTGTGTGTGGTGTGTGTGCTGTGTGTGTGTGTGTGTGCGTGTGTGCGTGTGTGCGGTGTGGTGTGGTGTGTGCGTGTGTGCGTGTGTGTGTGTGTGTGTGTGTGTGCGTGTGTGCGTGTGTGGGTGTGTGGTGTGTGTCGTGGTGGTGTGTGCGTGTGTGTGCGTGTGTGCGTGTGTGTGTCGTGTGTGTGCGTGTGTGTGCGTGTGTGTGTGCGTGTGTGGTGTCGTGTCGTGTGTGTGCTGTGTGTGCGTGTGTGCGTGTGTGCGTGTGTGTGTGTGTGCGTGTGTGCGTGTGTGTGTGCGTGTGGTGTCGTGTGTGCGTGTGTGCGGTGTGTGCGTGTGTCGTGTGTGTGTGCGTGTGTGCGTGTTGTGCGTGTGTGTGTGTGCGTGTGTGCGTGTGTGTGTTGCGGTGTGTGTGCGTGTGTGCGTGTGTCGTGTGTGGTGTGTGCGTGTGTGGTGTGTGGTGCGTGTGGTGTGTGCGTGTGTGTGTGTGGGTGCGTTGGTGTGTGTGCGTGTGTGGTGTGTGTGTCGTGTGTGTGCGTGTGTGCGTGTGTGTGTGTGTGTGTCGGTGTGTGGTGTGTGCGGTGTGTGTGCGTGTGTGGTGTGTGCGGTGTGTGTGTGTGTGGTGTGTGTGTGCGTGTGTGGTGTGTGCGTGTGTGCGTGTGTGTGCGTGTGTGCGTGTGTGTGTTGTGCGTGTGTGCGTGTTGTGTGTGTGTGTGTGTGGTGGTTGTGTGGTGTGTGTGTGTGTGTGTGGTGTGTGGTGTGTGCGTGTGTGTGTGTGTGGGTGTGTGTGTGTGTGTGTGTCGTGTGTGTGTGTGTGTGTGGTGTGTGTGTGCGTGGTGTGTGTGTGCGTGTGTGTGGTGTGTGGTGTGTGCGTGTGTGCGTGTGTTGTGTGTGTGTGTGTGTGTGTGTGTGTGGTGTGTGTGGTGTGTGTGCGTGTGCGTGTGTGTCGGTGTGCGTGTGTGTGCGTGTGTGGTGTGTGCTGGTGTGTGCGTGTGGTGTGTGTGCTGTTTGTGCGTCTGTCAAGTGGCTTTTGTTCGTGTTGTCTTGTTATATGGTATAAGTGTGTGTAGTGTGTGCGCTGTGTTGTGTGTGTGACTGTGTGTGCGTATGTGATGTGTGCATGTGTGTGTAGTGGTGTGTTGAATGTGGTGTTTGTGTGTCTGGTGTGTGTAGGTGTGTGTCGTGTAGTGTGTGTTGTGATGTCAATTGTGTGGCATGTGTCGTGTGTAGTGTAGTGTTATGTTGTGTCGTGTGCGTGTTGTGCGTGTGTGCGTGTGTGATGTACTGTGTGTGCGTGTGTGTGTGTGTGTCGTGCTATGTGCGTGTGTAGTGTGTGGTGTGTCGTATGTGTGTGTTGGGTGTGTGATATCGTGTGTGCTGTGTGCGTGTGTGTGTGTGTGTGTGTGTGTGGTGTGTGTGTGCGTGTGTGTGCGTGTGTGTGGTGGTGTGCGTGTGTGTGTGTGGTGCGTGTGTGTGCGTGTGTGTGTGGTGTGTGTGTGTGTGTGTGTGCGTGTGTCGTGTGTGTGTGTGTGTGTGCGTGTGTCGTGTGTGTGTGTGTGCTGTGTGGTGGTGTGCGTGTGTGCGTGTGTGTGGCGTGTGCGTGTGTGCGTGTGTGTGCGTGTGGTGTGTGTGCGTGTGTGTGGTGTGTGCGTGTGTGTGCGTGTGTGCGTGTGTGTGCGTGTGGTGTGTCGTGTGCGTGTGTCGTGTGTGCGTGTGTGTGGTGTGGTCGTGTTGATGTGCGTGCGTCGTGTGTGTGTGGCGTGTGCCGTTCGTGTGTGTGCGTGTGTAGCGTGTGTTTTGCGTGTGTGCTGCTGTCGTGTGCGTAGTGGCTTGTGTGCGTGTGTGGTATTGGCGTGTGTGCGTGTGTGTTGTATCGTAGTGTGTAAAGTGTGTGTGTGCGTGTGTGCGTGTGTGTGCGTTCGCTGCTGTGTGCGATGTTGTCATGATATAGTGCAGTTGTGCATTTCTGTGTAATGTGCGTGTGTCTGGGTGGTGTGCGTTATCGTGGGTTCGTATTCGTCTGTGTGCGTGCTGTGTGTCGGTGTGTGTCGTGTGGTGTGCGCTAGTTCGTGGTGTGTGTCTGATGTGTGTGCGTGTGTGTGCGTGTGTGCGTGTGTGTGCGTGTGCGTGTGTGCGTGTGTGTGCGTGTGTGGCGTGTGTGTGTGCGTGTGCGTGTGTGCTGCGTGTGGTGTGCGTGTGTGTGCGTGTGTGTGCGTGTGTCGTGGTGTGTGCGTGTGTGTGCGTGTGTGCGTGTGTGTGTGTGTGCTGTGTGCCGTGTGTTGTGGTGTGCTGTGTGCGTGTGCGTGTGTGTGCGTGTGTGCGTGTGTGGGTGTGCGTTGTGCTGTGCGTGTGTGCGTGTGTGTGGCGTGTGTGCGTGTGGTCGTGTCGTGTGCGTGGTGTGTCGTGTAGTGCTGTGTGTTGTGCGTTGATGTGCGTCGTTTTAGGTGGATGTTGCTTGTCAGTGTGTTGAATGCTTGTTGTATCTTTCGATTGTGAGTGCGATGTGTGTGTAGTGTCGTTGAGTGATGATGTGCTTTGTCGTGTGATATATTACGTTGTCGTGACGTGTCGTTGCATTTGATGTATTTGTGTGCGATGTAGTTCGTGTTGCGCGTGTGATGCTGTGTGCTAGTGTGTATCGTTGTTGCTGTGTGCGTTGTGTGTGAATTTGGTGTGCTTTTGTGTGCGTGTCGTATTGCTGTGTGGCTGTGATTAGTAGTGTGTATTCAGTGTAACGTGTTTTAATTTTGTAGTGCTGCTGGTGTTTCAGTGTGTGCTGTGTGTTACGTGTGCGTGTGTGCGGTGTGTGTGCTGTGTGTGCTGTTGCTGTGTGTGCGTGTGCGTGTGGTGCTGTGTCGTGTGTGTGCGTGTGTGTGGTGTGTGTGTGCGGTGTGTTCGTGTGTGGTGTGTGTGCGTGTGTGCGTGTGCGCATGTGCGTGTGCGTGTGTGGTGTGTGTGCGTGTGCGTGTGCGTGTGCTGCGTGTGTGCGTGATGTGCGTGTGTGCGTGTGTGTGTGTGTGTCGTGTGCGTGTGTGCGGTGTGCGTAGTGTGCGTGTGTGTGGCGTGTGCGTGTAGTGGCGTGCTTGTGCGATGTAGCACGTGTGTGTCGTGTATATTGCGTCGTATGTATTGAATGATGCCACCACTCGTTTTGAGCTGTGACGAGTATACTTCTTTTATCGAAAGAATATACACGTGGTCTTATTTTGTTCTTCACCTTACGAATATGCTAAAAATCATTGTTTATGTGTATTAAATATAATATTATGTGTATAATAAAATAAAATAGTAGGTACAGTTAAAAATTTTTGACACCATTTTTAATAATATTCCTCAATATAATGAAATGTTCTCAATTCAATATAAATGCACTTTTAAATCATTTCTAATTGTAAAAAAATCGTTGAGATTATTTTTCAATAAGTCATATTCTCAGGGGATGATTTATAAGAGTAGAAACGTCGCGGCAAATAATAATTTTATTGAAATAATAATTCAAATTTAATACGGCGCAATTTTCAATCATTTCAAGTTATAATAAATATTTTTAAAACTATTTTTGAAAATTACTACCCTCAGGGGATGATTTTCATGGGATGCATATGTCTGATTAATCATAAACTTGTTCGAGAATGTTAACGAACTACAAATAATTAATTTAAACTTGATTTTAACTAAGTACATGCTAAAATCTACGATTTTTTAATTTTTTGCGATAAAGGGTAGTTTTCACCCCTAAAAAATAAAAAGCCCGGTTCGGCATAGGGTAGATTTTGAAGAAGAGGGTAAATAGAGCTTAAATCTAAATTTTCATGAAAATTGACTTGATTATCAAAATTCCACGGTGTGTGTGTGTGCGTGTGTGTGTGTCCGTGTGTGTGCGTGTGTGTGTGTGGTGCTGTGTGCGTGTGTGTGTGTCGTGGTGGTGTGTGTGTGGTGTGCGTGTGTGCGGTGTGTGCGGTGTGTGCGTGCGTGTGTGCTGTGTGTGTCGTGTGTGTGCGTGTGTGTCGTGTGTGTGCGTGGTGCGTGTGCTGGTGCGTGCGGTGCGTGTGTGTGCGTGTGTGCGTGTGTGTGTGTGTGCGTGTGTGTGTGCGTGTGTGTGCGTGTGTGTGCGTGTTGCGCGTGTGCGGTGTGCTGTGCTGTGTGTGTGCGTGTGGTGGTGTGTGGCGTGCGTGTGCGTGCTGTCGTGTGCGTGCGTGCGTGCGCGTGCGTGGGCGTGCGTGTATGTGTGCGATAAAGGGTAGTTTTCACCCCTAAAAAATAAAAAGCCCGGTTCGGCATAGGGTAGATTTTGAAGAAGAGGGTAAATAGAGCTTAATTCTAAATTTTCATGAAAATTGACTTGATTATTAAAATTCCACGGTTTTTCAGATTTTTACCGCTTGTGACTGGACTAATAGATTCGATTAAATTCACTCGTCACATGAAGAGCATAAGACGTTTGGCACTTTGTATTAGGATATCAACCTTACACATTCTTCATCAACGTACTTTTCGCACTATATTTGCATCTCATATTTGATTTTCGGCAAACCAGCTAATCTCTTACAGCACTTCCCTAGTTCAAGTATTACTACTTGCATTATCAGATTTTAGTGTTCTTTTTTTGGTGCATATGTATTTTTTGGTCCAGTGCATTCTCCATATGTTCATGGTTTTCTTTGTCCTTTTTTTTTCTTCTTTTCGTCAGGAAACAGTGTCTTAATTACTACCTTATGTTTTTTCAGTGTTTATCCTTCAGAGCGGGAGTTTTCAAAATGTTTTGAAACGAATGATCGAATTCTGCGTTACTGTCATATTTTTCAGTAATGAAGCTACTTAAACTATTCATAACTGAATATCCTCACTCTCAGATACGTTTGAATCACTGGACTGGCATTTCCTTTTTTTGTGAAGCTTTTACACTTGTAGAGTTCCTAATGTTTCCTAATGTTTCTGAGTTGGCATGTCCTGTTTAGGGTGAGGTTATTCTGGTAGAGCGAATGCGGAGCCTGGAGTAGATAGTGTATTCTCTTATCACCATTTGTTTAGGTTTGCAGCTCTTTCTAGATTTATATGCTGTATAGTCCCTCTGGCGAAGTCTGAATGTCTTTACAGGAAGAGCTTAAGCCCCTCAATGAAAGGATTCAAATACGAGTTGTCGAAATAGCCCAGCTGTAATTGAATACCCAACTTTAGCAAGTCTAAAAACCATTTCACACAGTTCTCTTTCTTGAATAACGTTCAGCAAGGCTCTCGTCCAAACTTATAGCTTATTTCTCCACGACTTATATGATCTGTACGCTTAGGTATCTCGTACGCTTTTGGCGCAATTCTAGTAGATGTCCCTTCTGTAACACGTACATCTACAAATAAAAATGACACATATATTTGAACTACGTTTGTAAATACAAAGATTGAAATTTTCTGAAACAATGGTTGTATTAGCGTAGTTAACGTGTGTTCAGTAAGCATTAAGTTAAATATCAAAATTAAATTCAATGAAAATGGGGTTATAATATGGATAATTTAAAGATATAACATCGTATCATACAAAGCCACCCAGGACTAAGAGAACCCAGGACTAAGTGACTCACTGAACACTCGTTATTAATAAAATAAAAATGAATTTATTTATAATTTTCTACGAACTGACAGTAATACTCCCTTTCGATACGAATTTTGTACTTTTTCGATAAATTTAAATAAAATTAGTAGTACCCGGCGCACTTTGCTACGCTCAAATATAAAACACATTCTAACTCGACCTCGCCCTCTCCTCGCCCTCACCCTCACCCTTTCATGGCGATCGGATGAATGATGTAGTATGCATGTTATCTACTCGCACCTAGTCACGGCGTACTGTATACCAGGCGGCAATATAGGAGTGGGAGACGTGACGTCAGTAGGTCTAGAATTTTATTGAAATGCATGAAGTACTATTTGAAAATCGTGGAGTTTTAGGCTTGACCAGCAAATTCTAATAATACTGTCGGAATATGATTCGCATATGCCATGTACCGGATTTTCGAAACACCTGTCATAATACTATTTGATTTAATTTTACAAAATATTGCATTGTATAATTATAAAAATTACGAAACCTCTATAAATCAATTATGAGCGTCAAAAAGTTTAATATCATAGCGATAATTTTAAGCATTGGAATAAAAGCCTAATGAATGGTTGTATTTACTGGAATTGTAGTTACATATGTGTTTATTAAAAATATACATGGACATTTTACTAATTTCAAGAAATCTGGTTGATTAATAATAGGAATAGGATTACCAGCTATTTACTACAGTTTCTATCAGTTAATGAATGGATACAATATCCATGAAGCATGCTGATGCAATTTGTTTGTAATACACGAAATATTGTTTTGTCTAACTATAAAAAATTAAGAAATAAAGTAATTGCAGACCGCAGATCATATTTAGTGTCAAAAAGAAAATTAAAAACATTGAAATGAATTCCCGACAAAAAAAAACTTTCTACTCTAGTAAATCTTTATTAGTGTTTTGTAACGGTGGTCTCGTTTTATTTAAGTTGATCGGCCTATTTCCATAGTTGTTGTTTATGTAACGCAATGTTTCGGAAGGGAACTTTGTATCCGTCATCAGAATTTGTCCTGATATATATATATATATATATATATATATATATATATATATATATATATATATTTTGTGGTCGCGCAGTAACCTATTGCACTACTGTGCTGCGCCTAAGATCTTCGCGGCTACTGGTATCCATATGGGTTTCATTTCTACACTAACCTGGCTTATCGCATTTTCTGTCTCTGCTATGTGACTTCTTTTCGGCGAGATATATTCTCACCATTTGCCACTTTGCTACGTATGTTATCCCATTATATTCGATGGTCTTCGTTCCAGTCATGTTGCGCGACTCTTGACCTTTTTGTTTTGCCTTTGCGGATGTTATTCTTATGTTCCTGTGTTCGATCTTTGAGTGGTCTACTACTTAATCCTATGTGTGATCTGCCGCATTTGCTTGGTACGTTGTATACAAAATTCTTAGAATTCTGATCTTTATTGTGCGGTTTAGTTTTGACGAGTATTCCTCTGAGCGTTCTTGTGGATTTGAAGGCAGTGTGTATCATGTATTTGCTGCCTATCCTTCATGTTTGTTCGAGGTACCTGGTATATATGGCGTTACCGTGTTTAGGTTCTTTTTCGATTACCCTTTTCCGGTTTAGGTTAGGTGTTAGATCGGGGTAGCCATTTTCTTAGCGATATTTTCCTTTTATCTTTTCAGGTCCTCTTGTTCGAGCATATTGTTTCTATTCTATCATACAAGCATCATACCACGCCTTTGTAGCGATTACAGTTGTAATGTGGGTACCTCCCCGTGTGGACGGGTTTCCTGTATATACTTGTCGTGAAAGCATTGGTAATCATGTGTGCAAGTACGTCTAGGAATGGTAATATTTGTATCTGTGCCACATCCTAGGTCTTTGCGTAAATTCAGATATCGCTTGGTCTTGGAAGTCTTCCATTTATACATTGCTCACTATGGAGCTAGCGGGTACCCATTGCCATTCCAGGCTCTTGTTGACAGAATTTGTCTTCTAATAGGAAGTACGTTGTTGTATTGAATATTATTAGAAGTTCCATTATTAGAAGTTCCATTATTGTGTTTACTGAGAGTTGCGTTCGTTCGTCTAATGTTCGTTCGTCTAATGTTTCATTCTTTTACCAGTCCCTTGGCGCACATTTGTGAATGGACAATGTCAAAGCTTACCAGTATTTCTTCATTGTTGAGTTGGACGTTTCTTATGGTTTCCACGTAGTACTGCTTTTTTTACCGTAGACAGGGTTTTCTCGATAAGGGTCTGATCATACCTAGCAAATAATGCGTTAATGGATGACAAGAATTTCTTAAGCTCACAATTGATCTCTGATGAATTCCTTGCGTATCGATCTTCCGTAACCCGTACAAATGCGTAGGTTTGGTGTAGTGAGGAGTAATTTAGTTCTCTGGTAATGGGAAAACTCCTTTTGTTAGCGTCTGGTAAATTCATCTGTCGATTGATGGTGTCTGGTTTTTCGTATTGGTTCGTAGTCGCCCACGTCAAGTAGTTGTTAGAACTTACTGTTGTAAGTCTCTATAGTTATTACCACAGTCGCGTTTCTTTTGCCGGCCGGGAGAATCTTGATCGATGGGTCATTTTTAAGGGAAATGACCATTCTCCTTTCTAGGTTTGAGAGGTTAGGTTCAGTTCGACTAGATGAATCTAGGACTGATCTAATTCTGTATTCTTCGGCTTTTGCAGGATCTAATTTCATAGCTGCTTCTTCAACTGCGGTTGTTAAGTCTATTTTCGGATTATATCTCCGTGTTATCGCATAATTCAAGCCTTTGTACCAAAATTTTCATTTAGTCTTCGTTCAACTGTCGTTTAGAAATGTTTATGACATTGTGACATTGTGAAGTATTGGTTTGTTCTTTCTTCTCATTCATTAGATTTATAGTAAAGTATATAAAGAATTTATTCTATTTGTGGTAATTCAAAAATATGTGCCGCATATAACAACATTGCAAGTAACGCGAATAGTTCGGGAGATTTTCCTTCTAGTGGTAAGTTATCGGCTATATTGAACATCGCATTGGCCTAAAAAGGATATGTTGTAGTAAAAGCCAACAACCTTAACTGATTGCATACATGAATTAACTCTTTGCTGAAATATTGCTGTTTCCTTCCCATATCCTTTTAGTTGTTCGGTTGTTGTCACCAAGAACTCAGTAAATGGCATTTTCTTATGCTAGAATTTTTGATATAGTATTCAGCCATTTGCTATAAGCTGACATCAATAACTTTTGTAATACTTTATTTGCACCATTTATTAGATTTGCCGTTCTGATCATAAATACTGAAAACTGGTTTGCCAGATCTGCTCTCCACATATACTTATTGTATGTTATCGCTTTGGATAAGGTTCTGGTAACTTCTGAAATTGTATTTTTACGATATTCGCATAAAAGTGTCTTGCCAGTTGATACCTAGTGAGTTAAAATTGTTGGCTATCGTTTTTGAATCTCCTCTTTGTGTACACTCATTTTCAAACATTTTTGCGCTAATTCTTACACGTTGCAACACAAGCAAGATATAATGTGCTTACTAATTCGATAAATATAAAAAGTCTATCGCAACATATTTCTACTTATTTTTCGCAGATACTTTGACAAAGTTTCTTTACTGTCCTTTCCTCAATGTATCAACTACATGATGAGTTTCTTTTCCAGTGTATACTTCCATGTCGTAAACGTAGCCAGCCTTAGGGTCACAACGTTGCCAAATTTTTTTGCCCAGTTTGATTGGCTTCAAGATGAGTTGTTTTTGAATTTAGCTACTGTCTCGTCAATGTTCTTGATGTAGCTCTGTCGGAATTTTTTACTAGGTCAAAATAAATCGTTTACATCTGTCCAAATAACAGATGCAGGTGCAACATACTCTTCATCTTGCTCTTCCAATGATTCTGATTCTTTCTTCTGCCGCGTCTTCTAAATAATCCTCGCCTGAAGAATACACCCATGCTCAGGTTTTCATCATTTCTTTTTAGGATCCCTCAGATTCTACTCACTTCATGCACAGGAGCACAATCGGAACCAGTGTCCGTAACATGTGAGTCTTCAGCTTCTAACTCAATATCGAATAGGTTATCAACCAAATACTGGTGTTTATTCCCCGATAAGAATTTGATTTACCTAAAATGTCATTATATAATTACATTACTAGATTTTACTAAAGGGATAAATAAAACCCAACGCAAAACTTTATTGGGACGATACATCCAAAAGAAACTTTGCCCAGAAATTTATGTAAATGATGAAACTACTAATAATAAGTAGTAAGTAATATTCGGTATATGATACTCAATACGTCTGTTCATATTTCAGATTTTGCACTAAATCAGCAAAAAACACGGCAAACACCCCGGCATGCAACTGCACTCGCAGATCTTCAGCTTATAACTAATGATTACCTGATTCCCGCTCAAAGTGGATTTAAACTATGGTCAGGAAAAGGGGATGGTCCTAATGTGGTACGTGTACTTTAAATAATATTTTTATTCTTGTACAGCCTGTAGGGTGAAAATATTACACTGATATTATTACTCCACCAATATGTCGTCTTACAGTAAGGACGATTATAAGATGCCTTACATGCCAAATTTTATTTACGTCAGAACCCTTTTACAGCCTGCAAATAGTTATGTACTAGACGGACACTTTATCAACGTATAGACTCAGAGGATTACATCCAGATAAAATTAACCACCCATTAAGAAATAAACCAACAGGGTGAGAAAATCGTAGCTTTCAATAATTGTGGAATGAATTGATTGCCACAAAAAATATCTTCTCTTCCTAGTGTTTATCATAGATTTTGCTCATAATTATATGGTGTTTCATTGATACGAACTACCTCGGTGGAATGGTTAGAGTGCTTGCCTTTCACCAGAGCGACGCGGGTTCAAACCTGGACGAGGTAACCGTTTTTTTTAAAAACGGAGAAAACCCAAAACATTCCTTCTCGGATCGGAAGTAAAGCTGTAGATCCCGTGGTAATATGATGTTTGACAGGTTAAAGATCCCTTACTAAAGGTGGAATTTCATTAGTAGGTCAATATTCTACTAACGGGTAGTTCTAATAACCATTAGTAGTTGATCCGCAGATGTTTGACACTTCTGTTTGTATACACATATAAATACAAATTCATTCACACGTATAATCTATCTCTATCTATCTATCTATCTATCTATATATATATATATATATTATATGAATTGACGTTTGTTAGTCTAAGTAAGTCTAAGGAAGGTTTAAAATGTGAGAAAACATAAAGAAATTGCAAGGACAATAATATATTAAACAAATTGCTGTCAAACAGGGTGCGTTCAAAATATATAAATATTGTTTTCTCTTTATAATTTTAGTTGCAAAATTAATTTCCCTTTTTGACAGTTACGAACTTTGACAAATTATTTATTTCTAAGGCGGTACGAAGTTCGCCGGGTCACCTAGTGTTATATAATTTTAGAATTAGGTGTTTTAGTCTGTAGTAAACAAGCTTTCAATGAAAATTATACATATGTATTATTAGTTTTTTTTTATGGTTTAGCTAACCCATTCCACATAAATAAAACCATTCAGCTCATGGTTGTTAGCATTAATTATGTGAATTATTTTGTGTGCCTTACTTAATATTATTGAATTAAACATTTGTCCTTAATTTAAATCAAAACGACCATGTTATGTGAAATTACTCTGCTTGTCACATTAAGCAAAAGTACAGTCAAAAAGTTGCGATTAATTTAACAGCTGATATAAACCGAATCGTGTTTATTTGGGCAAGTTTCATATGTAAATGTATAATGACTAAAGAAAAAAACATTTTGCATTTAAAATTTTTAAATTATTACACACAGCATGAATGGTATTTTAATTTCTATTTTAAAACACCTCCACAAACCTAGGTTAACTACACAGATGAATCTATGCGGATTTATTCTCATTCTGATCACGTATTTCCTTAAACATTAAAATTTTTTGGTTTACGTACTTAATGGTTAAAGAAAGGCACAGCATTTAAAGCTCTGTTTAATTACATATATTTTTTAAATTATTACACTATTCTTCACACACAGAGTTTAGTGACTATTAACATGGAGTGATGGTAACTGAAAAGTAAATAAAGGTACTTACTTTGCTATGACGCTTGTTTAATTAGTAAGATGCTGATGATTTTGAAAGACATAAGTTGGCTTGATGCGACATAGCCGGTTCTCAGATATTTTCAGCTATGCCGACATCTTGCCTTCTCGGTCTTCCATTTTATAGAAAAAAAAATGAGCACTGTCCAAATCCATTAAATAAACCAGGAAAACACTACTTAATAAATACAATGATTTTATCTAAATACTTTGAGTTGTAAACTTGAAAAAATGCGCACAAGATTATAATGACGTTCCTATTAGCATGACCGGTATTATTTTAATAATAAACACTTTTTACAAAAATGTTGATTTAGTCAATTATCCAAAAGTAATTTACATACGCCGCGCCTTTACATTAAAGTTGTATCGTCAATGTTACCACAAATACTGGCCCTCTACAACTTGTTGAAGTCTTTTAGTATGAATATTATCTGACTCACTTCCTTTAAAGACACGTGCTTTACGTGAACTGCTACTTAGGTCTTCCATAATAATTATGAATATTGTGACAACTCCCACCTCGTAAACACGATTGGAATAAGAAACTATTAATTTCTTTATTGTATTATTTACTACTCGGCTATCACTTTTTCGGTTATTTTAACACTTAAGACTTGTAAAAGATAATATTTACTAGACAAGCAGATTGTATTGCATTCATCTATTTGCATAAAATACATCAATAAGTAAAAAGTTGATAGTTTTGTTTATAAAATGTTTTGCATAGATGTTTTAAATTATGAACGTTTGTGCAAGAATCTATATTTTTCCTTAAAGAGCTTTCGACTATAATCTTTGAATAAAAACTTATAGATGTATTCTGCTGAATAAATTTACTTGGGCACTTTGAAAGTGTCGTTTTATCAGGATCAACAAAATATGACATTTCCTAATACCGAAAAATGCATTTTGATTACCAGTGTTATTATAGCTAGTCTATATCTAAAAAAAACCAAACTTCTTATAATGTGAATTATTAAGCATTAAGTAATTAAGTCGAGTGCTTTGTATACAATTTTAACAATCGAGTGCGAAGTTCAATAATGGAAGGCCGTAGATAGCATTATTGAATTCGAGGTTTCTAAACTATAAGACACCTGTTCCCTTAAAAATACTATTTAGAATATCCACAATTTCTTAAGATAGTGAAAAATTTTATAGTAATGTCGAAAAATATTCCACTCGAACGTCAACAAAAAGGAAAGAACTATTGGGGTGGAACGGATAATGTATTGTTCTAAGTTACATTATATAGTACAGTGTCTTTACAGATTTTAAGACCGAAACATGTCATGTAGAAAATTACCTTAAAAATAAAAGACGAATTTTCGAAAAATTTGGTACAATTGTGTCTAACCGTTAGTAGAAGTGAGGCACCACCCCCTCCACTTTTTAAGACGTTAGAAGCCCCGCCCACTGCCCGACAACGTAGCCGTGACTTCATACGCTACGTCCCCAAGGAGTGGGTGGGGGTGCGCGGGACTACCGGCGGCCATCTTGTCGGACATCTTGTCGACTATCTTGTCGGTCATCTTGTCGATTAAGGCCATTCTGGCGTAGACATTCGGAATTTATATTAGGGTCTTTGCCCCTTGTCGAGGCCCCCTTGCTGACAAATAGTATTGTAATAAGGGGCCCTAATGCTAGCTTGTAACACAGGTCTTCGGAACTTGTGTTAGGGTCTGCGCCTCTTGTCGTGGCCCCCATGGCTGGGAATAGTATTCTAATAAGAGGGGCCTAATGTTATCTCGTAAGGCAAGTACAGGACTTGCCGTGGGCGCCCTTCTAATAAGGGGCCCTAATGCTAACTTGTAACACACGTATGACGTATAGAAACTTGTGTTAGGGTATGTACTCTCCTGTCGTGGCCCCTTTGGCGCGAAATTTGAATTTGCCATCTAGTGGTGTATTTCTCGGACTAATGAATGTTTTGTGTAATAGAGGTGACTCTACCTAGCGGTATGTTTCTGCGAGAAATTTCATTTTGTTTGTGGCGCTATCTAGTGATGTATGGCCTAATGAATGTTTTCTGTAATAGAAATTGGTGATAGCTTCATCTAGCGCTATATTTTTAAAAGTACATGCAGGGCCCTGCAATCGTTAAGGTGGGAAATTTGGAATGGAGTTTGATTATCGATAATAAAAAATATTTTTGTTTTAATTATGACCCATAATTAAAAGTATTGTATATAAAAAAGATCGAGAGATTTCAATAATTTATTACAAGTAATAATAATATTTATAGGTTTATACCTCGTGTACCAGAAGCATCAGCATCATCATCAGCACCCCCCCCCCCCCAATCTATTAGATCTCCCTTGTCACCTTCTGTAGCTTCAGCTTCTGGGGTTGTTATACAATAATAATTTACTCTTAAATCCTCAAAATCTCGAATATCTTAGATTGTGGGTTCATAACAAGGTGAATACATTATTGACGGAATCACAGCTTGAAAATTACTAACGTGAAACCAATGATGTGTCTGCATTTAGAGTAGACAAACACTTATCTGTAATTATAACATAACATTAAAAAACTGCACAGGTAATTAATTAAATAAAGTAAATAAATAAAAATAATATTTAAAACTAGAAACAATCACTCATTCTTTTTTTATTGGTTACGCCAGTCTCTTTATTCGTCTGCTGTTGCGATTATTCAAACACATCTTTTGTGAACACCATAAATTTCCACATCTCTTTTTAATCTTTTTAACTCTAACAGGAATTGGTCTATTTGTGCAGCAACAGTTGATTTAGACATGATGACAATGCGAGTGAATAACTGATTGTTTTCTGCTACTTATATATAGGCGCAGTACATCCACGCAGTTCTTGTTTATAAATAGTTAATATAAAGTGTTTATGACTTTGACACAATTATTAACATACATTAATTATTCTCTGGATTTCACAGTTGTGTAATCACAATAACAAACTTCCGTGATTCAAATAGTTCTAACATGTTAGGGACAAAACCCCATTAATTACGTGAAAAATAAACAAGTTAATCTTACTTTCTAATCTTGATAATACACTGCATATTTAATATAAAATTTGTTTTGAGAAGCTATGGGAAATTTGAAATAGTATATGGTAACCGCACAGGAATTCTGAATCACATTAACATCAAACTTGCGTCATGTTTTCTGTATCTATCTTCCTCTAGTTGAAACAAGTTTCGTACGAGAATCACACCCAAATCTTAATTAAAACAACTGAAGTACTAAAACCTCTTTTTATTTATCTGAAGAGAATAGAATGGTAGAAAAACAAGCAGTATACAGTAACTCGACTACTTCATCATTCATAATTAAACATGTAGTGAAAAACTTATTTACAAAATCAAACATTGTTAAATTATTTAATCCAAAATACAAAAACATTATCGTATAAAGTCCACACACATCCGAATGGTAATCATGCAAAGTCGTTTTGTTGTAATCGAGCCATCTAGAATTCTTCTCTAGGAAGCGTAAATGTATCCTTGCGGTGGTCGTCCAAAGGAGTAAAAATACTTCCCATTGCCATTCTCGTCAATGTAAATCGCGGTCCAATATTGGACAGGCTTGTTTACTGGATCCGCGTTCGCAATAATTTCACACCGTCTAGGTGCGTGCCGCAGTAACTGATTAGAAGCACATACAAGCTGAAACACATTCTTATGTATGGGGATCGATTTCAAACATTTCAACACTTGTACCGCATACATTCTTGGAGTTGCTATGAGTCCAGTCTTGCAATAGTAATGCGTTTTCCAATGCGCACATAGGCTCCACTATGTTATGGTTTAAACAACTATACGCCTTTGCTTCCTTTTTCAATATTTTATAGACCGACAACCGGTCTCGTCCAGCTTTACTATTGGTTTGTTAAGAAATCTTAAAAACTGTTGTTTTTCACTGCCCTTAACGTGAATTTTGACAAATCATGATAGGCGTTCTTTATAATTGTTTCCAGCCCTCAATCTGGGGGTTATAGTTTCACCATATATCCACCCCTGGGGGTGAAGCCACCCCTAACTTTTTTTTTTAAATGTAATGGTAGGTCAAGTGATACACCGTGTGAAAGCTTGTATTAAGAGGAATACAACGCAGTGTTTATTTTCTCGGAAATTTGAAAAATAAAGCAAAGAAACCTAAATGAACAACTTTCTCTGGCTCAATGGTATTTAATTTCGAAAATGATTAAAATGTCGGTAGGTAAAAATGTACCGTAGTGATAACATGCATTTATTATCGCAAAAAGCCTGATCTTGTCGTTGAAGGAAAAAATCTGTATCTTCTGTGTTTCTTACACTCACTAAATGCTTTTTTAATTTCGACAATGCTTGAATGGTCGGTAGATAAAAATGTGCCGTATTGATAACGTGCATTTATTATTTCAGCAAGCCAGGTCTTATCGTTGATAAAAAACGCTCTTAATCTTCTGTATTTTAGTCTCGATTTTAGTCACCTGCTTGATTTGTTAGCGTTCACATTAGTAAATTACAATATTGTCTGTTCCTTGTATTTTTCTTTGCTTTTTTATTTAAGTAAATGATCCCTCTAGTATAGTTTTCACAGCTTCACATCGCATTGAGATATTAATGATGATCGGATATGGTGACCGAAGTCGCACTCAAGCTGAGGTAACTTAATTATTTCAAGCAAATCATCCCGATTTACCGTGGCTTTCTCAATGCACAATTAGCAAAATAGAAAGACGGTATAGAGATTTAGGTCATATCAGGAATTTTCCAAGACACAGAAGAGAGGCAGTTGACGAAAATACAAAGCTGAACGTTTTATTGGCTATTCAAGAAAACCCTATCATTTCGACATGACAATTAGCGCGCGATAATGAGGTCAGTCATAGAACTGTTTTAAAGGTGTTAAAAACTGAAAAGATGCATTCTTCCAAGACGCAAATGCTACAAGAATTGACCGATGAAGATCCAGACCGACGAAATGAGTTTTGTGAACGAATGATGGACTTCATTGACTATGGTCACATACAGTTGGAATTGATTCTCTTTTCGGATGAATGTACCTTCTCTTTGCATGGTGAAGTGAATCATCACAATTCTCGTTATTGGCTTGACCACAACCCCCATTAGATGCGGGAAACTCACACGCAACATCCACAAAAATTAAACGTATGGGCTGGGATTATTGGAGATCGAGTTATAGGGCCATTTTTTCTGAATGGTAATCTTGGTGGGCAGTTATATCTTTCTATGCTCACGAATGACCTGCTCCCAAATTTAATGGGTCTATTTTCAAATAACAATCCAAATCACCTGGTTGAGCGAATTTGGTTTCAGCAAGATGGCGTTCCACCGCACTATGCAAGGTCAATTACTATTTAAATCAAATTTTTCCAAATAGATGGATTGGTCGAAGAGGTGCACTGTAATGGCCACCACGATCCCCGGATCTTAATCCTCCTGGCTTTTTTTATGGGGATATTTGAAGAATAAGGGTTATGCTACATTACCGACCGACCTTGAGGATCTGAGGGACAGAATTACTGCATAAATCAGAAATATTCCACAAGACATGTTTCAAAACGTGAGAAATGGTTTTTATCACCGATTGGTTCTTTGTCAAGAAACAAATGGACACAATGGATATACATATATATATATATATATATATATATATATATATATATATATATATATATATATACGCGAATGTACAACTACACAAATTGATCAAATTATCTGAAAGTGACATATAAGTGTTCAAAAGTATTATATGTTACAATTTAACCTTATTCTGATAGTTCGGTACAAGCTAGAGATCGGATTGACATGCATAACATAAGGTTAGGGAAATGCAGGGTTCATGAACTAATCTCATGTGGTTGAAGATTTCTTGATGTTGTGTAGTACTGAAAAAGTTATTAGGGACCCGTGACGTAAGTATTTCCACATTTAATTCATAAGCGTGACTTAATATCTTTCTACAAATACTCCCTAGAATCTACGCTCTTTGGCGAGTGCTTTGACGTACAAAAGCGTCAGTAAACTAACCTCGAATTTATAGTATCATAGTTTAACTAAAATATTAACGCGTGGGGCACATTGGGATAACATTAGTTGGAGTAGATTTGGACATTGCCAACGTCGTTCGATTGTGCCCCACTTGTAAAAAAGAAACTTGTGGCTAAAAAAGGTCGAAATTTTGTTCAGATCGTACGAAATTATGTTAGAAAGACGAAGAGAGCCACTATAAATGAAGAGCAAATAACCAAAGCTGCAAAAGGGGTGATTCAGAATAAAATGTATCTCGATAGCTTAGTTGGTTAGAGCGGTACTCTAGCAAAGTACATGTCGTAGGTTCAATTCCTACTCAAGGTAAAATTTTTATTTACGTATTTAATAAAATTGATAATAATTTTTAAAATATCCATACGTTCAGCTGCTATACAGTTTGATATGAAAACGTCCATCTTGCAAGACAGGATAAGATTAAAATCAAACAAAACGCATGATGATTTTGAAAATTAACGCGGAAGAAGTTGAAAACGAAAGGTTTGTCCAAGTGCGGCTGCAGACAGGTATTAACCATGGACATTCCGCACTTAGCTGCCACACCATACTTGTCAAATATCATCAATTATTTTAAGGAGACAGGAATATGGCCAATCAACAGGCTGGCCTTTGCGGAAGAAGATTTTGCGGCTATCTATGTAACCGATAGGCCAGATCCATAGTTAGATTATTTACTTGAGAGCAGAAGCACTCAGCCAGATAAACCAGAATCGTCTCCCAAACTAAAACTTTCTACCAAACTAGAACAGTTTATTCCAGTTTCTTCTACTCAAACAGATCCGTCGATCCAACCAGGTACTTCTACTCAACCGGGTCCGTTTACTAAACCAGGTCCGAATACAGATAATGCGAATACTGTCAATAATACTAAAATTATTTCGGATATACGATTATGTCGAAAAAATGAGATAGCCCGAAGCTGCCTGTACTGAATCCTAGATTCAGCTTTTGAAACAATTTATAGGAAGTTTGTAAGTCCATTCATTATTAGACCGTTACCACAGACTTCTTTAAGGAAAGATACTGGACACTCACATGGGAACTCAAGGCGAGGAAAATTTCGAAAATCAACTAGTTCGCCAGAAATATGTAGCGTAGAAGAACTGTAAAACAGTAAACTTATAAAGCGCAATAAGAAGGAAGGGTTGCTAAAGCACAAAATAGGTTGGTTCTGAATTGAGTGGTAAAATTAAGCCACACAAAAATAACAAAAAGAATAGGAAACCTAAGAATCAAATCGATACATCTTCATCAGATTCTGAAGTAGAATTACCAAAGAAAGAATTTGGAAGTATCTCTGACACTGACACAGGTGGGCATCAAAAGTTACGAATCACACAACGAAATGTTGAAGTTAACTGATGATGAAACTCTTAATATAGGAGATAATATTTTGGTTGAATTTCGTCCAAAAAAAGTGTTCGTTGCTGTGTTGGCCAAACAATGGAAAGATAATACAAAGATATTAGGTTATAGTAATTCGGTGATTTGTTATCGAAAACGAGAAGATATCTAAGGATTATCAGTCTTCCTTGTTCTTGTTAGAAAGGGTATCTTTCAAAATACTAGTAAATCAGAGTAGAATATTGAGCCAATCAATTTACCGAAACCATTAAGGAAGTCAAAAGGTATTATCAACTGAAGTTCAAAAATCTTAACAATATAAAATTTAAAATCTAAAATTTAAAATTGTTTAGTTTTATAATTAGTCATATTATCTTATAATCCTTTCGTGTTAATATTTAAAGGAAACATTTATTTTTATCCAAGAAATCTTAAAATGAACTGGTTCATTAAATCGTAAGACACTTTTTGAATTAATAACTTATGTATTTAATTAATAAATGCAATATTATGAAACGTTAATAGAAGTAAAAACTAATACCGTTACACGTTTCCGTTTAATAATCAAAATGACCTTTGCTCTCACGTTGAAAAGTTCATAACCCATAGACGAATGGGACACATTTGAATCAACAATTTCAATATATTTTAAAAAACGCTAATTGCATTACATCAAAAAGTTGTACATTGGAAATTGGATGTAAAACGATAATTTCTCAAATACACTGAATAGATATTATATATCAACCATTGCTTAATGGTACAGTCCACAATAATTATTTATAATTATGTTATGCCGAATTAGTATGCCGGTTTGAAAAAATATGCAACCTTGAATAACCTAATATTAATGCATCCAGCCGCGAGACAGTCATTCCCACGTTACAATGGGATATGGAAAAGTATTTTTCTAAACCGAGAAAGTGACAAATTTTCGCTTCCAAAAGTTTTTGCTAAGTTGCACTTTTCCGAGGAGAACGCACAAGAAAAAGGCGCCACAAGCTTTAAAGAAAAAGGTAAATTAGTATTTGGTGAGAGAGACCGTGTAAAGCTTGAAACAGGAGAAGAAACGAAAAAAAAACAGGACAAGGGAATAAATAAAAATTCTCCCAGTAACCGTAGTTTATTTGAAAGTTTCAAACAATGAGTCAAATATACTGAACGAGAAATTCTCCCAAAAAAGGACTAAACAAATCATATGACTTAATATTCTACTCGTGTGGTTAATTAATTTTCCCCAAAACGAAAATATAGTAGTTCGCATATAACCAAAATATCAAAAACTATAAGGACGCGGGAAGTCGCAGTATATTAACTTGCAACAAATATAAAAAGGTGAAATTGATTAATTTTTAACATGACATAATGCCACCCCTGGTTCGTTAACTTGAAAAGGAGAATCCATCTATCGTCAATAAAATGGTATTTCCGAAATAACCAGTAAAATTATAATTTCAAAATGTTCCAAATCAAACTTGACTCTGTTTTACAAGATAATCACAAAAATTTAACTTAATTCAATTACAGGTAATGTTGGAGAAGCCTGTTCAGTTCACACCATTACTCGTGAATTTACATATATAATGTATTTTTTTATTTGCCCCCTAGACTTGGGAGTTATTTTTAAAAGTTGGTATAATATTTTTCACTAATGTCAAATTTGATTTATTTATTTTCACGTAATTGATATATGTTGCCTTTTTTTTAAATATTAAAAATGAGGATTTTTTAAATATCCGTTTCGATAGCAACGTACAGGGCAGTTTGAAAGTTTGCAGTGAGTATTAATTAAATTTAATGAAAACCCTTTATTTCAATTGAAAGACACCCCAGAATAAATTTATGGGTAAGCTATAATACGGCGGAACCCTACTTCCTTCACTCAAAATTCAATGGGCTCCTTATATTATTATATAGTGATCCATGTTTATTATTCATTTCAAATAAATGTGGCAACTTAAATTAATTTTGACATATAATCAGATTTGAGGTTAGTGAGAACCGTCTAACACCTGCATACTTTTAGTGTAGTAATAAAACATCGCAAATCTAGGGGGTTAGTAAAAAATGCTCACACAATTAAAATGAGAGCGCATATAAACTGAACTCTGATATCCACAATAACAAAAAAATTGTACTTAAATCTAGAAGACAAAGTTTAAAGGAGCATTAAACATGTGACGTAATAACATTAATAGGATAAAGGTACAACCGGTATAATATACATCCGTTCGTGATTGATATCTTTGTATTTCATCTTGTGTATACAGGGGACCTCAAAATTAAGTTAAAATATTCGTTTGGTTACTTCAAATGGAACTCAGTGCATTATTTTACAAACGAACTATTATCTAAATGTATCTTAAAGTTTGTTAAGAGTTCCTTGTACTTAAAACTATTAGTGCTTTGGATTTTGTCATCGTGGTTGTTCAATGTACACGTGGATAATTGTGTTACCGATACAAATGGTATAATGGTTGATGACCCAAATTTACGAGTTCTGGTGTATGCAGATGTCTTATTAAGTGACAGTGCGGATGAGCTACAAACTGCTCTGAGGAAGTTTGATACAGTCTGTGAGAGCATGGACCTAAAGGTAAACATGAACAAAACTAAGAATGTGGTGTTCAATTGGGAAGGTGGAAAGGAGAGTAGAGTATTTACTCTGTAAGAGGAAATCGTGGGACAAGTGGAAGAGTGCGTATATCTGGATAGAATGTTTACTGCAGATGGCACAATAGCGAGATTGAACGAAGGGATAATGCTGGAAGGAAAGTGATTGGAAGTATGTGGACGATAATGAGAAACGAAAGCATGAGCCTAGCTACGAAACGACCAATCTGCAATGGTGTGGTTGTCCCGTCAGTACTGTATGGAAGTGAGCCATGGGTATGCCTAAAAAGCACGAAAGAAAAATTAATGCCGTGGCTATGAGAATACTGTGTAGCGTATGTGGTAAAACCAGAAGCGATCAGATAAAGAATAAATGTATAAGAAGTATGTGGACGATAATGAGAAACGAAAGCATAAGCCTAGCTGCGAAACGAGCAATCTACAATCGTGTGGTTGTCCCGTCAGTACTGTATGGAAGTGAGACATGAGTATGTCAAAAAAGCACGAAAGAAAAATAAATGTCGTGGGTATGAGATTCCTGTGTAGCGTATATGGTAAAACGAGAACGGATCAGATAAAGAATAAGTGTATACTGACGGAGTCTGGTGAGGAAAATACGATGATGGATAGATCTGAAAGCAGTACATTACGTTGGTTTGGTCACATTGAGAGAATGAACAACGCAAGATTAACGAAGCAAATATACGTGGATGAGGTTAGAGGCAAGGCCGTGCGTGGTACGCCGCGTAAAACTTGGCTGAATGTAACGAAATGTATGATAAAAGAAAGAAAGATAAGGAAATTTAAAAATAAAGGGACATGTCAGAGACAATGTATGAATCTTGCGGAAGCTAGGGAGGTATGCAGAGTTAGGAAAGCATGGAGAAAGATTGTGAATGGAAAATAAATAAGAGGCAGGGATTGTTTTGCCTACTCGCAAGGGAATGGCGTAAAGGTTACGTTATGTTTGGTTTTTTGAATAATAGCTATCATAAATTTAAAATAAATTCTTCTACTGAGGTGAAATTATTTGCGGTCCAGGGTAAGCAACACAAGGGAGAGAAGGAATCAGATGAAGAATAAGTGTATAATGACGGAGTGTGGCGAGGAAAACACGACGATGTATAGATATGAAAGCAGTACATTACGTTGGTTTGGTCACATTGAGAGAATGAACAACGCAAGCTTAACGAAACAAATATACGTGGGTGAGGTTAGAGGTAAGGCCGTGCGTGGTTACGTTATGTTTGGTTTTGAATAATAGCTATCATAAATTTAAAATAAATTCTTCTACTGAGGAGTGAAATTATTTGCGGTCCAGGGGTAAGCAACTCAAATTATTTACTAGACAACAACGTTTTTTGAAAAATCAATTTGAATTACTTATTTTCGACAGTGCCGATAATGTTGAACATGAAAAGAAGGGTCGTTTAAACACTGTTGTTAACGAAGGAAACTACAGATCATTATTTGTTTTATTAAGTGAACCAACACAAATAGCATATTGGAGGTATTGGGTTCGATTCCGGCCACTATCTGCACCGTATAATGGGTTTTCTGGGGGTTTTCATTATATATTCGTAGAGACACGAACACTGCGTATACATATATCATGTGTGGCTAACTAGGCGAATGCTGGAGTAGCAAATTTTCCTCAGAATCGTCGTTTTGTTCCTTCTGATCCTATACCGATCGCAACCATCCTTATTCTCATCATGCATATTGAGGATCCATCACTATGACTGAGGGAACTTGAAATGCTCAAGTAGCTTGTCCTACAACTAGGAGATGGAGTGAAATATGTGGTCCTTTACTGTTTCATCATTACCTAAACAGGCAGGAATATTTTCTACGTGATCTTCCCGATGTATTGTCTCTAAATATTGGTCAGAGGACCTGGTTTCTATAATTTGTGCACCTGTTAATAAATATCTTAATAACCGGTTTCTAAATTGGTTAGGGGAGGACTGGTTCCACAACATGCACGGTTGCAACACCTTGCAAAAACTGTGCTATAGGTACATGGAATTTCTAATTAGAGACGATATGAAAGGATGGATTAGAACAGTTTCCTACAATAACGACGTTAACATGCTGCGAAATTCTAGTTATCGTTTGTAGACCGTATACTAGTCTAGATGATGGAGTTATTTTCAGCGACTTCTGAATTAAACGTGGTTATTGTCTGAGTAATTTTATTTTTAATTTTATTCTTTGTTATAAATCCAAGACGTGATCCCAAAACCGGGCATTAGGAGTCCTGCATTTAAAGTGAAATTATTCTCGCTGACAATATGGCAATGAAACAACCGGATAGTTGAATATTGGTACAGATCATGAAGTATTGCAGAAATATCAATCAGATACGTTACAGAAAGTTCAATTAATTAATTTAGTTATTAAACAAAATGAGGCAAAATAAATCATTTGAAATGTTTTGAAGCAATTGTAATTAGAGTTGATAAAATTATTGAAAGAGAGAACTGGATTTTCTGTAAGTCAATACACTATAATAAGAATGGGGAAAGTGTCAAAAATGTTGTCAATTTGCATTTATTACATATGATGCTTTCTTCAGTTTCTAAATTAAAAGCTATTTACGTAACCTATAAAAACAAAAAGCAAATATATTGAGAATATGTGTTAGTACTTTACGTTACAGTATTTTAAATTAATAAATTCCGAGGATTAATTAGCGCCAACACATTTAATTAGTAGAATAAATGCCTTTATTCTGGACTATTTAATTAACGTGTATGTTGTGTAATAGGTAACATTTAAGCAAATGATCAGTTTTCTAATTTCTTTCTCTAAACTTTCTTTTCTTTGTGTATTTACTAAATTAGCATTACCAGAATTCAAAATATACGTAGGTTCCAATTAGCGGATTATAAAGTTGTGTACATAATTATAAAAATTAAATTCTTAAAACTGTAACAAAAATTCTCAATTTATGAGTCATAATATTCCTTATTTTTAAATGAAACAAATTTCATTGTAATTACAATTAACTTAAATGGTTAAACGTGTTAAACCTGCATATAATCATTTAAATAATAACCGTTGTGGAAACGTCTTCGTGATAAACTTTTTCTACAGTTTTAAAAATTACTCGAATTATTTGAACAATTTTAATATAGACGGTCGGTACATAAGAAGAATAATGGAATGACTAATATTAATTGTTTGGCAATATTCAGTGTTGTGGGAAAATACGATTTTGAATATCCAATTTAGTAACTTTGATGGGTGAGGTATTACCTATTATCAACCGCAAATTTGGTAATTCTGTGAATATGTGTAATAGTATAATGCAAAAGGTTTGCTATGCATTTAATTTAACTTACAAAATTGAACACTTATTCACAATGTACAGGGTGATATAGGTTACAGGTCAGATTTAAAAAGATAACTTTTGTGGCGTATAAATTTTTTTCCGTCTCTTCGTTTTTTCATTATTCTTAGATTGTCAATTTTAGTCTATTTCTAAAAGCTGTAACTCATTTATTTGATGAGAGAGGGAAACAATAGGAGTGTATAATTTGTGTATTTTTTAGCGTAGATTATGACGATGTAACCAAGTATGGAATAAAGTAATCCATTTATAATCAATTATAATCACCATAATTTCAATAATAAATTTCTATTAACTAATATAAGGATTCTCACTATAGGGATCTCGGATATGGTAATAGATACAACACCGGTTAAATGGGAAAAAAGTTGTGTAATTAGGGGACCAATAAAATGACACGAAAAAATCGATGGTGTAATTTTTTTGTTTTTGAGATATTTGAAAAAAATTGTATTTCCGAAATTTCTATTTTATTTTTTCTGGCGTTATTATAGATGCTAGAGAAAAAATACAAACACTTCTTCATGACAACTTGTTACGGGCTTTAATATGGCATAGTTAGTTTTTCAAACAGACGTTTCCTATTTTTATAGCATCATCAAGATATTTTTTTTAAATACGGTCCTGATATTTTGAAAACTGATATTGAAAGGTTTTTTTATTACAAATTCAGCAATGTATTACATTTAATGTTATGACGTCGTTTTGAACCTTTTATGGACCGTCATCACGAAATTTTTGATTACAGACTTGCATTTTCAAAAAAGTTTATTTAGTTAACTTTTCTTTATGTTTAATATTTTATAAATAAAGAAAAGTACTAAAATAAAGTATTGTTAATTATGAAACTTAACATAAAAAATTAAATGCTTGTAAAATTAACATTAAGGTTGCCTATTTAAAAGATCATTATTAAACACTGCTGAAATATATATAGTTATGTTCTGCGTATTTTGTATTATATATATATATATATATATATATATATATATATATATATATATATATATATATATATATATATATATATATATATATATATATATATATATATATATATATATATATCAACGTGTCCCAAATTCGCTTCTCTATAAAGGAATCTCGGCTTCTATTATACTTACGGCAAAGGTTGAATGGGGAAAGTTTTAGAGGAAGCTTAGAGCATTCGATATCCGGTTTCACAATGTGAGATTATTCGGACACTTTCTTAAGACGAGTAAAATGGCGTGTATGACATGTCACAATCGTCCACAATCTGCCTCAACTTTCATATTTCTTATTGCCGCCGTATTGGATTTTTCGATTTTTTGAAAGAGCGCAATATTTCCAGTTTAGTGATGTCTCACAACTGTATAAAAGATTAGAGTTTCATCGAAATATCACACTTTCTAAAGTTAGGTCTTATTTATTATTAGTAGGCTATGATTTATTTGTTGCAAAATAACATTAATAAATAATGTATAAAATTCTTTGAATTTTCAATAAAACATGAAATTAAATAACGACCTCTCAACAAGACAGATCTTTTGGGACAAATTCCCAGCTATGAGTGTATTAAAAATAAAGCCAGAAAAATCGTCATTAATTTAATTAATACTTGAACCTTTGAACAATCTACAATAAAATTACAATTACAATTAATTTACAGATTTGCAAAATGACGTCCATTTACATCGAGACATTTTTGACAATTGGTGACTGTTTTTCGTACAACCCTAGCAAGTGTATTTCCGTTAACACTAATTCTAAATGTATCCAAAACTCTCTGTCTCAGGATATCTATGGTCGCAGAAGGATCAAACTCGTAGCCCTCATTCTTTGTGTGACCCCAGAGGTAGAAATCCAAGGGCGAAAGGTCAGGGGATCTAGGAGGCCAATATATTGGACCATTTAATGCAATAATTCTTTCATCAAACTGCTACCCTAAGAAGTTCCTGACTTGAATGGTGTTATGTGCCGGACATCCATCCTGTTGAAACCAAGTTCTTCTGAACTCATCTTCGGTGAGAGTAGCTCGTAAAGCCGGCACAACCTGGTTTCGCAAAATCTCTAGGTACCTCTGTCCGTTTAAGTTATAGTCAAACAAAAATGGTCCTATAAGTTGATTTCCTGCAATGATTAGTAATTTATAATACATAGGTGCCCAATTAAAATAGATTAAATTACCAATAATCCCACACCAAACGTTACTTCCAAATCTGTTCTGTAGACGTCTCTATGCCACTTTGTGAGGGATTTCTACAGCCCAATGATGAATGTTGTGCTTATTAAAACTCCACAATTCGTAAACCTACTCTCATCAGACCACAAGACAACAAAATCAGGATTTTCATTACACATTCTAGTATACCATTCGCAGAAGCGCATTCGTCTTGGAAAATCAGTTTCCTTAAGTCCTTGAACTATTGTGGGTTTGTATGGATAGTAGTTATTCTTTTACACTCTTTGTACCGTTGATTTTGACACGAATTTCCTGTTCTTACCGATGCACTGGGGTTTTCGTTGACAGCTTGTAGAATGTTTCTGTCACGATTTTCATTATCAATATTGTATCCGCTTTTAGGTTGTTCGAAGGCCCCATAGTTAATTAAATTAATTACAATTTTTCTGAAGTCGGTTTTATGAGGCTGCCGTCGTTCGGGGTACATCTCCAAATACCTCGCTGAGGTACTGTCGGCGTTTCTGTTTGACTGCAAGTAAAGCGCTTACATGTCAACTTTTCTTCATTTGAATAGGGAATATCGGCCATTTTCAACAGGTTTACAATTTGTGTGTCACATTTATGATTTTAATGACAGAAAAGCGTACTACTTATGAAAACACTACTTTGAATTATTTAACGTCAAAGTCAGAGCCACCTTATATGGAAAAATGAAACCAATTTTACTGACACATAAATCATGTCCTACTAATAATAATAAATAAGACATAACTTTAGAAAGTGTGATATTTCGATGAAACTTTAATCTTTTATGCACTTGTGAAACATCACTAAACTGGAAATATTGCGCTCTTTCAAAAATAAGAAAATGAAAGTTGAGGCAGATTGTGGGATAACAAAAGACGATTGTGACATGTCATACACGCCATCTTATTCGTCTTAAAATTGTCCGAATAATCTCACATTGTGACAGCTGTCAAATTAACCATTTCGGATTTACTGGCGAAAAACTAAATCCGCCATTTTCAGTTTTTCGCCGATATTTTCAAAACCAATTGACCGATCGTAAATCTGAAACCGGATATCGAATGCTCTAAGCTTCCTCTAAAACTTTCCCTATTTAACCTTTGCCGTAAGTATAACAGGAGCCGAGATCATTTATAGAGAAGCAAATTTGGAACACATTGTATGTATATATATATATATATATATATATATATATATATATATATATATCATAATTTATTTTTAAATAAATCTTATTTGCAATCAAACATAATTGGCGCTGCGAACTGGATACCCAAACGGCTTTATATAATATAACGTAGTGTCGGCGATTTTTAAATCTTTATTGGGTATACCATCATTATTCATCCTCGTGCTAAGCAAATTTTGGTAAGAATATCCATCTGGCCTACCGAGGTGTTTTGCCCTTCAACGGACCTCAACTGTAGACAACGCCACGAAAACAAAAACCAGAGTCTGCAACAATAGCAACGCCATCCATCGAGAATCTTCAACCGCTGTGGTACTTCTCAACTGCAAGGCACACCTTAGAAGCTAGTAGCAACCTTAGTTTTGTAAGTAATAACATCTTTCTTTCATTTTACAATATACGTGTTGGAATCTTTTATGACTGAATTCCGCGATAGATCACCTATAAGAATATCTAGTCATTCAAGTAACTCCGATTCTGATAATCAATTAATTAAAAATCAAATAAAATTATACTGAAATAAATATTGCTAAAGAAATAATTCCTCAATATGAAGGGGGAAGTAGAAAATTATCATATTTCATACAACAGTGTGAAAAATTTATATCTAATTATAGAAATAATTCATCAGGTCACGAAAACTGTACATTAAATAAATTGTTGTTCGAAATTTGCTGTTCCAAATTAGTTGGTACTGCTAGGGACACTTTAGTAATTTCAAATTGCTTACTTGGGATAAGGTAAAGGAAACATTAATAAATCGTTTCTGCGACCCTAGAAACAAAACATTACTAGAAAATGATTTAATAATGTGTATTCAATTAACAAAGGAAACTTACGATGAATAGTATGAAAAAATGAAAAGTAAATTTCAACAGTTGTTAGAACAGGTAACCATAAATGAAACAGATGTTTAAAAATTATAAAACTAATGCTTATAAAAAAAGGCTTTATTCACCTACATGGCAGGTTTATTAGAACCACATAGGTCTTTTATTTTTTGTAAAAATGTAGAATCACTAGAAGATTGTTTACTTCAGTTAAGAAACTATGATAATTTTAGACAACAAGTCAATTTTCTAAATTTTGTTCGACAAAAACCATCGGCAACTAGACAATTCAATAATTTCTCGAATAAAACTCAACAACCAAAACAGTTTCAACGGGCAAACGCAAATCATTTTTATAAACCTTCACCACAATTTACAAACCGTAATCTAGGTCAAAATCAATTTCCGCGTGGTCCGATAAATTCCCAGACGAGACCAATGTTCACAAATTATCCTACAAATTCGCAAGTATTTGACAAGAAAGAACCTGAGTCAAAACCAGCCCCGATGTCAATGTCCACACGAAATACTGGCAGACCAAATCAACAGCCCATTAATTCACGTAAACCTTCGAACTTTTTCGAAACACGGGCCCCCGTAATTTTCATTCCGAAGAACTTTACAATCTTCAAGACGATGAACAATCAATAGAAATAGTGGAAAACAACGAAGATAATCAAGAAGATTACCAGAACCCTGAAACTTTTGAATTTACTGTAAATTTTCCTGAAACCCTATTTGAATCCACTGAAAATTTTCGAATACCTGCCTCGGAACCACAAATTTTGATTTAAATTCGCTAACAGGTAAACCAAAACTACCATTCATAACGATTCCTAGTTTAAAATTAAAGATTTTAATAGATAGCGGAGCTTCTAATTCAATGATAAATCCGGGTCCCGCCTATGAACATTTTAGAAATAATTTTTTTTTAAAACCATTTACTGTTAAAAGTTTAAATAATACGATAACCAATAATCAGAATGTATCATATCGTATTTTAAAAGAATTTGGACTTGACAATAAAATTAATTTTCATATAATGCAATGCGTGATAGATTTGACGCATTAATAGGAAGTGAAGATCTTCAAAAGCTTAAAGCTACGATTAATTATAATAATCAAACATTAGAGATAAGTAATTCTAAAATACCGTTTTTTATGGAACTAAACCCGAAGAATTTTAAACCAGTAAAACAAATTCTTAAAAATAGTATTAGAATTCCCGTAAATGTCGATCGAGGGCAAGTTATAATCCCAGATACAATATTAGACAATTACATTATTGCAGAATCAATTGCCGTTGCAGAAAATGGCATTTGCACTATTCCTTTTGAAGAAGAATGTGAAGCAGAAATAAATTTATAACAACAATACGAGGTAGAACCTATTATCAATGTTGATTTAGTAAATCCAAAAATTCTAAATTTCAAGATATTCCAAATGTCATGCGAACTAGTTATCTTAATCTAGAAGAAAAAACAGAAATTATATCTTTGTGCAAGAAATATAAAAACACCTTTTACGACGAAAATTGTGACTTAAATTTTACCAACGCTGTAAAACACTACGTCAGAACAAATGATAGCGAATCAGTTTGTTGTAAATCATTCGGATACCCACATCAATTGAAGTATGAAATCCAAAATAAAATTCAAAAACTGCTTGATAACAAAATCATTAGACCAAGCATTTCACCTTATGGTTTACCAGTTTGGATTGTACCGAAAAAACCAGATGCAAGCGGAAAAAAAAATGGCGACTTGTTATAGACTATAGAAAACTAAATGAAAAACGATTGAAGACAAATATCCATTCCCAAGAATGCATATACTTTTCTACCTTAGATCTTGCCCAAGGATTCCATCAGATAGAAATGGATCATGATTCTATCGAAAAAACTGCTTTCTCGGTAAACAATGGTCATTTCGAATACGTTCGAATGCCGTTCGGACTTAAAACGCCCTGAGCACGTTCAAAGAGTAATGGACAATATTTTACGCCCATACCTGTATAAATTCTGTTTTGTATACATGGACGATATTCTCAAAATTACTTCATGAACACTCAGTATACATAAGACAGATATTTGAAAAATTAAGAGAATATAATTTAAAAGTTCAACTAGATAAGTCGGAATTTTTATGTAAACAAGTAGCCTTCCTAGGACATGTAATTACACCACAAGGTATAAAACCTAACCCCGCAAAAATTAAAGCTTTAGAAGAATTCCCACTTCCTAAAACAGTAAAATCAATAAGAGCTTTTCTTGGACTTATAGGATATTACAGAAGATTTATAAAAACTTTGCTAAACTTGTACAACCATTTACCAAATGTCTTAAAAGAATTCAAAGATTGATGTCACAGATCAAAATTATTTGCAAATATTTTATCAATGTAAAGAATTACCAACCAATGCACCAGTATTAACGTATCCAGACTTTGAAAAACTTTTCATGTTACAACTGATGCATCCAACGTACCATAGGACGAGTTCTATCGCAAAATAACAAAGCAATTGCATCTCACTCGAGGGCAAGACAAGATAAAGAAGTGATTCCTTTAAAACAGATAACTTTGCAGAATGAGGACATTCTGTCTTAAGGGATAGGAGTTACATTCTCCGTATTTTTGTATAATATATATCATTGTATAAATACCTAGTATAACATATCATTCTGTAAACAATAGTCAAACATCAAATATTAATTGCCTCATCAAATATTATCACATGCAAACTTTAATATTTATTATTATTGTAATTTATCAATTCTTAGAGATGTTAGTTATCTTAAGTAAATTAATGATTGTTATAAAAGACGCTGCATTGATAACAATAGTTAGAGTTCATATTAACTTATAGTTAGTGAGGTCTCAGTTTTTAATTGTAATAATTTATTTTTACATAAATCTTATTTGCAATAAAAACATAATTACATGAATAATTTCCAAAAAAAAAAAATTGATTTTTCTAAGCTGATAAAGAGTTTTTCGTGAATCGCCAAAGATAACTAATATCTTACAGTTCTATAAACAACATCATAACAACATACGTGATTTTCTAAAAAAGAATAAATAAAAACAGGTGGCTTTGAAAAAAAATAAAAATAGACGACTTTGAAGTAATTCAGTATCTGTCATAATTTTGTAATATACAATTTTGTATCTACCTGGTACTAGTATTTAACTCTGAGTTACTTAATTTGTGCTAGTTATTATCAAAAAAGTGTGGCGTAATTTTCAAATGTAGAAAAATATGATACGCTATTGTGTTACATACTATGTCAACGAAATTCCAAAGAAGAGGAACGCATGTATTTAAACAAATATCCAGAGGGACAGCAGCCGCATAAAACCACATTTATCAACGTGTCAGTCAATTTAAGAGAACATGGTGCATTAAAAAAACCTGTAAATTCCCGTAAAAAACCTTGTAATGAAGAAAAAGCAAATAATGTTTTATTAGCTGTTACGGAAAATACTGTGAGCTTCAATATTCGGAATGCGAATAATAGGTCCATTTTTCTATAACGTATCCTGAAATTCTGAACGCTACCAACATTCATTAGAAAATGAAGTAAAAGCAGCTTTAGCTGATTTACCTCAAGCTGATATTGTAGATTATAGGTTTTTATAAGACGACGCTTCGGCACATAATTCTAGAACCGTCAAGGAATATTTATCGGCAAGTTTTCCTGCAAGATGGATTGGAACATATTTGAGAGTAAGATGGCCAGCGCGATCCCCCGATATAACACCTCTTGACTTTTTTCTCTGGGAATGTCAAAAATTATATTTACCGACACACAATTGAAAATGACAGTGAATTGCGGAACTTAGTTCTCGAAGCATTTGTAAGTATTACGCCTCAAATGCTTCGCAACGTTTTGAATTCAACTGTAAGACTGTGTTATTTGTGTTTGGAAAATAATGGAGAACTTTTTGAACAACTATTATAGGACTTATAAGTAAGTAATTCTTACTTTAATTTACACTAAAAACAAAAGGAACTAGTAGTTTTCATTTTGCCGTCAATTTGTTTGTTGATATTAATTTCTAATATTAAGAAACTTTTTGTCGCGTTTGCCAACTACTATCGAAAATTTGTTAAAAATTTTGCTGATTTAGTAGAAAATGCTATTTTTAATTGGACTTCAAAATGTCAAAAGCCTTTCAAGCTTTGAAAAACTTATTAGCGCATTCATCAATTTTGCAATTGTAATAAAAAATGTGTGTAACGTATAATAATTTTAAAATAATAAAAAGTTATCCAAATAATGTGATGAAATAATAAATTCTCCAAAAATACATACCTTACACCATTTATAATTGTGCCTTTGGCTCGTCGGTGATTAACTTGGGCCGGTTCAAATAAAATAAAATTAGTAATAGCTTCCACCTTTGAAGGATCGGTGTGAAGACCATTCTTATCAATAACAAAACCTAAATATGATAACTGGGGTTTACAAAATTCACATTTATCTAAATTAATATTCAATTGGGCATCATTAAGCCGTTTAAAAACTTCTCTTAAAATAGTAACATGTTCCTTGAAAGTACTTGAAAAAATAATAATATCGTCTAAATAAACAAAAACGGATTGTGATAAATCATGAACTTAAATTGAATCCATAAATCGTTGTAATGTACTGGGTGCGTTGGTAAGTCTCATTGGCATAATAGTATACTCAAATAATCCTCTACGGTTAACCTTTCCACAACCTTAACATTAACATTTCTAAAACTTAACTCCACTAACAACTCATCACTACTTAAAACATCCACTAAATAATCTAAATTCGACATGGTAAAAATAATGTATAAACAATGAAATATCACTAATCGTAAACACAATAAAAATATTCAAATATAAAAAATAATAAATGGTTTCAATACCTTTAAATGGTGAACACTAACAATCGTAACTGAAATACACAGAAGTGAAAATAATCATAAATGGTAATAAAAGCAAATCAAGTCCATTGCTCGAGGCGCCAGTGTAATAAAAAAGGTGTGTGTAACGTATAATAATTTTAAAACAATAAAAAGTTATCCAAATAATGTGATGAAATAATAAATTCTCCAAAAATACATACCTTACACCATTTATAATTGTGCCTTTGGCTCATCGGTGATTAACTTGGGCCGGTTCAAATAAAATGATTTGCTTAATTACCACTTACCATAAATAATAAAGAATGTAAAAATGAAGTTATCTCGGCGCCAAATTGTCTTTTTAAATTATCGGGACAATTAAACCGACTTGACAAAAATGTAAAAATAACAATATACAGACTATGTTTATTGAATTAAATGTAAGGATGAAATAATGAAGGTCTTAAAATTATGCTTAAAGTACTAAATAAATCACTAAATAAATACCTTAGAAATTTTGTACACAAACTTTTCTTTTGACAACCACTGGTATCTAAATATGATTACGGAGAGGTTAACAGGATGAAGCCATTCTTACGTCATCATGGTGCAATCTTGACATAATGTTATCAGACGCACCCTAAAATGAATTTATCTTTATTAAATCCGTATAATTTCTTCTTAAAATTTTGAAATCCACTTCTTATTGCATTAATTGGAAGTATCCATTCAAAAATTGCAATCATAAAATCAAATATGTACTTAAAATTCAATTACGTTGTAAATTGAATTAATGATAAACGTACAATTAAAGTAAAAACGTTATTAAACCGTAAAGAAAAACCAAAGAAAAACCGTAAGGTAAACCGTAAGGTAAACGCCTAAAATAACAAAATGCTATGATTTTATGTAAATGTATTAAAAATATCTCTTGAAAAGTGTTTAGAATTAAACGGATATAATTTTGAGCTCCTCTTGAATTAAAATGTTTGTTATTGTTTATTTTTATCTTTTGCTAACAGTTTTAACATAAAATTAAAATAAATTATTATTTTGCGTCCTTTTCCTTGTTTTTCTGTTACATGGCTACTACGATATAACAAAATAGAAAATAAAAATAGGAAATTAAGGAAATTATACCTGCTGGTCGCAGTCTAATATTGAATCAGATCGCCCGTAACTCTAGAACCACCGAAACAAATGGACAAATTGTTCTCGTTAATATTCTGTGGATGAAAAATCTTCCTCGCATTGGGTCTAACAGATGCTCAATGCAAGACGCAAGCAAAACGGACGTTTTTACGCAACTTTTGACTCGATTTCAGCTATATGCAGATTAAGTGATAACTATGGATGAAACAGTTTTGCAATTAAGTGGAGGTATCGAAGCCAGGTTAAACAGGCCAGAGGTGCGTTGTTGTTGGACGGGCAGCGTTTTGGATCACATAACGAAAATTAGGTTGACTGAGGCTAACGATTGTGAAGTTGAATTCTGCCCCACGACTCGGATTTGGTAACTAGTAACTGTTTTTTATTCCCAAATTTAAATTCACAACTATTAAATTCGTTAAGTTATATTAGAAATGATCTAAAACCACTTTCTATCAAAGAATTTTAGATATAGAAACAAGATTTAAAATTCGGGTCTAAGATGTTGATGTGATTCTAGCCTCTGCCAAAAGCGCCTTCGATTTATAAACAGTTGTCATTAAAATTCATTTCATCCTGATCATCTTAGTTGACTTATCAGCTTTTGCCGACGAACATGTTTTCAGAGTTCGTTTCAATCCGATCACCTTATTCGACTTATCAGCATGCTGACCTGAAGCCAGTCTCGGCCAGAGGGTTCTAGACACAAAATATGATGATGAAAGTCTAAGCTGTTGATTTGATGTAAAAAGTTTCGCTGCGTAAACAAGAAAGTTGAAATCTAAAAGGTACACGGAAATAATATGGTGGAAAGCCAGAAAGGCACTCGGAAACAAAATGGCACACTCAAGTAAGGTGACGGAAAGCCGAAAATAACTCCCGATTGTTAGCAACGCGTTCAGATTTTTATTTTCAAGGTGTCAGCCTCACGGCAAAAGGACACGTGAACAACAAATGAAAACAAGTGAAAATTGTCTTACTTTACTGTATGACTATGATATTGATGGAAATGAACTCAACTTGCAGTTCGTTTGAAAATAAAGTTAATACCTTACATCTATTTTGAGTACATGTAAGTGGATATCCTGTTAATGCAAAATACGTTTAGGAAATAACAAATCAGTATATAGTTGTTCTGGTACGGTTACAAAATAAACAGCTGATTTCGGTTTCTGAGATAAAAATCTTTGAGTGCATAACCTAGTATCTGTAATATTTGTTGACATAGGTACAGTATACGTTTTAGTATTAAATACAGTGTTGATCACGTTCTGTTTTGAATTTTAAGTAAAGATAGATTATAGGCTGTTATAGTTGTGTTGATTTATTAATTATTTAAAATCGTAAAGCTTTACGAGAAATACCCTTTAGTTATTATAAGTTTTTATTTATGTATTTAATGAAATTAATAATAGTTTTAATTACCCTTTTAGTTACTTTATGCTGGAATTAATGAGATATTTTGTTTTTTAAATATGCATATAAATACAGCTGTTTAGTGTTTTCAGATTACCTATGGTATTAATGTACAACTTTCTCAAATTTTGTTCTGTTTTAATTATTAAACCTATAAAATTTAGTGGCGTCCAACAAAAAAACAAACAAATACTTTGCTGATTATACCTACGGACATATCTCTGCCTCTCTCACACCTGTCAAAGAGATCTCAACTATAGTAAGTTTTGTAAGTATTGTACATTGCTAGGTTAGACCGCGGTTCAGCTTACCTTTTTAATACTCTAATCACACACCCAAACTTTTTATTTGTTATAATATGTAGATAAAAATTTTCTTAAAATTAAAATGTTACATTTAACTTTAATCAATTAATGAAATTAGTATGTTTTTAAAATGTAGATTAGGAAATTGCCCATTATTATGCAAACAACATTCCGTGATTACGTGAAAGTGGAAGTTTTTTTTTATTTTTATTACTTATGGATTCATAATTACTCTAATTATGATTGCAATCAGTTTCAATTGTCAATGAAAAACTGCGTTCATTCTCGTTTTAAATTAGAACAAGAGTAATTGTGTAATACAATATCGTGATTATAAGCCCTACGCCTACCTTAGGTCAGAACGGACAAGTTATACGCAGTCAAACACGTGAGGTAGTGTACAACATGTACAATTATTTCAAAATCATTGATCCTTCGAACACATTAAATGAACTTAAACAAATAACATGCGCAGCAACTACGGAGTCTATTGCTACGGTGTCCAGAATTATCAAGGAAGGAGAATTATCAAAGAAACCTCAATTTTCAAGTCCCGAAAAACAAACGTGCACGTGAATCTCCAGTGACGCATACAGTCATACGAAAAAACGATTTTTCGCAACTGTATATGTAATTTTCATAAAACGGAGGTGCAATAGTTAATGTAAATGCCTTGCGTAATAAACTTATGCCGAATTTTGACTGGAAGGTTAGTGCATCATCGTTAAGGTCTGTTTTCACGGAACTTGGCGTACAACTGAAAACGACAGAAAATATAGAAAGGAACGGCATTTGAGCTCTGAGGATTTCATACTTGTAACGAATAAAGTATTACACGGAACTAAAACGCCACATTGTGCACATAGATGAAACGCATGTCCACTCAAAATTATGGAGAGATGGTAATGAAAATATGCGGGTGGTGAAATGGTTGTGGTTTGGTTTTAAATCTGGGTTAAAAGCGAAGATTATTATGACGATATGGACTCGGTACTGGCGCCTTATCACAATGTACAAGTTAATCGAGCTCCAATCAGTATTTCTGAAGAAGAAGAAATGGTGTGGTTAGTTGACAAAAAATTATCATTTACTCCGCAAATGTTCAAACCGCAGTTATACGATATTATTAAACAACACAAAAAACCGTATATTACGTACAAATTTGATGACCTATTACAGAAAGAGAATCATACTGTACTTAAACTTCCACCTTACCATCCAGATTTAAATTCAATAGAATTAATTTGGGCAGAAATAAAAAACAACATCGCAAAAAGAAACGTGACACTTAATTTAACGAAGTAAAAGCTTTATTAGAAAAAGAAATTTCGAATGTTACGCAGGACCTTTAACGAAATTGTTGGAAGAAAATTATTGAAAATGAAGACAATTACTTAAAAAACGAACAGTTTCTTGATATTCAAACGGAACGTATAGTCATAAATTTGGTAGAAGAAAACAGCTCGGACGAAGACTTTAATGATAGTGATTAATTCTTTTTATGATATAATATGAATATTTTAAGTATTTCTACATGTTCACTATGTATATAATTAAGTTATTAAAATAGCACAAAATCTTAATTGTGATTTTGTACATATATCAACGATTATTTACGCCACCACTGGTGATTTTAAGCTGTTACACTTGACGATCGTTCCTGAACGCAATGACGTACACTGCGCGACCCGAATCATCTCTGGTTGCGCCAGCGGTAATTGTTCTTAACTTACATTTAGTGTCTACATATTGTAATGAACTTCGTACTACTTCGACCAGTCGGGTTTTTAATATTTAACTCCATACGCCATTACGTACACTTGAGCTCTCTCTTTAAAGTTCTTTGCAAATTTGTTTGTATGTACTTGCTCGCTACTGTTCTCATGATCGTATTTAGATTAAGTGTATCATCTAATTGGTACTGGAACCTACAGTTACCCTCTATACGTGGTTTACCTCCTTGGACATGTCTGAAGCAAATCTCTGAGTTTGTGTAATTTGACGACAGGGTTTTAACTGCAAACAAATCGCCTTGCCCCGTGGCCAACCCCGTAAGAGACAATAGTAGTTACGTTAACATTTTTAAATACTCGTAATGATGGAGGGTCTAAATAAGATCATGCCAATGAAGGTACTTAAAAGTTCCTATAACTATATGTAAATAACTTATACAGTATCGTAGTTGTTTGAGGATACCTTTGAGGACACAAATCAAATGAAGACTGAAGAACATTAGCTAAATCATATAGTACGTAACATTTTGGTCATACCGTTAGAGTCAAGATTTGAAAACCTGACCGTTGTAAGGGTATTTTCCTTAATGAAATAAATGACTATTTTTGTTAGACAAAAACAGAAGAGATTTAATAGTTTAATGTATTATTTTTTTCTATCTGACAGTTCATACGTTAGTAAGGCAAAATAATGCACAAAGTAAATAGATATAGTAAATAGTCACCACTAAATCACTGCTACAAATGCATTATATGCATAATTAGGAAAGTAAAAGCCCATAGCAAACTTCAGTGAATGTACATAATTATTGACTTTACTTGGTTATGCGGTGAGAACAAAATAAGGTAACTCTGCTCAAGGTTGCTTACCTAACGAACAGATCACTTATTTTATAATGTTCAGTGATGATTCATACGCGAGGCCGTCAAAGGACACATTTCACAGAGTGTACTCCCTACTTTGGTTTTGGAGTGGGGATTGTCCTCAAAGGTGCGCATTTTCGTATGGACCTTTGAAGACTGTTCCCAAAGGTCTCATGTAGTCCTCAAGGGAACGTGTTTATAAAAAAGTCCTCATAGGTACGCCAAAATAAGTATATATATATATATATATATATATATATATATATATATATATATATTTATTTATTTATTTATTATTGCGTACATTTGAGGACGCTTCCCCACCACTTTTGATGGGAAATTAGCAGGAAATTTTTTTTCGCTTATTGCCTGGCTCGCATTAGCTACTACTAAGTGCGCTAACATCTGTTCTAATATGAGCAGTATAATTTAAATGACTCTACTTTAAAGATGGTGTAGCTTTGAAGACTTAACATAACGATAACAAAACACCCATAAACTCTAATTATTGCTTCAAGATTTTGAATTCATGCATTTATGTATTTTTATACATGCATTCTTAAAGACTAATTGTTTATCGAGAAACAATTTGAACATTTTTAAGGTTTTTTACATATCCGACGCAATAATTTTTGGATTGCGGTAACGCGTTATTAAATTACAACTTCGGTGTAATATATTTTGAAGTAGTTTCTTTTCGTTATCATTATATGGTACATGTAGCCTATCTATACTGCAGTTTCTTTTCATTTGCCGTTTTAATTGGGCGGTGTTACATGTGCGATACTGCCACATGAACTTTGCTGGCATACTTCAACAAAATTAAAGATCCAAGTTACTGTGCACTGAAAGGTACTTTTGAGGACCATAATGCTTACTAAAGTCCCCAAAGGTACCCACAAAGATATTCCACGAAAAAATTGATTTAGCTAGTGCCAACAAATTATTCATGCTACTATTTCGTATGTCCGCATGACTCAAAAGGGATAGAAATAATCTAGAACGTTGGGAATACTTACATAAGTTAATGACGCACAACTGAACTTAGATGAAATTTCCTATACTACGTACTGGTTGGAGGATACCTTTGAGGTAATATTGAAGAATATTTAGTGTCATGACAATATGAAAACTGTTGAAGTCAAGATTTAAAACATTCTCTTTTGAGAATATTTTCCCTTTAAAACTATGATATAGCCAACGTAGCCTCTCTAATGCAGTTACATGGCAGATGTCGTCATGTGTCTGTACAGTGCAAACAGTAGAAGTGCCATGCACTGGTCCTATTCGCACGGAATGTCAAGCATTCATTAGTGGTCTTTCAGGAATAAATTAACGTGTTGAACGGAACATGTCGCTTCTGAACTTACGCTTAATGTCTATACTGTAACCGAACTCGGTACTATCATGCCCCCTGATAGAAGTCCTACTTGACAATCATTTATTTTATTGTTCCACCGGGTAAGTGCACAAAGTTTTTGTTCTTACACTTTTCGACTACACCTGCCCGTATTACGTGAATACAAGGCAAAACCTCACTTTATTTTTTTTCGGACTAAGTAATTTACAATTTCCTTACTTATACACTTCACGACACGGTGACGGTAATGTTGACGGTGATGGTGAAGGTGAAGGTGACAGTGACGGTGACGTTTACGACGACGATGGCGCTGCAAATAAAGATGAAGACGAAGATAAAGATGATGGTTATATTGATGCTGATGCTTACACTGGTGATGATGCTTATATTGATGCTGATGCTTATACTGATACTTACTATAATTATGTAAGACCCATGTAAATCTTATGTAATCAGAGTTGGTCTGCATCTTCCCCTTAAATGTAGTGATACGGTTAACCGTGTGTAAGGTAGCAGTTATTAGGTGGGATTGGGAGTGAAGGTGCAAAGGTTATTAGTTCAATGGCGATGTCAATATGAAATAAGCGTGTTTATATCAACTGTGTTGTATGGTAAGGAAACATGTCAAAGCATGTTCAAAGGTAGACCCTAGCAGGGTTGGCAAAACAATCCCTGCTCGTTAATTTAGAAACCTTTTTCCATGCTCCCGTGAGATTCATACATTGATTGAGACATGCCCTTTTATTTTTGAAACTCCTTACCTTTTCTTCTTTATCATACATTCTACTGCATTCGGTCACGTTTTACGTGGCCTACCAGGCCCGGACTTATCTCCTAACTTTACCCACATAAATCTGCTTTGTTAACCTTGCGTTGCTCATTATTTTGATGCGACCAAGCCTATGTAGTGTACTGCTTTTATACTTATCCACCATCGTCTTTTGTTCGCCTCACTCCTTGATTATACAACCATTCTTCACCTTATACCTTCTCGTTTTACCGCATGCGCTTCTCAGGAATCTCATGCACACGACATTTATTTTACTTTCGAACTTTTTGACATACCCATGTCTCGCTTCATACACTACTATTATAGATTGCTCGTGTCACATCTACGCTCATGCTTTCGTTTTTCATTATTGTCCATATACTTCCAATCATTTTCCTTCCAGCATCGATCCGTCGTCCAATCTCGCCATCCATTGTTGAATCTGCAGTGAACATTCTATCCAGATATATCAACTCGTCCACTTGTTCTACAATTTCATGACGCAGGGTAAATTCTCTACCTTCCTTTTCACCTTCCAGATTGAACAGCACAACCTTTGTATTGTTTACGTTTTCCTTTAGGTCCATTCTCTCACAGACAATATAAAACTTCCTCAGAGCAGTATGTAGCTCATCCGCATTCTCGCTGTGTCATCTGCATACACCAGAATCCGTTTCCCTCACCAACCATTACACGATTTGTGTTACATGCTTGCCTAACGCATTTATCTATATATACATTGAACAACCACAGTGACTTTACACAGCCTTGCGTCACTCACACCTCCTCTGACCCTAACACCTGCCCGGCTACCGTTATATACTGCTCGTATTATTAGACCTTTCCTTACGCCATATTCATTTAATGTTTCCCACTTTACCAGGTACACTGGGCAAACTTATTCCTCTGTAGTTAATACATGTATCCATGTATACATTGAACAACCACGGTGACATCACAGCCTTGTCGCACTCTTTGCTCAATATTAAAGTATTCAGTCGCACCTGCTCTTAACCTAACACATGCCCGCCTACCGTTATATACTTACTCCTCTGTCGTTTTTGTAATCACTCTTGTTCTCCTTGCACTTATATAGTGGTACAATGATCGCGCTCTTTCAATCACTCGGCGCTTTTCTACACTTAAGGCATACATTTAATAATTCACACAATCTTCATATAAGCTCCACCTTCATACTTTAGCATTTCAACGGTGATTTCATCCACGCCTGCTCCTTTTTTCTATTTTCCTACCCTTTCCTCTATCTCATTTAACCCAATATCATCCTCAGTTTCCCTCAAAATCATTCTGCATTTTCTCCCTTCCAAGGCCATCACTTCCTCTTTACATGTTCTCACTGTCTCCTCGCTCTCTATTTCTTAATCTGTATAACTCATACAATCCCTTTTTCTGCCTCATTTGTTGCAGCAGTCATTACTATGTACACGTATTTTTCCTTCATACTGCCTTTTTCCCGATTCATTCCACCAAGCACGTTTTTCTGTCTATATCTATGTCGCTCTTCTACATATCTGCACGGCGCAATTGAAAACACTGCCTTTCAAGCTTATCCATGCACTTTCAACGTCATTGCCTTTTATTTGTTCGTTGCACACTGCATACTTCACTCTCGCACCATTATCCATCCACCTGTTTATCTACTCTGATTCTGGACGTTCGTACTACTTTTGTTTTCCTGGTCCAGAGCCATTTTGCCCTAAACACACTCTCGATACAACCACAAACTGGTCCGACCTACACTCCGATTTGCGAATTACTTTTATATCTCTCACCAGGTTTCTAAGTCATTCATCATACATTACCAAGTCAATCACACTTTTAGGTTCACCTCTTTGCCATGTATACATTCAGTGAGTCCCATAAGTTATGTCTAAATTCATTTAAAGTTCAAGGGTATGGTTTTGGAGAAACGCTCGGACACGTCGATTTTATGTTTTACTGTGGTTTTTAGTGGTAACACAACTTGATTTTGTCAAATAGAAACACCTGCTTTTTATTTCATTTTCTGAATCGGTTTTGAATTCTGAGTAAATCTGATGTACCATGTACTATAACCTATAGTCAACAGATCTCGAGATATTTACGAAAAAATAAATATTGTCTTTGTAAAACTATCAAGAACACTTGCAAAATTGTGTCCAAGGTGATCTATAAACGATAGGTACATGTTTTCATTTGTTGTGTATGTCAATTTACTTCTGACGTCGAATTCAACATTTGTCCTTTCCGAAACGGTGTATTTTTGGATGAAACATTTTCTAGTAGATGGATAGGAAGGAGAGTACCTATCGAATGGCCTGCTAGGTCACCTACTTAAACCCGTTGGATTTCTTTCTGTGAAGTTACTCAAATCAGAAGTATATGTTGACAGGTCAAACAATCTAGAGTTATTGAAAGAGAAAATGAGAAGAGAAGTGCGTGCCATAACTCCAGAAGTGGTTGAAAACGTGCAAAGAGAGTTTATTCATCGCCTCGGCTATTGTCAAGCTGAAAATGGTACATTTTGAACATTTGTTTGATTTGTTGTGTTTTTGAATAAATTGTTCCTTTAGACAGAAAACAAAGGCCGCCTTCCTTGATACGGTCTTAATTGTCGATACGTTTAGTTGTAAATTCCTCGAGATCTGTTGACCTTAGGTATAGGACACGGTACATGAGATTTACCCAGAATTCAAAGCAGATTCAGAAAATGGAATAAAAACAGGTGTTTCCATTTGACAAAATCAAGTTGGTGGTCGTAATTAATTCTTGGGCCACCCTATAAACAAACTTTACCACTAAAGAACCGCAGGAAAAATAAAAATCTACGTGTCCAGAGTTTCTCCTAGACCCTTGAACTTTAAATGAATTTAGAAATAACTTCTAGGACTAAACCACGTATTAGATACAGACATATTTCTCTCCACACAGATGTTCACCAGGAGTTCACCACTCTCATTGGCTCTTTGGTTCTCCGAACTTTCCTAGCAATTGTTCAGTATATTTTCTCTACACACCCACTCTTTCGTTTTACCTACATACGTTCTACACGTTCTCTACATCAATCCAGAAGTTCCCACATTCTGGGTCTCTTTCTCCATTCACCTGTGCATAACATGCGAAATTCCACTTTCATTCTACCCCACATTACCTATTCATACTGCTTCACACATCTTTTCGCTATTTCACTATCGATTACTCTAACTCCTTTAGCGCAATGCATGTCAGTCTTAACTCCTGACCATAGTACTAGACTGCCATTCTCCATTTTCACAGCATGCTTTGCTTTGCGCTTTGTCTCCGATACACCAAGAATATCATGCTGCCTATCATTCATTACATTCGCAATTTCAAATTCAAAATGTAAGAGAATCGCACTCTGCACTGAAAAATATGGCAGTCATTTCGAGCATTTGTTAAATATTGTTGAAGAACCTTGAAACGTGAAGGTTTAGGTATAAGATACCTTAGTACTTTTTGGAAAATAATTGAATTGGTCAGATGACAGACCTAAAATAGACAGGGTATTCCATTTGAAATAAGGAAGATATTATAGTTTGAATGTATTAATAATACAACTAAATGTCTAAACACCCAGTATAGTAATTTTCGCAATTAAATTGCCATATAAATCAACGAAACAGTCTATTTTCAAGATCCTGATGCTGTTTTGACAAAATCAGTTTCGTTTGGTAACAATTAATTTTTTCCAAAACTTTGCAATTTAATAAAAATCAAAATAAATCAAAACGGTTTGTATTTAGATATAGGGAACACTAACGAAAGGCTATCTTATTTAAAAAAATATAACTTTGATATGCCACTCTTTTTTGAAGTACCCTGTATATTTGAAACTATTTTAAAAATGTAACCGTAATGGACCTATACAATATCCCTGCAACAGATATAAAAAAATACGTAGTTTTCTCATAAAACTCCGTCCGTCGTGATACCCTGCATATTTTTTACTTACTTAATTTCACTTTTAAATTAGATTGTTCTCTACCCGACTTTTGGTTCTCGTGTTTCTCGCCGGATTTGATGTTATTTATTTGAAGAAAAAAATTATTTAATTATTTTTAGTTTATATACGAATTAGAGTTAGTTATTTGTTTATTTAATTTATATTTATTTGTTGTTTTTTTTAACTTATACTTTAGATTACGTATTCGATATTAGGTACATTTGCTAGACAACCATGACGGAAAACCGTTAATGTTGGTACGGCTTTTTTTCCTTTTATAGCTAATGTTACAAATATAAATAAAAAAATCTTAATTAATTATGGCATTAGGACTGTTTTTAAACCTACAGGAAAAATTAAAGAACGTTTAGGGACACCTAAAGAAGTATCAAACCCATTATCATCTTCTAAAGTGCATAAGTTATCTTGTTCATGTGGAAAACTATAATAGAAGCGCAACACGTAGCTTTGATACAAGGAGTAAAGAACATATAAGATTTTGTGGATTAGGTTAATCCGAGAAATCTGCGATAGCTAAGCATGCTTTAAATAATTTAAATCATGATATTCAATTTGATAATATGGAAATATCGCCAAGACAAACTTATTAAAGGAAAGAGTAAAATCTCCGTTTACATAGGTTTTGGCATCTTATAATTAAAACAAGGTACAACGGCACGTCTGAATTTCAATTTTGGCTTTTGGTATGTCTACCTATTTTGCTGTGTCTTTTTCCTAGACCTTGAAATAAACGCTTTCCAATTACATGTTAAGCTACCACAGTACTATAATAATTTAACTTATGCAGTAGAAATTAAAATTAAATTTAGAAATCATATTAAACGTACTACATTGTGTTTCACTGTAAAACAACATTTACAGCTATTAACAAAATCATTTTATTTTTAGATTTGACTAAACTTTTAATTCATGTCAAGTTTCTATTTGTGAATGCCTTTATCAGTTTCAAAATAAGTTTTTCACAACTTTACGCTTCCATCATAATTTGATAAAATTTTGTTAAATTTATTATTTGGTTACGTCATTTTCACAGTTAGCCTTAGAGGTGTTCTTATGTGTCATTTTCAAGGCATTTAACAACATTTAATTTATTAAGGATCTAGTTTCTTTGATAAAATTGTATTCCATAGTTGACTTTATACGTTGATCAAACTGTTACATAAATAGTAGGCTTATGTTTGCGTTTTCACTCTTTCGAGATACATAAAACCGTTTCAACATCTTAAATAGCTCTGAAAGATTTTATTACTACTGAGGACGATAACTGTAAGTGTTATCGAAAGGTTAAGATTTGATAAAACATGAATAAAAAACACACCAATGAAAACCATTAAATCTAAGTATTTTAAATATGTGTAATAATGGCGAAAGTTTACATTTCCATATCCCGGAATTATTGCTAAAATTAACGAAAGTATCCTTTCTGGTAGCAGTCGAACATTGAAGCAAATCGACCGTTACTATAGAACCACCAAAACAAATGGACAAATCATCCTCTTTAATATTCTGTAGATGAAAAGTCTTCCTCGCATTGGGTGTCATACGATGCAGAACGCAAGCAAAATGGACTTGACATTTTTACGCAACATTTGACTCGATTTCAGTTATATGCAGATTAAGCTTTGCAATTGAATAGAAGTATCGAAGCCAGGTTAAACAGGCCAGAAGTGCGTTGTTGCTGGACGGGCAGCGTTTTGGATCACATAGCGAAAATTAGTTTGATTGAGGCTAACGATCGTGAAGTTGCATTCTGTCCCACGAGTCCGATTTAGCAACTAGTAACTGTGTTTTGTTCCCAAATTTAAATTCACAATTATTAAATTCGCTAAGTTATATTAGAAATAATCTGAAAACACTTCATATGAAAAGATCTTAGATATGGAAACAATGTTTAAAATTTAGTTCTAAGCTGTTGATGTGTATCTAGCCTCTGTCAAAAGCGCCTTAGATTTATAAACAAGTTTCATCAAGAATTGATTTCATCCTGATCACCTCAGTTGACCTATCAGCTTCTGCCGACAAACATGTTTTCCGAATTCGTTTCAACCCGATCACCTTATTCGACTTATCAGTAGGCTGAAATGAAACCAGTTTCAGTCAGAGGGTCCTAGATACAAAATATGATGATGATAGTCTAAGATATTGATTTGAAGTAAAAAATTTTGTTGCGTAAACAAGACAGTTGAAAGCCAAAAAGGTACATGGAAATGATATGGCGAAAAGAAGTTGGCGGCAAGCCAGAAAGGCACTCGGAAACAAAATGGCGCAAGCAAGCAAGATGACGGAAAGCCAAAAACAACACCCGATTGCTAGTAATGCGATCAGCATAGGTTTATTTTCACGCCAAAAGGACATGTCTGACCAAAATGTCATCACAAGGTACCGCTTATACCCATCATCAGCCAAAGTGGACCCTAGATACTGCTGCAGCCCTCAATACAAGATGCTGATCGAAACCGGGAAAAGTTACAGTTTTAAACTGTACAGGGTTCTGAGCACCGTTTCTAGCAGTTTAAGATTGCCTTAAACCTCATTTACGAATGAGTTGGTTCTCATACAGCATGTTCAAGATGGGCACGTCTGACGAAACTGTCATCCCAAGATACCAGCTATAGGCATCATCAGCCAATAGATTCTAGATACTGCTGCAGTTCTCAATGCGAGATGCTGATCGATACCGGGCAAAGTTACAGTTTTAAACAACACAGGGTTCTGAGCACCGTTTCTAGCATCATGGATCTTCCATTTGTTTTAAAAATATTTCATTAGATAAGACTCCATTGTTTTCTTGCTTGTTTGAGGTATTTTCAACAGTTTGTTAGTTTATTTTGTTTCACGGTTGTGGGACCACCATAAATTTCCAGATCCCATTCTAACAGCAGTTCATCTATTTATGCAGCAGAAGCTGTTTTAGACATGGCATCTCGCATCTTTAGTGAAAGTCTTTTCAATCACAGTGAATTTATGCTAGCGTGTTGTGAAAGTTGACTTCGAGATTTTAAATGAATGATTACGAAAACCCTTAAGTATTTTATAGTTATAAACAGGGCGTAGAAAGGTGAATGCAACATAAGTATAAATAAGGAAGAAGAAGTAACAGGTGTACACTCTCCTGTCGAGTTTGCAATGGGTTCCTCCATCAACAATATTGGTAAGTAATCGTTTTTGGTTTTAGCCCTTATTTATTTTCCTTTATCTATTTACTTGTGCAGATTTTTAAGGTGTTTATAATTACAGATATGAATTTAACTGCTTTAAATGCCTCAACATGTTTTAAACCCTTCTAAACGTTAAGGATTTAGAGTTAGGGAAGAATACAAGATATTCAATATGGGACATCACATCAACAAAGTACGCGAGAGGGTCGTGGTGCACCTGGAGTAATTTAAATGTGTGCTACCTGAGCGTTACGATAAGTTTTACAAGGCAGAAAACCGTCGTATACAGCAATTTAATAAGAACTTGAAGAGTACATGTGTTTCAATGCGTTCTGTGGGACCACTAGGCAAAACAACCAATTGAATATTCCTTTAGAAAAGCAGTTTTATTATTATAATTACTATGTTGTGTAATCATGAAATTGAGTCAATAAATAAAAATATTTTTGTTTCGTGGTAGTAAGTTTCAAGTAGTTAATTCATCAACAACAGTAATACGTATGTCAGGTCCTCCTGA